>CM030360.1:279364006-279964006 GCA_017893485.1 Hemerocallis citrina | reverse complement strand
TAAAAGAGTGAGATTCATTATGGATCAACAATCTCTATGAATTGGGTAATAGCATTGTATGTATGATGGGCTGTTGATTGTAAAAGGAATCCATGTCCCGATACGTCGGGTTGATGATGTCCCCTTAAGGAGCTCATAAGGATTGTCATGTAAACCCTGCAGGTGGATTACATTCTACATGACAAATAAAGTTGAGTGGTACTACTTAAGGATAAAAGATGTTGATCAATATAGTTGTCAGTAACTTAATTTGATCGACGGACATTCGATATCTTAACATGGGGAGCTGAACGAGCATATAATAAAAGGAGCCCATAAATATAATTTGGGATTAGGAAGGTATGCAACAATAGCTCTTTAGTGGACCGAGCTATTGTTAATGGGCCTGGGTTGTGTGTTCGGGCTGAACACGAGATACCCAGATTCGTTAGGAGACCTAACCCTAATTTCTCCTCATGGTCCCTGCCGTAGCCTTATATATATCCTCTATTCTCTGGCCGTCAAATTATCATAAGTGATAAGAAGTTTTCTCTAAATTCGTGATTCACGTAAGGAGAGAAAGAGAGATCAGCCAAGGAGAAGAAAGGTTGGGAGATCGTCGCCCACACGACGTCCAACCCGAGAAAGGAATACGTGCAGAAGATCTTGGGGTCGCTGACGGCTCGAGGTTGCTAGAAACTATCGTCTTCTTCTCATCGCAGGTATAAATCGTGAACCCTAGATTCCGCTGTAAAGGGTTAGATCACGTATTAAATCTATTAAGTTTTTTATGATCGATACGCACACCAATCCGTGGTCCTGGGAATCATCTCAGTTCCATCAGAAGTCATGAGAAACACCCACCTTTTTGAAGAACACGAATAGAAAGCTCTTAGAAAATCCTTTAGAATGCACGAAGGATCCTTCTCCTCCTAGGTGTAGCAAAAACCGAGCCTCTCCTAGATGTGATTTCCGGCCTACCCTTGGATGAACACTCACACAAACTCTACTCAATCTTTTCCTCCAAAATTCTCAATCTTTTCTTACTCTAATTCTCTTCTCTCTTTAAATTTTCTAATGTACTAAGATGAGAAGAAACTATGGGGTATTTATACATAATTTGAGTGAAAGATAAAGGGCTAGGATTAAAACAACTAGTTAGGGATTAAAGGCTAGGATGAAATAGGGAGTTGTAGCAACTACCCATGATGCGATAACTACCCCCACACTACTCCCATCTCTCCCTCTCTCTTGAATCCAACCGGACCCAAAAAGAGTGTGCAATGCACACCATAATGCATGCACGTGCTACCCTAGTGTCCCCCATCCTTAAGTTGTTCATGCACTAATTTATTAATTGTCTATCATTGAGTCCACCCTACAAGTTACCATAATTAAAAGAGAAATAAACTGAATGGGTTTACTATTTGGGCCAGAAATCATGGGCCCAAGGAGAAAATACTTAAAATAATTATGATGGGCTAGAATTAAGCCTAGAAAAATATAACTCTTGTAGGAAACAAAAAGAATAGTCAATATATTAGGCTATGAAGAAAAATATTTGACTCTAGAAGACATATGAAAATGTGTGTGCAAAAATACATACGGTCTCAAATCTCATGAAATGAAATATATACGAAAACACATATATTTAATAGATCGGGACGTTATAGCAACTAATCCTACTACGATGAATACTACGAGATAAAGATAAACTGTGGGTATTAGCCTATGCCCCGATAATTTCGGAGGTCAATCTCTATCCACAGATAATTCCGGAGACTATTTCACTCACACCTAGGAATCTTCGAGAATACCCCACACCGCAAGCTATGGCACCTCATCACACGAATACCACATGTGCGTCGCCTCGACCCCGATAATTTCTGAGATCAATCCCACACCACAGGTAATTCCGGAGACTATTTCACTCACACCTGGATAATTCCGGAGAATATCTCACACCTCAAGCCATACTGAGGTCCATAACCCATGTTCTCGTTCATCATATCACCACCAGTGCATGTCCTTATCATTTAGGTTATTTAATTACTTTACGAATCTCCTAGAGTTGGTGTACCCCACCGGACTTAACTCACAACTGATCAACTAAAATGCCTCAACAGGCCCAAACATAATATCTCAACTGCTGGTATACTAGGGTCGCACACACCCTCTAGAGACTCACACCCAAATATCCAAACCAAATCTTCCAACATAAATTGCTCAGTTAAACCACTCGAAAACATATGTCTAGTAAAAGATAAAGTATAAAACAGTAAGTTATAGGTTATAAACATTAAGAGAATAAATTATTTGAAAGAACATTCAAAAATATAAAGATACATCAGTATCAGTCGACTATAGACAAGCATAAGTCGACTGTCCAGAAAGAAAATTTAATAACTTTAAGAAAATAATTCTAAGTATAGCAGTCGATTGTAAAAGGTCATAGGTCGACTGTCCAGAGTGAAAAATCCAATAATCTTTAAGAAATATTTCTAAGTGGTACCGGTCGACTGTAAAAGTCATCAGTCGACTGTTTAGAACGAAATTTCAAGAAAAACTAAAGAACACAGCAGCCGGGTCGCGTCGGTCGACTGTGAAGTCACACCGGTCTACTGTCGACTTACAGACTGCAGACTTTTGGTTGTGCACATTTCAACCGATACGTAGTTTTACTTTATGAAAATAATTTCTACAAAAAGTATATTTCTTATATGATCAAATACAACTTGTAGGGCATATACTAGTCCATAGAAACTAAATCAAAACTACTTGAATTTATAAAAATAGTGATTTTGTTGATTTCTTTCGATTAGGAACATGAATTTTGCATATAAACAAAATAGAGTTTCTTAAAAATTTATTGATCATTGAAATAGTTTCATGTTTAGATCCAAACCATATAAATATCAAATCTCAAAGAAAAATCCTCAATTTGGATATATTTCTTCAAACTCAACTAAATTCCCAATTTCGATTTTCATGACATGATCTATTGATTCATACTTTTCTTCCAAATTTCTCAAAACAGAATCACCATTACAACTCACAACCATAATTAATTTATAACACCACCATATCCAATTTTTACTCAACCAATACTCAAAAGTAATAAAAGTCTCATTTTTATTAGGTTTACGCATCAAGATCAATCCAACATCAATCCAAAAGAAATCAGCCTACCCATGGTCTCTAGTAGGACATTCATCAATCTCAAATTACCCACATACAATTTTATTCACAAACAACAAGGGTTTCACAAGATCCAATTTTTCATCCATCCAATCCATCATGTACACATTCTTACTCAAACCCTAATATGCTTTCTAGTAGATGAAATACCACTTACAACATTCAAGAAAAATCAAAACAATTATATCACTTGCATACCACATACACAAAACAAAAAGAAAGCAAAACAAGTCACTCATCTCAATGAAGAAGTCCAACCGAATTAATGGAGAACAAGCAAAGTCATATTCTGCGAAATCCAAGATCCCCTCCTTAATTCTCCAAGAAACAATAAAACATTTGTGTTGTGCAGTGAAAAACGGTTGCACTCCACTCTTTTAAATAGCAGAAATAGGAGAATTAGGGTTTTTAAACACATTTGCAAAATAACCCCTTTAAAATATAACTTTACATAAATAGATCCCTATAGTTGGAAATTTGATAAAACCAATAAATATTGAGATTTAAAAACAAAATAAACACTTTATTCCCAGCCGGCACTGTTTGAAAAGTCCAGAAAATAGTTTTGCACTTTCATCCCTCAAAATGACAATTTTGCAAAAAGATCATTCTTTTTCGTAATATTTGCAAATTGGTCCAATTAATATCATAAAAATCTAGAAAAATTACAAATAAATCCCAAATAATAAATAATGATTTTCCATAAAATAATTTTGGCTTTTGAACTTCTCAAGAAGATATTTGCACGTATTTTGCACGTGTAAAAAGATAAATCTTCAGAAAAATATTTATTAAATCTCCAAAAAAATCATTTTAATTCATTTATAAACCTTTAAAATAATATTTAAAAATACGGGGTACTACATGTAATGCTCCAAGAACTCCATTTACGCTTTAGTTTCTGACGTTCACCGAAGGAGATCCTACAGAATTGTAATGCTCAAGAAAATGGTTCAAGAAAACTAGGATTCCATTCGGATTTGGTAATGCTCCAAGAAAATGTTTTGTTCTGAGTACAGTGAGTTTAGACGCTGAATTTTTAATTGTACCATTGGATCATTCTCAGATGGTGCTTAGAGCATACTGGTTGAGATCTCTGAGGAGGGTAACCATCAATTTCAATAGCTTAACGATGCAGTTCATGTTGGAGGGTAAGCTGAAGATTTTGCATGGTGTAAGGGATGGTAAATTGCGGGTAATTGAAGCTAAAGAGCTCCCTAAGGCCTGAGTATTCATGCCAAGCTTTTATGCTACAAGTTCAAGGCAGTGAAGATCAGTATAGTGTTCTTCATAGTTGTAATTAGGCTGTGGAATCCTGTATGCAAATGAATGTTCAGGATGGTCTTATCAAATAGGTTTTGGAGCAATTTTTTGAGATGTTCACTTCAAACATCAGTGTGCCCATAAAGAGAAGTGTGGACCATCAATTTTCCTTGATCAAAGGACAAAAGTCACTGTGAATAAGACCATACAAGCATCCCTATTACCATAAAATTGAAATTGAGAGATAGGTGAAGGAAATGTTGGATACAGGGTCAGCAATAATAGCAGTCCTTATGCCTCACCGGTGATCTTGGTGAAGAAGGCAGATGGCAGTTGGAGACTTTGTGTGGACTGTAGAGCTCTCAATTCACAAATAGTTAAGGCCAAATTTCCCGTACATGTCATAGATGAGCTATTAGATGAACTTTTTGGTGTTAAATACTTCTCTAAAATAGACCTCAGATCAGGTTATCACTAGATCAGGGTCCATGAGTCAGACATACACAAGACAGCCATTCGGACACACTAGGGGCACTACGAATTCATTGTCATGTCTTTTGGACTTACAAATGTATTTGCTACTTTTCAAAGTCTTATGAATGAGATCTTCCAAGAGCATTTGAGGAAGTTCATACTAATCTTCTTTGATGATATTTTGGTATATAGCCCAACTCTGGAAAGTCATGTACAACATCATACTATAACCCTTGAGATCTTGAAGAATCATAAGCTAGTAGCCAAAGAGAGTAAATGTAGCTTTGGTCAAGAGACTGTTGGGTATTTGGGGCATGTGATTAGTGCTCAGGGTATTGCAGTTGATCCAGTTAAAGTGGAGGTTGTGACTAAATGGCCTGAGAGAAAATTTGTTAAGGAGCTGAGAGGATTTTTTAGGCTTACAAGTTATTATAGGAAGTTTATCAAAGAGTATTGGGGAATTGTTGCTCTCTTGACTCAACTTCTAAAGAAAAAATGCTTTAAATGGTCCCAAGCAGTTACACCAGCTTTTGCACAACTGAAAGAAGCCTAAACTACCACCCTTATTCTTCAATTGCCAATTTTTTCGAAGAATTTTATCTTGGAAACAACTGCTTCTCTTAGGGTTATTGAAGTTGGGCTGATGCAAGAGGAATATTCAATAACTTATATGAGTAAAGGGTTAAAGGATAAGTTTATCTCTCTTTCACCAATGAGAAGGAGGCATTTTCTATACTCACTACAGTCAAGCAATGGAGGCAATACTTATTTGGGAGAGAATTCATTATCAAAACTGATCAAATAAGTATTAAGTACATTCTTGAGCAAAACGAACACTGATATCCGAGAGAAATTGTTACGGAAATTATTAGGTTTTAACTTCTCAGTGGAGTATAAGAAGGGGAAGGAAAACTTGGGTGTTGATAGTCTTTCAATGAGGGATAATGAGATAGAGGGACAAGCTTGTGAGCTGACTTTTGTAGTTCCTCAATGGGTGGAGGAAGTGAAATTGATGGTTCGGCAAGACCCTTATTTCCACACTATATCTGAGAGGTTAAATGTAACTACCGTTTCTGTAATTTTCAAAAATTTCCCCTTTGTATTTCTTTTATGTGCAATTGAATAAAAACCCTCTTTTCTTTCATTCTCAATTATTTTTAATTAAGAAATTTTTGAACATTTCCTGTTCTTCTTGTTGGAGTTTTCTTGTTGAGCTTATTATCTTTTAATTGATGGTGGGTATTTTTATTTGAACCCTGTTGTTTTGATCTACCTCCCAATTGAACCCTAAAACCCAATTTGATGAATTCTTGACCCAAAAGCACTATTATTGAGCCTTAACTGTGCCCTATAAATATAGGGCACAGTTTCGTCCAGTGCCCTATAAACTGTGCCTTATTTTTGCCAGTTTCGTCCAGTTTCCTTCCCCCTCTAAGAGCCTTAACGATATCGACACTACCGGGCCTGTCCATGGCAGAACCTCGCTCCCCCTGGTGGAAGTCGACCCTCCCCCCGCTAAGAGAATTTACAAGAAGAAACTTTATTCTAAATTGCCAATTCGCGTGAGTGCGCGTTTATTAGCTAAAAAAGTATCTTCAGGGTCGGCGCTTCCTCATGCGCGCATCTGAGTTTTGGCATTTTTCTTCCGCCTCGGATTTGGCTATCCAGTTTTTCTTTGCAGGTTGTGCCTTGTGTAGTTGTGTGAGGCTGTTTGATCTCCCGAGTTTTTGGCCCGCCTTTTGGCTGTCTTCTTCTATCTTCGCTCCCATCATCAAGCTTAGTGGTGGCCCTGGCTTCTTGTTCGCTTGCGGTTCTTTGGGTCCTGCGGGTGCTAGCCTTTGTGGATGTAATTCCTCCTTCTTGGAGCAGCAGGACGTCTTCCGCCTTTTTGCGTCGTTATTCTGGGGGTTTTTCGAGCGCGACGGTCTGCCTTTTGTCTCCTTCTCCTTGCTCGCTTTTCAGGGCCGGTAGCTCCGCTCTCGGATAACGGCGTGGTGCTTCTTGCTGTGGTTCCTCCCTCTGCTTTGCTGATGTTGAGTCGGTTATTGTATTTCTTTTTTGCTCGTTTATTGTATGTCCTTCTTGCTTGTTTATTTCTGTTTTACATCTTGTAAAACCATTGACTATTTGTATTGTTTATTATCTGTTTTATTGATTAATATATATTTTTTGATGGCTGGAGCCGTTCGGCTCTATCCGATTCATCAAAAAAAAACTGTGCCCTATAAATACAACTTTAATGCAAACCCAAATTTCGCACACAAATCGAAACCCTAGCTGCTCTCTCTCTCTCCTCCCATTCTCTCTCTCCTCCAGCTCTGTTTCCCGCCACCCCCCCCCCCACCCCCCAGACCACTTTCGGTGTCTTCTCCGGCCACCTCCTTCACCTCCGGCGACCCCCACTCCCGTCAGCCACTCCCCCGCGCCTCCCCTCGACACCCAACTGCCTATTTCCCACGCCGACCTCTTATTTCCCTGTCGCCATTAACGGAGCTTCAAAACCCCCAAAACCGACCCTTACCTTTGTTCACTGTTCCGATCACCGGCGATGCCCAGCGCCGCCCTGCCCCTTCGCCCCCTTGCCGAAGACGCTAGCGTTGCCGCCCCTGGCCACCGTTGCTGTGGTTGTTCTTGCAGTTGCTATCTTGTGTGCTCTGTTGCTGCTTGCCTTCTTTGTGTGCTGTTTTGAACTTGATTGCACGTAGTTTGCACGTGCTGCTTTGGGGATTTGATCGTTCGTGAGTTCGTTGCTTCGGGATCCTTATCCCGTTATTCTTGGTATTCGTTTTCACCGTCTAACAGGAAAATCACCGTCCACTTGAATTGTTACTCGTATCAAATTCAAGTTTTATTGAAATTCTTGCAAGTAGATCTCCTTGTTATCGTATTACCCTTTGTTATCTCTTCTGTTGGGTCCATTGAGGGTTTACATGAGCTAACCCCAATATTCTTGACATCGTGCCACTTTGACTCTAAAGTTTGGATCTTTAATGAATGCATATAGAATTGTTAATAGGGTTATTCATACAAGTCACAACACAAAATAAGTTATTGTAGAGACAAACGTTAGGTTGTATGTCGTTTGATCGTTTGATGATTGATTGATATTAGACTTGTATATGTGTGTGTTCTAAATTTTATTTATCATGTTTGGACACCTATCATGCTAGATACACAATTTATTGACTATAGAATCAAAACCCGTCATGTGTAATTAATTTATGCTCAAGAAAAAGACCCTATGAACTGTGCATGCTTGCTGACCTGAACTTGATCGTTGTTTTCGAACCAGTAAATGACCTTAAAATGAAATACTTTCTGAATATGAAATGTATCCCCAAATGTCTAGTTGCCAACAACATCCAGAATTTTTGAATTCTGAGTTTTGTAGCAAAAGTTATGCCTATTTTACTACAGCTGTGTTTTTACATTCCAAATTTTCAGATTCTCGTACCTTTCATATTCAAACAGTAAAAAGGCTGATCAAATGATAAAATTTTGCTATGAAAATTTCCAGCCTGTTGCTTAACATGTTTAGGAGTTTAGATTATATTTTTACTGAATTTAATATTGAGTTTTTGCATATTCATAAATTAAAACAACAAAATGTCAAATTTCTGCCTGAACATAAAACCTGAAAAGAAACATGTGTTTGACCTAACTACTGTTGTCGGAATTTGAACTTTAAGTACGCGTTGAAACCGTATGGAAGTCTAGTTTCCAGATTTTCTAACGGGTTCAACTTTCAATTTCTAAGTCAGCGAGAAACTGCTTTTTTGTACAGGTTGCGCTTGCTGTCCAGAATTTTAGATTCCACTTTTTTAATGAATTAATAATTCCATTGTTGTTCTATTGCATGAATTAATGAATGTATGTTGAATTGCATATTCCCAATGAGTTATTTTCACTATGCTAACCGTCCTATCCATGTTATCAACCTATTGTTTTCCTTTTGATACTATCGTTCACCGAAATGTCCATTAATTGCATATTGTGTTGTTGCATTGATAAATAATTAACAAGCCGGGGTTTAAGGGATTGACTAGAGTAGTTGATGATATGGGAACTATACTCGGATGATGGCCAGTAGGTTTGTAAATTGGACCGGACGGGACCGAACAACCATATGTTCAAGCTCGGACCGAAATTCTAATAGGAAGGGCTTATGTCCGGCTCGATCTAGGACGGACAAAGTTTTTATAGTCCGGACTCGGTTCGATAAAGAATCGGACCGCAATAATACTCGGACGGACTTATGTCCAGCTCGAGCTCGGTAAAGAATCGGACCTAATAATTTGTTCGAGTTCGGTTCGTATAAGAGTTCGGATGGTCCACGGTCGGACCATTTCTCAAGCCGGACTCGGACGGACGACAGACCGTCCTGTTCATTTTACACCCCTAATGGCTAGTGATTATTACCGTTATCGGCATCGTGTAAGAAATTACACATGTCCAGTGTTTTTACCATTGTCGGCCTCGTGTAAGAAATTACACATGTCCAGTGTTATTACCGTTATCGTCATCATACCCCGTACATGAACTATAAAATCTACCACTGTAGTCTAAACGAAATTGAATGTATGCATCGAACCTGTGGTACGACACACATGAGACACAATAGTACGTGCATTAGTTAGGAGTTAAAAAGATTAATAGATATAAGGATTGACAAATCACCGACATTGCATATTGTTCATCATTGTTCTTATTTGTATCCAATATTGTTTAAGTGTTATTGATATTCACAGTTGGTTACCGTTACTGAATATTGGTTCACCGTTACACCATTGTATTGATTACCATGTTAATGATTATTATCATCGTGCTATGTTATTGATTCCTATTGATCCATTGATTCATTGTTATACCGTTATTTCATTGTTCCCTGCTTTCTCCACTTGCTGTCCATGACTTGCTTTAAGGACAATTATTTTTCTCTTTTAGATGAAGTATTTACAGGTAATGAAGGAGAATTGCCTGCTGGAGTTGGAGAACAAACATTTTGAAGATTTCTGCTTTTGAATTGGTTATCGCTTTAATAAACTTAATGTACTGAGACTTGTATTTATTTTTGGATTGGGATTATTACTGTTCTGGGCTTATGTCCCAGATTTTAATATTGTTTCCAGACGTTGGATTATTATTATTGTATTTGGATATTATATTGTCTCATTCCAAGTATTATTGTTCATGAGATTATTCTTTTTGCCTGTGCATTTGTTCTGTATTGATTATATTGTTGATTTGATTGATTAAACAACTTATGGATGACGTTAGTCATTCGCTGGGCCAATGTCATGTGCTCGTATTCCGTATTTTTGGAAAGCGGGGCATGACATTAAATCATGGAGATTTGAGCTCAAACAACTACAAATTCCTTGGAGGCATCCAGTATTGCAAAGGTAAAATTTTACTCAGTCCAACTACATGTTTGAGGGAGAAAATGTTCCTTGAAAGTTATGATTCGAAGAAAAGGGACATTATGTGTTTCACAATACCTTAAGCAGGATCAGAATATCTTTTGTGTGGGTAGGAATGAACAGAGAAGTTAGGCAAATGATCAGGGAGTGTGTGATCTGCCAAAAGAATAAACATGAGACTCAACTTCTTGTAGGATTACTTCATATCCCTTGCCTATTCCAGAGCTGAATTTGGAGGATATTTCAATGGTTTCATTGAAAGTTTGCCTAAGAGTCAAGGAAGGTCCGTCATTTTCGTTGTAGTGGATAGATTGTCTAAATATGCACTCTTCATGAGTCCGTCTCATCCTTATACATCTCAAGTTGTAGCACAACTAATTACTAAGCAAGTCAGCACGTTACATGGCATGCCTAGAAGCATAGTCTCTTATAGGAATCCAATTTTCATCAGTGCTTTTTGGAGAGAGTACTTCAATAAGCTACGCACTTTTACTGCCTACCATCCTCAATCAGATGGGCAATCTGAAATTTTGAACAAGGCATTGGAGATGTTCCTTTGATGCATATGTGGGCAGAGACCTAAGGATTGGGTTAAATGGCTAACTTCGGCTGAATATTGGTATAACACTAGCTGGCATACCTCTATCGGCTCCTCGCCCTTTGAGGTTGTGTATGGTAGGCCTCCTCCATCTCCAAAGAAATATGTGAGAGGAACTGCTAGCTTGCAGAGTGTAGAAGAAGAGTTATTGTCAAGAGATTCTATCTTGAAGTTACTCAAGGACAATATACAGGCAACACAAGAGAGGATGAAGTTGTATGTAATAAGAAGCGAAAGGAAAGGAGCTTTGCAGTGGGTGATCGAGTTTTGTTAAAACTTCAATCCTATAGACAGGTTAGTCTGCACAATCCTATTCCTCAGAAGTTAGCTACTAAATACTTTGGTCCTTACAAATTTCTAGAGAGAGTGAGGAAGCTAGTTTACAGACTCAAACTGTCTGCATCTGCTGTTTTCCACCCTATTTTCCATGATTCAAAGCTCAAGAAAATTTGTGGTGATTCTTCTGTGGTGGTGTCTGCTGATATGCCTGATTGGTGGTCTCATGATGACACTTCAACAGTTCATGAGTTGGTGTTCGATAGGAGAATATACAGGAAAGGTGCAGGAGTTGGAGTTAAGCTTTTGATCAAGTGGTGCTCTCGGCCAGACAAGGAAGCAACTTGGGAAGATGCTGATGACATTCTCCGAAGTTTCCCTGATTTTGATTTTGGGTCAAGCTCAAACTGAGCGAGGTGGAATTGTTACGGGCTGAGTTGGTTGCGAAGTGCTGGATGAGAGCTATTTGATTCATATGGATGTATAATTATTAGTTGTATCTACTACATATTTGAATTATTGTTGTTGATTAATAATTGTTCTTATCTGAACAGGTACTTCGGGTTGGGTTATTTTGTAAGCACGTCGGGTTGTTATTCAGTCACTGAGTGTTAGTTGGGCAGTTAGCACTGTACCTATACGTGCACGCCATGTAACTCATCCTCCTATAAAAGAGAGAGGATAGTTCACTATAATAACAATCAAAAAATTAATCCAAAATCATAATTGTTTCTTTCCCAATTCTAGAGTTCCAAACCCTATATCAAATCCATGGCCAAGAGTTGGCATTCGCAGGTTCCAGCTCCTCTTTTTCTCTCTCTCTCACATTCCCACCCAATTTAATTTAGGGTTTTTTTTTCTTCTCATTTTTTGCTCCAAGGGTTCACTCAATTTAATCTGGGGTTTATTCTTTTTTTTTGGGTTCATTCAATTTAGTTTAGAGTTTTAGACTTTTTCTTAGGGTTCAATCGGTTTAATTTAGGGTTTACATTTTTAATGACAACGATGGTGATGTAAAATTTAACCCTAAATAGAGAATTTTCAAGAATTTTAAAGGATTAATTTTACCAACATGTAATGCAGATCAAGTTAGAAATTAAAAAAAGTTAATCAGTTCGATGAATTTTCAAGAATTGAATTAACTTTAACAGGTCCAATTAACGATTCAGTTCTAACGATCAATAATTGTATCTCTAAGCATTCTTAGCAAGTAAAAGATGCAATATTGATTTGTACTCTAATTAGCAAGTAGAAACGCTCACTCTCAATATTTGTAGACGACAGATAAATCAAATAATATTATAGAGACGATAAAGCAGTAACATAAATATTTGAGAAGTGGAAAGAAATTATCGGGCTCGAAGAAATTGAAGTTAGTGCTCCGAGGTGGCAGCTATGGAGAGGCAGCGAGGGGAAGCGACGTGGGGGTTGGAGGTGGCGGCGTCTGCGGCGGACAGTGGCAAGGGCGGCGACGAGTGAGGGGGCTGCATGTGGAGGCGCTGGTGGCCGAGCGATGGGCGGTCCAGTGTGCTGCGACGTGAGGCAGCAACATAGGGAGAAGGTTGGTGAGTTGCAGCAAGGAGAAAGGTCGGGGGTTGCGGTGTCGTGAGGCGAAGGGATGGCGACGTTGGCGGAAAGAAGGTGTCGAGGTGGTATGGGGCGTCGACGACGGCTGGAGGTGAAGAGGAGATGGGTTCGGGATCATAGGCGAGGGAGAAGGAGGAAAGAGAAAGTTAGGGTGTTAAGTAATTTTGGGATTAGGGTTTGTGATTGTAATTTGGGGATTAGGGTTTGGGGTTTTAATTTGGAGATTTGGGGGTAGTTTTAGAGTTTATCACAAACCCTAAAACTTTATTAGAACAACTCACAAACCCTAATAATTCTCTCAATTGTCTCACACAAAAAGAGGGATGAAGAGCAATAACTCAACATAGTAATTTTTAAAAAAAATTAAGAATAACATATTTTCTCATTATTCTCAAGGCCTATATATAGGCTCAAAACAAATCCAAAACAAATATCAAACAAATCTAAAACAAATCTCTCAAATCTAACAGAAATCTCTCCAATAATCTCTCAAATAAACTACATATTGCAAAATCTCAAAATAAAATAAAACAGATTTGATGTCATCATCAGATGGTTTTCCAACCAATTTAAATATAAGGTTTTCTCTTTTTTCTCTTGGGTTCGCCCAATTAAATTTAGGGTTCAGCTTTTAATGGCAGCAATATTAATGCGGATGAGGTTGAGAAGAGAACGACTTTTTTACAAAATAAATGAAATTAAAAAAAGAATTTATTTATGAAGTTAATAGACAAATTTACCTGAAATATAAGAAGTTGAAAGTTACCTCCTAATTTCAAGGAGCATTCGAAATATTGTTAAAGATAGTTAGTATTTTGCACCACAGAAGAACTCTAACATACATATTATTGTGGGGTATTTTTGCGAATTAGTTCTTCAGTTAATGGATATTTAGTCATCCAAATCATATCAATTGCAATTTAGTCCCTCAATTAGAACCCCTTCATCAATTTAATCCCCAATGTTGACTGAATCTACTACATTCAACTCAAACTCCAATTAAAGTAAGTCAATTAATTATGGTTGTAGTAGATTCAGTTGAATGTAATGAATTGAAAATTTAATGAAAACCACTTACTCTAATTTGGAACTGAATTGATTTGAATGTAGTAGATTAAGTTAAAATTTGAGACTAAATTAATGAAGTGTTCTAATTAAGAGACTAAATTACAATTGTTATAATTTAGAAACCAAACTGCAAATATCCTTTAATTAAAAGACTAAATTGCAAAATAAAAGTCATTATCATTGTTAGAATATAGGTGCAATTTTTCTCAACTCTTCTACAACTTTGAAGTTTTAGCTTAGCGGCAGAAACTCACATGGTCTTAGAGCAACCCAAGTTCGAATCTCACTGGCTATGCAATTTAAATGTGGATTTAAAAAAAATATCTGTACGTATAGACTAGGTCTCGATCCACAATTTGTTGGGCTTTATCTCGTTTCTTTGGCCTATAAAAAATTGGGCTGTCGACCTGAGGGGACATGTAACCCTTCTACAACTTCGAAATTTTAGCTTAGTGGCAGGGACTTATATTATGTCCACAGTGATGCAAAATTCTACATCAACAACTGGTTTGTGTAATATTCGATAACGAAGAAAAATAATTAGAGAAAAAAATATAATGCAAAAATAAAAGTGAACATAGAATTTCATTTCTCTAGTAAAGTCAAATCTCCTGAGAGCATCTCCAATAGGAGCCTTCAAAATGAAGGCCTTCAAAAGAAATATTTTTGGAGTAATCTTTTTTGAAGACTTATCAACTCCAACCACACTCCTTCAAATTGATTTCATCAAACTGTATTCATTTATCTTCATTAAACTAAAATAAAGTATACATTAATTGTAATATTAGTACAATTAAAAACTACTTTAATTTTGCGGATAAATTTTTTTAATTATCATATTATTAGATTAATTTTACTTGAAGCGATTATTAATGACTTATAAATTTTCTAAAATATTAATTTTATTTAGTTATCACATTGTCTAGATTATGAATGAAATAGTAAATTCACAGTAATCAAATAACTTTATAATTTAGAATAATTTAATATTAAATTTTGACGGAAATAAAACATTTAGAATTACAATAATTAAAATTTAAAGTACAACATGCAACAACAAAAAGTAATTAACAAACAAAGCAAGTTACGTGATAGCAAATTACAATGAATTCAAGGCTGGTGATTATCAATGTAATATTTTTAATGTTTTTTTAGCATTCAGTTAAGCTAATACAAAATAAATAAATAATCTTAAATATTAATATTGTATCAATTACTATTTTCAATCGATTAAAAAATATTCAAAATTGGTCACATCTTGAAGGTATCGTCAAGATCTTTCCAACGGTACCAAAATTATAAGTTACATTCATTTAGAATATATATATACATTTTTATTTAAAAATATGAAAGTAATTCTTGAACTGATGTTAAGATGCAAGACGGTAGAATTGACAATTTTTTTTAGATAAAAGTGACCGAAGTCACATGTTCCATTAATGAAAAATTAACCAAACA
Organism: Hemerocallis citrina; assembly: GCA_017893485.1. Classification (NCBI taxonomy): domain Eukaryota; kingdom Viridiplantae; phylum Streptophyta; class Magnoliopsida; order Asparagales; family Asphodelaceae; genus Hemerocallis; species Hemerocallis citrina. The sequence goes on along the minus strand of CM030360.1, from coordinate 279,948,685 downwards.
TAAAGTAGCAATCCATACAACTCCACACTACACCATACTATTACATGACTAACATCGAAATAAAAAGTGCGATACATCGATTACAACAAAATGAACCCCAAAATAACGTAACTGACGTTCATGCCAATCCCAAAAGCAACTCACGAACTACCCTTTAGCTGTACTCCCTCGGGCTCTTATTCTGCACCTTCCACTCTTGGTTTCTTCCTTGCTCATGCGTTACCTGCCCAAGCACCTATTAGAGCCAGGATTTTATGCAATAACATATGAAATGTACACCTAGAGTTACGGAAGCAAAACTCATTTCTATCAAGCCATAGATTCCACAGAATAGCCCCAACCGTAATATCCCATTGAAACCTATGCTCCTTAGTTATATTTGTTGTTCTCCAACTACCCCAAAAGTCTTCGATGCAGTTCGGAGTTTCAATCGTTTGGAAGCCTAGTCCCATGACCTCCCACGTTAGTCTTGCTCTAGGACAAGTGATGAAGATGTGGGTGGTGTCCTCCTCTCCCGAGTTGCTACGCTGACACATAACGTCAATCGGGATGTTGCGTTTCCTGAGATTCACCTTAGAAAGGATCACATTATTCAATACCAACCAATGGAAAACCATTACTTTGTAAGGTATTTTTGATTTCCAGATGGTGTTTGCAAGCGAGTTTCTAATGCCTCCATCATTCAAGAAGGCGTACATAGAGCTAACTGAGAAAGTGCGGTTATGACCTAGTCTCCATTCTCTATCGTCCTCCCCTTCCCTATCTTGTATTCCTACTTCCTCGAGTAGCACTTTCAGCCTCCTTAATTGATCCCGACCCTTGATAGACAAGCTTCCTTTAAGCTCTAGTCTCAATCTTGAATTCCTCCAAACGTCCGCGACAAGAGCCTCCTCCCTCTTGACTGAGCTCGCAAGTTGAGGGAATAGAGATTGTAGAGTGTTATCTCCACACCATTTGTCCATCCAAAACCTGATATTGTTGCCTTTTCCTAGCTTACATCTTGTGTTGGCATGGTAGACATCCCTTACCTTTGCGATCCCCTTCCAAATTGCGGAGACCTTTCCTTGGTTGCATACCCCTCCGAACCTCACGATTTTCCTCCTTCGGTATCTCATGAACGAATTACTCCTTCGGTAGAATTGACATTAAAAAATATGAATAGTGTTTTGAAGGCTTGGACAAAGTCTTCAAATTTGAAGGGTTTGAAGCCCCTCCTTAATATATATATATATATATATATATATATATATATAAAAGAGTATTAGATTCCTCACAGAAAAATCATATAATTAGAGTAGGACAACCACCGAAACAGTTTGGGAATCCTGACAGTAACTAATAAGAAACCTGAAAAGTAAAATAAAAAAATAAAAAAAATGCTGGTTTCTTTTTGATAGAAAAAAAATGATGGTGATCTGCAGTTTTTCTCTGTGATTTGTTACCCATGGTTTCCTGCACCCAATTGCCCAATAAACCATACATTATACATTTGCCTTCAAGAGTCACCTCGAAATTTCTTTAAGGAATGTAGAAGCTGAAAAAAATAGAAATAAAGACCTTGCATAATTTTCCATCCCGTGAAAAAAAATAGAATAACAAACCTGTGGATGCAAAAGACTTGCCGTACATAATTGATATGCATTATTAATCTCGTAAAAAATTGGCCAAACCTTTTGAGAAAAAAGAAGGAAACCTTTGTATATCACCTTTTCTTATGCTTATGCATTTCTTTAATGTTGTGTTTTTGGTATAACCATAGCTGCAGGAAAACAAAGCCAAAATCAATTGTAATAGATAAAGTGAATACCATTTACTAAAAAAATATAGATAAATCAATTGATGGATTTGCTAAAACGAATGGTTTTAATAGAGAATGGTTTTAAAAAGATGAAACTTTTTGGATCATTTTCGCACAAATGAACTTTACTACTGATCCATGAAGAAAAGAAACTAACACCAGTGTGGCATTAAGTTTAAAGCTTTCAAAATATACATAATACTCAACTAACAAACACTCAATATTTTTTCTCCTACGATAACATAGATTTCTCATGCATTAGCTGGTAGGTTACCTTGCACATGTATTCATATCGGTGCTCAGGTCTCCCTCTAGAGCAATTAGAACATGTCATTTCAAAATGATTTACCACTTACACTTTTATATTAACAATGCAAAAGTTAATCAATTAATTAATGAATAAAAGATGTAGCATATTAATAACTAAATGACCGAAGCACTAATCATAATAAAGTACCACTATGTATTTTATTATGCAGATATCTTATTCCTAACAGAGATGATAAATATAGCTCCACTGCCCAAAATTCTACAAGAACATAACACAAACATTATTACAAATAAAAGCTAACAAATGACCGATAAAAAAAGATACTATTGTTCCTAAACAACAATTCCCAATACACCATGGAATGAATGTGTACTATCCATACAGATTGAGCATTACTCAATGCTTTTCCATCAACCGTGTCATAAGCTTTCTCAAAATCAAGTTTCAATGTAACACCAGCTTTGTTCTGGAAAAACGTATTGAAAATAAACTCTTGTGCGCAATAATATTATCACCAATTTCTCTTCCTCTGATAAACCCACTCTGTTCTGATCGTATTAAAGAGTCCAACAACGAGACAAACGATTAGCAAGTACTTTAGTAATGATTTTGAACGAACCGTTAAGAAGAGAAATAGGTCTTAAATCATGCAAACTCTTCGGTTCCTCCACCTTAGGATTAAGAACTACCGAGGCAAAGTTAAGCATTTTAATCCTCGCCATCTCCAGATGAAGTTCCTAAAAAATATTCATTAAATCTTCTTTTATAATATGCCAAAAGTTAGAGTAGAAAAGGATCGACAACCCGTCCGGCTCTGGAGCCTTGTCATTTCCCAGTTGTGCGATATCAATGAAAACTTCATCCTACGAGAATTCCTTTTCCAAATCCCCTGGATCAGGAGCATCCTTGAAATGTTGATCGTCATTTCATGTAGTCCTACTCCATAAGGTATCCATAGTAGATCTTTGTATATACTAGCAATTTTATTCCTCCTACGTCTGGCGTTAGCGATCTTATGAAAGTAGCTTGTGTTCGCGTCACATTCCTTAAGTCACTGCTCTCTCGATCTTTGATATCAATACGTCTCTTCCACCTGAAACAGTTGAATGGCCTCTTCCCTAGTTCTCACTAATTCCTCCCTAAGGATTGGTATCAAAGCATTCAGTTCCTCCAGTTTTTCTAGCTCTTGAATTCTCGTCTTCTTAATACTCATATTCTCTTTGAAACCCCCAAATTCAATTCTGGCCCACCCTTTTAGGACCCTTCCTCAGATTTCTAACCTTCATATTCCATCTTTTCACCGCATCCCCTTGCAATCTAAAATTCCATCCCTTCAAAACCACTCGCTTAATACTTTCCGCCTGCAACCAAGCCTTTTCAAATCTGAATTGGAAAGTCGGTTTGCACATCTCATCTCTCCCGCATAGAAGAATTGTAATATGGTCTGAGGTCACCCTCTGAATGGATTTAGCATGGGCAGCCTGGAATAACGTATCCCAGTCAGGTGAAACAAGAAAGTGATCCAACTTAGTGAGAATGGGATTCTCCTGCATGTTGGACCAACTAAATCTTCTATCCCTCACTGGAATGTCGATCAAATGAAGCGAATTAATCAACTCATTGAACTTCCTCTTGTCACTAAGAGACCTGCCCCTTCCAGTGTGTTCCTCATCGAATATAGTAATATTATAATCTCCCATTACCAACCATGGGCTTGTCCAATCCCTCCTAATCTCCCTAAGTTCCTCCCCAAACTCCTCTATTCTCCTGGTGTCATTACGACCGTACACTACTGAAATAACATGGGTGATCTTTGATGATTTATCAACATACTTAATAGAAATGGAGAAATTCTCAATTCTCTTAACCGCAAGTAAAAGTTTATTGTCATCAATTCCCACCGCAATCCCCCTTGAAAAACCTTTCACCATTTTATGAACCCACTGGAAAATTCCTAGGACCCATTAGTTTCCTAAACATTATTGATGAATGGCTCGTTAATTTCGTCTCAGTGAAGCCCACAACCCACAGATTACCATCCTTAATGACATCCGCAACAATTCTATAATTCTATGTTTACTAGGCATAGTCATGCCTCTCACATTCCAACATAGATAATTCATAAAAAGAAATGAAAAAAATTTCCTCACTAAGACCTAGGTCGAGATCTCTCCTCCTCTCACCAAATCCCTAAATTTGTTAACAAACACATGTTCATTGGCAGGTGCTATACTACTCAATAGATCGTTAACACGACAGACTGAAATAACAGCATTGTCTGAAAGGAAATCGATTTAGCGGAATTTAGAGCAATGTTTACCTTTCACCATTGCTTTGTGAATCCTAGATTTTGAATTGCCATCATTCAGCAAGTGTTGACCTTTTATGCATTTTCCACTCATGATGCTCTCCCTCGATGGACCTTTCCCTTTTAGATCGTTGTCGAAGAACTTCGCGACTGCCTTCTCCATATCATCCTCAGATGTGGAATCCCCCTCTCCTGATTCCCCTAGATTTGAATCATCCCTAAGAGCTTCGAACATAATATTGTCTTCTATCCCTATTCCACGTTCTCCCTTTCCTACCTTGACATACACAATATTCTCATTAATACCAACCTCGCCTTCTTCCAAAATTCCTCCATTTTTTTGATTCAACCCTTCCACCCATGCCTCTCTCATATGCTTCGAGACCTATCGCCTGTTAACATTCTCTTTCTCCGCAAGTAAGCTCATTTTTGTATCCCCGGGATTAGCGGCATGAGTTCCTGCTAAATTATTCCCTTGATCTCCAAATGACATATCCCTTAGCATCTCTCTCTCTCCTTAATCGTAACCAATCCCTCCATTTCCTTAGTCTCAATCAATTTTTTTAATCTCTCCTTTTCCTCCTCACTATCACTAATATAAGAAACACCTCACCATTATCAATTAATCTCAATTAAGCTTCCTCCATCGGCCTAGCTTTGAACTTAATTTGAACCATAACAGACTATTTATCAATATTCCAAAAAATTGTCCCCAATTTTCATGAAATAAGTAGGCATGTTGATACAACCATTGTCAATACAGGAGAGAAGAGAAGCGAGCGCAGCAGAGCGAGACCAGAGTATTTTGAAGATTTCATTTGCACATAGTGTGCATGGGCAGATTCAAGCAGAATTGTGGCGGGAAGCAGTGATGAACAAATGTGGAAGGCTGCGATTAACTACCTAGTTGTATAAATAAAGTAGAGTGAGGGAGAGAGGGAATCATCCAGATGTAACAAACTATTTTGTCTTCTTCTACCTTCATCTTCTACCTTCATCTTCAACCTCTGTTACCCTAAATCCCTTTTCCCAATTCTTCAATTCCTTCTGCGATTATTGTAATTGATGGAAACTGTTGATTTGAACTAGATTGATTGAATATAGTGCTTGATACTGAGAGTTCCAGGTATCACGATCTGAACTTCAGCAATAGAGGAGGGTAGGCGATCGATGGATGATGTGAAATAAATGATTAGACTACACGGGGATCAACTGATCACGCTCACAACCGAGGTGGAATCGCAGAAGCAGTTATCCTCTCGGTTGCTCCGAAGGTTTACGATGATGGAAGAGAAACTAGAGCAAGTTTTGACTCGTGCTGCATGGATAGACAACCCGATCATTGTAAGACCCTCACTACAATCCTCTCATACTAATTCTCATACACATTACAAAAATCCTCGATTGGATTTCCCTAGATTTGATGCTACTAATCCTATGGGTTGGCTGTTTAAGGCAAATTAGTACTTCGCATTCCATAATACACCTGCAAAAAAGAAATTGCATATTGTATCATTTCATTTAGATGGGAGAGCCTTAGCCTGGTTTCAATCTAGATATGAGAAGGGTGATTTCCATAGTTTGGAGGTGTTTGTGAAGGAGATCGACACTAGATTTGGAGTGTCCCCCTTTGTTGATCACACAGGGCAGTTATTCAAATTGACTCAAACTAATACCTTAGATGAATATCAAGATCAGTTTGATGTATTGATTAATAAAACTAAGGGATTAACTGATGATCACATATTGAGTAATTACATTTCGGGGTTGAAATCGGATATAGGAAGAGAAGTATTGGCTCATAAGCCTTCAACGCTAGCAGATGCAATTGGTCTAGCTAGGTTGCAGGAAGAGAAACTCATGGAGAGTAGACAGCCACTTAATAGAGGCAGTTACCAGAGACCACCATGGCAACCACCACCACCCAGCACACTTCCCCCATTATTACCTACACCAGTGCAACCCAGCCAAACACAGAATAAAAATCTTCAGAACAAATTGCCTATTAGGAAGATTCCCCCTACAGAGTGGGCAGCTAGGAAGGAAAAAGGCCTTTGCTATAATTGTGATGAAAAATATATATCAGGTCATAGGTGTCAGAGGAAATTTTTAATGTTGTTAACTCAAGATGAGGATGAGGACCATGAACAAATTTTTGAAAATAATTCTATTGCGACTAACTCAGTACAAATGGATGTGAGTACAGCTAACATGCAGGTCCCAGAGATCTCCTTTCAAGCTTATTCAGGACAATCTTCTCTGCGAACCTTGAGAGTTCAAGGATCTGTTGATAACCAACTAGTTCAAATTTTGATTGATTCCAGAAGCACTAACAATTTATGCAAGAAAGATTGGCCAAATTTCTCAATCTTCCAATTCAGCCTTCTTCAAATTTTAAAGTAATCGTGGGCAATGGTCAGTCACTTCAATATGAAGGGCAGTGTAAAGCACTTCCTGTGAATATCCAGGGGTATTCATTCTTAATTGATTTCTATATCTTACCAATATATGGCTCTGATAAGGTCCTAGGCATACAGTGGTTGAGGCTACTGGGGGAAATTATTAATGACTACAGTGAGATGACCATGCAATTCACTCACAATGGCCAGGAGGTGAAGCTGCAAGGGGGAGGAGGACAAGGTCCTTCACAAATTTAGCTCGATGGTTTGAGAAGGGAGTTAAATACAAATGATATAAGTGAATTCTATCACTTGGTTTTACAAGAAGAACAACCACAATCAGAATTTAACAGTGATATATCAGTTCTTTTGCAGAAATATGCTACTGTGTTTTCAGAGGTTATTGGCCTACCTCCTTCAAGGGATTATGATCATTCCTTGTATCTGATTCTAGGGTTGGCTCCCACGAATGTTAAACCATATAGATACCCCCATTTTCAAAAAAAAATGAGATTGAGAAACAAGCTGCAAAAATGCTGCAGGAAGGGACAATTAAACACTGTAAGAGTCCCTTTTCATCACCAGTGCTATTAGTAAAGAAGAAGGGCGGGACTTGGCAATTTTGTGTTGATTATCGAGCTCTTAATTCCATCACTATTAAAGACCAGTTCCCTATTTGAACTGTGGATGAACTCTTTGATGAGCTTCATGGTCAAAAATTCTTTACAAAACTGGATCTTAGAGCAGGTTATCATCAAATCAGAGTTTGTGCAGAAGATGTGCACAAAACGGCTTTTCGTACGCATGATGGCCACTATGAATTTCTGGTAATGCCCTTTGGTCTTACAAATGACCCATCAACTTTTCAAGCTACAATGAATTCTATATTCAAACCATATCTAAGAAAATATGTGTTGGTCTTTTTCGATGACAATATGTGCTAGGGAAAGAGTTCATCATTCATACTGATCATCAAAGCCTTCACCACATGATTAACCAAGCAATTCAAACCCCAGAACAGCAGAAGTGGATCTACAAATTGGCATGGTACAATTTTTAAATTGTTTATAAGCTGGGGAAAATCAACTCAGCTGCAGACAGCTCATCAAGACTAACTAATGATCAACAGGGAGAGTTACTAGCTGCAATTGCTATTACACAACCTATGATTTGTGATAAAATCAGGGAAGAGCTTAAGAAAGATCCTGAGTATGAGCAAATTTTGCAAGAACTTAGTTCCAAGCCAGCTTCAAGGCCCTCACTGCTTTGGAAGGATGGGTTGTTGTACTGTAAAGGGAGGGTAGTAGTTCCTAAGAACCTGCGACAATTAGTAATGCAAGAGTGGCACTCATCAGCTTTGAGAGGGCACTCAGGTATTGAGAAGACCTTAGCAAGGTTGAAGCAGTTCTTCATCTGGGGAAATATGCACAAGGAGGTGTATCAGTTTGTGCAGGAGTGTCAAGTATGCCAACAAACTAAATACAACACTTCCAAGCCTGCAGGATTTTTACAACCACTTCCAATTCCTGATAAGGTGTGGGCTGACATTTCCCTAGACTTCATTACAGTATTACATGTGTCTCAAGGAAAATCTGCTATTTTGTTGGTTGTTGACCGCTTGTCGAAGTATGCACATTTCATTACTCTAATGCCAAATTACACTGCCTCCAAAGTAGCTGAACTATTTGCAAGCCACATTATCAAGCTACATGATATACCAAGTTCAATAGTTACTGATAGAGACCCCCTTTTTCTCAGCAATTTTTGGAAAGAGATGTTCTAAAATCAAGGCACTGTGTTGAAGTTAAGCACCGCATACCACCCCCAAACCGATGGCCAAACAGAGGTAGTCAACAGATGTCTGGAGCAATACCTGAGAGCTTTTACGAGTGTGCATCCTAGGCAATGGGCTAAGTTCATTGATTTGGCAGAGTACTGGTACAACACCTCATTTCACTCATCAACTGCCTTTACTCCTTTTGAGATTGTATATGGGAGAAAACCCCCTGCAGTACCTGATTACATCTTAGGAAGTACTCTTAATAAAGCAGTAGAAGAAGAACTCTATGACAGGAAGCAAGTGCTGAGTAAACTCAAGCAGAACTTGATGCAAGCACAATTATGAATGAAGTAAAAGGCAGATAGGCAGAGAGCAGAAAAGGAGTTTAATGAAAGAGAGTGGGTATATGTGAAACTCCAAGCTTATAAACAGCACTCAGTGGTTCCAAGGCAGTCCCCAAAGCTTACGAAAAGGGATTATGACTCATATGAGATAGAGAAGAGGATTGGAAGGGTGGTTATAAGCTGTGTTTGCTAGTGGAGGCTAAGATACTCTCAGTATTCCATGTGTCAGTCCTGAAAAAGTGCTTTGGGGATCATACAATAGTAGTTCCTGCGATGTTGCCCACAGTAGTAGTCGACGACATTCCCTATTTCCAACCGGAAGCAATTTTGAACAAGCGTACAGTGAAGCAAGGGAAGGAACTGCATCATCAGGTTTTGGTGCATTGGGAAGGATTGTCTGAGGCAGAAGATAGTTGGGAAGATGCAGAGACGAATTCCGTAGCTTTTTCTCACCTGCGATCAAACCTTGAGGATAAGGTTGGCTTTAAAGGGGGCGACATTGATACGACCATTGTCAATACATGAGAGAAGAGGAGAAGCGAGCGCAACAGAGCGAGACCAGAGTATTTAGAAGACTTCATATACACGTAGTGTGCACGGGTAGATCAGACAAAACTGTGGCGGGAAGCAGTGATAAACAAATGTGGACGGCTGAGATTAACTACCTAGCTGTATAAATAAAGTAGAGTGGGGGAGAGATGGAATCATCCAGATGTAACAAACTATTTTGTCTTCTTGTACCTTCATCTTCAACCTCTATTACCCTAAATCCCTTTTCCCAATTCTTCAATTCCTTTGTGATTATTGTAATTGATGGAAACTATTGATTTGAACTAGATTGATTGAATATAGAGCTTGATACTGAGAGTTCCAGGTATCGCATGTTCTTAAACATCGTCATATTAGGATCATTAAAATCAATAAGGATGGTATGATTCTTAATAAGGTTTGCATGCATACCTCCTCTTTTGTGAATAATCTCAGGTTCAGCAATTATAGGCCCACCTGAAGCAAGCCCTTTCACATGAATAGAGATATCATTATGCATTTCTTCTCTTTTTTGGGCCTTAGAAACCATGTCCCTAACAGCCCATTTCAACAATTTTTTAAACTTCTTTTGGGGTCAATTTTTTCAATATCTTGAATCAAAGAGTTCGACTTTGAATGAACCAAACCCACACACTTCTCCATACCTATTGGTTGTGGCTATCCCATCACCTCCTAATATTTTATGTTGCCCCAAATCTGACACATCTCCCGACCTGACCCATCACCATCTAATGGTTTTTTTTTGATAACGGGGATAGAGCCATAAGACTCCAGCTCAATATATAGATAAAATAAAGTCATACATCAACAACCAATAAAGTCATACATCAACAGCAATAAGACTCCAGCCCAATTTTTTCAATGAAACTTGACATGTGTTGTTTGTATACCATGTTGCTTGTTCTATTATCTTGATCCATGTTAGATATTCTACTTTGTATACCATGCTTATCCATGCCATGCTTGTTACTTTAGACTTGTTTAATTTTCCATGTACTTGTATCCTGCAAGACAAGCGACCCGTAACTTGTATTAACGGGAGTTTGTTTGTTTCTTTTCTCTTCTTGCAATTATCTAATTGCAGATCGTGATGACCAGTTGCCAGATGGAATTGGCGAGATGAGATACTAGTGCTGGAGATTTGGTTTATATTATTATTTTCTTGTTATTCATGAACATGTACTTGATTACTTGAATATTTGTTTTGTATTTTTGGGCGATGTGACCCAAGACTTGTTACAGATCTGGTTTATTTGAGACTTATATATTTGTTTCAAGTAAATTTCTTTGTTATCTTGTCTCGACTCTACATGCTTGAGTTGTTTCTTTTGCTCCTGACTTTTATTATGCTTGTGACATGTTGCAAAGATTCTTGTACAACTTATGGATGATGAAAATCATTCACTGGGCTTTTGTTACGTACTCGTATTCCATATTCTCTTTTGGGAAGCAGGGCATAACAATACCCATACCTGTTTCCCTCACCTCGGGCCCCACAGCACTGTCCACTCCGCAGATGCCATCTGGCGTTAGCCTCGAACTGTGCCCTGTGGCCCCCACAGAATGGTGCACCAGGCGCGTAGCTTTGCCAAAAGAGAAATCGCCCATTGCATGATCTTCTCCCATTGCGCGCTCCCGTATGATTAGCGGTTGAGATCGAACTGATCGGACCGGTTCAAGCAAAGCCATCGGTTCAGAAACATTGCACTGTTCATCTTCAACCTCACGAATCTTCTTCCCCGCTGCTATCTCCACCCACTTCGTCGCTGGCCTCCCATTTCCATCGTCCTTGAACAGGTTTTTATGCACTATCGACATAGTCCCCACCCTCCCCTCGTCCTGCCCTGGCTGTGCTCCTCCATCGAGATATCGATGAGGAAACATTCATTTTCGATAATCGTTCTTACCGTCGCTGGAATGGTCACCCTGTCATGGCAAGAAATCCTCACTCTGGCTTTGCATGCATCGCCTCTTCGCCGTCGCTTCATCAACCTCCAAGATAACTCCAAATTTCCTGACGACATCTTGAAAACTGCCGATTTCCCAACAATGCAACGGCAGACCAGAGATATTAATCCATGTCATCGTTTCAAAGTTTTGAACAATGTCACCTTCGTTTCTTGACCACGGACTGATGTTAATCCCGTATCGACCTTTTACTATCTTTATCTCGGCCCTCCGTGCTAGTGTCGCCACCCCATCAGTACCTGGGAATTCCGCGTTCCAATAATTTTTCACTTTTGCTAGCTCCCATTTCCTCTTGTTAAATGAATCAGAAAGATTTATCAACCCCGAGACCACCTCCACTGTAGGCCACCCTCGCACTCGTCTGATCACTCCCATGGTCGACTTAAGATGCTCCTTGCATCTCTTCATCGAGCTAGTGACCGTAATAATGGCATTAAGGGTATCTTTCTTTTTCAACGGCGGACGATTATCTTCTTCTTGTCTAGCTCTCCTCTTCCCTCCCCGAATAGGGCAGGCGTTAACCTTATGACGAGGAGCCTTACACTCGAAGCAGACGAACACCCCAATGGAGCATTCCTCCTTACTGTGTTGATCACCACAAAAGAAGCTGCTTGAATCCCTCGCCCTCGCTTGTAGCAATTAATGTTTCTTAGAGGACTTCAACCGGTAGATCTCCCAGGGTTCTTCTTCGTCCTCCTCCTTATCAGCCTGCACACCCTCGTTACTGCGGAGCTTTCGAAGAGCAGAGAGCAATTCTTCCTCAGAGAATTTTGATGGTGACTTCGCAGTGGTAGGGGACCTCAATGGAGATTTTGTAATATCCCAAATTTCATTTTAATAAAAATACTATTTTTTTCACGTGTTGTGCACGTGCAAATTTCATGTGTATATTATTTATTTGTTTTATATATAAAATCTCATTTTTAGTATGAACAATTACTTTTCTTTATTTTTTTCTAAAAGCCTATTTCTAAAGCCTAAACACTATTTTTATTTGTTGAGCCCACTTTAATTTATTATGAATTTGTTGTCTTGGCCCACAAGCCTAAGCCCACTAATTGTGAAGCCCACTAATTTAATAAATCAATTAAATGGTCACACTTGTCATGTAGAGACAAATAGTGGACATTTTGATTAATTAAATTGTACAAACTTTTAAATAGGGGTACTAGGTGGCACGTGCAATGCACGTAGTGTGCAATGCACACTAATTTGGGCCGGTTTTGTGCTTGGAGAGATGGAGAGTGTGGGTGTGTGTGCATGGGTGGTTATTTGTGTGTGGGTGGTTGCTATAACTTCTACTCCAATCCTAGCCCTCCCTTCTACAACTATCCAATCAATCATAGCCCTCCAATCTACTTCAAAACTAGTATAAATACCCCCCCTTTCCTACTTGTATTCTACACTTAAGCAAATATTAAAGGATATATATATACATATTAGTGTGTGAGTTGTGGTTGTGTGTACACCCCCATTGGAGGCCGGCCATCCCTACAAGAAGAAGCTCTCGGTTTTGGCAAGGAGCAAGGAGAAGAGTTCGTGCATTGCAATCTAGGAGGAGAAGGCACTCGCTCGCAATCTAGGAGGCTCTAAGGGATTTTTTCTTAATTGGGTTTTCTTCAAAAGGTGAGTGTTTCTCATGACTTCTAGAGTAGAAATCATGCTAGGGAATAAAATTGAATTATTATTATGAGTTACTAGTTGAAATGAAATGCATGCGTGCCTAATTAGAAAAGAATTATTGAATGTGTGTTGATTGATTACTAGATTTACTAACTATGAGTAAAAGTATATGTTTCTCATTGTTATAAGCATTAGAATGTATGATATTTATGTTAAATTGCAATTATGTGAAATTCGCTAGTAAGAAGTTAGAACCATGTTGATTGATTAAAAAAGCTAGTGTGTTAAAGTTAAATTGATTGAAGTGATTGTTAATAGATGTAATGAAATTTCCCATGCTATATACATCATGTGAAAACTTGAATAAATGAAAAAGAATGTTCCTTTGCATACAAATGTATCATGAGTAGATTAATTGGTAAAATTGGAAGTTACTCACGTATAAAGTTGATTTTTGTGCTCTAACAATATCATAGTTATCAATGTGTAAGCAACACCATAGTAGTGAATTTTGTGGGAGGAATCATCTTTATTCATGACCAATTATGCATTAGTTTTCAAATGTCGAAATGGAGTTTATAAAATGCAAACTAAGGATAAATACATGTTTTAAAGAGTGAAAAATAGCTTTGAGAATACTGGTGATTGTTAAATTAAATGAATTTTTATACTGGACATTTTTGTTTTCAAAAGAGAAGAAAAAGAACTAAAAACATTTTTGAGAAATTGAAAAACTCAGTGACATAGTCGACCGATCATGTCGAAACAGTCGACTGGTCTGAAAAAATGAAAAATATATAGTTCAAATCTTTTTCGGAACAGTCGACTGACTATTGTAACAGTCGACTGCCTTGAATGTTTTTATTTCGAGTTTAAAAATATCGCAGAATAGCCGACCGGCCATGTGTGACAGTCGACTTCCCTAATTATTTTAATTTCGAGCTTTAGAATCTCGCAGAACAGCCGACTGGCTATCTGTGACAGTCGACTTCCCCGAAGTTTCAAGTAAATCTATATATTTTTTGTGAGATAATTTCTATGACTTGTGGCCTAGTGTAAATGAGAATTCGAGACTATTTTTACATGGAGGAATTTATTTTAATTATTAACCTTCTTTCTATAAAGGAAATTGAAGGGATTGTTTAAGAAGTTTAAAATGAGATTTTGGTAAAGAGAAATTTGAAAGGCGTGAATTGTGAAACTAATTGAAGATGTGAACTGTGGAATTGGTATGGATTGAAATAGAAATTTTGTGAACTTATAAACTAGTGAATGTGACATGTAAGAAGAATTCCAGTTTTCAAGTATCTATGCATTGAATTATTGATGAGTTATGAAAGATGTGAATACATGAATACTATGCTTTTGAAACATGAATTGTGATCAATCATAAAAAGATCTTACGAATATGACATTGTAATTATGAGTTGAAATTGAGAATTAGAGTATAGCCAAACCCTATACCGGCAATGAAAGAATTGTGAAATGATATTTTGAAATGAGAAGACCAAGGTTAGGTCATGTGAAATTGAATGAATAAGACCGGTATAGTGGGAGTGCTACATTCTAAGAGATTGATTTTATTCATGATTTAATTAAACTAAGGATTCGATACATAGTGAAGATGTGATGAAAGTAAGAGAAAAACATTGAGTATGAGGGCCATTGGATTGGCAGCATGAGAGTATTCACAGGATGTCCCATGATGAGTCATGATAGGGCGTGGATACTGCTCCAGAGTACCTTCCCGGTGGCGACGCTCGTGGGGTGTTTGACGACTGAGGATGGTGTCATGTCTATGGTAGGAGCTGAATTACCACAGGATGCCTGCATGATGAGTCATGTGTCAGTGCGTTGGGATTCCCTCCAGGGCACCTAGGCATGAGTTCGTAGGTCAAAAAACATCTAGGATACTTACCGTAGTTCCAGTAGTAGATTAAGTCATGGCGAGGGATTGAACCCTACAAGATGAAGAACGATTAAGGGCTTGCCATCGGACCTATGTAGTATGGGCTGCACAGACTCTGAACAAGTGCGCATTAATGTCATATAATACAAATAATTGCATTAAGGACTAAGTGCACATTCACAACACGACATCAATAGGATAGTCCATTTAGTTCTGTTTGTGATAAGTTTGTGATTTGTTAAGAAATGAGAATCGTTGTACTGTTTCCGGCATAGAGAGGATGACCGTGTATAATATTTTGTCAGTTGAATGAACTGACGCGCCCACAATTTTATATGCAGGGCAAAGATGCTTGACAATTGAAGTATACATGCTGCGCAGGATTGATTTAAATATTATTTCATGTAATTTATTGTAATATGGCTTCCGCTGTGATATTGTACAAGTGTAAATGTAACTCTGATAAAAGAAAAGTTTTTATTTCCTTGTAAAATTGTACGAAAGAAGTGTAAAGATCCTGTGGAACTCGAATTCAGTTGTATTTTGGAATTCGAGGTGTTACAGATTTGTTGATGATAACTGTGGTTGTTGGACTTCTAAGCTTGTGAGAATGTTGATGAGGAGGTCAAATGGGTAAGTCTGCTATTGGTGACCTCCGACTCACCGTGTGAAAGTCCCTACGATACCCCATCGAGCGTAGACCAGAGTTGTAGGCCTCGTGGTGCTTCGAAACTGGTGATCGAGAACTCATTCTCGTAGCTGCACCACCTCTCCCCTGAGAAGGGGAGTAATAGCTCGTCGCCTTCCTGTCTGCGAGATGCCGGTCCGGTGACCGTGCCTTAGGCTCTTCCGCTCGAAGATGATGATGCCCCTGCCTGTTACGAGGATGACGACGTTCCTCGTCGCTACGGTGTTCTCTAGGCGCCCAAGCCCTCGCTCTACCACGATCATGAGCCAGTTCATGCCTCGTGATAGGCAAAGATGGAAGAAATATGAGGTGGAAGTTAGGAGGGGGGGCAGGAAAGGTGAATGGTAAGAGAACAAAGGCGGAAGGTAAAGGTATAGAAGAAGATGGTGGAAGCTGGATTTTTTTAGGCTGGAAGTGGTTATGGTTCAGAGCAGAAGGAGGAGGGGGTGGGTGGGAATGGGAGAAGGCATTGGCTGATGCATAGGAGGAGAATGGGAGAAGGGGTTGGGAGACTGACCGTGAAGGGGTGGTAGGAGAGGCCATGATAGAGTTCAGAGGGAGGAGGCAGGGAAAGAGAAGAGGTTGGGGAGAGGGTGAGGAGAGAGAGGCTCCGTAATATCAGCATTCTTGGTTTTCCATATCCTTGAATTAACAGAGGAAGATGTCGACACGTCTAGTACAGAAGTACTTATGTAACACTAACTAGCTATCTACTGCAGGCTGAAATAGTGCCCTATCGGCACAATGGCAAGGATCTGAATCCCTAGTGGAAGAAACACTGGCAGGTACAGGTGTCAAAGAAACATAATAAAGACCTATTTATTTAGACATATATATACAGTATAAAACCATGTATTTTGAATGAAAATAGACACCTGCTGTAGGCTGGAAACTGTTGTTGATTACTCTCTTCAAAAGCATCTACCTGAGATGATTTTGGATATCGAGAGGCCAATGGCAATTAAAGAGTACAATTCTCTTAAATTTTTAAAAAAGTACATAAGAAAAGTGTAACGCCCCGAATTCGAGATTCCACTATATCTTTACACTTCACTTCGTACAATTTTACAATTTAATTTAAACTTTTCATCATACATCAGAGTTCTTTACATTGTTTACACAGCGAAAGAATAAAGATAGAATACAACAATGAAAATAATATACAACTTATACATCTTTAACAAGTAATAAATCAACAGCATCGAAATCAACTTTACTCCTTGAATATGTCCATTTTCTTGCTTAATAAGCTGTAGGTACGTCAGTTACTTACAACTGACGAAAATGTTATACTCGGCCATTCTCTCTATGCCGTAAATATAACGATCTCAATACTTTAACAAACCACAAATTTGAATGCAAAATAAAGTGTTAAATGTGACTACACTAAATATGTAAATGTATGCGATGCCTTAATGCCTAATGCAGATATTTTACACTAAGATGACACTAATGCATACTTGTTCGGATTCTATGTATCCCATACTACATAGGCCCAAGGGCAAGCACCTACGTACTTCACAATAAAGGGTTCGATCCCTCGCCATGACAAACTACCCAGGTAATAAAACAAAGTTGAGACGTTCCACGAGTATGGATCCCAGTCCCGGAGAACCACCACAGTAAATCCCCCGCCCGACTGTTATATAGACTCCTCATCGTGCGAACCTCCCGTAAGTGCCCCTCTAGCCCCGGTATACGTATATATTTTGGAGTACGGAAAACTATCCGCCTGACTACGCATAGTCCGGAATTTAAAATAAAAGCTCGTCTCCCACGAGGCAACCACAGTCCAGGAGTACACCGCCCGACTGGGTCTACAGTCCTGGTGAACCGCTGCAGCAAATCCACCGCCGGACTATATAGAGTACCCCACTTACGTTTGCCTAGGTTTTACTACATCTTCTCTTAGTGCCTAGTTCTTAAGTTCAAGACATGAATCAATTATCATACCTAAAGTTAGTCTTAACCCCTACCGGACTTAATCACAAATATCGAGATTGCTTTATGGCAAATCTCAAAAATATAATTCAATTCTTTTTATTTCAACGGTGCCGGTACCAGAGGTCTTACTAACTCTAAATCACAACCTTTCATGTTAAGAATCCATGGGTACTCATACCCTTCAATAAACATGTCTTAAACTTAAATATTCTCCCCTTGAACTTATTCACAATGTCTTATCTAGCATCATTCGTGATTCAATTATTCATTTACAAAATAATATTTCTTTTCATGAAGATAGATTCATCCACTTAAGTCTCATTAGCAATTTTAAGCTCATATAACAATTCATATCTCAACCCACATCAAGTATTTCGTTCAAAAGAAGTATTAGAAAACTCAGAAAATATCAGTTAGAGCAGTAGCAGTCGACTTCATAGGGTGTTCGGTCGATTGTCCTGCATGAAATCCAAACTCAAGAAATCCATCGATCAAAGTAGTGACAGTCGACTGCGTACTGTAGCCAGTCGACTGTCCCGCATGAAATCCAACTCAAGAAAACATAAATTAGAGCAGTGGCAGTCGACTGTGACAAGGGGTCAGTTGACTGCCCCGCACGAAAAATCCAAAAGTCAGAGAACACTGCAGCCAGGTTCGCGACGGTCGACAGTCGAAACTTACCAGTCGACTGTCACACCTACAGACTGCAGTATTTGGGTTTGTGCAAATTATTTCCAAATGAAGTTTACTTGAAAACTGTGATTCCCGATTTCCAAATTTATATTCTAAACATTGTATCTACATTCAAATTATCTCCTTCTCTTGAATGAACAAAAGTTTCATTTCTTCATTTTAATTAAAAAAAATAACATAATGTATCTCTTGCAAATAATTTTTAAAAAATGATTCTATGTACATCAATTCGATTTCGCCCAAAATTTCATTTTCATTGAAAGGGAAAAATCTCAACAAGTGATCTTTCCATTATATTTCTATATTTGTGAATTAACATGCATATATGGTCATAACTCATTGTCTCTTTTTCTTATTTCTAATTAACATGTTAAAACAAAATTTTACTACTAACCATAGTACAAACAATAGCATGGATTTGTTCTCTTTCTTTTTCTCATTTTCAACCAACATGATGACTATAACAAAATATCTACAATTCATAAATAGTATGAATTTGTTTTCTTATTATTACATCATCTTTGTCTTTACTACTCATGTAATATATTAGCATGCATGTCTTATATTTAGAAAAATGCAAGATTACCCACATCACATCAAATTGATCTATATTACTAATATCATATTCTAGCATGCTCAACCTATGAATTAGAAAATCTAGAGACCACCCACCTCTTGTGAAGAATTAACAACTAAGAGTGGATAGACCACTTCTAGCTCCTAGCTCCAACTAGCACCTTCTTGCCCTTCTCCTCCTAGCAAGATCTCCAACAAGCTACCAAATGCACAAGAATATTCTCTTTCTCTCTTTCTTTTCTTCTCTTTATTTTTGTTTAGTTTATGTGTGAAATGAGAAGGGAATACTAGGGTATTTATAGGACAAATTGAGGGTTCAAATTGCAAAATTCTCCACCTGATAAATTACTCAACTTAATTCTCCAACTCTTCACTATCCTAACTCTCATAACTCCCAACTCTTCACTACTCCACCTCTTCAAAAACTCAACTCCCATCTCTTCATGTTCAAAACCGGCCCCCCACTCTTTGGAAGCACGTGTACGTGCTGTGCACTAGTGCACACACATACACAATATTTAATAAAATTCCTATAGTTCCAAAATGTATATTAAAAGTTGTTACATGTCATGTGTGAGTCCATGCACAACTTTAAAATAGGATTTAATTAATTGGCTTGTCCCATGGGCTTTCTTTTTAATCAATTTAATTAATTATTCCAGTGGGCTCTCCTTTTAATTAATCAATGGGCTAGAATCTCTTTTAGGTCCATGGGTTTAATAAAAGACTAAATAAATATTATGCATGCTAAAATAGTAAATGAGAGTAAAAAATAGAGATGGAAAAATTAATACGTGCATCATACGTGCAAAAATAGAAAAAATGAATTTTTTTTACTTAAAATAAAAATATGGGGTGTTACAAAAAGAGACTATCAAATGCAAACAAACCTCTTTGGTTTTCTGCTGAATATCAATGATGCTATGATTCCATGTACCGAGGTGAGATCTCATGAACTCATCAATCTTAGGAAGATGCTGAGTTCTGATCATGGAAGGGCTGACCAAGCTGAGCATGGAGCTCCTCATAGCCTTGTGAAGGGGCCCACTAACTACTGCAATGTTGGATTTTCCTAAGATGTCAAGCATGGATTGTGGGTACCCAGGAACAAGTCCTTTGCATTCATTCATGAGAATGTATTTGTTCAACTCTGGATCCATGCACACAACTGTTGGGATCCCAATATATGTGACTTGAATAAACTCCCATATCTGAAAATTCAAGGAAAAATAAACAGTGACAAATTAGAAATTATAATATGATTATGATGGAAAGTTGGTAGGTTTGAATATCATCAAATCTTCAAATTTTCTTCTTCTTTTTGCTGTTATTATTATTATTATTATTATTATTTGAGACAAGGATTTGGAAATGGTGCTTAAATGAGACAAACAACTTTCAAGTATGTTCCAACAGTCAGAAAAATAAATTACGCACTTTCTAGTTCTACCCTGCATTCATGTCCATCATCCCCATCTTTTCTTTCTTTCCTTGTTTTTTTTCCAAGAATTCATGACTAATATTAGTCTGTACTTCCTAAGTTGGTGGTCAAGGAGAGGCTAACTATAAGTATCGGCTCATCTGGTTAGCATTACATACAGAGAAAACACCCGATGAATCCACTAAATGCTCTGGGTCACGATGGCTATATGTATTCTTTTTTCAGAAACTCTTCGACGTGATTTACAAACTCAACTAAAATCCTAGATAGATTACACTCTTTGTGCGCATGGAATGGTTAAAGGATCGAAGAAAGCCGTTCTTTAAAATTGAGACGAGGAAAGCTTTTGGCAAAGTTAACACAGAGTTTAACTATTTCATGATGCAGCACTGAGCATTCCTAGAGTTTCCATCTCCAACAGTGAATCTCTTTCCCATCCTTTTCTTTCACGAGAAACTCTGCTCTTTTATACCTTTTTTTGTTGTTGTTGCAAACTCGAATAGAAGTTAGGTAAAAGAGATCCCCTCTCTCTGTACTTATTTGATTTGGCAATGGAACACGACTAGACACAGCAGTTGAAAGGGTATCACTGATCTGATTACCAAGAGAGGTGCTTTATGTGTGTGTTTTTTGTTGATGATGTTTTTGATATATGGGGAAGCTAACAAGGAGACATTGAAGGAAATGGACGATACTCTACAGCACCATATTCTTAATAGCAACTTACTCTGATGATCAATTTTTACATGGACAAAGTAAGATGTTCTTTAGCTTGGGGTGTCATGATGCACCGTTTCTTGTCTTTTTGTTGTTGGAAAAACACTGTTAATCACCTGAATATTTTTATTGGAACACACCCTGTCAGATACCTTGGTCTATCTTTATTTATATGATAACTTAAAGCTTCTAACTAGTTTATATTAATTGATGAATCTTTTGGTAAAATGAATAATGTATTCATTTTTTCAGAAAAAACTAGTTCTTATATGATCTAATACTATAAAAACCCACAAAAATAAAATAAAATAATAATTCATGATTATAAGGCTGAAATCATTCTCACCTTGCTCTCTGACATTTCAAGAAATCAGGCCCTAACTTGGAAAACTCAGTGGTCTCACCAAAGAGAAGCCAGCCCAAGGTTCTAGGTGGAAAACCCTTCTTCCTATACCTCATCTCATTCCACAACCCACAACCAACAACCAAGAAACAAAAAGCCAACCCTAATATTGTTGGGTTTATGTCTTGCATATGATGTTGGATACGAAGACGATAAGACGATGGAACAATCGAGACGACTGGAAATGGAGTGGAGGGAAAAAGAAAATAGTCAGCGGCAGCAGCAGAGGGAGGTTGTGGTCGACTGCAACTCAGGTGCGATCTAGTTTTGCTTGTGGTTTGTGTTGACTGTGTCGAAAACTCAACAAGATCCTCAAATTTATAATAGGTGGTATCAGAGCAATCAACATTTGTGGGTTTGCTCGAGTTCCTTAGAGGAGATGGCAGATCAAAAGACGAAGACCAAACGATTTGACAGTAAGATCGACTTCAATCTATGAAAGCTGGACATGTATGATGTTTTGGTTCAAGAAAACTTGCAACTTGCCTTAGAAGAGAACAAGCCAACCGACATGAATCGGGAGAAGTGGGATGAGATTTATTTGATGGCCTTAAGTTTAATTCGGTTGCAATTTGAAGACAAAGTGAAGTGTAATATTTTTGAGAAGACAAGTGCAGCGAGTCTGTGGGCGAGACTCAAATCAAACTACTCAGGATCGTCGTTGCTAGATCGGATGTATTGGAAGAGGAAGCTGTTTAGGTTCTCAATGAAGAAAGGTACCCATTTTCAAGATCATATTCTGGAGTTCAGTAAGGTAATACCTGAACTGAAGGTGATTAATGCTGATGATCTTAACGAAGAGGATAAAGCTTTCAACTTGATATATTCACTGTCAACTTCTTATGATCACTTGATAACTACCATGCTACACGGGAAGTCATCCAAGGAGACACTTACAGTAGCCTGGGTGATTAAGGGTCTGAAGCAAGATAAACTGAGAAAGGATACTCATAAATGTGGGCCTATTTCTACAGGGTGATTTAATCAATGCACAACTTTAAAATAGGATTTAATTAATTGGCTTGTCCCATGGGCTTTCTTTTTAATCAATTTAATTAATTATTCTAGTGGGCTCTCCTTTTAATTAATCTAATGGGCTAGAATCTCTTTTAGGTCCATGGATTTAATAAAAGACTAAATAAAGATTATGCATGCTAAAATAGTAAATGAGAGTAAGAAATAGAGATGGAAAAATTAATAAGTGCATCATACGTGCAAAAATAGAAAAATGTATTTTTTTAATTAAAATAAAAATATGGGGTGTTACAAAAAGAGACTATCGAATGCAAACAAACCTCTTTGGTTTTCTGCTGAATATCAATGATGTTGTGATTCCAAGTACCGAGGTGAGATCTCATGAACTCATCAATCTTAGGAAGCAGCTGAGTTCTGATCATGGAAGGGCTGACCAAGCTGAGCATGGAGCTCCTCATAGCCTTGTGAAGGGGCCCACTAACTACTGCAATGTTGGATTTTCCTAAGATGTCAAGCATGGATTGTGGGTACCCAGGAACAAGTCCTTTGCATTCATTCATGAAAATGTATTTGTTCAACTCTGGATCCATGCACACAACTGTTGGGATCCCAATATATGTGACTTGAATAAACTCCCATATCTGAAAATTCAAGGGAAAAAACAGTGACAAATTAGAAATTATAATATGATTATGATGGAAAGTTGGTAGGTTTGAATATAATCAAATCTTCAAATTTTCTTCTTCTTTTTGCTGTTATTATTATTATCATTATTATTATTATTATTTGAGACAAGCATTTGGAAATGGGGTTTAAATGAGACAAATAGCTTTCAAGTATGTACCAACAGTCAGAAAAATAAATTACGCACTTTCTAGTTCTACCCTGCATTCATGTCCATTATTCCCATCTTTTCTTTCTTTCCTTGTTTTTTTTTCAAGAATTCATGACTGATATTAGTCTGTACTTCCTAAGTTGGTGGTCAAGGAGAGGCTAACTATAAGTATCGGCTCATCTGGTTAGCGTTACGTACAGAGAAAACACCTGATGAATCCACTAAATGCTTTGGGTCAGGATGACTATATGTATTCTTTATTCATAAACTCTTGGATGTGATTTACAAACTCAACTAAAATCCTAGATAGATTACACTCTTTGTGCGCATGGAATGGTTAAAGGATCGAAGAAAGCCGTTCTTTAAAATTGAGACGGTGAAAGCTTTTGGCAATGTTGACATAGAGTTTAACTATTTCATGATGCGCCACTGAGCATTCCTAGAGTTTCCATCTCCAACAGTGAATCTCTTTCCCATCCTTTTCTTTCACGAGAAACTCGGCTCTTTTATACCTTTTTTTTTGTTGTTGTTGTAAACTCAAACAGAAGTTAGGTAAAAGAGATCCCCTCTCTCTGTACTTATTTGATTTGGCAATGGAACACGACTAGACACATACTAGACATAGCAGTTGAAAGGGTATCACTGATCTGATTACCAAGAGAGGTGCTTTATGTGTGTGTTTTTTATTGATGATGTTTTTGATATCTGGGGAAGCTAACAAGGAGACATTGAAGGAAATGGATGATACTCTATAGCACCATATTCTTAATAGCAACTTACTCTGATGATCAATTTTTACATGGACAAAGTAAGATGTTCTTTAGCTCGGGGTGTCATGATGCACCCTTTCTTGCCTTTTTGTTGTTGGAAAAACACTGTTAATCACCTGAATATTTTTATTGGAACACACCCTGTCAGATACCTTGGTCTATCTTTATTCATATGATATCTTAAAGCTTCTAACTAGTTTATATTAATTGATGAATCTGTTGGTAAAATGAATAATGTATTCATTTTTTAGAAAAAAACTAGTTCTTTTATGATTTGATACTATAAAAACCCACAAAAATAAAATAAAATAATAATTCATGATTATAAGGCTGAAATCATACTCACCTTGCTCTATGACTTTTTAAGAAATCAGGCTCTAACTTGAGAAACTCAGTGGTCTCACCAAAGAGAGGCCAGCCCATGTTCTAGGTGGTAAACCCTTCTTCCTATACCTCATCTCATTCCACAACCCACAACCAACAACCAAGAAATAAAAAGCCAACCCTAATATTGTTGGGTTTATGTCTTGCATATGATGTTGGATACGAAGACGATAAGACGATGGAGCGATCGAGACAATTGGAAACGGAGTGGAGGGAATAAGAAAATAGTCAGCGGCAGCAGCATAGGGAGGTTGCGGTCGACCGCAACTCAGGTGCGATCTAGTTTTGCTTGTGGTTTGTGTTGATTGTGTCAAAAACTCAATAAGATCCTCAAATTTCTAACAAGTGGTATCATAGCAATCAAGGTTTGTGGGTTTGCTCGAATTCCTTGGAGGAGATGGAAGATCAAAAGATGAAGACCAATTGATTTGACAGTAAGATCGACTTCAATCTATGAAAGGTGGACATGTATGATGTTTTGGTTCAGAAAAACTTGCAACTTGCCTTAGAAGAGAACAAGCCAACCGACATGAATCAGGAGAAGTGGGATGAGATTTATTTGAAGGCCTTGAGTTTAATCCGGTTGCAATTTGAGGACGAAGTCAAGTGTAATATTCTTGAGAAGAAAAGTGCGGCGAGTCTGTGGGAGAGACTCAAATCAAACTACTCGGGATCGTCGTTGCTAGATCGGATGTATTGGAAGAGGAAGCTGTTTAGGTTCTCAATGAAGAAAGGTACCCATCTTTAAGATCATATTTTGGAGTTCAATAAGGTAATACCTGAACTGAAGGTGATTAATGCTGATGATCTTAACGAATAGGATAAAGCTTTCAACTTGATATATTCACTGTCAACTTCTTATGATCACTTGATAACTACCATGCTACATAGGAAGTCATCCAAGGAGACACTTACAGTAGCCTAGGTGATTAAGGGTCCGAAGGAAGATAAACTGAGAAAGGAGACTCATAAAGGAAGGTCTATTTCTACAGGGTGATTTGCGGTGGATGGTGATACTTCAATTGGAAGGAATGCGACTGTAACCCCTATTTTTCATTTTGGGTATTTTTGACTGTATTTTTTGTTTTGGTGTATTTTTCTCTCTTGTGTTTTTTCTGAATCGTATATTGGAGTTGTTTTCAATATATATTCATTTTATTGCATTTTGAGCTCCTTGTATTTGATTGATCGTCTCTTTTATTTTGTTTTTCATTATTTTGATCTTTCCCTCATTTTTGGTATCGTTATCTTATTTTTATTTCTTCTTGGTGTTGTGGTGGTGTTTTGGTTGTCTTTACCCACTCCTATTAATTTGATCCCTAACAAGATTTTCAAAGCCAAGAAATTCCAATCCTATTTGCATTCCCATTGTTATTTGACCCAAAATCCAAAACCCATTTGTATACCTATTACTAATTCCTAATATCCACAACCCATTAGCCCACATCTAGACCCTATATATAAATCCATACCTTCACAAACCCTAACCCTAACCATAATTCTCTCCCTCTCATCAACTGACCTCCCTATCTCTCTCTCCCTCTCCTTGCTGCTCCCGGCCTACTAACCTGACCAGCCCGATCAGCCTTCCCGACCTCTTCCACCACCAGGCCGACCACCCTTGCCGGCCATCCCCCTCCGGCATACACCCCAAACCCGAGCCCCCTTGCTCCTTTCCCTTCCTTAATGATCACCACCACCATCATCATCAAAGCTTGCACATCAACCCCCCTACTTCTCTTCGTGGTGTTCTCAAAGTGGTCGCTTGCCACTTTGATCATCGTCGCTTCAAGACGGTTCGTTCGTGTGGAGTTTTGTTCGTGATTGCTTGGATTCGTTGCTTGTAACGGATTTCGTTCGTGGATTTTGCTTCTAAGCTTGATTGCGTCGTTCTTCATCCCCAAATTAAGGCAAGTAACTTGTACTCCAATTCATTTGTTTGATACAAGTCCCAAAGTTCACCTATAGTGTAGATGGGTTTAGAGACAACTCTTGATTGCATTTTCCTTGATGGGTTTTGTCTCTATTATGATAATTTGGCCATAGATTGACTCACGACACCATATGGACATGAATTAATCTAGGAATCGCCCGTTCTTGATTTTTAATCGTGTATGTGAAAATTTGTGTGAAATTGTGTTTTGATTGAGACCCATATGATATATTTGGTGTGGACATGTTAATAACCCTAAATCATGATGTTTAGACACTTTGTAGGCTTTATTTCAAGTTTGAAAGTGTTTGGATCAATATTCTTGAATCTATGATGTTTTTGTTCTTAAGGGTGAAATCTGTATTTTCTTGCGGTTCTGTTTTGTTTGCTGTTTTTGACTGTGCTACAGTCAGTATCTTGATTTCGGTATAAAACATGAGTTTTAGATAATTTCTTCAATTTCCAAATCCCTCCGACCTTGCTTGATTTTTGTTTTGTATGATTGAGTTATGGCTATTTTAGTATAGAGGTGTCGATCTTTTCCAGATTTTGTTTTTCAGTAATTTTGATGACAAATCATTTTAAATAACTATGCTATACATATTATTTTGATTTGAAACTTTGGTCAGTATTTCTTTATCTAGTTAGGGATTACCCAAAATTTTGGTGAATTTTATTGATAAGTTTTATGTGATGTTCCATGCTCGTTTCTAAAATCTATTCGTGCTGTATTTTGCTCGTTGTTCTATAAAGAACCCTATTTTCACTATGATTCCTTTTACTGTATGAAAAATGTTTGTGAAATCTGAAAGTTAGTATATTCTATCTATTTTCATATCTATTTGGCGGAATTGGATTTCGTTTCACTGGTTGCGATATATCTTAGTTTTCGTACAGTGGTGTTGGGATTTCCAGATTCGCTAAACTATGTTTTCTTGATGCTTTCATATTTTTGATGACTGACCTATTCTTACTAGAATATTATGAAACCTTATATTTTGATTCTAGACATATAAGGGAATACCCCAGATTTTTCCTGAATTTAATTGAGAAGTTTTAATGCTATTTTTCTGACTGAGAATTCGTTTCCTTGATTTCTGACTGAACATGTTTTCTGTTTTCAAACCTGTTTTAAGTTATGATGTTGTGAAGTACTATGTGACTTATTTATATTCGTTGCGTTCCCTGTGGATGTCTATTTTCCTGATCCTTCGACGGATCCAGATTTGCATTTCTGTAGCGACAAGAATCACTGTTTTAGTATTGTACTGTCATGTTGTCATGAATATAAACATACACTGTTTTGCTCGTTTATGTGACTGTATATCACCTACGCATGTTTATTTGTTTCCATGACCCTAATACTGCTTATACCATGTTAGTTTGACACTATTTTTGTACGCATCATGCATGTTTGATGACCATAATAAAAATAATCAAACCGGGGTTTCTTAAGGGAAGATCTAGTAGTGGAAAAATATGGAAACGTGTACTTAGAAGGGAACTAGTGTTCCGTACTGTTACTGTTACTGTTACATTTCTGCTACTGTTACTGTTCCCATGTGCTTATATCCTACATTATTTGTGACCCGCGACTTGCAATTGACGGGTACTTGTTTTCTTCTTTTCTCCTTCTCCTGCAAATTTACTAATTGCAGATCAGGATGGACGACTGCCAGATGGTATTGGCGAGATGATGTATTAGTGCTGGAGATTCTGCTTTATTATTATTTTTATTATTGCTTGAACATTGAATAAAGTGTATTTGGTTTATTGGATATTTATTTGTATTTGGGCGATGTGACCCAGGATATTTGATTTTGTCCAAACTCTGATTTATTTGAGAATATTGTATTTTGTTTCAAGTAAATTTCTGTTGGTATTTTGTTTCAATTATGCATGTGGGTTGACTCTTTTGGCTTCCAACTCTGATTATTGTTGTGAGATACTGTAAAGATTTTTGAACAGCTTATGGATGATGAAAATCATTTGCTTGACTTTTTTACGTATCCGTATTCCGTATTCTTTTTGGGAAGCGGGGCGTGACAGCGACACACAAGGATAAGATTCGTTGCCACTATTGTAGAGGTGTTGAGTATTACAAGCGAGACTGTGCAAGTGGTTGAGTCAGAAGAGTGCTACTAAAGAAGGTGAACAAGCTCATATAGTCAGCACAACTGATTATGGTAAACCAGCTAGGTTTGAAGACCTATGTCTTCTTGTTTCAAGTTCTTCAGATGTGGATTCAAGTTGGTATCTTGATTCGGGAAGTTCTTCTCATATTTGCTCCGAGAGGGAAATGTTTTCTACTTACAAGTCGTCAACAGGCTGTAGTGTAAGACCGGGGAGTGGTGAGATTTTTGAAGTAGTGGGTGAGGGAACAGTTGAATTGGAGACGTCAGATGGTAAAGGGTTCACACTAGAAGAGGTCATGCATATTCCTTCGATACAGTAGAATATGATATCCTTGGGGACTCTTGATGCTCGTGGCTGCAGGTACACAGCTCGATGTGGAGTTTTGACAGTTTGGAATAGTCATCGTAAGGTAATGAAGGGTAAGAGGATAATTGGACAGGATCAGCACAACCTCTACCAGCTTTTTGGGAGCAGGAAAACCCCATTGTTCCTAAAGCATCATCTAGTAAGCCGTCACTAGAATTACCGAATCAAGACTGCAACGTTCGAATACCGTTAGAAGGTGGACAGAGCCTTGATGTAGGTGGAGTTCGTGTGGAGGGTGACACCTCCATGATTACATCTACAACGGTGTGCCTGTGAGAGAGGGCATACAGATGGAGGAAAACAAGTGGAGGTTGGTTCAACTAGCAGAAGAAGCTATAGAAACGTGTTGTTTACAAAGCGGAGAAGAAAGGTCTAGAAGAGTTTTAAATGACACATGTATGGATTCATGCGCATGCAATCTAAGGTGGAGATTGTTGGGTTTATGTCTTACATACGATGTTGGATACGAAGACGATAAGATGATGGAGGGATCGAAACGATTGAAAACGTAGTGGAGGTAAGAAGTAAATAGTCAGCGGCAGCAGCAGAGGGAGGTTGTGGTCGACCGACCCCTATACAGTGTCTTCTTGCAAGGAGGAAATTCGACCGTCTTGTTGGACTGTCGACAGTTCGCGGCGCTAATGGGTTTTTGGGCATGAGTCAGGCTGATTCATGAGAAGCCCAACTTTCTCTTCAAGTTAGATCGTGTGGCTCTTATCGTAGGCTATCTCTTTTGTAATATCCAATGACTATTGTAACAAGATATCAACTTAGGGTTTTTCTCTAGATCTATAAATACAATGTAAAAGGCTCCTAGAACAAATTGAGTGCCAAAGAAGAAAAGAGTACTTCATCTGAGAGGGTGAGAGAGTTTCTCCATTGTAAGCAACAACCAAGTTCCAGTTAGGCTTGAGAGAGGGTCGTGGTGAGAATTGTAATATTATTGTATCTTCTCTAGTTGAGATAATATCTCGGTTCTTCTTCCCCCGGATTAAGGTGAAAGTCCCAACCGGGACAATTCATGTGTGCTTTGTGTGATTGGTGCGACCTAGTTTTGCTTGATGGTTTGTGTTGATTGTGTCGATGACTCAACAGGATCCTCAAATTTCTAACAAATATCACACCATAGAAAGCCATTGTTGTTGAGCTTAATTCAAGCTCTCTCACTCACTCACTCTCTCTCTCTCTTTGTCTCTCTCTCTCTCACCTCTTTAGCCTAGTAAAGAAATGAGATTAGATGAGATGGCTTTATTTGCTCTGTGTTCCAATGCCGAAGGAGAAAAGAGTGAGGGATTTGGGGGTGGGGATTTGTAGAGAGTGAGAGGTGAGAGGCGAGGGGGTTACAACGGGATTGAGCAAGATGAAGGAAAGAAAGGGAACTTGGGGTTGAGGAAAATAGGATTTAGGTGAGAGGAAATAGGGCGGGATCGAGCGTGAGAAAAGGGAAATTGGGGATCGTGGGAGCAAGGATTTTGCTGATTTTGTCATTATAATCCCTGGCATTTGCAAACGCAGGGGTAGGTTGATACCCCGACATTTTTTTAAAAACACTGGGGTTGCTATCAACTCTGCTAGGCTTTTTTGAAAAACACCGGGGAATCCCAGCGAAACTGCCCAAACGCCGGGGTAGTTTTGCCGAATTTTCCATGTTCTTTTGTAGTGTTGAAATCAACAATTTTGAACATTGACAATCTTACAAATAGAACTTCAGATGCATTTGATGAAAAAAGAAACAAAAAAATGTGTTTCAGAGGATAATTGGCTTACACAGATGCATTACACAGAAGCTACCAAAATCAATTGACTTTATCACCTACATAACAAGAAGCTAATAAAATTATAAAATGAAGAAAAAGATTGCAAGTATTTAAAATATGAAGGATCTAATCAAATAAAGAGGAGATCGGCATATCCTCCTACATTTTAAAGTCAAACGCTAGCTAACTATAAATCACCACATTGCATTTTAAGATTTCTTAATTTTATTATTAGTATATAAATTTGTAGGGCAGTAACTTAAGTTGGCCATAAAGTATAAACCACTGGGACTATGATCCGTTAGGATAGGGTCTAAGACTGGAAACTGCAACTCAGATAGGTTGAAACATACTCAACCCAAACCCACTCTACCTTTGTGAACCCATCCCAATCCTGAGATATGCTGAGACCCGTTCGTATTAGGGTCCAAGACTGAAAACTGCTACTCACTGGCTATGTTTCTGGTACAATTTTCATGTAATTGGGGCAAGCTAAGCACGGATTTACCATCACAATGTCAGTTAAGAAGTTGCTTTCAGCTATATAAGTTATCATTGATGGAATGCAACAAATTTAGTGGAAAAATAGTTATGAAGAAATACATTAACAACATAAACGGATAATATCATTAGAGATAACTGTCAAATAATTGAATTTGATGAAAAAAGTATATAACTCATAACATATGAATCTTAAGAGTAAGCATAACACTACTCCTCGAAAAAAAAAATTGAAAAAAAAAGTGAAAAAAAGAGAGTAAGCAGTAGACTCATACGGTTAAGGTTAATTGTGGATGCAATGGATGGTCTCAAATACACATTAATGATTATGTTTATAATCAAAAGCACAAAGAAACTATTGACTCTTAGTTTGGTGTGCACAAAACGTGCTCATTAATACTAATAAGTTTAAATTTACTTGTTTAGATTTTCAGGATCAAATAATATCAACAAAAGATCCAAGAGAGATTCAAGAATATTCAAAGAATGAATGTAATAAAGAAAGATTGCAAATGCAAGCAAAAGAGGAAGAAATTCAAAAAGAATTCATGATAAATTGGTCTCCAAGAAAGCTATCAAGACCTGAGTTTTCTTTCTATTTTCGTGAGATTTTAATTGTATACGATTGATAAATGATTGATTAGTTTATGGTAAGAAAACAAAGTGGATTCGGAATATACAGCGCGATACCGGTCGACCGTACTTCATGACGGTCGACCGCATCGCAGTCGACCGCAACTTTGAGTTGCTTGAGAAGCAGTCGACCTTTCATCTCTCTACTTTACGTCAGAGAGCTGAACGGTCGACTGCACCAATATGTCGGTCGACCGCACTTTGCACTGTGTGCATTTTTGGAATGTATCATTTCTATTTTTGATCGATACACTCCCCCGTCTATTTATTTTGGACTAATCCACTATGTATTCTTTACCTATTACGTCTGAGAAAAATATTCTGAACTAATTTTTCAACAATTAATCCGAGTGTGAGCGATAATTTTTCTGTATTCTTCCGTCAGGATCATAACGATCTTGAGTTTTTCTTTTTCTTTGTTTTCCACTTCGGTGAGATTGACGAGACTTGTATTGAAAGTCCTGTGGGTGTAATAGGTCTCTCGGCTTGAATTCGAGAATCACTGTACAAGGGGTTTTTAAGTATAGTGGACGCTTGGGGCGGAGAATTGCAACAATTAGGTGGTGTGGACGTGTGGACGTAGACCTGGGGGTCGAACCACGTTATATCGCTGCGTCATCTGCGTTTCCTTCTCTTATCTCTTTTATTTACTTTGAAATTTATTTTATTAATTTTTAATTCTACACAATCACCCTATTCACCTCCCCCCCATGGTGATTTACAATGGTATCAGAGCGAGGTGCTTAAAGCATCTGTAGTCGTCTGCTATATATATGCATATTATGCATATTTTGGTAAAAAAACTCGCTGCAGTCGTCTGCTAAATATGCATAATATGCATATTCTGCTACAGGAGACGGCTATATATGAGAGAGGATATGCGAATTATGCATATATAAACGACGGAGCTCGAAGTGCCGTCGCACAAAAAAAAATTAATGGTCGGACGGTACTTGAAGTGCCGTCTCTCAAAAAAAAAAACCAAAAAACCCCCACTTCTCTCAGACGCAACATGAAGTTGCGTCCCAGGCCTCCTCTGTAGTTTTTTGTAATTTTTTTTAATTTTTTGTATTTTTTTTGTAAATTTTGTAAATTTTTTGTAATTTTTTATGTTTTTTTGTAATTTTTTTTGCACTTCAAGTACGATTTTTTCCCTCTGACGGCACTTCAAGTGCCGTCCACCATTCAAAATTTTTTTCCTCTCCAACGCAAAGTCATGTTGCGTCCGACCGATTTTTTTTCCCTCTCCGACGCAATGTGAAGCTCCGTCTATAAATATAGCATTCTACGACTGCAGCGAAACGACACTTTGCTATATGAATTTATCCATTTATGCATTTTTTAACCATAACGACTGTGGATGCTCTTATCAAAAGCTTCAAAGCTTCAACAAAAGGTCCAATGGCCGAAATCCCTCCTCCCCAAAACTTGTACTCATCGGAGCCTTTCGTCTCCAATAGAACAAGTCTTATACGATCACCATTTTTTTATGGAAAATGCTATGATGTCTGGAAAGTTCGTATGTCTCATTTTTTTACAGATGCTCGGAGAGGAAGTATGGAATGTGTGCATCAATAAAACAGAAATCCCAGTTAGCGATGGAAAGAAGGCTTTTACACAAGCGGAGCTATCTCTCAAGATGGCAAATTTCAAAGCCACGACGGCTCTCTATGCAGGGTTGAATCACGAAGAACTAATGCGATGCGGGCGTAACTGCAAAACAGCATACACGATCTGGAACAACATGTTGAAGCGGCATGAAGGAACCGCTTCCGAGGTAAAAGCTAAAGTAAATTTGTGTTTTTATAAATTTGATGTGTTTCGTATGTTGCTAGAAGAAAAATGTGGATCAAATGATCGCCCGCTTCTATATCATTACCCACGAACTAGAGAGCTTAGGTAAGGGGCTAGATGATGACCGAAAGGTCGGAAAGCTCATAAGCTGTCTCACGCCAGAGTGGGATGTAAAGGCCACTGCAATGAGGGGACTCTTGAAAAGAAGGGATTCAACTACTACACATTTCAAGGAAAGCGGAAGACTTACGAGATGGAAATGTCGGAAACAAAAAGATACAGACAAAACATCGGAATTGAACTAAAGACCAAAGAGAAAACCATTGCACTAAAGGTAGAAAAAGCCCGACCATCAAAAACAGATTCAGACCGTGAGAGGTCAGACGAGGACATTGCTCTATTGACCAAACAATTTCGTAAGTACCTCAAATATAAAAACTATGGCAGGTACCAAGGAGAAAAGGAGAAGGAGAAAAATGATGTGTGCTATAAGTGCAATCAGCCTGGACACATCCGTGCAAATTGTCTTGTCTCACAAAACAGAAATAGGGACTACTACCATTCAAATCCAGGTCAGGAAAAAAAGGCGTTGAAGGCAACATGGCTAGACTCAGATTCAAGTAAGGAAGAGCAAGACTACGACGACGTCGGCTTCATGGCTCTTGGGAATAGTGAGGTGCAATCATCATCTCAAGAAGAGGTAATTGAACAACCCACTTATGATGAGCTAGTAGACATGTGTAATGGCTTAAAAGACTATGCAAAAAAACTAAGCCGTGAACTTAGGCAATATAAATAGAATTCAAATGAAACACATGACTCCTGTATTACAAAAAATCAAAAACTGAAAAATAAGAATATCTTGATCATGGAAAAATTTGAGACATGTAGAAAAGATTATGATGTATTGCTAGAAGAAAATGAACTTTTAAAACAAAAAATTCAAAAATCTTTAGCAACACATGATGATCACTTAAGAGAAATTCATGAGAAATCTGCTTATATCACCAAACTCACAGAAGATTTAAAAGAATGCAAAAGAAAATTTGATGAAGTAGTGGAAGGCTGTAATGAAGTCCTTGACCAAAATAGAATTCTTGATGTCACACTAGATACTCTTCGTTGGAATACAAAAGACGATAATATGAATAGAAAATGACTTTGCAAAAGAGTAATTGAGCTCGAAAAAATTGTGAAAAAATATGAATGGCCCAGTTACCTTATTCCAAAAAAAATCAAGATCATATCATGATAATCGAGGGCTTGGTTACGAAGAGCCAATGCATCATCAAAATTCTAAATCACAGTGTCATACACACTTGCACAAACATCAAAAAAACTACAAACCAAATCCAAACCATACAAGTGTGCATGACCCATGGCATAGTTGCATCACATGTCATTACTGCTGTAGATTAGGACACTAAACTTTTCTGGGTAAGAAAGAATGTTGATGCAGGCTCAAAACCCACATGGACTCCTACAAAATCACATGTAGGTAGTCTGAAGCTCTCAACGTAGAAAATCGCAGACACCTTGATAGATGACGCACAAGAGGCTCAATAAGTCATACTA
Source organism: Hemerocallis citrina (assembly GCA_017893485.1). NCBI lineage: Eukaryota > Viridiplantae > Streptophyta > Magnoliopsida > Asparagales > Asphodelaceae > Hemerocallis > Hemerocallis citrina. The sequence continues at coordinate 279,913,615 of CM030360.1, read as the reverse complement.
GCAATCTGCATCTCTATCAAGGAAAGAGTGAATGACACTGGTTCTTCAAATAAGTACAACACTGGGTAAAATCTATACTTGCTTTAATTTATAATAAATGTGGATCCATGAACTGTGTTAATTTCATGTGCAAAAATTGAATGACCGGTCGACCGTATTACTTATTAGCTCTCCATTTTTCGAGAGTGGACCGGTCGACCGTGCAGTCCACCGTCCACCCCTTTGAATTTACTCATAAAGATAAAATATTCTATCCCATGTGGTGCGGTCGACCGTATATAAGAACCGGTCGAGCGACCTAGTCGGCTGATTCATCTTTCCCCTCTCCAATATAAATACCCCTTCATCTCTAACCTATTATCCACACGAAAACCCTAGCCTCCATCTTCAAACCCATCACCAAAATCTCTCTCCTCTCAAATATTTTCAAAAAATCTCTTGAGGAATTCCCTTCTCTCTTGCTATAATGGCCTCTTCCTCTCACAAATCAATGTCAAGAAGGCTATAGCCTCCAAATCCGTCACTAGAGAGGGTATTATCTTTCATAACTCTCAATGTGCTGATCTTTATTTTTCTGCACTTACCAATGCTCCCGTTGTTGCAAATCGAGAAATCAATTTATCATCTTTAGGGGGTCAATTCTGGGTTATGGTTAGAATTCTTAGAGAATTTGGTTGGGAAAACTATCTTGCCACTCCTAGCACCCATTTCGAATCTTTGACCCGCCAATTCTACACCAATCTTGATGGCCTTCAAGATGGTGATCTCACTCTCTCCTTTATCATACTTGGGAGAAGAGTAAAAATCACTCCCGAATATCTCTGAGGGAGATACGAATTTCCCGAAGGGGAATTCGATGCTTATCACCTTGATTTTAAAACTCATGGTATAAACCTGGCCACGATCAACATACTGTTAAATCTATGATTGTCCAACCCGAATTCTCTCATCTCCCTCATCTTGCTCCTACGAATTTCACTGATACTGCCCGTGTTCTTAATAAAATTGTTAATGCTGATATTTGGCCCAAGAAAAATGACAAATCAGAAATTAGGGTCGATCAGTCTTTCATCATTTTTCTTATTCTTGGTGAGTACAAGTTTGATCTTGCTACATTCATCATTCGTACGATGAATTATGCTACCTCCACTAATCATGGTCTCCGCTTCAGTTCGCTTATTTACAACTTTGCCATTGATTCCCGTATTGAAGTCAGGAATTACTTGCTTAGTAAAAGTCATATGCCCATCCTCCCTCAACAAATGGGCATCGATGTCCCATTTAATCAACGGGTTCGTCGTCGCCAAGCCCAACAGCAAGCTGAACAATCACCACAAACCCCTTCCTCCTCGCATTGCAAAATTGCCTCCTCCTCCTCATCGTCATTCGTGACTTATGAGCAGTTTGCTTCTCATCAAATGCAAGTCTATGGTTACTATGCAAACACAATTGAGTACTTGCAAGGGAAAGATGATTGGAAATTTCTTCCTTTTCCTAATGGTGAGGAAGACGATGAGGAAGGTGAAGGTGAAGAAGAAGAAGAAGAAGACGATGATGAATAGACTCACTACTGTAATTTCTAATGTAATATCTCAATGTATGAAATGTATCAATTTGCCGGTATCACTATGATTTATGAATGTTTCCAACAAGTTATTCATACTAAGAATCTGTTTTTTTTTGGTGTATCAGTATTGCGGTTAACCAGTCGCCCCTATTGTTACTTAAAGTCAAAATCACTCTAAGAAACACTCTTCTTTGCAACATCTTTCAGTTTTGCGGTCGACCGGTCTGCTCTCGAGGAAATCTTTGAATTGTTGCTTTCGCGGTCGACCGTGTGGTCGACCGGTCTCTTTTCTGGTCTTTCATTAAATATTCTTGAAACTCTCCTCATTTTTTTAATAAAATGTACTTCTTGAAATGCATTACATTTGTATTGGGGAGATTCTCGAATCTATGATATTATGAAGAGCTCTCACTAGATAGCAAAGAGTCTCGCTATCAACGGTATCATGTAAGAAGTTTCTCTTCCACTTTCTTAAATTAAATTAAATTTCGTCCATTTCCAAACTTTATCTCTCTTGTCTATTTTGAATGATGATTTTTTTTACACCGTGCTTTCAATGAAATTTCTTATTCACTCTCCTTCTGCTTGACATTTACCCCGTCTTGGTGTGTTCCAAAAAAGGGGAGAATATTTTTATGAATGTTTTCAACTACAAATATGTTTTCAAATATTTTTCACTGATAATAAAGATTCTTGTGTCTTGTGAATGTTGTTTAATTCTCCATCCTCTTATATATTATATCATTGAAATTTTGTATAACAGGTGGCATTGAATTAAGGGGGAGTATTTACATCTCATAAAAGCGCTTCATTTTTGAAAATTTGTGTTACAGGATATACTAAATTCAGGGGGAGCATTTATGTGCCATAGTTTAATTTTCAAACATTCAAGCATGTTTTGTTCACACCAAATGGGGGAGATTGTTGACTCTTAGTTTGGTGTGCACAAAACTTGTTCATTAATACAAATAACTTAAAATTTAGTTGTTCAGATTTTCAGGATCAAATAATATCAACGAAAGATCCAAGAGAGATTCAAGAATATTCAAAGAAGGAATGTAATAAAGAAAGATTGCCAGTGCAAGCAATAGATGAAGATATTCAAAAAGAATTCCTGATAAATTGGTCTCCAAGAAATCTATCAAGACCTGAGTTTTCTTTCTATTTTCGTGAGATTTTAATTGTATAAGATAAATGATTGATTAGTTTATGGTAAAAAAACAAAGTGGATTCGGAATATACAGCGCGATACCGATCGACCGTACTTCATGACGGTCGACCGCATCGTAGTCGACCATAACTTTGAGTTGCTTGAGAAGCGATCGACCTTTCATCTCTCTACTTTACGTCAGAGAGCTGAATGGTAGACCGCACCAATATGTCGGTCGACCGCACTTTGCACTATGTGCATTTTTGGAATGCATCGTTTCTATTTTTGGTCGATACACTTCCCCGTCTATTTATTTTGGAAGAATCCATTGTGTATTCTTCACCTATTACTTCTGTGAAAAATATTCTGAACTAATCTTTCAACAATCAATCCGAGTGTGAGCAATAATTTTTCTGTATTCTTCAGTCAGGATCATTAACGGTCTTGAGTTTTTCTTTTTCTTTCTTTTCCACTTCGGTGAGATTGACGTGATTTGTATTGGAAGTCCTGTGGTGTAATAAGTCTCTAGTCCGGAATCCGAGAATCACTGTATAAGGGGTTTGTAAGTATAGTGGAATGCTTGTGGCGAAGAACTGCTACAAGTAGGTTGTGTGGACGTAGACCTGGGGGTCAAACCACGTTATATCGCTGCGTCATCTGCGTTTGCTTCTCTTATCTCTTTTATTTACTTTGCACTTTATTTTATTAATTTTTAATTCCGCACAATCACCCTATTCACCCCCCCTCCCCCCCCCCCCCCCCCGGGTGATTTACAGAAACAACCATATTTTGCTAACTGATCAAATACATTGCCAGTCATATTTATTTATCATCTAATATCAACATGTTATCCACCCATTAAATTCTTGAAGCCTCTCCTACCAACAAAAGAAGTAATAGATAGACCAATAACTCACAAAATTATAGTAAAAAATCATAAAACTGAAAGAGAAATGGATTCAAGTTACATATTTTCTTCTTAAATCAGTTTTAATAAAACCATAAATGGACCCACCAAAGTCAGAGCAAGAGGAGTTGAAGCAAGAGTTGGTGATGCCAATTAAAGAGTAGCAGTTGAATCATGAGATCCACTTGAAAAACACAAAGATGAGTTAAAGGAGACATTGGCGGATGTTGAAGATTTTAAGAAGTGATCTGATGGGAGTTAGAAAGATTCGATCGAGAAGGAGTCGACCTTGAAGTTGTTGGGTTGGTTGGTTTTGTCAGCCATGGCGTGGATTTTGGGGGATTGGAGAAACCCTAGCCGTCGTATAACCCTAGACAAAGAGAACGGTTTGGGAAGACGAAGAAAGAGAGGATAGAATGGGGAGATGGGTTTGCAGGTTTGGACCTATTTTAATCGGATTGTGTAATCAACAGTCAAGATCTAATCATTATATAGATCAAATGAACGATCTAGTTTAGTTCTGTAGATATAAGTAAAATAAGATAAACAACTGAGATCTGTTGGGATCTCATATGAAAAATAAAATAAAATAAGATAAACAACTGAGATCTCATATGAATAAATTTATTCTTATTTTTATAATTTAAAGGTGGAGAAAATTAACTTATTCATCAGAGAGGATGGATAATAAGTTAATTTTTTATAAAAAAAATTATAACTGATGTCGTTATTCCAAATAACGGCATCAGTATTGAGAATGCCGTTATTTGAAATAACAACATCTGTTATATGGTTTCACACTTGCAATTTTTTCTCTAAATGGATACTATAAGCTGTCGACAAATAAAATAACCTATGCCGTTACTCTAAATAACAGCATGACACTATTTTTAAATATAGATGCTTTTATTGAAAAAAACGGCATGTAAATAACCTATGCCGTTTTTTCCAATAACGGTTTTTACTGACGTGTTCAAAACTGGATCAGTTCGCTAATTATTTTCGAAAGTGGGTCAGAGCGCCAAATTTTTTCAAAAAGTTGGTCATTACGGCAAAATTTTCCCAAATATTTTCAAGAAGTGGATCAGTACGGGAAATCTTGGGATGTGTCAGACTATAATCGTATGATGCGCTCGATTTCGCATCACCATTAAAGAACTCAAATAGAACTCAAGAACAAGTGAATTAGAGAGGGAACAAAGAAGAAAAGAGCTAGGGTTTGAGAGAGAAGCCCTAGATCTCGATATCAAGAACGAAGGAAGAACGACAGAGAAGAGAAAAGGATTAATCCAATTTCGGGCATAGCTCATAACTGAGCTATCCCCCTTTTATTTATAAGATTCTATTACACGTGTTTACCACGTATATAACACTCTTACACATAAGTCCCTACACTATCACTTATTTACATCTCAACTGATACATCTCACTCTTCATCTTCACTTCCCCTATTTAGGAGTGTATCAATTCCTTCCCCTTTCAATAAGACCTTGCCCCAAGGTCTAATTAGGAAAGTTTTTGAACACACAAGAAATGGTTAACATTCAAGCACTTGAAGTTATCACTAGAACAAACAAAAGAAACTACTTATTCCAGCTCCATCATAATGAATTGTAGCACCAGCAAATGTATGTGTAGAGTTTCCGGAGCAGTCATCAGTAGTACTGATCATGAGAATCCTCAAATAAACTGCATCATAATGAATCTCTTGCATTTGAAACCTTCTTGTCAACAAGAAGTAACTTGCAATTCTCCAATTCAACTGACATCTTCTCACTGTCTGTTACAAAGTACGGAGACATGTAACCACGATCAAATTGCATTCCCTCTACTACATAGAGACTATTATCAGCACTTTTCCCTTTCTCAAGTGTCACCACTCCCTTCCTGCCTACCTTGCTCATATCCTCAGCTATCATATTTTCTATTTCATAGTTGTTCCCAGCACTAACTGTAGCCACATCGGTCAGTTCAATGTCTTCAACCACTTTAGACATTTTCTCCAGTTCAACAACTAAGGTTTTGGCTGTTTTCTCAATACCTCGGGTGAGTTGCACAGGGTTAGCACCAGCAGCAACAGCAATTAAACCTTGAGCCAAAACAACAAATGTAGTAGTACCATCTCCTGCCAAGTCATTGGTCTTTGCAGCAGCTTACCTTACCAACTTGGCACCAATGTTCTCAACTGGATCCTCTAGTTCAACCTCTCTGGCAACTGTTATCCCATCATTGACAATCTTGGGGGATCCATATTTACTCTCCAAGACGACATTCCTACCCTTAGGGCCAAGAGTAACACCAACTAGGTCTGCAAGCTTATTAACTCCAGTTTGCAACTTCTTAATGGCTGATCCATCCTTGTTGAAGTACAAGTCCTTGGCCATTGCATTGAATCTGGAATTGCATCTTTTTTGAAGATGCAACTTCTGCTTTCCATTGTTTAGAGATAAAGATGATGTTGATGTGAACGAAGAGATCTACGACAACTTTTGAGAAGAAGCTGAGAACTTCTTGTTAGTGGCAAAGCTCCCTAGTGTCGCCAACGGACCAACAGTAGACATTGTGTTGAAAGCAGAATCCATAGCTACTCCACCACCAACTGCTACTGACTTGTTAGAACCACTAGCAAATTTTTGGTATGCAACATCAAAGATATGAAAACCAACCAAATAAATCAAAGTAACTAGTAGCCAAAACACATCTTCTTCACTCAAGTAAAGCAACAAAAGTCCTAATAAAAATCTCATACCTTGAACATAGCCAACATCTCCATCATATACTAAAGAACAACACAATAAGCTCCTTACCTTTGGGTACCAGCTTCCTCGTGGATCAAAGATGAAAAACTTTGAAAAGTAACCCACATACAATCCCAGCCTCTTCTATTGCTTCTCTCATTTCCATCATCTCTGCGAGCAAATCTGGATCTGTGAGTGTTTCTTTTTCATCAACATGTACACCCTCCAGCTACAGTAGGTACAATGCCCTAGACAATGGTTTACTAAGTGTGCGATATGCATCAATCAAACGAGCAGACTGTCCGGCGACATAATTCTTTTCTTTTGCAGATTTGGTATGGACTAGATCAGGATGTAATTTCTTCTGCCAACCTTTATACTTGCCTTCAATTAACTGCTTCTTTGTTGAATAATTAGCTTTCGAAGTCGATTTTTTTTTCAATTTCTATGAACCTTTCTTCTTCACTTTCTTCAATTTTCCTTCCAAAATCAGCATCATTAATTTCAAAATTCAACAATTTATCACCAACTACTCCATCGTTATCTTTCGAGATCGAATTCTTTTCCTTTTCTTGCTCATGCATTTCATCAAACACATTAGATGACTTCTCATCATTATAATCTTCAACATACTCTATACAAATGAAGTATAGTGGTGCCAAACCCAATTTAAATCTTCCACTAGAGAAACAACTAGGACACAAATCACAATCAAATACTTTGTTGCTCTTGTTAGTTTGTCCAGTTAATCAAGTTATGGCTTTTTTATTAAAACCATCTTGTTTCCATTTTGGTAGTATATTTTCGCGGCATAGACTAGTACCTGCTCCAGTGTCTATTAGACTATGATAGTTTCTTGGTTTGTATCCTTCGTAAACAAATTCTGTTAGAATGTATAATGTGTTTTTTGTTGCTCTTAATGGATTCATTTGTCTAATATCCTATTTATTATCATGCTTTCATTGTTTACTATTATTGTGATTTTTTCTTCTTGAATTAAGTAAGGTTGTATTGATGTAAGGAAGTCAGTTCCTAATAACATATCATTAACATGGTGTTCTGGGTCTACGTGTAAGTGTAATAACATTTTCTTTCTACCATTTATCCTTAGTGGTCGTATGATTTTATGTACAGTTGGGTGTCTATTATTGTAATAGTCTAGGTAGTAATATTGTAATATGCCGGGCGGATATTACCCTGTATAAATTACTATTTTATTATTATTTTATTATTATTTTGTTTTAATTCCAAAATCGAATTATTTTGGTGATTTTCGCCCGGTTGGTTCACAAACATTGTCGGAGCACATATATCGGTCTATATACATCCGTAGTACATCAAATTGGTAGCGCGATCCTTCGAATTGATAATAAAACTTATTTTATTATTATTTTCAAGATTAAATTATTTTTATACGAATTATGCGAAGATTTGCGGTATACGCATATATACGTACATATGCGCGTTATAGCAAATTGTACATTGTGCAAATTAGAGTATTTTTGGACAAGGTATTTATCTTGTCATGACAACCTAATTAGATGGTTAGGGATTGATTAGGAGGCTAATCTAGGGTTTTTGTATGCATGAGAAGATTAAGTAAAAAACCCCTTCTAGAAACCTTATCTTTTTACCATGCTTCCACCTCACACCTAGGCCATAACCTACACCTTACCCTTTCCTCACCCTAGAGTGGCCGGATTACTTCTTTTTGGGGTGTTTTGTGCAAATTGTTGAGTGCAATTTTGCACTCTCCACCCTTCTCTCCACCTATAAATACCCCCTCCTTCTCCACTTGTCTCACTTTTTACAAAACAAAAGAAAGGAAAAGAAAAGAAAGAGAGAACCTCATTCTAACTTGAGAGTTTTTCTTGTAGGTCTTCCTAGGAGTTCTAGGAGCTTAGGGGAAGGAGAAGTTAGCTAGCAAGTTCTTCCAACAAAGAAAACTAGGTGGGGGTTTCTCCACTTGTTCTTTTTGTTTGTTGAGTTGTTGATTTTTGGCTTCTTCTTCTTCTTGTCTTCCTTGTTTTGTTTTCTTTTGTTTGGGGGAGTTGTGGTGATTTTATTGTGTGTTGTTGTTGTTTATGTTGTAGTTGTATGGATAAAAGGTAGTAATTAGTGGTAGTACCAACTAAAGATTGAATCTTTATAGTTGTAGTTGTTGTTCTTGTATGGTTAAGTGGACTAAAATGAACCTATGCATATGGACTTGTACATACAACCATTTGGGGTTGTAGGACTTGAATGTGAACTCATGCATAAGGTATATGGACTTTGTATACAACCATTTTGGTTGTAGGACATACATTAAACCTTGGACTAAAAAGAAAACATATGTTGGTTGAACCAAAATGGAGGGTTCTTACTTTATTTTATTATTGTTTATTTTCTTTTATAATCTTAAGTAAGAAAGAACCCATTGTAGATGTTAATTCTAAGTATGAAAAGAAATCAATCTAAATCACTAGTTGTAGAATGATTAAAAAAGATCTCCTTTTTATGTTCACTAGTAATAAAAAAAATAGATGCTAATAAAGAAGTTTTATTAGATATTTATATGAAGTTTAAATAAAATAGTTGTAGTAGATGTATACACAAAATTGTAGAAATGTTTATGTTTTTATAAAAGTTGTAGTAGATGCTTATGGTTAAAAATAAGTAGTAATAGTAGTAGATGTTAAAATGAAGTAGTTGAAGATGTTTATGTTATGTAAAATTTTAGTAGATGCTTATGGTTAAAATAAAGTAGTTTAGTAGTAGATGTTTATGTTTAGAGAAAGATTTTAGTAGAAGTTTTAGTAGTAGATGTTATGTTGTAGTAGATGTTGTGTTTAATTAAATTGTAGTAGATGCATATGAATAATAAATGGATGTTTATGCTTATATTGTAGTAATTTATCTATACTTAAATGATTGTAGGAAAGTTGTATACCATGCTAGATTAATTTATTTATACTTAGATGATTGTAGGAAAGTTGTATACCATGCTAGATTAATTTATCTATACTTAGATGATTGTAGGAAAGTCGTATACCATGCTAGATTAATTTATGTATACGTAGATGATTGTAGGAAAGTTGTATACCATGCTAGATTAATTTATTTATACTTAGATGATTGTAGGAAAGTTGTATACCATGCTAGATTAATTTATCTATACTTAGATGATTGTAGGAAAGTTGTATACCATGCTAGATTAATTTATCTATACTTAGATGATTATAGGAAAGTTGTATACCATGCTAGATTAATTTATGTATACGTAGATGATTGTAGGAAAGTTGTATACCATGCTAGATTAATTTATCTGTACTTAGATGATTGTAGGAAAGTTGTATGCCGTGCTAGATTAATTTATCTATGCTTAGATGATTGTAGGAAAGTTGTATACCATGCTAGATTAATTTATCTATACTTAGATGATTGTAGGAAAGTTGTATACCATGCTAGATTAATTTATCTATACTTAGATGGTTGTAGAAAAGTTGTATACCATGCTAGATTAATTAATGTTCATGCTTAAGTTAGTAGATGCTCATGCATAATGATGTTCATACTTAGTTAGTAGACATTCATGCTTAGATGATATCCATGCTTAGATAAGTATATGTCCATACTAAATGTCATTCATAGTAGATGTTCATGCTAAATATTTATGCTTAGTTAGTAGACATTCATGCTTAGATGATATTCATGCTTAGATAAGTATATGTCCATACTAAATGTCATTCATAGTAGACGTTCATGCTAAATATTCATGCTTAGTTAGTAGACATTCATGCTTAGATGATATCCATGCTTAGATAAGTATATGTTTATACTAAATGTCATTCATAGTAGACGTTCATGCTAAATATTCATGCTTAGTTAGTAGACATTCATGCTTAGATGATATCCATACTTAGATAAGTATATGTTCATACTAAATGTTATTCATAGTAGATGTTCATGCTAAATATTCATGCTTAAGTTAGTAGGTGTTCATGCTTAATGACACTCATGCTTAAGTTAGTAGATGCTCATGCATAATGATGTTCATGCTTAGTTAGTAGACATTCATGCTTAGATGATATCCATGCGTAAGTAGTGTATGTTCGTGCCTAAATATTGTTCAAGATTGAGTTAGAAGATACTCATGTTTAACAAATGTCATGTTTAGATTAAGGTAGGAATTAATCTACCATGCTTAGAATGTTGTAGGAGTTATAATTCATGCTTAGAATATTGTAGGAGTTATAATTCATGCTTAGGAATATTGTAGGTTAATGCTAATTATATATCCATGCTTGGGTTGTGATGATTAATCATGTTAAGTAATGAAGATCCATGCTTAAGGTGGTAGTAGGGATAGATTCTCTAAGTAGTAAGTATTCACGCTTAAGTTGTAACTTATGCTTGACTATAGTAAAACTTCATATTTAGATCATAGTGATTATTCATGCTTAAGCTTGATATAAGCACATGCTTAAATCATATTCGTACTTAGGAGTGTTGTGGTTGGTGGTTATGTTATGTACCATAATTAGATTGTCGTAGGTAGATGCTTACAATTGTATGCCATGCTTGAAGTGCTATAGGTTGAAGCAATAAGGAAAGAATCACGTTGAAATTGTAGTGACGACTACCTTGTGGTAGTTAATGTTAGTAAGGAGCCATACATGCTTGAGGGGCATAGGGTGGCATCCTAGTTAAATAAGGAAGCGGACGTATGTTCTAGGTTGTCCTAGTCAACTTTGGAAAGAACCCATGGAATCTAGTTGTGGGAGATCCTAATTGAAATTTGACCATGCCATGGGGACATTCCCCATCCGTAGGGGTAAAAAGGATTAGAAAGATCATTAGTAATAGTTAGTTCGATAAAGGTTATTAAGTTGCCTTCGGGCTTCTCATGGGTAGAATGCCTATCATAGACTATTAGTAGATTCTTCTGTTGCTTCTAATGATAGAAGATCGAGTTTTCTAGTATACACGTTTGGTTGCTTCTAGGTTTGATTACATGTATGGTTGTTTGTATATAGTTTTCTCGTACGTGGCTCGACCGACCCGTGCGTAGCCGTTGGTCTCATACGTGGCTTATATGGCTGGTATGTACGTTGTCATCATACGTAGCTTATTGGCTCGTATGTGGTTAGTTACCCGTATATAGCTTATTAGCTAGTACACAGTTGTTGTGCTCATCTAGGGTAATATTACTACCCTAGGGCTATCGACCATCAAGACATATGTTTTCTTACCCCTAAGGAACAGTGGAGGAGTCACTCCTTGTGTACCGTCGGGTCTTAACCAGTGTAGGTTGATCGAGGACCGGAGTATAGACGGAATCCAAGTTCAGGGTAGCGGCATGCATGTATGTTCGCATGGCCGGGGTCTTGGATTGATGGGCCAGGAACCGGATCCTGAGGGGTTTTGGTAAGTCTAGGTTGAGCAGCCTAGTAGAGTTGTCTTGCGAAGTCTAATTTAAGGCCTAGCGTGTTGTGTTTATAATATTGTCATCCCTAGGATTGTTCGGGTCAGGGACATCAGTAAGGTAGGGACTTATAAAGATCATTTACTTAGACCCTTTGTCGAAAGAGAGGAGTTGGTTGTAGGGGGCGCCTTACGACCAACTTGTCCCTTGAAGCAGGCCTTAGGTGGTGTTATTGGGTTGTACCTTCATGTCAAAGGGATACGCAGGGTGCCTTCTCACGAGTTGGGAGCATGGGTTGCGTATCTTGATTGTTAATTTCTGAAGTGCCATGATAAGGCGGGCGGAGCTAGGGGAATGGATCCCGGAACTCCGTCGGGTCCTATGCCAGGAGGGCGAACAGGCCATGGACTACGGTCTGGCTAGGGGGCGGCAGGGGGCTCCTCTGTTGGCAGTAACCCCGAGGGTTCGTCAGGTTTTTGAGTGAGGTCCGGTGAGCCGGGTAGTAGTGGCAAACATGGACACCACTTGCAGACTGCATTAGTGGGACTTGACCACGTCTGCAACCTCATCAGTCACGTTGTATTTGTCAGGAACAGGTTGTGTACAATTAGAAACTCATAATGCGGGTTCAAATCCCTATACATGGAGAAACGGCTTGAGATGGGGCGCATGTAGTATGGGCTGCATGTTGCTTCGGAGACTTGCTGACATTAGAATAGAAGCATCCTAGTTTTAGTTAAATATCGCATTAGATTCTAGTCATAGCACTCACGAACACTTAAACTACACCGACACCATTGCCATGTTTTGTATGTTGTTTGGGGAGATTCGCTGCTTTGTTATCAGCCTTTAAGCGTCCGTGAATACTGACGTCCCCACTTCCATAGGTACTGGATCGCCGAAGTACAAGGGCGAGATTCAGGAGGACTCAAGGCAAGGAAAGCAAGGAGTCAATGTCATGTTAGTTCCGCTGTAACATGTATGTGGATTATCTATTAGTTGAGAAGTACTCAAGTGAGAGTTACCAAGTGTTTTTCTTCATTCCTTGTACTCTGATGTAAGATGTTGAAGGTTGTAATACTTGGGAATGTAAAGGTAATATTGTAACTCTATTGTAATGTATTGCAGTTGTATAATATTCAGACTTGTAATACATTGGGTGTTGAATAAAAAGTTTTAAATTCTCCTGTTTTTCTGTGTATTGTGACTAATTGAAGAAAAGGTCTTGGCTCGTGTCTCGTTTTTCCCAGTATATGGAAATCGTGGTGCTACAAATATGGGTTTTCTAATGTTATTAATTCAGTGGTTTTTACATTTGTTTGTTTAATATGTGAATTGGTAGCTCCTGTATCTATTAAAGCTATTTGTTTATTCCATTTTCCATTGTCATAATATTCTATTTCTATTTTAAATTGGTTATTGTTTTGGTGTTCTAATGTATTTATTATTGATATTAATTCCAATGCTTGTAGTTTATTTCTTATTGATAATGATCTATTTCTGAACATTATTTGTGGTGCTTTCCTTTTACAGTTTCTTTTGCTTTATTAAAGTCGAATTCTATATAATTTGGTATAGTTATTTCAGGGTACTGGGCCGAATCATTGGGGATGCAATAATAACTATAAATACACGTAGAAGAATAATCACAAATTCCAAAAATATCAAACAAAATATAGGAAAACTTTTAAGAGATATAGAAAACCTTATAAAAAATACTTTAGAATAATGAAGAAGAATAAAATAGGCAGTGTACGAAAAATTCTAAAAAAATATAATTGTTACATATGTGGAGAGGTAGGACATATATCACCAAATTGTCCTAAAAGAATGAAAAAAGAAAATGTAAACTACGTAGAAGAAATTGAAGAAATGAATAACATAAATTATGAACCCATAGAATATGATGAAGAATGGTCAGAAATGAGTGAAGATGAAGAAATAATGGTAATGGAAGAAGATAGTGGAAGTAGTGAAGGTGAAACAGAAGAATGTGAAATAAACGTGATAACAAATCTAACAGAAATAGGAGAACCCTCAGAAAGAGAAGAAAACAAATAAGAACTAAGAGAAAGAATGTGCTTTGACATACAAAAATACGATAAAATAAGAGAGACCAAATTAGATATAAATCCAAAAGAAATTTTTAAACTAAACTCTTGTAGAACCCCGTATTTTTAAAATATTATTTTTAAAGGTTTATAAATGACTAAAATGATTTTTGGAGAATTTATAAATATTTTATGAAAATATATCTTTTTACACGTGCAAAACACATGCAAATATTTTCTTGAGAAGTTCAAAAGTCAAATTTTATTTATGGAAAATAATTATTTAATATTTGGGATTTATTTAGTATTTTTCCATATTTTTCTGAAATTAATTGGAACTATTTGCAAATTTTGAGAAAAGCATGACCTTTTTGCAAATTTGTCATTTTTAGGGGTTAAAATGTAAAATGTATTTTCTGGACGTTTTGAACAGTACCGGTTGAGATTTAGGATTATACTTTACTTTTAAATCCTAATTTAAATGAATTTTATTGAATTTCCAAGAATAGAGCTATATATATAAAGTTGTATTTTGAAGGGATTATTTTGCAAAAGTGGGTAAAACCCTAAACTTCTTCTCCGGATATTTAAAGAGAAGTTTGCAGCCGTCATTCGCTGCACAATATACAATTTTGTGATTTGTTTTGGAGGATCAAGTGGAAGTTTTGGATCTCGCAAAGGAGAGACTTTATTGTTGGATCTCGTCGTTACCAAGGTGAGTGATTGTTTTGTTTTATTTTATTTTGTGAGTGATATGAACTTTGTTTTGTGGTTTGATTTGTGTGAACGATTGTTTTGTTTGGCATGTATGTTTATTTAGTATTTTGCATGAAAACGATGCAACGGTTGTTGTTTGTATCATGTATGTGAAATCTATGAACGTTTAGTAGATCTTGGTTGATAAATCTATGAACGTTTAGTAGATCTTGGTTGATAAATCTCTTATCGCTTGAAAACATGTTAAGATTTGATGGATGAACATATGGTTATGATAATAAGGGATTGGATGGATGAACATCTGGATCTCGTGAATACAAATCAGATTTTGGTTTTGAGTGGTGAAAGAAATTCAGTAATGAGAAACCCTAATGGAAGAATTAGGAATTTAGAACATGAGAACTTGAGTTTTGAGACATGGGTTGATTTGAGTAATGTATCCAATCTGAGGTTACTTTGAGATTGTCATTTTTACCTGAATACGAATTATTTTCATAAACAATGATTTCTTTAGAATACTCTACTTTTGATTATCATGTACAACCAAAATTAGGCAGACTGTAGGCCGACAGTCGACTGGTAGACTTTTCAATCGACTGGTACGACCCAGCTGCTATGTCTTTAGCTTTTTGAAAATCCGTTCTGGACAGTCGACTTAGACCCTTATTCAGTCGACTGGTATACTTAGAACTTATTTTGCAAAGTTATTGTAGTTTCCTTTCTGGACAGTCGACCTATGACATCTTAAGTCGACTTATAATACTTAGAATATTTTCTCAAAAATTATTGGAATTTATCTCGGGTAAGTCGACCGATGACCTTTAAGTCGACTTATGTTACTTAACTTATTTTCTTAAAATCATGGATATTTTCCCTCTGGACAGTCGACTTACTACAGTAATAAGTCGACTGGTACTGATGAGTTTTCATAAACTTGAATGTTCTTTCGAATGATTAGTCTTTAATATTTCAGTCTATACTTTGTCTTCTATTGAGCATATGATTTTAAGATATTTAGCTGAGCTAATTATTGTGGAAAGTTTGTTTAGACATTTGAGTTTGAGTCTCTAGAGGATGTGTATGACCCTAGTATACCGGCGTTGAGTTCTTTTGTTGAGGCCTGTTGAGGCATTTCAGTTGTTCAGTTTTGAGTTAAGTCCGGTAGGGTACACCAACTCTAGGAGATTCGTTGAGTAATTAAGTAACCCAAAATAATAAGGACATGAACTAGTGGTGATATGATGAACGAGAACATGAGTCAAGTACCTCAGTATGGTTTTCGGTGTGGGATTTAATCTCCAGAATTATCCAAGTATCTTACTTGTGGTGTGGGATTTTTCTCCGGAATTATCCAGGTAAATTACCTGAGGTGTGGGATATATCTCCGGAATTATCCAAGTAGTTACTTGCGGTGTGGGATTGATCTCCGGAATTATCGGAGTCGAGGCGAAGCACATGTGGTATTCATGTGGTGATGTGTCAATGTTTCGGTGTGGGATGATCTCTAGAATTAACCAGGTAAAATACCTGAGGTGTGGGATTCATCTCCGGAATTATCGGGGCATGGACTACTACCCACAGTTTATCTTTATCTCGTAGTAGTCATCGTGTTAGGATTAGTTGCATAGCGGGGATTGAACCCTATTATATGGAGGCGTTAAGGGCTTGCACCGAACCTATGTACTATGGAATGCATAGACTTCGACAAGTACACATTAGAGAGTCCGCATATAGAAATTTTGTTTTCTTGAATTGGTTTTCATGCATGTGGAATTCCTGTTTTCTACACATGACACTTGGTTTGGTTTCACTTGTTGTTTACTTTTCCTTGCTACAACATATTTTATGTATTCATGTCTAATACCTGTTGTTTAAGGATTCCTGATTGATGTTCATTTATGTTGTTTGTTGTTTTATGTCACTCACACCATTTATGGCTGATCCCTTTAGTTTTGAGGGTTAGGGATCATCTCTAGCCTCATGTGCTGCAGGTTGTTGCTTAGAGTTTGGCGGTTTGGATGCTTAAGATAGTTTTAAGATAAATTAATTTAATGGAGTTTGTGTAAATTTGTAAGAACAGTATTGTAATAAGACTGTGTTGTAAATAAAAGAAGATTTTGATTGAGATGTTTTTAAATTCCGCTGTGCTATGTAAGAGATTGTTGTAATAAAACTTGAAAATTTTAGTGGCGTTGGTTGTGTTTAATGTTACATTGAAGTTGATGCTGGATTGTGCCACGTATTTTCTAAGTTATTATATTAGAAATTCGGGGCGCTACAACTCTTACCTGATTTTCTCAAAATTTTAGTAAAATATTTAATACATTTTAAGCAGTTAAAAAATCAATTATGTAAGTAAAATAGAAATAGTTGCAAAAACAAATTTTAAATTTTCAGAAAGGTCACAATCCTATAGAAAATAGTATAGAGAAGGAAGTACAGAAGTTTTCTTTAAAAACTAGTCCTTAATCACAAATACTTCTGAGAGGCTAGGCCTTTATCGTAAATACTTTTGAGATTAGGCCTTTTCTGCAAATAATTTCAAAAACAAGTCTAAATCTCTAAAAATAACTATGTGTGTATCATCGTAGCAAGAACCCTAAAAATTTTCATCGCTAATGGATAATTTTCAAGAAAAAAATAATAAAAAAAAAATAGATATATATATATATATATAAAGGAAGCCGCCGGGGGTAAGAGAATCTAGGGTTTGGAAGCAAGAGCACGGTAGAGGTAAATACCTTCATTTTACCATTTGATTTCAAGTGATAGTGTTCTTTGTTCAGATTTGATACATACATTGCATTTCACCATTTCATTTCAACCGATTCGAGTGTCTGTCTAGTGAAATAGTGCGATTCGAGTGTTATTTTGTTCATTTCACTCGATTGCATTTCACCGTTTTATTTTATCTTACTTTAATTTATTTTATTTGATCTTGTGAAATTTAGCCTGATTCCGTTTCACCGTTTTGTTTTATTTTATTTTAATTTATTTTATCTTACTTTAATTTATTTTACCTTACTTTATTTTATTTTATTTGATTTTGTAAGTGTATTCTTGTTGATTGCACAACTATTCCTTTCTTGTCATACTTGTACAGTCATGTCAAGCAAAACAATTTGTTTTTGCCTTAAATTTTCTTTTATGCATTTCATCTTCCTGTAGAATCATGTGACAGTTAAGAGATCGAAATACGGAATCCCCCTCCCCCCTAAATTGGCCACTTTTGAAACTAGTTTTCAAAATCGACCAATTTCAAAATCAATTTCGAAGATAAACCAGACCCCATACGCCGCGGTACCAGACTGCGGCCTCTTCGATTTCGACGCCACACTTCGATACTGCGGCCTACGTACATACCATGTAACCCTTGAACTTCCTTGGACTTACGAAATTTTAAACCAAGTCTTGAGAGTCTAGAGTTACATGCTATGTACATAGGGTGCAGTACTGAAATGCGGTGTCGAAATCGAGGAGGCTGCAGTTCGGCACCGCGACCTATGAGGACTGGTCTATCTTCAAAATTAGCTTCAAAAGTGATCTATTTGGGAAATTAGTTTCAACACGTGTCCAATTTAAGGAAACAAATATGGAAACACGTGGGTCACCCGCCTTCTGAAATTATTTACCGATCTAGCCTACTTTCTAATCTATTTACCAATATGACCATGTTTTATAATATTCTTCCTATGGGTTGTGCTTTCTATAGGATTTTTCTTCTTATTTTGAATACAAATTCTATAATATACTTCCTATAATATTTTTTGTAGGATATGTGGTCTTTCTGCAATTTCAAATTTTGTTTTGCAATATATTTTCTATTTAAACTTGTAAGTTAAATTATTTTTTTCTACTTCTTTTTATGTGCTAAATATTTTTGTAAAAATTGTGAAGAATTACTTACTTCTAACTTGGGGGCTCTGATACTAACTTGTAGCTGGAAGAGAGACTACGCGTGACTATATGTGAAAGAGTTGTGATGCCTACAAAAAAGGACGAAAAAGTATCAAAGAACTTTAAAATTATTCTTTTTGAACATACCATAGATTACCATTCTCCCATATATCAAAATAATCAAGCATATTTTCATATCCTCTCATAATTTCAGATTCTAATTCTGAATATTCATTATTATATGGAAGTTCTTCCATATGATAGTGATAATGAATATCCATAGGAGAGGGTTTTGACTTTTGAGAAAGAGGCAACAAAGAGAAAACCTAGGGTTAAAATCCACCCTTCTCTTCGTTGTTTTTCTTAGTAGTTTAGTGTTCTTAGTTCAGATCTTATACATAATGTTCATTTCAACCATTTCGAGTGTTTGTCGGTGAAATAGTGCGATTCGAGTATCATGTTGTTCATTTCGCTCGATTGTGTTTCACCGTTTTATTTAATCTTACTTATTTTATTTTATTTGATCTTTTGAAATTTAGCTCGATTCTATTTCACCGTTTTGTTTTACTTTATTTTAATTTATTTTATCTTACTTTATTTTATTTTATCTTACTTTATTTTATTTTATTTGATCTTGTGAGTCTATTCTTGTTGATTGCTCAGCTTTTCCTTTCTTGTGATATGTGTACAGTCGTGTCAAGCAAAACAATTTGTTTTTGCCTTAAATTTTCTTTTATGCATTTCATCTTCTTGTAAAATCATGTGATAGTTAAGAGATGGAAATACAGAATTTCCCTCCTAAATTGGCTACTTTTTTAAACTAATTTTCAAAATAGATCACTTTTAAAATTAATTTCGATGATAAACCAGTCCCTATAGGCCGCGGTACCAGACTGCGGCCTCTTAGATTTCGACGCCACAGTTCGGTACTGCGACCTACGTACATACCATGTAACCTTTGAACTTCATTGGAATTAAGAAATTTTAAACCAAGTCTTTAGATTCTAGAGTTACATGGTATGTACATAGGGCGCAGTACCGAACTGCGGTGTCGAAATCGAAGATGTCACAGTTCGATACCGTGACTTATGAGGATTGGTCTATCTTCGAAATTAGTTTCGAAAGTGATCTATTTTGGAAAGTAGTTTCAACAAGTGGCCTATTTAAGAAAACAAATCTGGAAATAAGTGGGTCACCCAAGTTTTTGAAATTATTTACCGATCTAGCCTACTTTAAAAACTATTTACCAATATGACCATATTTATAATATTCTTCCTATGGTTTGTGCTTTCTATTTCTTCTTATTTTGAATACAAATTCTATAAGATACTTCCTATAATATTTTCTATAGTATGTGTGGTCTTTCGGTAATTTTAAATTTTTGTTTTGCAATATTACCTATTTAAAATTTAAAGTTAAATTAATTTTCTGTCTACTTCTTTTTCTATGCTAAATATTTTTGTGAAAATTATGAAGAATTACTTACTTCTAACTTGGGGGCTCTGATACTAACTTGTAGCTGGAAGCGCGACTATGCGTAACTATATGTGAAAGAGTTGCGATGCCTACAAAAAAGAACGAAAGAGTATCAAAGAATTTTTAAATTGATCTTCTTGAATATGTCATAGATTATCGTTTTCCCAAATATCAAAATAATCAAGCACATCTTGAAATCCACTCATAATTTTTGATTCTGATTCTGAATATTCACTATCACTATCATTCGGAAGTTTTTCCATATGGTAGCGATAGTGAATATCCATATGAGAGGGTTTTGACTTATGAGAAAGAGGCAATAAAGAGAAAACCTAGGGTTTAAATTTGTCCATCTCGTGGTTGTTTTTCTTAGTAATTTAGTGTTCTTGGTTCAGTGTAACACCCCCTTTTTTTTAAACTAAACCTCTAAATTCAATTCTATCAAATTCTATATCACTTTAAACATAAACTCAGATAGGTATATTTAAAATAAAATTTTGGCAGAGTCTTCCCTGAAATTTCTGCCCCAAAACACAAAAGGCTTACGAAATTCTGCTCTAAATTCCGTAGCTCACAACACAGGCAATATAATCATGGGCTCCCCAGGCCAAAATGAGCAGAATCACACAAGCAATATAAATATCATGCTATCGGGGCCAAACTCATAACAGAATATCAAATATTAAATAAAAAAACATAAATTCCTTTAAAAACATATCAGATTTCTGTAAAAATTTAGGAAAACATTTTTAAAAGCCAACCACAGAACCCAATACTCCACAACGAGGTGGGTACGGGTTTTCTTACCTCATCACAACACTATATCTATATATGTTCACATTATTACAAAATAATACATCAACTATCCATGTTTCTTTATATACTAAATACATAAATAATCTACCATCTCAACAAAATATAATTCCTAACTCTATAACTACCTCGCCATGCTGCTAGCAACCTGCAGGAGAGTTAGGGTTGTCCACTCTCAGGGAGGGACCCCCCTAACCCCCAGAAAATATCAGGGGTTAGCCATTTCTGGTGTGAGTATAATTTAAAGAATCAAACAATTAAATTAACTTGTATAAAGAAAATAAATTGAACTTACAAATATCGAGATAAGAAATATCAACCTGGACTCTGGATATAAAACATCAGAATTATTGCTTTACATCAAAGCATTCTTCGAATCTGCATCCAACTATATATATATATATATATATATATATATATATATATATATATATATATAGCTTCACTATATACATCCCACTAACCACATATATACTTTAATCGTTTCTTATTCACATAATAGTGTATCACATAAGTATCACACAAAAACACTTTCTTTATTTCTCATTCTCTTTATATATTTTTAATCACATAATGCTACTACATTTATTCTTCATATTTATTCGACCACGCACATCATTTACCAGTATCACATCCACAACTCCCTCATTCATCCTAGAAGTGTGCCAAGGCAGGTAGTTCCTCGACACACTTCCAAGGTACACAAACTTATAACTCAACATATTTTTCTTTAATAACCATTTTCACAACCACTCTCTTATTACATACATCGCACGCATACAAACAATAATACCATCTACATCTTCATAACATCTAATTACAAGTATTTATTTTATTGAATAACCTCACGTTTATCTGTTTTTATAGCGTTATAAACATATGCATACATTCCCAGAATATCGCATTCATTCATGTCTTATAACACAATCATCACACCTCATTTCACATTGCGAGTTACTTGCATTTCATCACATCATTAACATATCACTAATTAGAAAGCTTATTCTCTTTGCATCAAAAGCATGTTTTATAGCTCATTCTCATCTCATTATATCACTTAGTTACTACTCAATCGAATTGAGAATTAAACTTACTTTCATTTTCACTTATATCTCAATTTACCATTAATTTCACTTTCATTCTCATCAATTTATACTCCATATCCCAAACATAGTTTGGGCAATAATATATCACACCCCAAAGCCGATAGCTTGGGTAATAATCACCGCACCCCAAACACATAGTCTGGGTAATATCACATCACATCTCAAGCCGATAGCTTGGTTATTAATTCACTTCAATTACTTTTCATCTTCACTTTACTTAATTCTTCATTTCCATTAATCATTACCATTAACATGCCAACTCACCCTGCGAATTATGCCAAGGCAGGTAGTTCCCACCATTTCCACAGAAATAGCGGGCAGGTAGTTCCTTGACACAATTCCAAGGTGTAACAACTCATATCATACTGTATTTTACTTTAATAATCATTTACATAATATAATTACTTCATACTATTCATATTAACACATGTCTCTTTTACTCTTTTCATTTTAAATTAACCACATACTGCATTTCATCCACAATCACTTTCTTTCACATTTACAATTCACTTTCCACTTTCTTTACTCTCACATTTTTATTTACACTTAGTTATTTTATTAGTTTGTCGACCAGTGAGCCACAGTATCCCAACATACTGAAAGCCGACAGCCCAGTAAACACGCAGCTCGATGCTCACACAGAGTCTTACTCGTCGGAGGCTACGTCTTCCTCCTAGCCGAACTAGCGAGGGAACCACTAACCCCAAGTAGAACTTGGGTACTTCCTCCCAGCCGAAGCCAAGAGGGAAAAACCACTGAAAAACCACTGACCCCAGGTAAACTGGGTACTTTCTCCCAGCCGAAGCCAAGAGGGAAAAGCCACTAACCCCAGATAAACTGGGTACTTCCTCGTGACAGCTATCATCGAGGGAAAACTGGGCCTCAAGCCGATAGCTTGGGCGATAAAATTCACTTACCCCAAACATAGTTTGGGTCCACTTACCCCAAGCCGGTCCTTGGGTGTTATGAGGTCTAGTCCAAACCCCCGGGATTGATGTAGGTACTGGTCAACAAAACCATCTGTTATTAGCATTAATCATTTCATCTTTTCAGCTTACTTTATCACACAAGCATTTCACTTTTTAATTTAATTATTACCACATCATTGACTTTAATCATGTGAGTTATTATCTCATCATACTACATATATTTATTCATCCGGTTGTTGCCTTTATAAGGTTATTACTTCATAATATATCGTATCATAAAGATATCAAAGTATGTAATTCATCACACTTTAATAACTTAAGTGTATATAAATTTAAATAACGGATTCTATCATAATATCACCCATTAGTTCACTACAAACTCAATAATAAAACATACATAAGCTCTATCATTAATTTCATCAATTATCACATCATTACTCATTACCGACTATATGTATATATCAAAAAATTGCACCACAATCACTTATTTCGTCTAATTATATCTAATAACATCCCAATATAGCAAGCTAGCCCATACACAATGTTCCGCGTAAGCCAAACCACCTATAAGGGCCTATGTGGTCAAAAACATGCACGAAACATGCACGGAGTAGAAAAAGACATAAACCGTGTGTTATTAATTTTTATTGTTTAAACACGTCACGCTACCCTCTAGAGTAGATTTGATGTGTTTAGAATGGTGAATTTCGGCAAATATCACAAAAACCCGTTTTTGGCCCTTAAAAATCCGTATTTTTCTGAAAAATGATTTTTTTTGGGCATAACTTCTACCAAATATATCGAAAATCCACGAAATTTGGCCACAACATAAAATATACATAAATACAACATACTCACCTGACGGATCAAGCAAATGATGTCCCACGTCCGCCCGGTAGCCAGTCGAAGTTCGACTTTTTCCACTTAATTGGAAAATTATAGAACCGATTAGCTTAAAACTCATAACCTGATCTACGAACCTCCAAATTCGAATCCGTCTTCACCCACACGTCACAAATGACATAAGTAACCAAGCTACATCGACGGATTTTAAATTCGGACCCCAATGCAAGAACTCAAATATTGATCGGAGGCTTCTTAATAAGAAAATTTCCTATTTACTAATTTCTTCAATCCCTTTGTCCTAATATCTCAAATTAGTGTTAACAAAAATATTTAGACTCAATACATTCAAACCAGTCTCAGGAACTAGTGACACTAATCCTTACGTCACTCAGGCGTTTTATTAAACACCTGAGGTGCACACGTGTGAGGCATGTAATATCCGAATTGCCAAACAATTTCTAAAACCACTCCCAAATTATTCTAATGGCTCAACTACAATTTTTACTTGCATACAAGAGATAATTCTCATATATATAACTCTCTTTTACAAATCCAAAACCCTAATTTACTAACAACTTGCAATTTCTCTAACAACTTGCTAATTTCTCACATCTACCATTTCCAACATCTCCTAATCTTCCTACCATAATAATCTTACTCAATAAAAATTAACCCAACTCAATTTCATACAATAAAATAAGTTAGGGTTTACCTTCCTGAAATCCTTTCGAAAATCCGACGCTACCACGATATAGGGAACCCCTCTATTAGTCTACCCCATGATTTAATTTGAAATCCATGGAGAAATGGAGGGGATTCAAGCAAGGGAAAGAATCGCCGATGGGTTCAAGGTTTGGGGTCTTTTTGGTTCGGAGTGGAACGGGAAGGGAAGGAGAAGGAGGAAGGACGGGAATGGGGGTGGGGGTTTCTTTCGGTTGGAAGTGAACGGAAAAGGAAGAGAAGGAGAAGGAGGCCGGGGGTGGGTTTCTTCTTCTTCGGATTGGGGAAAGAAACGGGAAGGAGAAGGAGAAGAGAGAAGGAAGGGGGGGGGGGGGGGGGGGGGGGTTGTAAAGTAAATAAATAAGTAATAGATAAATAGATAATGTATTTAGTAAGAGATAATTGTCTATAAGCCCCCCAAACTTAATACGTTTCAATTAAACCCCAAATCTCAATATATTATAAACAATACAAAATACATTAAAATTATCTTATAATAATCCCTCAGAATGATAAAATAAAATAAACTATATTTCCTCACATAAAATCTCAACTCTTAACTCTAATATAACAATAATACCAATCTACCACAAATATTCATACCAATATCAATATTGAAAATAAATAAAATAAGATATCACTTAAAAAAAAATCTCACCCCTACAAGATGTAAAAATGAATATTTTCGATATTTTAAAATCCGAGGTGTTACATTCAGTTCTGATCATACATTCATTTCACTGTTTCATTTCAACCGATTCGAGTGTCTGTCGGTGAAATGGTGCGATTCGAGTGTCTGTCGGTGAAATGGTGCGATTCGAGTGTCTGTCGATGAAATGGTGCGATTCGAGTGTCATTTTGTTCATTTTGCTCGATTGCGTTTCACCGTTTTATTTTATCTTACTTTGTTTTATTTTATTTGATCCTGTGAAATTTAGCTCGATTCTGTTTCACCGTTTTGTTTTATTTTATTTTATTTTAATTTATTTTATCTTACTTTATTTTATTTTATCTTACTTTATTTTATTTTATTTGATCTTGTGAGTCTATACTAGTTGATTGCTCAGCTTTTCCTTTCTTGTCATACGTGTACAGTCGGGTAAAGAAAAAACAATTTGTTTTTGCCTTAAATTTTCTTATATGCATTTCATCTTCTTGCAAAATCATGTGACAGTTAAGAGATGGAAATACGGAATTTTTACCCTCTAAATTGGCCACTTTTTGAAACTAATTTTAAAAATAGGCCACTTTCAAAATTAATTTTGAAGATAAACCAGTCCCCATAGGCCGATTGCAGGACCTAAAAGGCCTCACTGCTGTCCAGAGAGCTATGATAGCAATTCATGAAACTTGTCTCGCACGGGCCTTTATCTCTGCGGTACCAGACTGCGGTCCCTTCGGTTTTGACGCCACAGTTCGGTACTGCGGCCTACGTAAATACCATGTAACCCTTGAACTTCCTTGGACTTAAGAAATTTTAAACCAAGTATTGAGAGTCTAGAATTACATGGTATGTACATAGGCCGCAGTACTGAACTGCGGTGTCGAAATCGAAGAGGCCGCAATTCGGTATTGCGACCTATGAGGGCTGGTCTATCTTCAAAATTAGTTCCGAAAATGGTCTATTTTGAAAATTAGTTTAAAAAATTGGCCTAAACAAATCTAGAAATAAGTGGTTCACCCGCCTTTTGAAAATTATTTACCGATTTAGCCTACTTTCAAAACTATTTACCAATATGACCATATTTTATAATATTCTTCCTATGGGTTGTACTTTCAGTGAAGGAGGGGAACTCGCTGGCCGAGAGCCCGATCGCCATGGAGGTGGCTGCCAAGATTGCCACGGTGCGCGGCTGGAACATTCTGACGACCGAGACATCGGAGACGGCCCACATAAAGTGGGCTCAGGCTCAAGTGGTGGTAAGTGTTTTTTTTTGTCTTAATCATTTCTTTTGTACTGGGTAATATCATGACATTCCCTTCTCGACCAGGCGTTGATGGTCGGGGACCAGATGAGGAGGTGCTTGGAGAAGGAGGTCCAAGCCGAGAAGCGAAACGCTGACCGATACCTTCGAGAGGCGAAGAACGTCAAGCTCGAGTTGACGGCCTCTCAGGGGCAGGTGCAGACCCTCACAGCCGAGCTCGCCTCTCAACAGGACGGGCATCTTCATGAACAGGCTGCGGCTCGGGAAAAGGTGCAGGCGGAGTACGATGAGATGGCGATGGCGGCGGCGGACGAGCTGGTCAGCGCCCAAGACGAGGTGTATGATAGGGCAAAGGAACACTTTCTGCGCCTTTACCCCGAAGCGAAGATCGACCACCTCAACTACGGGTGGGTACCCCCTGTGCATCCTATAACATCTCGTATGTTTATTTTAAATTAAAAATATATATTTTTTAATTTTTGCACGTGCAATACACGTGCAAATTTTATCTTTATTTTTCGTTTCCTCTCATTTAAATTTATTCGTAGCATGCATGAGTCTCTTTTATTTTTTAGTCTTTTTATTAAACCCATAGGCCTAAGAATAGATTTTAAGCCCACTAGATTAACTAAATTAAAATCAAGCCCACAAAACAAGCCAATTAATTAATCCTACAACTAGTTGTGCATGGACTCACACATGACATGTAACAAATTTTTGGCATAAAAATAAAATTATAGGATTGCATTTATTATTGTGTGTGTGTGTGTGTGCACTTGTGCTTAACACGTGCACGTGTATAAAGAGAGAGAGAGAGTGGCTGAGTGTGGGTGAGAGAGAGAGGCCGGAAGTGGAGGAGTGGAGAGAGTGTGAGTGGGTAGTTACTTGATTGATGAGATCAAATCCTAGCCCTCCATTTGTTCTATAAATACCCCCTCTATGTCTTCTCATTTACACTATATTAAGAAATCAAGAGAGAGGAAAAAGAAAGAGAGTTCGAGAGTGTTCTTGTGTTGCATTGGAGGCATTGGAGTGCTCTTGCTAGGAGGAGAATGACTATGTGTTGCTTGTTGGAGCTAGGAGTTTCTAGGAGTTGTGTCTCTTCATCTTTTTACAAGTCTTCATAAGAGGTGAGTGATCTTTAAGCTTTCTAATTGTAGGACAAACATGCTATTGTTGAAAATGAGTAAAGTAGATTAATTTGATGTGGTAAATGTAGATTTAATCCATGCTATTGTGTTTGTGCCATGAATTATAGAAAATTTGGTTGTGATGAAGAAAATGATTAGACACCATGATAACTAGAAAGAGAGTAACAAACAAATGAATTATTGCCATGAACCATACTAGTATGCATGTTGAATTGTAAATGTTGAAATTTTATAAATTTGTTTGAAGATTGTTGAGACTTTCCTTGTAGTCAAAATAAATTGTAGTGAAGTTTAATTGGTACAAATGGGTTCATAAAATGGGTTGTAAGAGATACAAAGTTTGTTTTGACCACACTCGCTAACTGAGATAACGAGTCTAAACCCAATTATATTTTTCTTCAAGCCAATACACTCGCTATCTCAGTTAGCGAGTGTGGTACAAACACACTCGCTAACTGAGATAGCAAGTCTAAACTTGGTATTTTTATTCATTTTTTCTATACAACCATACACTTGCTATCTGAGATAGCGAGTGTGGTACAAACACAATCGCTATCTGGGATAGCGAGTCTATACTTGATCTTTTCATGACACTAATATTTCACGAATAACATGTAACGCCCCGCACTCAACCCGTACGCACACAATTAATTAAATTCTAGCCACGCCCACCACAGGCACCATCAAAAGGTGGGTATACCCGTTAGGTACCTTTATCATATGATTTTTCCTATTATATCTTTCTTTCTTTCTATCCATGCCACGTCACCACACTTTCCATTCCATCCATTCTTTTCTTTTATACTACTTCTTATATATATATATATACATACATACTATATACTATATATATATATCTATACTCTCTAGAAATACGGGGTCTCACATTCACCCCCTCTTAAGAATTCAGCGTCCTCGCTGAATACGGGACGTGCAATCTAGTACAGGATCGCCTTTCTAGTCGAATGTAGACTTGTCTCCTAATCGCTGCCCACACAGGGTCTTACGCATCTCATACACACATATTGCGTCCCACGCACTTCCTATATACAAGTCCTACATTCGATGTCGAAAGTTGGCTCTGATACCATCTGTAACGCCCCGCACTCAACCCGTACGCACACAATTAATTAAATTCTAGCCACGCCCACCACAGGCACCATCAAAAGGTGGGTATACCCGTTAGGTACCTTTATCATATGATTTTTCCTATTATATCTTTCTTTCTTTCTATCCATGCCACGTCACCACACTTTCCATTCCATCCATTCTTTTCTTTTATACTACTTCTTATATATATATATATACATACATACTATATACTATATATATATATCTATACTCTCTAGAAATACGGGGTCTCACATAACACTAACTAACTTAGTACAATATAGGTTATTTTAGGTTAATTACACAAATAAATTTAGTACAAATCATCTACACTTAGTAAAATGTAGGCATAATTCGTATTACCAAAATACTCAATTTTTTGTTGAACACATCTCAATTAATTCACAAATCTAAATCTAACCCTACACATCAAAATTAACCAAAAATCAACTAGCAAGAGTTATGAACAAATACCACACGAATATTGGGTAGAACGAGGATGAGATTTGGGACACTAGGGTTTCGGAGTGTGGAGAGAGATAGCGGAAGAAGAAACTGAGATAGCGAGTGTGCTATTAAGTGAATTGCCAATCGACACTCGCTAACTCAGTTAGCGACCCTAGTGAAAACAGGGTTGCTAACTGAGATAGCGAGTGTATACTTGGCTCATTTTTTTCCTAAGTGGTGAAAAATAAATAAATAAAGGTAAGTATACACTCTCTAACTCGGTTAGAGACCCTAGGGTCGCTAACTCAGTTAGCAAGTGAATCGTTTAGGTAAATACTTTCAAAAGTGGGTCAGTTTGGTAAATACTTTCAAAAGGTGGGTCATTTTGGTAAAAATTCCAGAGGGTAGAGGGTGAACTGTGAGAAGGAAAATTTCACAAATAAACCTCTTTCTATGTGACTAAGTGAGATGAGCGGAACTCATATTAGCCATTAGATCGCGATCGTGATGAAGAGGTAGCTAGATCAGACAGCTGACGAGAAGTGCACACTACACACCAGGGGAGTGCACACATCAGTGCACCGAATGGCCCTTTCTCTCTCTCTCTCTCTCTCTCTCTCTCTCTCTCTCTCTCTCTCGAATAAAGTGTGTGTGTGTGTGGTAGGTGTGCATATGATGGTTAGTTTGCATATAAATTTTGTAAGATGGTAAGGGAAGATAATCAATTACCAGTGTATTAATTCTTAGGTTAGACGTATTGCATGAACATTGAATATAAATTGAGTGAAGTTTGTTGTTTCCAAGGTAAATGATTGTGCGAGAAGTTGTGTTCAATATTCAGAATGCAGTCAATTTAAGAATTACACTTGTTGAATCGTACAAACAGGCAATGATGAATTTCAGATATTTTTGTGTAAATGTGATACTTACTTCTGAGTTGTTCTGAATTGTCTTATCTTTAATAATAGTGCAACTAAGAACGGTTTGCATGAAAACATCTTCATGTTTTTGGAGCAACTAAGGCCAGATTGTTACTTCAAATGGATTATCGTATGATGTTTCATCAATCATGTAGAAATCGACAACCCTAACTTGATTTCCGAAAACTGGGATAAATCTGAACGGTTTAACTTCTCCGATAACATCTACATAGAGAATGTTAAATTATCTAGAAATATTAGTAAATTGAGTTGGTACTTTGGGAGGAAACAAAGGTATGATGATTACCTATTAGGTAATGTGGTTTCTCACCAAGTTCTGGGATACTACTCAGCTTTGCAAAATTGTAAGGCCTAAGGAATGATGAGGGCACTTCAACTGCAAATCATTCATAAACCGCTGCTTCTTTATGAGCTGTAGCTGTCATCTTGTACGGACAATTTTCACTGGTTTTTGTGCAACAATGAACGTTTGTTATAAGGTAAAACTCTATATTCTTCAAAGATATCGTTCCATTTTTCTGCATCAGAGTCGTCAATGATTACTTCCAGATCATCTCCCTTGTGTTGCATGCAAAGTAAAACACAAAATAGGTAGTAAACAATATCGCTGGTATAAGTGTTGTGGATGTTGTATAGTAGGCTTTTTAATGGACTGGAGAGGTAATGGAGATTGTAGTATTTTTACAGAATTGTGATAGTAATTACCTGTTCATCACGAGCTACAAATGTCAAAGAGTTTGAGGACTTTTTGTAGAGTGGTCCATACCAGAGTTGCATAACCCAGACTTTGACATTGTCGGTTGATACTCGTGATATTTTGTTGAAAGGTGTGATCTCATTTTTTAATGTTTTTACTCTTTCTTCTTTGCACGCTTTATTCCATGCCTAACAGTTGGTCTCTTCATCTTTAAGTCTTGCACCTGCTTAATGTTTTGGGAGGTTGTATATGGATTGAAAGTATGGTGTGGATACCCTGGTTTGGCTAATTTTGGTCATAAATAATATTTATATGGCAGTGTATTAAATTAGACGGTATGTATGCATTTTGTGAAAGAAAGAAATTGTAATTCAGAGGACTATAATGCTAAATTATTGGTGAAAATGAGATGAGAGGAAAACATCGATAAGTTGAGGACACAGGTGCATATTGTTTTTTTAATGTTGAAGTGTGGCATAACATTGGAATTTCCTGGCCTAGAGCCAGTCTTGACTAATTTGATCCTAAATATCAAATGAGATGATAAGGTTAGTGTTGCCGCTTATTTCGGTGTGGGAGAAAACAGATAGTGAGTTAATAAATGAAGGACACTACTAAAAGTCAAACCTGTGACCTAGCCGTTATAAACTGTTAGGGCTCTTGAGAATGAATTTGGATCGTTGGTTAACCTCATGTGATTTGAATTTTACAGTGGATGATGCAGCCGACGGACCTGCAAAATGTCTGAAACACCGAAGGGTGGCCCCAGCGACAGACCCTCCGACGCTCAAGTCAGAGTTAGAAAGAGAGAGAAAGTGAGAGAGTGAAAACTGGTGAATTGTTGATTACCTGGTGACTGAAGAGGAGGAGGGGTATTTATAGGCCTAAGAGACATTCTAGAGATCGAATCGTGACCGTTGGATCTTTCATATCTCCCCCCTGAAGAGATAAGATATCCCTGTTAGGGGACAAGAGATTTGACTCCTATACAATATGGGCTGAGTGTCTCGCTTAGTGGGCCTAGCATGTCACTTTTTATGGGCTTGAGAGAAGCCCATATCTCGGAGTGGGCCCAGACCTGTAAAATAGGCGTGTGATGGCTAATCTGCCTGTAGATGCTTTGAGATCCGTGCAGGGGTCGTACGGCTTTGATCTGCTGCGATTTTTACCATCATCATAAGCCCCCCATTCCCGGAAGGCAATTTTCATGGCTTTCGAGAAGTAGTACGTCTTATTTTTAGAATCTGGCGAATAATCTTAGCAGCCGGAGTGTTCGAAGATACCTGGAACTGATCTGTGGCTTCTGAAGTCAGTGAATATATTCCTGAATTTTTCCATATTTTTTTCGAACTTTTTCGAATTTTTTGGAATTTTTCGAGAATTTTTCCATAGTTCTTTCGATTTCTCCGAATTTTATGGAATTGTCTACAGTCTCAAAATAACTCTTTCGAATTTTATAATTAATCAATTCAATTTTAATTATTTTTTCAGATTTTAAAATTATTTTTCCGAATTAAAATAATTATTTTTGAATTTTTAATCAATTTTTTGAATTAGAAATGATTTTTAATTAATTTTCTGATTTTTTGAGACCTGGCTCGCTTTTTGAAGCGATCTGAGGCGCAGATCATGGCCTGGCTCACGCACTGAGGAAATCTGATGGCTGAGGCGCGAGATTAGGGCTCGAAATTCCTGAAGCGTTGATCACGGGGCTAACGTGAACTACGTGGAGATTCGACCGATCTTCGTTGTCTTCTCCTACCCCTCAGCTCGGCGAACCAACTCGCCGAGCTACCTCTTGTGCCGTTGAATCTTGGGGATCTCGTCGAGCTTCCACGCCCTTGTTGACCTTTGGGAGTGTCAAGCTAGATCCACAGGGTCGAGCTACTGGGATTCGGAGCTCCGCCGAGCTATCGAGCTCGAGCTTCGTCACTGAGCTATGGCGCTATGGGTTCGCCGAGCTATAGGGATCTCGCCGAGCTATGGAGCTCAAGCTCTCGCCGAGATACGGATTAATGTTCTTCGCCAATCTACGGAGCTATGGGTTCGCCTAGCTACGGGGATGTCACTGAGCTATGGAGCTCGAGCTCTCACCAAGCTACGGAGTGGTGATCTTCGCCGAGCTATGGAGCTATGGGTTCTCCGAGCTACGGAGATGTGGGTTTCGCCGAGCTATGGGGATCTCGCCGAGCAATGAAGCTCGAGCTCTCACCGAACTACGGAGTGGTAACCTTCGCCGAGCTATGGGTTCGCCGAGCTACGGGGATCTCGCCGAGCTATGGAGCTCGAGCTCTCGTCGAGCTACGGAGTTACAATTTTTCGAGCGTCTTCTTTTGGGTTTGCACTCTGTTTTCGGTCGAGCTTTGCGAGTGCTCAAAGTCGGTGATGCTCATGAGGAGGCGAGAGCGCGGCATCGTTGGTGGGGCGAGGAGTCATGGAGCTCGATTTTGGAACGAGGAGACGAGTCGGAGTTCTCAGGCGAGCTCTGGTCTTTAAGTTTTTGAAGACGTGATTTTGGTGGGAAACTTGGAGAAGAAGTAGAACGGAGTTGAGGTGGGGCGGGTTTGGTAGTGGAGCCAAGTTTTGGATCCGATCCGTTAATACCCCTTGGGCTTTTCTCTGATTTTGTTTGAGGGTTTGGGTGATGGTTAGTGGATTCGAACCCGACCCGATCTCTTTTCTCCCCCACGTTCACCGAGAGTTGCCTTTGGGTGTTTTTTGAAGTTTTTTAGAGAGTGGGTTTTGCATACAAAAATATTTATATGCATATGTTTCGTGTATAAGCAACAAATACATATACATACACCTTCATATGTGTATAACCATCTTCCAATCTTTCAAAAAATCTTGCTTTTTTGCTTGGGGTTGGATCACCTCCGTTGCGGTGTCTTCTCATTGAGGTATGAGTAATATTATGCTTGGATTGTTGGTGTTGGTTTTAATCAAGAGAGTTTTGATCAACCTGGGAGTTGTCAGGAGATAGTAGGCTTTGTCTCAAGTGGAGCTTGATGAGTAATGGGTTTTTGTTGGTGGTGTACATAGCATCCACCAAGTGTTTGTGATTTAGCTCACCCCACCATAGTCACCAAGTGTTTGTGAGATTGCCTCTTCCAAGACGTTCACAAGGTGTTTGTGAGATCGCTCCTGGGTGTTGTTTCTTCTGTTGATCGAACATTGTGGCGATCGTTCATTTTGTCAACTGACTGTCTGGTTGTTAAGTTACTGCTATTGTTGGACCCGGATCGGTGTGATTAGATCGTCGATTCGTCGAGAGGAGCTTAGTTGTCGCCATGTGGCGATTTTACCTTCTCTGGTCCTATAAATATGGGTTGATCCTATCTCCCCTTCCTCATTTACCACATTCCCTTTCTCTCACCTAATTTCTTTTGGAGAGCTTCTCTCTCTAGAAGTCGCGGCATTGCATTTGGTGGTGCTAGCTCCAGTTGTTGGTTCGGAGTTTCTTCCGCTTGGACTAGGTAACTTTCTTGCCATTGTTGTTTGCCATGTCTAGTATTCCATCGATATGTTCCTCTACTAGATCAGCTGGTCTAGAAGGAGAAGAGGGTGTTATACTTGATCACCTTCATGGAGTGAAGGGCATTCGGGGTGAGGCTGATCATTTCACCGTGGTGGAAACGAATGTCGAACCTGAAAGAGATAGGGGATGTATGCTCCAAACCCCGTTGTTCCTTGTTCCAGAGTTGATTAATGAGTAATCAGTAGTAGATCAATAGTTCCTGAGGAGCGACATGGAATACGATGAGCCGGAGCTTGTTCATAGTACTAAGGCTAATCATACTGCCACCATTCTTACACGCGATGAATTGATCGTGATAAGAGTAGATGTTGGCATTCCCAGTGAGTATAGCCTGCTCCTGCCAGGGCCTGGTGTCAGGGTGTGTTATGCCATGCGGGAGGAGTCTTATTTTTTTCCCTATGATGCTTTCTTCGCGGAACTTCGTCTGCCCCTCCATCCCTTCGTTAAAGAGGTGCTTAATTGATATCGGCTGTGCTCGGTGCAGCTGATGTCGAACACATGGAGGCACGTTACTGGCTTCGTCTTGCAGTGCTGCCAGCTCGGAGTTGTACCGAGTCTCGCGGTGTTTAGAAGACATTTCAAGCTTATCCGACTCAGCCAAATGGAGGAACGTTGGTATCTCAACCCTCGCAGGAATATAGGTCTGGTTGATACTCCTCGATCAGTAACATGCTGGAAGGAGAAGTTCTTCATTGTTCGCAGTGCCGAGCCGTGGGGGATTCCCAGTACTTGGAGGAAAATGGTTCCCTCGGCGGTGCGAGCGGAGCCGATAATGAGCGTAGAAGAGAGGAGTCTTAGCGATGCGCTTCTAGGGCTGAAGGTGTTGTCGGGGCAAGATATTACCAATGAAGTGCTCTTTGAAGGCGGCCTAGGACCGGCCGTTCCTAGTATGATTTTGTTGTTAATGTTTTCATGCCTTGTTATCCATGCTTTTGTAGATTTCTAGCTTTTTAATTTATGCCTCTACTGCCTTCCTTTGATTTTATGGTTTTTGACTATTTCGTGTTTCACCTTGCAGGCAGGATGGACATGGATATTGAGGATATCTTTGCGGAGCTGGATGCAGTTTAGAACAAGAGGGAGGAGGTGCCAGAGAAGCGGAAAAGGGCGGCATTGCGTCCGTTTTCTTCCCCAAGCTTACCGCCCTTGGTTCCCGTTGCACAGATTGAGTCCCCTATAGGGGTGTCGCCTGTCGTTGGGGCAATTTCTTCTTTAGCTGCGGTCGTGGCTAGCACCGCGTCAGCCCCACTGACTGCTACGGCTGCCGTAGTGCTTGTTAGTCAGGGAGATATGGTCTACACTCCCGACTGGAATGTGAAGGCCTAGAAGAACTTCTTAGGGAACTCCTCTGCTTGCCTTGAGGCCTATCGCCACCTCCCTACTCCTTCTGACTGGGAGAGGTTGAAGATGGAGCCCCTCAAGATATCGGTCTTGGAGATTGCGAGGGCGCATGTGACGGTATGACCCAATTTCCTTAGTTATTTATGTTGCACTCCTTTTCTTGCATTTTTATGTTTTTAACTGTTTTCTCCTTGTTCCAGGCGATGGGCCACTTCGGGCACTTGGTAGACTTCTACGCGGCCGAAGAGAAGAACATGAGGGCTGGCATCACTCGTGCCGAAAAAGACAAGAAGAAGACCGTCAAGGAGTCCAAGCCAGAGTTGGAAGGGATGAAGAAGAAGGAGCAGGAGGCGCGCCTTGAGTTGGAGGCATCGGCCGCGAAGGTGGAGGGGATGCACCTCGAGCTAGAGGCATCCAAGGAGAGAGAGTTAGCGTTAGAGAAGAAGAACGCTGATCTTTTGTTGGAGCTGGAGAAAGCCCGCGCTAACGCGGCCTCGGATGTGATGGTGGAAGTGGCCAAGGTCCATGCAGAGTGTAAATCGAAGCTTCGAGGGGTGATGTTGAGGTCCTATGCCTTAGTAGTAAGGCATGAGGCTACCATGTGACGCTTCGAGGAGTGATTTTGACGGGAAGGGCTACCATGTGATGCTTCGATCTTGTGAGCCTCTAGATCCCAACAGGAAGGACAATGTTGAGGCTGATACTCCTACGGGTGGCGCAAGGAGCGGTTCTAGGAAGAAGGACAAGGGTAAATGCGTGGCCGAAAGTTCCTTGTCTGAGATGATACCAAAGCAGGTTGATGCTTGATTCACCTTGATATACTTTTTGTCTTTCCAGTCTATTGTTGGGTTGTTTCGTCTGAGACTTGTAGTTTTCTTTTGTGATGCCTAATTGCGGACTGGCCACCGCACCCCTGTATCTTCCTTTCAGTGCTTAAAGAACTATCTTCTAGACTGGTTATTGCTTGTCATGTTGTGTTGATGTGCCTTGGAGCGGTGTTCGCTTGTGACACCTTGTACTTTGATCCTATGTCTGATTATACTTTTGGGCTTGCTGACAAGTGACCGTGGGATTCGATAAAGATCCTTGTAGTGACGAGGTGGAGTGCCTCCGCAAGCGACTGCGCATAACGGAGTTGGCGGTCAACCGTTTGCGTGCTCAGTCGGATGAGGAATGGTTGGAGTCCGTTCGCCTTAAGTCGGTGCTGGTTGAGCGGGATTGTGAGTTAGCACTCCTGTATTCCAGTTGTCTAGAAAACTTGCCACTGCCTTCAAAAGTGACAAAAGACAGCATTGGGGAATGCGCCTTACTCAGGGAGATAATTGTTGAGAAGGACTTGGAGCTATATCGCCTCCGGGCGAGGCTTGGTGGGTTACGGATGGCAAGCACCCTGCATGTTGTTGGTTCTAGGGAGGATCAGCTTGTTGGAGTGAAGAAAGGCACCACGACTGTTGTGAAGGATAGTGCGACGGTAGGAGGAGCTGGGTCGAGTGTCGGGGGAGCTGTGCAAATAGCGTTGGTGCCCTTTCAACACCTTGGAGGTGCCCCGAGAGGAGCGTCGGCTTTGTTGAGTTTAACTTTGGTTGGTGGAGAGTCAAGCGCCTCGTGTGCTGGTCAGCAGTCACAGTCACTGGGATCGACGTTTGCTGTGCAAGGTGCTGGCAGCCAAGGAAAGGAGGTGGCTGTCAGGCGCTCTACAAGGAGGCTCGTGTCTCTCAGGAACAACGTTCCTCGCCCAGTAAGTCGCAGGGATGGCTTGTAAATCAAGTTGTATGGTTGATGAATCCTTACTTGTAAATATTTGTAGTACCGCTGAATATGAAATTGTGGACTTGTGATAATTCAACAACTCTGTTTACGTGCTTAGTCCTTGTTGTCGTGGTTGAGGTGTTATCGACGGGTTCTTTGTCGCTAAATAACATGGCCTTAAGTTTGTTGCGTATAGCTTAAAGAGCCGTCGATGGTGTATGATAGAGTTGAAAATTTTTCCGTCCTGTACCCAGTTAGTTGTATGGACAATTCTGAAGAACAATTGTTTTCGAAACTGGTTGTATGAGTCCTCTAACAAATTATTAGAATCACATCGACTGGAGGGTTATACTCCAAGCGTGGCTTTTTACAAGTGTTGCTAAAATAACATTGATCCCGATTTTGGACCTCTTAATCTATTGTTGAGGGAATTTAACTAGTTGCAGGAACAGATCGAATGGCGAGTTGAACTATGAACGTGTGTGATTACACGTTGCGAGAGTAACTCTGAACCATGAACATGGATTCCGAACTTGTTAGTTTAATTATTACCAGGTTGCAGGAGCAGCTCGAATGGCAAAGCGCACTCTGAACTTGCTTCCTTGCAAATTGACAGTCTCTTTTGAACCATGAACATGGACTCCGAACCGGTCATCGAGGCGTTAACGGATTGCAGGAGCAGATCAAATAGCGAAGTGCACTGTGAATTTGTGTTATTCAAATTGTTATAGACTCTGTCGAGCCATGGGTATGGACTCCGAATCCGTCTTACGGGGAGACTCGCAATGAGTGTTTGGTGCTGCTTAAGTATATAAGTGTGGCACTCAACTCGCTGTTTCAGAGCCTGCAAGGAAGTTCAACTAGTTGCAGGAACAAATCGATCGGTGAGTTGTGTTCTAAATGTGCATGTTTCCACACTGCAACTCCCGAGTTCTGGATTACGAACTTGCATTGTAGAAAGCTTGTAACGAGTGTTTAGCGCCACTTTTGAATATTAGTTAGGAATTTTTAGCTCATTGTTTGCTTTGCTCAATTGACCAAAATGTAATGAAATAAACCGGCTAATTTTTATTAAAGAATAAACTAGAGGGGCTGCTCTAATGGCTGACCCTTATTACATGCTTGGCCACTTTAGTAATGGCGGTTCTTATTGAAAGAAAAACTAAATGGCTGCTTTAGTGGCTGGCCTTTATTACAAAATCTTAAAAATTCTGCAGAAATTAGGAGAGCGTGTTTCAAACACTCTCATTGTACTCCATAGGGTATCTCTCACTTGAAGTCCCTAATGACGCATCCCTTTATTAAAAAATCTTAAAAATTCTACAGAAATTAGGAGAGCATGTTTCAAACACTCTCATTGTACTCCATAGAGTGTCGCTCACTTGAAGTCCCTACTGACACATCCCTGCCCCCCGGGTCTTCAAGTTGGTGGGCTGTCAAGCGAACAACTTGGTAAACCTTGTCTGGACTTGCCTGTTTCTGGGGGACCCCCACGTTGTCCTGCTTAGAGACAACGGAATGTTCTTATGGACTGACCTGCTTAGGCAAGATTGATTGTTTATTATGACTGAGTGGAGCGGCTTTGGGTGAGGGAGTTGAGAGAACTATTGGGTTCTGGTGAGGACGTGGTTGGATCTGGGAGGATGTTATTTGATGACTTTGAAAGTTCCCGGTTTGGCTGCCTGGTGTAGTGGCTTCGAGCTTGCTTACTAGCTTTGTGACGTAATGATTATTTTCCTGTAGTAGTTCTTCAACATGGAGAGGGAGAACTGAGCCCCCTATTGTAGCAGTGTAGCATGCTCGTGCCGCTTGTTGACTTCCTACTACTTGGCCCACGCCTTCTGTTGTTGGAAATTTCATTTTTATGTGGAACGCGGAAGCGATGGCGTGGAAGGCGGCTAGTCCTGGATGGCCGAATATGGCATTGTATGCAGATTTAACATCGACTACCAGAAAATCTAAGGACTCTGTCCGAGTGGTTGGTGCTTTCCCTGCTGTTACGTTGAGTGCGAAAATTCCCTTGACTTGGACAGGTGCACCCGAGAAGCCATGAAGGGTATAACTGACTAGCTTGAGATAATCTCGGGAGAGCTTTAGTGCATCGAATGCGGCCATAAACAGGATATTCACGGAACTGCCAATGTCAAAGAGGATACGTCGCACCTCGTGGTTTGTCATGCCTAGATTAATAACTAGTGTATCACAATGAGGCGTTTTGACGCCCTCGAGATCTTTGTCAGAGAAGGAGACTGAGAGGCCCGAACCCTTCAGGGGAGGAGTGTTATGAACTGAATTAACCTCTCTTATAAAAGCTTTACGAGAGGAGTTAGAATCTCCCCCCATGGGCTCGCCATGGATGGTGTGCAAAATGGCCATATGTTCAGAGTCCCTGGATTCAGAGGGTCCCCGTGGCGGAGGGTTTTCAGCGTTGTTGTTTCGTTGGACAAACTGAGATAGGTAGCCCCACTGAATCAGGTCTTCAATTTCTTGTTTGAGGGCTTTGCAATTATCAGTTGTCTGTTATGGCCTTTGTAAAAGGCGCACCATAGGCTTTTGTCTCTTCTCTTGCTGGGTGTCGTCATTCTGGGAGGAGGACAGACTATCCCATCTTTCTCTACTGCCATGAAAATGGTCGATGTACTTGCATTTAGAGGAGTGAACTTGTCGAAGCGAGGCGTAGGAGGAAGGCGGCATAGTCTTGCGCCGTTTTTCTGAAACTTTTTGGGCATTTCCTCAGTTGGGCTCATCCATTTGTTCCCGGAGAGTGATTCTTTCTTGTCTGGAGGGCTGAGAGCTTCCTCAACTCTGATGTACATCTCACTCCGTTCTAGGAGCTCTGTGAAATCGCGAGGTGACCTCTTGGCGAGGGATGCTTTTAGCTCTTTATGCTTGACGTTGTGGCGGAAGGCAGCAGCCGCCACTTAGGAGTCTAGAGAGGAAATTGATCTCGCTTCCGCTGTGAATCGGTTGACAAATTCGTTTAGCAATTCTCCATTATTTTGCTTCAGTTCTAGCAGGGAGACGCTGATCTTTTCAGTTCTCCGGCTAATAACGATGTGTGCGATGAAGAGTTCTTCAAACTTATTGAAGGAAAATATGGACTCGGATTTCAGATGTGAATACCATTCCCTAGCTGATCCTTTCAGTGTAGCGGGAAATATCCGACACATGGGTGCATCGGTGGCATTATAGACCATCATGAGCGTTTTAAAGCTCTCGATATGGTCTGTCGGGTCTGATTCCCCGTCATAAGATTCAAATTGAGGAGCCTTGAAACCCCTTGGAATAGGTGCATCGAGAATAGTTCGGCTAAATGGAGGTCGACTAGGGCGGTATGCCTTGTTGGAGTGGTTTCCCTCATTCTTCATTTGTTCGAGACATTTCTCTACCTCTTGGATTCGGCAGAGGACTTGATCGTCCTTCTTTTGGGATCCAGTTGAGTCGGCGGATCCCTCGTTCAGGGGAAGGCTCTGAGTGTGACTTCCTTGGAGAGCATGGAGAAGGTCACGTTTGAATTGATCAAGCTCGACCCTGGTGACTGATGTAATACCCTGATTTTTCGATTAATGAAAAATTATTTTATTTTGCACGTAGTGTGCACGTGCAATATTTTGGTTGAATTATTTTTATTGAGATGTGTATAAATATTTAAATATGTGTTCTCAAATTATTTTGTACAAAAGCCTTATTTTAATTTAATGAAAGAGGCATTTTTCTTAAAGCCCAAAATGTATTTTATTTTATTTATTTTTAAAGAACTATTTTGGCCCAAACTAAAGCCCATGGATTAACCTATTTTTATTTAACTTGTCATGTAGAAGACTATTTTAAAACTATTTTATTTTTTGTACAAAATTAAAATGTACAATTTTTAGGCCTAGTTGCATGCACGTGCACTACACGTACACGTGCAATGCACACCTTTCAAGGCCGGTTGGCACTCTTTTGGAGGGAGTTTTGAAAATGGTCATGGTGTTTATGGAGGTGGTTATGTGGATGTGGGTAGTTTTTATAACTCCTACTCTAATCTTGGTCTTCCATCCTACAACCAAATAGTCAATCCTAGCCCTCCATTTCACTTGATTTCTAGTATAAATACCCCCCTCTCATGGCTATATTCATATGCAATTACATCTTTCCAAACTATAGTCTTATTTTAATAATAGTGTGAGTTAAAAAAGGGTGAGTGTTTGTGTGGGATTGCTTGGAGGAGAGGCCGGCCATCACTAGGAGAAGCATTCGGTGCTTGGGCTTGGAGGTGCGTGCGAGCATCTAGGAGGAGGTGCATCTTGTTGCGAGGATTTGTTGCTTTGTGTTGTTTCTCTCCACACAAGGTGGGTAACCTTTCATATTTCTAATATAAGGATCTATGCTAGATTTAACTATCAAAACGATGCATGAAAAATACTAATAAGAACACACTTTAATTGAGAAGTTAGTTTATGAATTGATTGAAATGTTGTGATTAACTTGTATGTGATTCTAGTATTAAATTAAATTGTGTGTAGAATTCTCCATGATTATTAGCATGAATTAATGATGGTGGTTAAATTCCCTTAAGAATGTTGCTAGTATGATATTGAGGCATGATGCATGAAAATTTCCAATAAGAACGCTTGTTAATTGTAAAATTGAAACATGGAATTGATTAAGAAAGAGCACACTTTAATTTGAAAAGAGTGACTTTCTTGAATGATTGAGATGTGATTATGCAAATTGATAAGTGATTATATACATTGTGACATAGATTGATTAATGAAACTACTTTGTTATCATCAAAAAACTACTCATAAAGTTAGTAGTTGAGTTGTGCTAAATAGACCTTTATGTTGATATGGGTATGGACAAATTCAAAATATATGTGTGTGTTGAATAAAAAGTTAATAACAGTAAATTATTATAAGAAAATTTGAATAAAAAGATTAGAAGACTAATTGTTAAGCAATGTCGAAAATGAAAAATATAGTAGTTTTAATGAATAATCCATTGGTTTGTGTGAAAAAATATATTTTATTAGTACAAAAATTATTTTTATCATACTGATATGAAAATCATGTGAATGAAAGTTGATCTAGAATTTTTCAGTAATTTTTACAAAAGCAATAAGAAACAAAGTTTAGTTGAACATCGAAACATTTTTATAACAGTGAGAGTTGGTCCAAAAGGAGTTTAACGCACACTGTAACAACCTGAGCATGTAGCTCAAGTGGTCACTGTGTTGCGTTGGGTTCTCTGCCGTGACTAGTTCGAACCCCATGATCAACCATGTTTTGTTTGGTTTCTTTTTAAAAACAATTCATTCAGCGGACCGAGAGCATTTATAGCTCTCAGTCGTGTTTTATACTGTGGCACAAACCGGCCTAGTGGTCTGAGCCTTGGGCTTTGTCGGTGGCGTGCTGGGTTCGAATCTTACTATCGGCGAGATTGGAAAAATTATTTTTTTTGGGTTTTTAAGTGTCCAAAAAATATGGAAAAAATATGGTTATTCTCCTAAAAATGTAAGGGACTTTCTAAAAATGGTTTGGGGATTATTTGAATGAATTTAACTATGATTTGGAGTTAAAATGCATAAATAGACATATGGTTCTATATGGATTATTAATGTGAAATTATAAGTTGAAAGAATAAGTGAATTGAAAAATTAAGAGTTGCTTTGACAAAAGAAATTTGGGTGTGTGACATGATGCAATTTATTTCTCATCGTAGAACAATTGAAGTATGCATATTGTTTAGAATGTGAAATTGATATGATGTGATAATTGATAAAGTATATGCAAATTTATGTGCAATGATGGACTTGTGAACAAAATTGAAAATCATGAATTGGAAAGAGAATATACATGTGAGTATGAGAACTCAACATGGAAAATTTATGAGTTGAAGATTGTGAAATGAAAATTGAAATGGAGTAGCTAAGTCTCCCCCGGCACTGAGAAATGAAATGA
The DNA here is from genome assembly GCA_017893485.1 of Hemerocallis citrina. NCBI lineage: Eukaryota > Viridiplantae > Streptophyta > Magnoliopsida > Asparagales > Asphodelaceae > Hemerocallis > Hemerocallis citrina. The sequence continues at coordinate 279,870,447 of CM030360.1, read as the reverse complement.
AATGAAATTAGACCAAGGTTGGTCATGTTGAAATAAATGAATAAGTCCGGTTAGTGGAGAGGCTAACTCTAGAGATTAATTTTTGTTCATGATTTTTAATTAAACTAAGGATTAGCACATAGTGAAGACGTGATGAAAGTAGAAGAAAAACATGAGTATGGGGGCCATCGGATAGCGGTGTAAGAGCGATCCACAGGCTGCCTGCTTGATGCGTCAAGACATGGCGTGGGCGCTACTCCAGAATTATCGTCCCGGTGGCGACGCTCATGGGGCGTTCGAGTGGCTATGGGTGGTGCCATTGTTCCATGGCGGAGGCTGAATTGTCCATAGGTTGCCTGCTCGATGCGTCGTGTTAGTGCGTGAGATTCCCCTCCAGGCTGCCTGGACATGGGCTCATAGATCATAGGACATCTAAGACACTACCGTAGTTACAGTAGTAGATTAAGACATAACGAGGGATTGAACCCTAGAAAGATGAAGAATGATTAAGGGTTTGCCCTCGGACCTATGTAGTATGGGATGCATAGAATCCGAACAAGTGCGCATTAGTGTCATGTAACATAAACAAATGCATTAAGGACTAAGCGCACAATCACAACACGACATCAATAGGGTAGTCCCTTTAGTTTGAAATGTGACAAGTTTGTGTTTGCTAAATATGGAAAGGTGAGTTATACTATTTCCGGCATAGAGAGGATGGCCGTGTATAATGTTCGTCGGTTGAATAAACTGACGTACCCACAGTCTTATATGCAGGTAAATGACATGTTAAAGAGGAATGGATGCTGAAATATTATACCATGTTGTTGTACATTTATTTAATTGTTGTATTTTATTTCCGCTGTGCAAAAGAAAAGTGTAATATTGATGTAAACTCTGATGTAAGATGAAAAGTTTAAATTTCCCTGTAAAATTGTACTAAAGAAAGTGAAAAGATCCTGTAGAACATCTCGAATTCAGTGTATTTGGGATTCGGGGCGTTACAACTGATGCATTTCGATCTCTGTTCTACCCAGGTTGCCTTTGATCATCCTGTGTCGGGTTTCCCCTAGCTGGTTGCCCCCTATGAGAGGAGGATTGCCTTGATATTTGTCTAGAAGGCTGGGCTCTCTAGCTTGCTTGATGTCCTGAATGGGAGCCCTCAGATCGGGCGCGCCTCTCGTTCAGCTTTATTCGCAGGTCGCCTTCGATCTAGTGGAGATTTCTAGACCCCCGTATGCCTCGTGTAGCCATCGAATCATTCGAGGGGTTGAGGAACGAGATGCAGTCGTTGTGAGGATGCTGTTTAGGACGGTTCTATCGGGATCCCCCCAGAGCACTGTACTGCAATTTGTATGCACTGTATGCACTGTACTGAGCTTTGGTGCTTGGAGCATTAGTTTTGCAATTTGTATGCACTGTACTGAGCTTGAGTTATAGCTGTGATAATCTTGGACATGGCTGATAGAATAACTTTCATTCTTCTTGAATGTTACTAGATAACCAACATTGCAAAGAAAAATAAGATGATACTAGATATCTGTTTCTGTTTTTGGTTCACAGAGTTAGATTACATATTATCTCGTGTACAAGCTTGACATGGTTGGGGGGATTTTTTTTTCATCTTTCTTTCTTTAGTATTTGTTTATATTGTGGTTACTCCTGGAAAACTGACAGTGTATTTTGGTTATTTATTTAAAGGCTGCGGGAAGCTCGTTTACAAGAAGATCAGCTGCTAGTATGCTTAGTGGGAAGAAGCATGTTCAGGCAGCTGTGAGTAATTCATCATTTTAAGTGGATATGCTGTGATGATACTTTCTTCTGAAGTCTTAGCATTTAATTATATAATTAACTTACTTTTTTCTAATTTGTACAGCCATCTGCAAAAAAAAATGGTCCAGTGAAATCTGGAACTGTGAAAAAGGCTGATGGAGGTGGACACTCCAAGGCTGTGGCATCTGTTGAGACTGAAGACATTGAGGTATTTCAATTATAATTCTGAAAGATTTTTCTTCGAAAATAAAAAAATTGTTTGGAAAAGCCAACCTGTGGAAAATAATTGTTACTTTCAAAGATTTTTTCATGTATATTTAATGTAGTTGGGGATGTGTCACCTGGACTTTTAGATTGTATTAGGAGCTTCATTCATCTTTTTTAATGTCTGCAGCCAGGAGAGATGAGTTTAGAAGAAATTGAAGGAAAATTGGGTTCTCTTATACCTGATGATACAATCTCTCTTATATATTATTAAAAATACGCATTAATAACTAATTTTTTACACAGATTGCAGAATTGCATACTTAATTTTTATCTTTTTACTACATAAAGAATGAAGTCTATGAGGTCAAAACTGACCAAACTTTCCAACTGTAGGTTTTCTATCAACATAGTCAGATTTTCAACTATTGACATGCAGACGTGAGTGTGCATGCATAGGGACATTAGTTGAAAGCTGTTTTGCCTGCTGTTTATTACATGTTTCAATAGGATATTTAATGTGTGCTTTGTTGGTATTGCATCAAACTGACAGTCTTGTAAGTTTAATGACAGCAGTTGTTTGGCACACTGTTTTATACTTTGGTTCTTTTGGAGTTAGAACATCTATTTAAGATAAATTTCCACATAGGGCTGATTTTCGTTAGAAAGCAATTGGTAAAATTTGGTCAGAAGGTACAGTTGCTGGAGAAAATATTATCAGAAAATTTAAATTCTATCAGAAAACATTCTTCTAATATTTAGCACCACCAAGTTCTTTTCTGAGGCTTCAATGTCATACGTGATCTTTGAAATCGTATCTCAGGTTTTTTCATTGTTCTGCTTTTCCATCCAGTTACACATGCACAAAAAGGTTCTTCTAAGTAAGACATAAGGTCTACTCTTATCATAATTTAGACTATCTTGTATTTCCGCTCTGTTTTATATGTATTTTGTATTAATATGGAGTTTGTGGTATTTTTTTCTCAGTAGGTGGATTGATTGGTACTTGACCATTGAGAAAATCTTATATTTATGAATACTGATTCCATGACATAGTGATTATGCATCTTGATTTGTTAAGCTTATCACTAGTTGTTGTTTGTTGGTATAGTTGTTTTTGCTCCCCCGGTTTCCTGATTGCCTATATTGTACTTTCTGTCATGTGCCAAGAAACAAATGCAGTTGAGACGTTAACAATCTATCTATTTCTGTTACCTATTTTTATTAATTGAATATGTTTGATATGCATACTCAATATAATCAATCTACTTTGCAGCAATTGGCTTGTTAAAGCAGGAGATTGAGAATCTTGGAGATCTCGATTCATCTGTAGAGATAATGGTTCGTTTGTTGTGCACTGTGCCTGGGTGGGCTGAAAAAAATGTGCAGGTATATTATGTGCTAGTTGGATAAACATTGTATACTTTATATGAGAGAGCTGTATTAATTGTTTCTCTTATTATGCAGGTCCAGCAACAGGTTATTGAGCTCATAACATATATAGCTTCAACTGTGAAGCGTTTTCCAAAACGTTGTGTTGTTCTTTGTCTTCAAAGTGAGCATTATTTGGTTATAGTTGATTTTCTTTATAAAATCATTTTGGTTTTTTCGTTTGGTAATCATTTCTAATTAAATTTAAGTTGCATACAGCTCTTAGGCTTACTGTCATAAACATTTACAGATAGACAAGATTTTAATTCATAGGGTTGAACTTTCTACTTGGAAAAATATTTTATAATAAGGTAGAATTTGGTGTTTAATTGCCTTTCTGGGTTTGGTAGAATGTTAGTATTTGTTTCCTTCAACGGTGCTTTGTGCAAGAAAGAAATGTATTTGGGAAGACAAACTGTGATGTTTTCGCATGTTATCACTTTGACAGGTATAAGCGAACGTGTAGCAGATATTAAAACACGGACTCATGCAATGAAGTGCCTCACTAGTTTTTCTGAAGCAGTAGGTCTAGGCTTCATATTTGACAGAGTAAGCATATAAAAAGTTCATATCTCATGGTTTTATTTTCATTGCTATGTTGAAGTTGAATCATACTGCCGTATGCTGTCAATTTAAACAAGCTTTCTCATTATATCTTAGCTTTACAAAATTATGAAAGAGCACAAAAATCCGAAAGTACTCAGTGAGGGAATTCTATGGATGGTCTCGGCTGTGGATGATTTTGGTGTTTCTCACATAAAGTTAAAGGTACTTTTAGCTTCTTACAGTTTGAATTTTGTTGGATAGGCAGCACTGCCCTTTTTGGTATTAATACTTCCAACTGCTATAGGACTTGATTGGTTTTTGTAAAGACACTGGGTTACAATCCAGTGCTGCTGCAACAAGAAATTCTACTATCAAGCTTATTGGAGGTGTACATAAGTTTGTTGGTCCTGGTAAAATTCTTCTTCACAAAACGTTCTGCTACGTATTTTCTCAGTAGAGTTTTAATATTGATTTGCCTACAGATATTAAAGGTTTCCTGGCTGATGTTAAACCTGCACTTCTTAGTGCACTAGAAGCAGAATATGAGAAAAATCCATTTGAGGTATATCCATTTAGCGTGAATGCAACATCTTTAACATTTAGCACTAACCAATTTCAATACTCAATCGTGTGCTTTTTTATTCCTGTAGGGTGCTACTGCAGTTCCAAAGAAAACTGTAAAAGATTCGGATTCCATGCTGTCTGTTTCTGCTGCTGGGTTTGATGGTTTGCCAAGGGAAGATATTAGTGCAAAGATTACACCACTCTTTTGAAAAATTTAGGCAGTCCTGATTGGAAGGTATTGTTGTTAGAGAATATTCTGATCATTTGTGTATACTTATGATGAATCCGGCATAGCATTCTTCCAATGTCATACAAGTGACCAGTGTGGCCTGTTTGTGGAACTTTGCAGGTACGTTTGGAGTCAATTGAGTCAATAAATAAAATTCTGGAAGAAGCAAGTAAGCGCATTCAAGCTACTGGCACTGGTATGTTGTTTTGGTTGTCAATAAGCTCAATGAAGTGGAAGTAGAAACTTGATGACTCTGATTTTATGATCTATTAACAACACGTCGCCCCCCTTTTTCGTTCATCAGTTACTAGAAAACTATTAACAACACTGTTTCTGTGGTCACCGATTGATTATATCTTCCAAAATTGTCTTAACCTTGTAGAGATAAAGAAATGTTTCTCACATGATGCTATTGTTTTAGGTGTTAGAAGTGTTGAAAAGCTGCATAACCAGCAATCCAGGTTCCTCATAAGCTTGCATCCATGATTCGGGGCATTTTATTCTTTGACTCCTCAATCCACAATATTCTTTGTCAGATTCTTTGTATTTCGCCAACAGAATTGGAGGTCTGTAATTCCTTACTTGTAATTATCTAGTTATATTTATCTCTGATAACAATTGATGATACCCATAGATCACTGTTCTTTTGATAACAATTGGAGTACACTGTTCTCTTTTTGACTATTTGTTAATGATCAAAGTTGGATCTTTTTGCTTTGTTTTGTTTGTGAAGGGCTCTCAACAAGCGAGAAACAATTGAACTCGCCCAAAATACAGCCGAGTTTGTGTTTGCCAACGATGAAGTGAAGAAGGTTGTAAAGAAGGTTTGCAGGATGCTAAAAGGAGATTACTGCAAAGAGAATCAAGATCAATCAAGATCTGGTTGCCGTAAAATAAGAAAATTGTTAGTGTCGTATCTCAAGTGAAGAGTTAATTGAATGTTATCTTATAATGTCATTGAATATGTTGATCGTAGTTTAAAGTATTGATTCTCATGTCTGCACACATGAATTCAATTGTGTATTTGGTTATTAACTATTTTGTAATTTGACATGCTTGTAATACTTCATTAATTTTTAATATGATTGAAGTTTATTTTTTTTAAATTTTGTTTCATAAACACATTTATCTATTTTATTGTGTATTTAGTTTATAATTGGATTAATATTATAAAAGAAAATATTAAATTATTATAAGCGTAATTAATAAGAAAAAAATGTGTATAGAGCGATGAGTACATATTCAAATAATTGGATGCGAAAACCATCGCTAAAACCTATAGCAATGGAGTTTCAACCGTAGGTATAGGAAAGCAAAAGGTGTCTTTAAAACCTATACCAACGGATACGAAACCGTGGGTATAACACCGAGGTTTTGTCCAACGGGTGAAAAAACCGTCGCTATAGGCTATAGTGACGGCATTTTGCCGTGGGTATAGCTAATTAAAAACGACGGAAAAATATGTCCGTTGGTATAGGTTTTAAGGGCTATACCTACGGTTTTTCGCCTTTTACCCACGGATTTTTGCTGTCACTATATGTCAAATTCCTTGTAGTGAATAAATCTAAGCAGCGAAGACTAGTTCCATCTTTAGAAATGTTGCCCACCAATTCCTTCGGGAACAGATCCTTCAGCACCTGTAAAATTTTGGTCTAAAAATAAAGAAAAGAGTGCCCTTATAGCAAGTCGTGGGCAGCAAGTAGAGAAAACAGAGAATAAGGGAAAGCATGTATATCAAACAATAGGGACATGGTCAAAGAAAAAGAACAAAACAACACAGGCAATAATATCAAAGGTGTACAATAATTACGCATGTAATGAGTGATGTCAAGACAAGATTAAGCACGAGATGCAGATTATTAAGTATTTTATTAATCTATCTAGTGCACGTACTACTGCGTCCCATTCCACAGGTTCGACGCAAGCACAGTGATCGTTTTAGACCGATGGTGAATTCACGGATCGTGTACTCGGCATTGATAACAATATTTTACTTGTAAGAATTAACAATAAATCACTGCAATCAATGCTCCTCCTTCTATGTCAAGTATTCGTGCGAGCGAGAAGGCCTTACCGAGTACATTTCCCGATCGTTCACTACCAAGTCTACCCATAATTCTCCGACTTGTTAATAGTTTATATTCATCCTATGTGAGCATGCAAGAGGGTGTCAATGTTGTATAATACTAAGTGTGACTAATTCTATGCTCTACAGCCAAAACATGAGGCAACACATCAAATAAGCACAATTCACATAATCAGGAAAGCATGACCTTGTTGTACTAAAATACAGATTACAACCACTACAAAATAGCAAATCTGAATCCGCTGGAAGGTCTAGAAATTAGACTTCCACACGGTTTAAGCGAGTATAATTAAGGCATATAAAGGATACAGGAACTAGAGTGAAAACTCTATTCTATTCAGGTTTTATGTTCAGGCAGCATGCAGTAGGTTATGTTTAACTAATTATTTCAGGTCAGAAAACTCATTAATAAAATCTATAAAAATTCAGGGAAGTACCTATACATGTCTAAGTCCATACTAATTTATTTCAGGTTTTTCTTTTACTGTTAACAGGGTCAAATAAAATATAGAACAAAAGAATACGCATGAAATTATGAATCTGGAATTTCTAATATGGCTGTACTAAAATGTTGATATCTAGCAAATGTCAGATCAGGACTTAGATCCGTCAAAAGGATGTTAAACTAGACATCAAAGGATAAAAATTCATGTTTGTAAAGGAAATTCAAATTATGATATTATCTTGGGTGAAAATCTATTTCAAAGTAAGCAACTAACAAATCCAGAAATTGCCTTGACAAGAATAGGCAAATAAATAAATCATATGATCACATATAGCATGCAAATTGGTAATCAATGTGATCCTAAGTGTCAACATGCAAATTTCTAAGTTTAAGATACATTTATCACAGGCATGGTATCAATTCATCGATCAACTTCAATCTAGCACATACAATTTAACATGTCCAAGTTATCAGGTAGTCCTGTGCATGAATCTAGTTATTTAAATGTGCGTATGCATGAAACAATGAGGACTAGGTTTTAGATCAAATAGATAGCACGATGTTAAGAGTATGTCGGGTTAGCTCATGTAAACCCTCGATAAACTTAACGGATTTGTCAAAGCAGTATGATAACGAAATGGACGGGATCTACTTGCGGAAGATCAAATAAACTTGAACAGAATAAAATGCTAGTTCAAGAAGAGACTTTCCTGTTATATTGCAGATTCAAATAATAAGAATAACAGGATCAGAATCCCGGGCGAAAATCCCAAATACACGCGCGAAAATACGTGCGAAGAAACCCAAGCAACAAAGCAATAGCAACTCTGCCAAAAATCCCCACACCGGATCTGGACAGAACACGGGACAACAACTTGGATCCGATGTGCCAAAACACAGAACGGAAAAATCAACCAATCGGGGACCTCCTTCAACCTCAGCAAGGAGAGAGAAAGAGAACACTGCGACTGCGACGACGCGGCACTGCGGCAGGGCGGAGCGGCGTCGGCACCACGGTCGGGAAGCGACGACGGCGACTGCAGCCTCGACCAAGGCAGGCTCTGTTTTCGGTTGGAAACAGAGAGACGAAGACAACGGCGATCAGGGACTCGAACGGCGATGCTAGGCCTTCGGTGGAGCAGCGAGGGATGACGGGACAACGGTGGGGTGCACGGAGAAGGATTAGGGCAATGACGATGAGTTAAGGCGATGTGGAAAAATACGGTGGATTGGGTTTGACGAGGAGAACGGGGTGACGACGGGGGTACACGATGGTGATGAGGTCGAGGGAATGGAGACGATGATGGTGGTGGTGACGGAGGTCTAAGGTGATCGGAGAAGGCCAACAGGGTATAGGGTTTGGGGTGCAACGAAAATAGAGAGAAATATTTTTGGGATCGAGGAGAGAGAAACAGCGGTGAGAGATAGTAGAATAGATTTAGGGTTATTTTAATAGGGTATATATAAGGAATCAAGAATTAGGGCTTTAGGTTGAGATTATGTGGATTCTGGGTATCGGTTTTGGCTCCAAAAAGAGAAAAAATGAATGCAATGAGATGAGACGAACATAAAGGAGAACAAATCAGACTCAAAATAGAAAGAGCAAAATTTGCAAAGAGAATAGAATCCAACCAAAGATCATAGATTGATCAAGAGAGAACAAAAGAACACAAGAAATGACAAAATACACTATAACAAATGAATCCAAATACAATAATTAAAAAAACAAAATACCGCAAAACCGAAAATAGGGCTTACAAATCCTACCCACCTTACAAGTAGAATTTCGTCCTCAAAATTCATACAAGAGGTACATAGGGCAAACCCCGAAACAAACAAAGCAAAGCAAAGCAAAACAAACACTGCTTAAACAAATGAGGGAACCTCTCCCGAATCTCTTCCTCTAACTCCCAAGTAGACTCTCCTGGCGAGCGAGGATCCCAAGAAATTTGAACCAACTTGATGACTCTATTCTTTAGCACCTTCTTTCGGCGGTCTAAGATAGAGAATGGTCGAATTTCACAGGACAAATCTAGCCTCACAGACAAGTCTGAGTAGTCAACCATATGACTGTCATCTCTGATGTATTTCCTGAGTTAAGAAACATGGAATACATCATGGACACCTGCTAAAGCTGGCAGTAGCGTGAGCCTGTAAGCTACCTTGCTCACACGTTCCACAATATTGAATTGACCGATGAATTGAGGACTCAACTTGCCTCCACCACCGAAACGGATAACACCTTTCCAAGGCGATACATTGAGGAACACATGCTTGCCTGCCTCAAACTCTAGAGGTCTCTGACGACAACCAGCCCACCTCTTCTGCCGATCCCGAGCGGCTTGCAAATGCTTGCGGATCTGAGCCATGACATCAACTGTTTTCGTGAGAAACTCAGGACCTAAAAGCTTCCTCTCGCCGATATCATCCCAACAGACTGGAAATCGACACTTGCGCCCATACAAAGCTTCGAATGGAGGAGCCTTGAGACTCGCCTGATAACTATTATTATAAGAGAACTCTGACAAGTGAAGATGATCCTCCCACGAACCTCCAAACTGAAGAATGCAGGATCTCAACATATATTCTAAGGTCTGAATTATCTTTTCTGACTGCCCATCCATCTGAGGATGGAACACTGTACTGTAGCTCAACTTAGTACCCAAGCTCCTGTGCAAACTCTCCCAGAACTGACACCTGAATCTCGTATCTCTATCCGATACTGCGCTGATAGGAACTCCATGCAGACAAACAACCTTCTGAACGTACTGCTCAGTCAAACTTTCCGTAGACTGACCCACACGGAAGGGATGAAGTGAGCACACTTCGCCAGCCATTCCACTATCACCCAGATAGCATTATGACCTTTAGGACTCCTTGGCAAAGCTGTTACAAAGTCCATCGTGGTATTCTTCCACTTCCATTCAGGGATAGGAAGGGGTTGCAAAAGTCATGCGGTCCTCTGATGCTCCGCCTTCACCTGCTAACAGATTAGGCACTGGGCGACGAATTGAGCCATATCCTGCTTCATACCATGCCACCAGAAATGCTATTTCAAGTCCCTGTACATCTTGGTACCACCAGGATGAATAGAATACGGGGACCAATGAGCTTCCTCGAGTAGTAGCTTCCACCTGACTTCTCCTCTAGGTACACACAACCTAGAGCAAAACCGAAGCGACCCGTCAGCATGGACGACCAAATCAGATCTCAAACCAGCTTCTACCTCACTCCGAAACTCCTGCAATTGCTGATCACTTCCTTGAGCTGCCTTGATCTGCTCTACCAAGGAAGACTGCAACTGTTACAACATAAGCTGCCGATCTGATTCGGGAAGCAACACATCCAACTATAGCCTCCTCATGTCCTCCACTAGATCCTTCTGCTGAGTGAGGAACATAGCGGCAGGCCTCCGACTCAAAGCATCCGGCACTGAATTTACTCTGCCCAGGTGATGCTGCAAATTGATGTCAAAGTCTGCCTTCAATTCCAGCCATCTCCTCTGCCTCATGTTCAACTCCTTCTGCGTGAACACATACTTGAGGCTCTTGTGATCTGTGAAAATCTTAACTCTATCCGCAAGCAAATAATTCCTCCACAACTTCAAGGCAAAAACCACAGCTGCAAGCTCCAGGTCATGCGTAGGATAGTTCTTCTCATGAGGTCTCAACTGCCTCGATGCATAAGCGATAACCCTACCTTGCTGCATCAGCACTGCTCTCAGACCTCTCCTCGAAGCATCACAATGGATCACAAAACCACCTGAACTGTCCGGTATAGTCAGCACATGCGCTGACTTCAACCGACGCTTCAACTCGGCAAAAGCTTCATCACAAGCTTCATCCCAGACGAACTTTTGCTCCTTCCTGGTCAAACTGGTCAAGGGTCCAGTGATTTTAGAGAAATCCTGAACGAACTTCCGATAGTAACCAGCCAAACCAAGGAAACTCCGCACCTCAGGAACAGACTTCGGTATAGGCCAATCCCTAACCGCAGAAACCTTCGACGGATCCACAGAAACACCAGCACCAGAAATAATGTGGCCAAGAAAAGCAACCCGATCCAACCAGAACTCACACTTATCAAGCTTCCCAAATAGCTGGTTCTCCCTTAAGGTTTGCAGAACCACTTTTAGATGCTCGGCATGATCTGCCTTGTTTCGCGAGTACACCAATATGTCGTCGATGAAGACCATGACAAACTGATCCCAGAACGTCAAAAACACACGGTTCATCAAACTCATGAACACAGCTGGTGCATTAATCACTCCGAAAGACATCACCAAGAACTCGTAATGCCCATATCTCGTTCGGAAAACCATTTTCGGAACATCCTCTGACTTCACCCTAACTTGATGATACCCGGAACGAAGATCCAACTTCGAGAACACAGAAGCACGTCCCAGTTGGTCGAACAAATCATCAATCCTTGGTAATGGGTACCGATTCTTGACAGTAACATTATTCAACTCCATGTAGTCAATGCGAAGCCTGCGGCTTCCATCCTTCTTACTGACAAACAGAACTGGGGCTCTCCAAGGTGAAACACTAGGTCTGACAAAACCCTTATCAAGTAGCTCCTGAACTTGCACCTTCAGTTTTGCCAATTCAACCAGCGCCATACAATACGGACTCTTGGAAATCGGGGGTGTACCGGGCTGAACATCAATGCTAAACTCCACATCTCGGACTGGCGGTAGACCGGGCAATTCCTCGGGAAACACACCAAGGAATTTCCGCACAACTAAGGGTGCAACAACCCCATCAGAACCCAGCGACACAAGAGAAACAACCTTGGGGTCCATCGAGTTCTTGACACACCCTGACGGTGTCTCACCTACATGGAAAACAAACTCTGGTTGACCAGAGAGCCTGAAAGTCACCTTCTTCTCCCGACAATCAATCACAGCACAGGAAACACCCAACCAGTCCATGCCCAGAAATACATCGAAACCGGAATTAGGAATCATAATCAAATCAGCCGAGAACACCACACTACCAATAAGCAACGGGCTCTGCTTGCAAACCCTAGAACAGACAATGAAACCTACACTTGTGGTGATGTCCCAAGCTGCGGGCATAGCATCGCTAGCCAAACCATGCTGATCGACAAAGCGAGAAGAAATGAAAGAGTGGGTAGCACCCAAATCAAACAACACATGAGTTGGAAGAGGGAAGACTGAAATCACACCTAGAAGAAGATCAAACAAAGAATAAGGTGCTGGCAGGATATATACATGAATAATTTTTCAAAGGAGGGAAAAACAACAACATGCAGAAAACAGAAAGAAAGAAAAGAAAGTACAACTACTGTAATATACCTGCAACCACTCCAATAGCAACTTCCGCTTCCTCGGCTATCAGGCTATAAGCCTGACCATGACATCCCACCAGACCTCCTCTAGGAGCCGCATGCCTCTGATCAAAGACTTGCCTCCGTGGAGGAAGAAATGGCCTGCCCTGGCCACGCATCGGCGCTCCTAGCTAAGCAGCACCAGCAACCGACGCAGTAGCTCTGTTTCTCGGACAGTCACGAACCATATGCTCACTACTCCCACACACTAAACACAGTCGGTTGGCCATCCTGCAGTCTCACTGTGAATGCCCAGTCTTATGGCAGCAGCCACAAGTCTCAACATTCCTCAGGAAAACAGGTGCGTACGGCTGTGCTCTTGTGGGAGGGGGCAGAACTGGCCTCCGAATAGATCCTTCGGAAGGCCGAGCTACAATGGGGTGCGAAACAGTCCTCTGAGGAACACTAGACCTACTGTGAGTCTGCTCTTGGATCCGAGACGCATCCAGAACATCGGAATAAGCACGAAGCCGAAAAACAGCCAGACGGTCGTGGAAGGGAAAGCTCAAGCCCGACTGAAATCGACTAGCCCGAGCCTCATCAGTGGCAACGATGGTAGGGGCAAAGCGACTGAGCCGAGTAAACTCTGCAGTATACTCGTCCACGGAACGGTTTCCCTGATTAAGATAATGCTCAAATTAATACCGTCACAAGTGAAGTAGGAAACAACAAATGACATTTAAGAACATTATCTAGCTGACCTGAGTTAGGGAAACAAACTGTCGCTCCATCTCTGCTTTGGTGACACTGGGAAAGAACTTCGCCATTAAGCTCTCAGAGAAAGTGGCCCACTCAATGGGTCGCGGCATCCTTTCGGATTCAACCCGCCACCATATATGAGCGAGATCCACCAATTGGATGCGAACCACATCCACACGATCTGCCTCGACAACACGAGCGGCGACCAGCAGTTGCTCCGTCCGGATAAGCTATTGCTCGGCCTCTAACAGCGACTCAGTACCCGAAAACTTATCCGGGTGCAGCCTCATGAAATTCGCTACCGTACCAGGCCTAGGTGGCAGAGCACCAGGTGCAGGTCCAGCGACGTTCCCATTGGCTGCCAAAGTGGCTCTCATCAGCTCATTGTGCTCCTGCTGAAGAGCCATCATCTGCTGAATCGTCTGGAGAAAGGTAACGTTGTCCGGCTACCCATCCCCCGAGTGAGAAGAAGAATTCCCACGAGCCATAGCCTGAAACATGATCAAAGATAGTCAATACCCAGATTATATGTTGGTTATTATACAAGTATTCATGTGATTATCATGGTGTGCAAATCACTGAGTTAACCCGGCTAGAGCCAAACTCGACTAACATATCAATCAAAGCAAAACCTTCACAAAGTTGGTTACGTTTGGCTGATATACTATCCAAAATCTGGGCTCTGATACCACTAAAAAACCCATCACGCCCCGCTTCCCAAAGTACGGAGTACGAGTACGTAACGTAGGCCCAGCGAATGGTGTAAACATCATCCACAAGCTGTACCAGACTAACTCAACAATAAGAACAACAAAAATACAACCACACAAGAAATATAACCACATGAATCAAAGATAAATTCCAATAATAAATGAAATAATCCAACAATATAAATATCCAACATCTAGGATCAAAACAAACTACAGGTCATAAAGCCCAAAAAACAAAGTACAAGTCATAATAATGTTCAAAAAATAAATCTAGCTACAAATAAATCTAAGCAGTGGATACTGGTTCCATCTTTAGAAACGTTGCTCACCAATTCCTTCGGGAACAGATCCTTCAGCACCTGTAAAATCTTGATCTAAAAAGAAAGAAAAGAGTGCCCTTAGAGCAAGTCATGGGCGGCAAGTAAAGAAAACAGACGATAAGGGAAAGCATGTATATCAAAGAATAGGGACATGGTCAAAGACAAAGAACAAAATAAAGACAGGCAATAATATCAAAGGTTTACAATAATCACGCATGTAATGAGTGATGTCAAGACAAGATCAAGCATGAGATGAAGGTTATTAAGTATTTTATTAATCTATCTAGTGCACGTACTACTGAGTCCCATTCTACAGGTTCGACGCAAGCACGGTGATTATTTTAGACCGATGGTGAACTCACGGATCGTGTACTCAACATTAATAACAATATTTTACTTGCAATAATTAACAATAAATCACTGCAATCAATGCTCCTCCTTCTATGTCAAGTATTCGTGCGGGCGAGAAGGCCTTACCGGATACATTTCCCGATCGTTCACTACCAAGTCTACCCATAATACCCCGGCTTGTTAATAGTTTATTTTCATTCTATGTGAGCATGCAAGGGTTTCAATATTTTATAATACTAAGTGTGACAAATTCTATGCGCTACAGAAAAAGCATGAGGCAAACACATCAAATAAGCATAATTCACATGATTAGGACAGCATGACCTTGCTGTACTAAAATACAGATTACAACCACTACAAAGTAGAAAATCTGAATCTTCCAGAAGGTCTAGAAATTAGAATTCCACACAGTTCCAGCGAGTATAATTAAGGCATATAAAGGATACAGGAACTAGGGTGAAAACTCTATTCTATTCAGGTTTTATGTTCAGGAAGCATGCAGCAGGTTGTGTTCAACTAATTATTTCAGGTCTAAGAACTCATTAATAAAATCTATAAAAATCCAGGAAAGTACCTATACATGTCTACGTTCAGCCTAATTTATTTCAGATTTTTCTTTTACTGTTAATAGGGTCAAATAAAATATAGAACAGCAGGATACGCATGCAATTTTGAATCTGGAATTTCTAACATGGCTGTACTAAAATGTTGATATCTAGCAAATGTCACATAGGAACTTAGATCCGTCAAAAGGATGTTAAACGAGAAATCAGAGGCTAAAAATTCATGTTTTTAAAGGAAATTCAAATTATGACAATATCATGGGTGAAAATCTAATTCAAAGTAAAAAACTAACAAATCCAAAAATTGTCTTGACATGAATAGGCAAATAAATAAATTATATGATCACATATAGCATGCAAATTGGTAATAAATGTGATCCCAGGTGTCAATGTAATGCCCTGATTTTTATTTATGAAAATTATTATTTTTATTTTTGTACGTATTGTGCACGTGCAGTTTGGCAGTATAAGATTTTATAATTATTTTCATTATATGAACAATGAGTGTATATGTATATATATATGTGTTCTCTAATTGTTTTTATTAAGGCCCATTTTCTTCAAATAAACATAAGTCCTTTTATAGCCCAAATTTAATTTATTTTTGTAAACTATTATTTGGCCCATTAAATAAAGGCCCATGAATTTATTTTCCCTTTTAATTACAACTTGTAATGTAGACTATTTTTATAAGATTATTTTTATAAAAAATAAAATGTACAACTTTTTATATGGGAACTAGTGAATGCACGTGCATTGCACGTACACGTGCATGGAGCACCTTGTGTGGCCGGTTTTGAATGGGAGGGAAAGGGAAAAAGAGAAGTGGAGTTGTGGGTGGTAGTTGTTTGGATCATGGTTGGTTACTACAACTTCCCCTTTAATCCTAGCCCTTTATCTTTAACCCCTAGATTAATCCTAGCCCTTCTTTTGTTCCAAAATTTAGTATAAATACCCCCCCCCCCCAACCTAGCTATTCTTGGCACTCTTCATTTCTCCAAAAACCTATAGTAGAGAATACAATTGATTAGTAGTACATTATTAGTAGGAAGTGAGATAAAAGATTGAGAGATTGAGGGTGAGTGTGTGCTTGCAACAAAGTAGGCCGGCATCACCATTGAAGCTCTCGGGTACACCATTGAAGGCTCGGTTTTGCACATCAAGGAGGAGGAGGAACACTCTTTTGGCAAGCTCGCGAAGGACTCTTTCGTTTAGGGGGTGTTGCAAAATCTTTTCTCTCCAAATAAGGTGGGTTATTTTCTATATTTCTAACTAGATATCATGTTAAGGTTGATTGAGATGGTAATGCATGAAAGAAACTAATAAGAGTATGCTTAATTGGAAAAAGGACTTGTTAGTTGATTAATTTAATGTTTGATTGATTGTGTGTTAATTCGTCATGAATCTTAATTGTGTGTGTGAATTATTTGTAGTATGGAAATATTGAATTGAGATCGTTGATAATGTCACAATTAACATAAAATGCTAGTAGGCGAAATTGTTGCTTTATGTGCTTAGATGGATTTTCGTGATATGGATTAGAATGAATAAATTAAAATATGCTTTTGGGTTTGTAAAAGAAGGAGAAACAGGAAATTGATGTAGGAAGTATTAATACTAAGTTGTGTTCGAGAAATGTCAAATGAATTATGAAAAGAGTAGTACACAAATTGTATTTTGGAGAATTGAAAAACCCCGCAGTACAGCCGACTGGCCTGAGTAACAGTCAATTGCCCAGTACCTTGTATTTTTGAGTTTAAAACCCTACAGAACTGCCGACTGGCCTGAGTAACAGTCGACTGCCCTGATCTTTGATTTCGAGTTGAAAAATATCACGGGACAACCGACTTATTACGTTTAACAGTCGACTGCCCTGACCTTATTTTCGAAATTTTGTATTGTTGTGGAACAGCCGACTGACCTTATTCGACAGTCGACTTTCCCGAAGCTTCAAGTAAATCTGTCTTCTTTTGTGAGAAAATTCCTATGACGTGTGGCCTAGTATAGATGAGTACAACCTATGAAAATTTATTTGCAATTATTGGACTAAAATAAAATGTATTTGAGGTGAAATTGTACTTGAAACTATTGTTTTCTTATGATTATAATTTCGTAAAAATGTGGGTTTTTATGAGGTGATTATTGTAAAGGTTAAAAAGATTGATGGAAGGAAAATATAATGGTGAAGTCTTATGCGAGTTATTCTTATTAAAGAATAGTGTGGCAATAGTGAGTTTGTGAATATTCACTTTGATTATATATTTCGTGATATGATGTAATGTGGAAATACATGTTAGTTATGAAATGCATGATAATTGAACTTCATGTATGATTATTGACTCATGAAAAGATTGGAAATCATGTGATTGAAAAAAAGAAATGTTCTTGGGTTTGACAACTCAGATTGTGAATTTGTGAATTGAAATTGAAAATTAGGGTGTAGCCAAAACTCACACCGGCAAGTGAAAAGTGATGAAACATGATTATTGAAATTGAAAAGACCATGTTTGGGTCATTATGAAATGAAAGAAATAAGATCGGTAGTAGTGAGAGGGCTAACTCTAAGAGATTAATTTTGTTCATGATTTCATTAAATTAAGAATTAGTACATAGTGAAGAGGTGATGAAAGTGAGAGAAAAACACAAGTATGAGGGCCTCGAGTCTACGATGTGGGTGTGATTCACAGTTTATCTTCACGATGCGTCGTGACATGACGTGGGTACTACTCCGGAATTATCGTGATCTTAGCGACGCTTGTGGGGTGTTTGGTGACTGCGAGAGGATCGTGTGCCATGAAGGAGGCTGAATTGTCCATAGATAG
Organism: Hemerocallis citrina; assembly: GCA_017893485.1. Taxonomy (NCBI): domain Eukaryota; kingdom Viridiplantae; phylum Streptophyta; class Magnoliopsida; order Asparagales; family Asphodelaceae; genus Hemerocallis; species Hemerocallis citrina. The sequence continues at coordinate 279,852,373 of CM030360.1, read as the reverse complement.
TCTTCACGATGCGTCGTGACATGACGTGGGATTCCCCTCCAGTTTTTCTGTACATGAGCTCGTACTCATAGATCATCTAGGATACTTACCGTAGTTACAGTAGTAGATTAAGTCATGACGAGGGATTGAACCCTACAAGATGAAGAACGATTAAGAGGCTTGCCCTCGGACCTATCTAGTATGGGATGCATAGAATCCGAATAAGTGTGCATTAGTGTCATGTAATGTAACTAACTGCATTAAGGACTAAGTACACAATCACAACACGACATCAATAGGGTATTCCCTTTAGTTTGATATGTGACAAGTTTGTGTTTGTTAAATATGGAAAATCAGTTATACTGTTTCCGGCATAGAGAGGATGGCCATGTATAATGTTCGTCGGCTGAATAAACTGACATACCCACAGTTTTGTATGCAGGGTAAATGACATGATAAAGATTAAAGGAGAACATATGCTTAGAGATTATTCAGATGTTATTGTACTTTTATATAAATGTTGTAAATTTGCTTCCGCTATTAAATGTAAAGTGTAAAGATTCCATGTAACTCTGATGTAAAGTGAAAAGTTTTAAATTCCTTGTAAAATTGTACGAAAGAAGTGTAAAGATCCTTTGGAATCTCGAATTCAGTTGTATTTTGGAATTCGGGGCGTTACAGTCAACATGCAAATTTCTAGGTTTAAGATACAATTATCACAAGCATGGTATCAATTCATCGATCAACTTCAATCTAGCACATACAATTTATCATGTCCAAGTTATCAAGTAGTCCTATGCATGAATCTAGTTATTTAAATGTATGTATGCATGAAACAATGGGTACTAGATTTTAGATCAAAGAGATAGCACGATGTTAAGAGTATGTCGGGTTAGCTCGTGTAAACCCTCGATAAACTTAATGAATTGTCAAAGCAGTATGATAACGAAATGGAATGGATCTACTTGTGAGAGATCAAATAAACTTGAACAGAATAAAATGCTAGTTCAAGAAAAGATTTGCCTGTTATATTGCAGATTCAAATAATAAGAATAATGAAATCAGAATCCCGGGCGAAAATCCTAAAGATACGCGCGAAATACGTGCAAAGAAACCCAAGCAACAAAGCAACAACAACTCTGCCAAAAATCCCCACACCGGATCTTGACAGAACACGGGACAACAACCTGGATCCGATGTGCCAAAACACAGATTGGCAAAATCAACCAATCGGCGACCTCTTTCAACCTCGGTAAGGAGAGAGAGAACACGACGACTGCGACGGTGCTGCGGCAGGGCGGAGCGGAGTGGCGTCAGCACCACGGCGAAGACGTCGACACCACGGTCGGGAAGCGACGGCGACGACGGAAGCCTCGACGAAGGCAAGCTCTGTTTTCAGTTGGAAATAGAGAGACGACGACAATGGCGATTGGGGACTCAAACGGTGTCGCTAGGCCTTCGATGGAGCGGCGAGGGACGGTGGGACAACGGTGGGGTGCACAGAGAAGGGTTAGGGCGATGTCGATGAGTTAAGGCGATGGGGATAAATACGTTGGATTGGGTTCGACGAGGAGAACGGGGTGACGATAGGGGAACACGACGGTGATGAGGTCGAGGAGATGGAGACGATGATGGTGGTGGTGATGGAGGTCGAAGGTAATCGGAGAAGGCGAACGAGGTATAGGGTTTTCGGTTTGGGTTTGGGGTGCAACGAAAATAGAGAGAGAGATTTTTGGGATCGGGGAGAGAGAAACGGCGGTGAGAGAGCGTAGAATAGATTTAGGGTTATTTTAATAGGGTATATATATGGAATCAAGAATTAGGGTTTTGGGTTGAGATTATGTGGGTTCTAGGTATCGGTTTTTGGCTCCAAAAAGAGAAAAAATAAATGCAATGAGATAAGACGAACATAATGGAGAACAAATCAGGCTCAAAATAGAAAGAGCGAAATTTGCAAAGAGAACAGAATCCAACCAAAGATCACAGATTGATCAAGAGAGAACAAAAGAACCTAAGAAAAGACAAAATACACTATAACAAATGAATCCAAATACAATAATCAAAAGAAAACAAAATACAGCAAAACCGAAAATAGGACTTACAGTGATGTTAGATGCACAAAGGAAATGCCACATTTAGACGCAATAAAGTACATTTATTTAATGTGCGTATAAATGACTGTAATTGTACGTGTTAAGTATATCAGGTGATATATAGGTGTAGTTGTATACACAGATTTTAAAATGGAATAGATGGAAGGGTAATAACTTATTGTTCTTCTGAAATTTTTACAGAACTATCCCATTTTTTGTTAGTATGTACCAAACTATCAATGTTTGTAACTTTAATACCAAAAAGTCGCTGTCCCTAACTGAGATAGCGCCCCTAGTAATATTCTTTGCACTATCTCAGTTAGCATGTGCTAGGGGACACCACTTTTTTTCCTCAAGTAGGGGTGTGCGAAAAAACTCACAAACTATAGACACGCTAACTCTGTTAGCGTGCCTATTTAAACCAGACGCGCTAATGGAGTTAGTGTGATAGGTGGACACTAGGGACACTACTCCTCAAGTAGGGGTGTGGGGAAAAAAATCCAAGTATAGTCACGCTAACGGAGTTAGTGCGCCCCTTTAAACCAGGCGCGCTAACGAGGTTAGCGTGCTATGGGACAGTAGGGGATACTACTCTTAAGTAGGGGGTATAGGGAAAAAATCACCAGGTATAGACACACTAATCCCGTTAGCGCGCACATTTAAACTAGGCACGCTAACGGGGTTAGCGAGTGTCAATTGGGACTCTATTAAATAAAGCTCGCTATCTAACTCTCATCTCACTTCTTTTCTCTCCCAAAATGCCATTGCGCAATTTTAAACCCAACCCCCTAACCCTAGTCTCTGATTTTGGCCTCTTCTCATCCCAATCTATCGACTTTTTTACTTAAATCTCTTCATCACTCACAAAACTCTCATCGACACTTGCTAACCCCATTAGCATGCCTAGTTTAAATGTGCACGCTAACGGGGTTAGCGTGTCTATACTTAGTGATTTTTTCCATACACCCCCTACTTCAGAGTAGTGTCCCATACTGTCCCATAGCACGCTAACCTCGTTAGCGCGCCTGGTTTAAAGGGGCGCGCTAACTCCGTCAGCGTATCCATACTTGGTTTTTTTTTCCCACACCCCTACTTGAGTAGTAGTGTCCCCTAGTGTCCACCTATCACGCTAACCCCGTTAGCACGCCTGGTTTAAATAGGCGGAATTAGCATGTCTATAGTTGGTGAGGTTTTTCGCACACCTCTACTTGAGGGAAAAAATGGTATCCCCGGCACACGCTAACTGATATAAAGCGAAGAATATTACTAGGGGTGCTATCTCAGTTAGCGAAATGAAATTTTTGGTATTAAAATTTCAAACATGGAAAGTTTGGTACATACTTACAAAAAGTGGGATAGTTTGGTAAAAAATTCTATTCTTCTTCACGTTCAAACACTGCATGTACTTTATATATAATATTTTTGGTATAATTATATGGAACATCGGTCTGCGGTTCAATGTGAATATTTAAAGATGGTGGAGATTTTGCACGAGAGAGAGCTACATATAGTTGACCGTGAGAGAAGATTGGAGTCCGCAGATAAATCCCAATTTTCCCAAGTGATTGACCTTGACTCTTATTGATAGTCATTGCATATGACAGCCACATTGGGAATTGGCATCGCTTTAGACTGAATGACCATTCATCTTGATTTCTAATCATAACAATGTGTGGAATTGCAACACGCCTACCTATATCACTTCTACTCACAATTTCAGCTTATATAACATTTTCACCCAATTTAGAAACAGTTAACCATGTACCATTACAGAGACCTATACTTTGATTTGTATTTCGGAGAGTCATTATTGGGGCATTCAGTTTGAGGTTCAAAGCATGGTTAGGAAGACCCGAGGAACTCAGTCGGATACAACAGGTTTTGCTCATCAGTTCCACTAAAGAAAGATATTCTGAAGTCTGTGGTGAGATAAGTCTTGACTTCACCTTGTTGTTGCAAAAAAACTTATTCGTTTATTTCGTCAACTTCATCATTACACCTGGCTAATATTGCTCTGTTTGCAAATAAGAAATTTTTTGATTATTTGTATTTAGTTCACTGTATTTGTATTTGTATTTCGAGAACTTCATCACACCCGGCTAATATTTAGTTTATTGTATACACAATCAATTAGACCATGAAGTCCAGTGGACGGGTCAATGATTATGTAATCTGGAAATTCAGTCCACTCTGGCTCAATCTCCTTGCCTAAGCAATGGGTTTTAATTGTACCATCTCCTATTTCAAGAAGACACTTTACAAATGCAGCAATATCTACATCACCTCATTTGATAAATTAATGGTTTGGAGGCGCATATTTTGGCTGAGAACGAATAATCTGCAGTGATTCCAAAGTATAGATTGATGTAAGTTAGGTGCAACTATTTCTTGCCTACTATCTTTCCGAACCACTCGCAATATTTTCCGGAAATCTCCACCCTCCAAATGATTTTCCCTTAGCACCAGGATCGACTGCATCCACAACATCTCTAAATGTACGGTCAACTGCATCAAACACCAGTTTATTTCACATTGGTGCTTCATCCCAAATTATTAGGAAAGTGCTTTGAATTAGCTTTCTGAGTGTTTCATTACATGTCATTGAGCAGCTTGAATGTTCATCCACCACAATTGGAATTTTGAAACTTGAATGGGTTGTCCTGCCACTAGGGAGCATCAAAGATGTTATTCCTAATGAGGCTACATCCAAGACAATTGTTGTTGATTACGCAATTTTGCAAGTATACATCACCAAAGATTAGTCTTTCCTGTCCCTCCTCCCCTCCATGTACAAAGAATATTTCCCCTTTTGAGCAAAACATGACTAGAAAACAAAATAGTAAATGAATCTTTGTTGTTCATTTAAATCTCTTTGTTGTTGATTAAAACCATCCTCTAAATTGATTGATTCTTCGTGTAACTCTTATGTGTTGTAACTGAGTTCCTCCATTACTAATATGTTATCATTGTCTGTACAATGATCAAAATTTGGCTTAGGCATACATGGAAATTCTTCAAGGCTTCGATTATGTGCATGCAATATTTATCCGGTATGTTGTAACCCTTTGTTCCATAACTTTGAGGGTGGTATGTTGTAAGAGACATAAGGGTATATTTTTTTGCCATTTGGTGTTGATAATCCTCAGTCATAACTTTTCATCATAACTTTCCAGTGTGATTCCCACAGTTTTTTGGACTGAGGACTTGGCATAAGCATGGTGGTAAACATATGGCGGAGTTGGAATGGAGAAGCCCAAACCGCTGCTTCTACAATTCCGCTATGCCATTCATCATCCCTAGTAAGTAATCCTAATGCAACCCATATTGATTTGAAGCTTTCATAGAGAATGCCATTTACTGTTTGCAAATTTTCAAAGCTTGTAGCTCCTTTCACTTGGTTCAAAAGTAAGCGGAGGAAATAATGCTCGCCACAAGCCAGTGATGCATATGCCAACCTACCAACTGCAAATCCTCACTTCCTTGGCTTCCATTGTAAGTGCTCTAGATGATGGATAAGTAATATTTGCATGAAACCATTCTTTGAGCATAGTTTTTGAAGCATTCTCTAATTCGAGAACATCAGCAACATGTCCATCTTCATAAAAAAAACCAAATTAACACCGGGAACATGATATTGAAGCCTCGGAACTGGAGGAAATCGTCTATGAATTTTAAATCAAAGATTCTCCAAGCTGCTTCAGATGCTCAATATATCTTGCTTCTAGATACTGTTTGATTTCATCATACTGGTCTTCTGGATTATGAATAACTGTGGTTGCAATATTGGGTCTTTATTTACGTATTTGAATAGATACTTAACTGCCTTACGTGGATTGCAAATTTCAACAATCATGTGAAATTTACAAAAGATATGTTCAATGTAAGGAACAACCCATTAACTATCTAATTTTATTTTTTAAGATCCATAGATTTTGCATCCTGTCTCCTTCTATATATTGGATAATCGTTGTGATCAATTGTTGTATGTTCTACATATTTTTTTTGGGTACCTTTTTAGCGGTTATTGTTATCCATACATGGATATGCATCATTGTACACCCCACATGGTCCGTGAATCTTATGTGTCAACACTAATTCATGTGTAATTGGTCAGTGATTTTGTCAGGGATTTCGATTCGGACAAATTGATCAATTTGTACAGGAGTTTTGATTTTCGATGCTTGCTCAAAGGTAATCAAAATGTGTGAATGGGGTTATCCTCTTTTTTTGAAATTCAACCACCCATAAATATGAAGATAGCGATATGAATATTTAGTGAATTTTACGTAACAAAACTGTAAATTGTTGAAACACAGTTTGTGAAGATATGCAATATTTTCATACATGCGACGACTCTACCAAAGCATTGTTCTTGCATTAAATCATACCTTAATTGATTTAGCTTCATGTGAAGCACTAGAGCAACTATGTCAGGGTGATCTACAGCTTTTTCCCCTCCAATTGGATGTAGAAAATTTTTGATTTCCTGCCAATTTGGATTGCATGTAAATGTGATAATTAGATCAGGAGGACCAGCACAACCACATATTGCCATAGCGTCTTAGTAATTTTTCACCATGTATCTTGGACCACCCGTGAAAGACTACGACTATATACACTTTCTTCCGAGCATTCTTATATTGGTATCTTCGGAATCAAGAGCATCAGCAATACCGTTGTAGAAATCACAACGCAAAATGGATTGATTGTGGCGAAACAAATGCAACATGTATCCTTTTATTGAGGTATAGCAATCAACAATATATTGAAATAGTAGTCTTCCAGACTGTAAGAGTACTGCATCCTTAGATGTGCATTGTTGAAGTCTAAAACAGTAGAATTCATTCATTGTTATAGAAAACTTATCTCTTGAATCTTCAGTTTCTCTCAGCTCCAAATATTTATGCCAACCATCTTCACCCTGAAAGAATAGCAATGGATACTGGAGTAGCATATCTAATCCATGGGTTTCATCTATTCATTGGAAATTGTTTCTCTTGCTATAAATGAAAATGTCCCATGTGGAGCCATCTTCTAAGCCACCACCCACAATTAATGCAACAACTTCATCGCCAGTTGAGGCATTCAATGGTTGTCCTCGTGTCTTTTGCATCTAGTATGTGTAGTCCAAAGTCGTCAGTTATGTGTTGTTCATGCAAATCACCCTGGGGGGTGAATATGGTGATTGTGCGAAATTAAAAATTAATGAAATAAAGTGCAAAATAAGTAAAAGAGTTAAGAGCAGCAAACATATATGATACAACGATATAACCTGGTTCGACCCCCAGGTCTACGTCCACACCACCTACTTGTAGAAATTCTCCACCACAAGTGCTCCACTATACTTAAAACCCTTTGTACAGTGATTCTCAGATTCAGGCCGAGAGACCTATTACACCCACAGGACTTCCAATACAAGTCCCGACAATCTCACCGAAGTGGAAAAGAAAGAAAAACTAAAACTCAAGATCGTTGATGATCCTGATTGAAGAATACAAATTTTTTTTTGCTCGCACTCGGATTGATTATTGAAAGATTAGTTCAGAATATTTTTCTCAGATGTAATAGGTTGAGAACACAGTGTGGATTCGTCCAATATAAGTAGACGGGGAAGTGTATCGATCAAAAATAGAAACCATAAATTCCAAGAATACACACAGCGCAAAGTGCGGTTGACCAACATATTGGTGCGGTCGACCGTTCAGATCTTTGACGTAAAGTAGAGAGGTGAAAGGTCGACTGCTTCTCAAGCAACTCAAGGTTGTGGTCGACTGCGATGCGGTCGACCGTCATGAAGTGCAGTCGACCGGTATCGCGCTGTATATTCCGAATCCACTCTGTTTTCTTACCATAAACTAATCAATCTTATACAATTAAAATCTCACGAAAATAGAAAGAAAACTCAGGTCTTGATAGCTTTCTTGGAAACCAATTTATCATGAACTCTTTTTGAATATCTTCCTCTTTTGCTTGTATTTGCAATCTTTCTATATTACTTTCCTTGTTTGAATATTCTTGAATCTCTCTTAGATCTCTTATTGATCTTATTTTATCCTGAAAATCTGAACAACTAACTTTAAACTTATTAGTATTAATGAGCACGTTTTGTGCACACCAAACTAAGAGTCAACAGTTCATACCAATCACGAACCATCATGAATATTTTTACGTTTTGTGCACACCAAACTATGAGTCAACAATCTCCCCTTTTTGGTGTGAACAAAACATGCTAGAATATTTGAAAATTAAAATAGGCCACATAAATACTCCCCCTGAATTTAGTATATCCTGTAACACAGATTTTCATAAGTAAGAGCTTTTAAGAGAGATGTAAATACTCCCCCTTAATTCAATGCCACCTGTTATACGGAACTACAACATATATGATCAGTGTAAAACTTTTGAAAACATATTTGTAGCTAAAAACATTCATAGAATTATTGTAAAGCATTTGAAAACATTTCATGAATACTTTAGACTTTATTTGAAAACATTCCAAAAAAAAATTTCTTCCCCTTTTTGTAACACACCAAGAAGGATTAAGTAGAAGAAAAGTGAAGAAGATATTCCAGTGAAAGCACGTTAAAAAAAATTCATCAATCAAAATAGATAGGAGGGATAGAGTTTGAAAAGGAATAAATGTTAATGTAAAAGAGTGGAAGAGAATCTTCTTACATGATACTGTCGATAGCGAGACTCTATACTATACAGTGAGAGCACTTCATAATATCATAGATTCGAGATCCTCCCCAATACAAGTATAATGCATAAAAAAATGAATTTCAAGAATCATAAAAAAATGATTTTAAAAAAAATATAACGAAGACCAGAGAGGAGACCGGTCGATCGTATGGTCGACCGCAAAGGGACGATTCAAAATTTTCCCGAGAGCATACCGGTCGACCGCATGGTCGACCGCAAAACCAACGAAAGTCACAGAGGACGGACCGGTCGACCGTGCGGTCGACCACAAATACAGAAGTTCAATTTTTGAAAAGCTTGAAAAAAATAAAAACGATGACCGAGAGCATGCCGTTCGACTGTCCAGTCGACGGAAACCCAATTTTAAGAAGAAATATTAATAACATTCAATTTTCCTTTCAAGAAATAAAATCATTTTTCATCTAAAAACTTAGTAAAAATATCCTCAAATTGAGAATGAAATAAGTTTAAATTTGCTTACCATACAAAGAATTAAACTAAAATTGTTTTACCTTAAAAAAATATGATCTTCCCTTTTCTTTTCTTGATAGTGATGCAAAAGTATTGTTTTCATCCGTCATGAGCTTTAGGCATCCACTATTAAGTTGCTACCGATCTTTAGGTGAAGTGCATTGATGTACCTACATTAAGATTAGTATGTATCCAAGTAGGTACCGTTCCTGCACTTGTATTCTTCTTTATCCAAACAAAGTTAGTATTTCTTTTAAAAGCACAATTATAGGAAATATGCCCTAATCTACAACAATAGTGACAAGTAATGCGATTATGCTTTGAATCATGCACATAAGCATAATTGTGTGTTGGTTTGTAACTATTTTGGTGGCTATGCATATGTGTATGACAAGATTGCTTAGATTTTTGATGTTGTATTGGCTCATTGTAACCATGCCCTCGATTATCATGATAAGATCTTGAATTCTTTGTAATAAGGTAACTGGGCTCTTCATATTTTTCAACAATTTTCTCGAGCTCACTTACTATTTTACAAAGTCTTTCCAACGAAGAGTGTCTACGGTAGCATCAAGTATTCTATTTTGGTCAAGAGCTTCGTTACAACCTTCCACTACCTCATCAAATTTTCTTTTACATTCTTTTAAATCATCAGTGAGCTTAGCAATATAAACAGATTTCTCATGAATTTCTCTCAAATGTTCATCATGTGTTGCTAAGGATTCTTGAATTTGTTGTTTTAAGAGTTCATTTTCCTCTAGCAATACATCATGATCTTTTCTAAATGACTCAAATTTTTCCATGATCAAGTAATTTTTATTTTTTATTTTTTTATTTTTAGCGATGCAAGAGTCATGAGATTCATTTGGAATTTGTTTATATTGTCTTAGTTCACGACTCAATTTCGTAGCATAATCTTTTAATCCATTACACATATCTACTAACTCATCATAAGTGGGTTCTTCGGTTACCTCTTTTTGAGATGGTGATTGCACCTCACCATTCCCAAGAGCCATGAAGCCAATATTGTTGTGATATTTCTCATCTTCATTTGAATCTGAGTCTAGCCACATTGCCTTCAACGCCTTCTTTCTCAATCCTGAATTGGAGTGATGATAATCTTAGTTCCTACCTTTCGATAGGGGACAGTTTGGGTGTATATGTCTTGGCTTGTTGCATTTGTAGCACACATCATTTTTGTCTGTCTCTTTCTCCTTGTGACCTGATGCACATTTTGCATTTGAGATGCTTACAGAATTGTTTAGTTAGGCGTATGAAATCTTCGTCTGATTCCTCATGGTCTGATTCTGGTTTTGACGGATGTGATTTCTCTGCTTTTAGGGCAATGGTCCTCTCTTCGGTTTTTGGTTCAATCCCAATGTTTTGTCTGTATCTTTTAGTTTCTGTCATCTCCATCTCGTATATCTTTAGCTTTCCTTGGAATGTATAGTAATCGATCCCTTCTCTTCAAGAGTTTCCCTCATTGAAGCGGCCTTTACATACCATTCTGGCGTGAGACAGCTTATGAACTTTCCGACCTTTCGGTCATCATCTAGCCCTTTACCTAAGCTCTCAAGTTCGTGGGCAATGATATCGAAGCGGGCAAGCATTTGATCCATATTTTCTCCTGGCAACATGTGAAACACATCAGACTTATAGAAACATAAATTAACTTTAGCTTTTACCTCAGAAGCAGTTCCCTCATTTCGTTTCAGCACGTTGTTCCAAATTTCGTATGTTGTCTTATAATTTCTCCTGCATTGCATTAATTCCACATTGTTCAACCATGCATAGAGTGCTGTCATAGCCATAGAATTTACAGCTTTCAATGTTAGTTTAGCTTTTGTGAATGCCATCTTTCCATCGCTGACAGGAATCTCAATTTTGTTTATGCATATGTTCTATACTTCTTATCCATGCATCTGTAGAAAATGAGAAATACGAACTTTCCAAACATCATAGCATTTTCCATCAAAAAATGGTGAGCGTGTAAGACTTTTCCCATTGGAGACGAATGGCTCCAATGAGTACAAGTTTTCAGGAGGAGGGATTTCGGCCATTGGACCTTTTGCTTAAGCTTTTAATCTTTTGATAAGCACCTCGCTCTGATACCACTGTAAATCACCCTGGTTGTAACCCCTGTTTTCCCTAAAATATATTTTTGTGTATTTTCTGTATTTAAAAAAAATTGCAAATTATTTTTTCGGTTTTCAAATTTCTTTTGTCAATTGTACTATTGGATTTCCTATTTAAAATCTGTTTTAAATCAATACTTTTATTTGTAATTGTTTTCTATGATTTTTATATTGAAATACCATTCTTATATTTTGTTATTATTTGTCTTATTATTATTAGTATTATTGTCATCATTTTTATTTTTGACTAGTTATTAAAAATCCATTTGTACCTACTAATTGTATAAATTATATTTTGTAATACAAATTGCATTTTATTAGAGACAATATTTTTATTTGTTATGTTATGTTATTTATTTATTTATTTATTTTACCTTATTTATTTATTTATTTATTTATTTTTCTAAACCCTATAACCCATTTATATATATCCTATAAACCCATACCCATTGGATTTTCCCCACACCCGTTACTACCAAACCCCAAACCCATTATGATCTACTACCAGAAGCCAACCCGATCTAAATCCCCTTTACCCAAACCCGATAGCAATCCATACGACCTAACCCTATTATCTAACCTATTTAATATCCTGTTTCCCCACCTCTTCGTCTACCCCCATGCACGCGCCGCCATCCTCTATCCCGTTCGTCCCTCTCCTCTCACTCGCGGCAGCCACGCGCTGCATGTACCCCTGAGCCACCCTCCGTGAACCCCGACCACCAAGCCGTCGCACCCCCTCGCGACAGCAAGTCGCGCCAGACCACAACCTCGCGACCACACCCTGTCGTCCTTCCCTCCCGTTCGACCCCTACAGCATCGCGCCCAGCTTCATCGCGACGCTCTGCAACCATCTTCAACCTCCTACCTGTCCTCGGCGCTGGCTGTGATCGCGACTACCCTGGTTGCGCCGCCTCCGAGTGCGCTGCCTGTGCTCCGTCACCCTATGCTCCCCCGGTGTGTGCCCCTGCCGGCACTCCCCCGGCCATCCACCGCCGTGTGCCGTGCCATCCGCCCTCGCCGTTGTCCCGCCGTTGTTCCTCCACAGTGCACCCCAGAGTAGCTGCACCTCCCTCCTTGTGTGCGGGTGTCGAGTGGTGTGTGTGTTCGAGTTTTTGTTGATTGTATTCATTTTGGTTGGTTGGAGTCGGTGTTTCGTTTGTATATTCGTTGGGTTCCGTTGGTTGGTGTGTTCATTGTGGATTGTATGGGTTCTTGATCATGGAGTTTGGATGGATGGAAATCTTGGCTGTTCGTTCTTGATCAACCTTATTGTGGGCCGTTCGATCTTGTTGATTTGGATCATGGGTTTGATCGTATGATCGTGGGTTGTGTTTGGTTGTTGCGGGTTGTGTGCTCGTTATTGTGTTCGTAGGACTCGTCGTTCATCGTTCGTCGTTGTTCGTTGTGCTCCTTTTGTGTTCGTTGGATCTCGTCCGTTTGTTGTTGTTGAGTTCGTGCCCAGGAGTCCGTTCCCGTTATTCTCTTTCTTTCATTGGATTCATCGTCGTCTTTCAGGCAAGTAACTTGTACATAATTTCATTAGGTTGATACAAGTCAAAAAGTTCACTGGGTCTAGAGACGACAAAAAAAATTGTATTTTTCTTGATTGGTTTGTCTCTATTGTGATAAATTTGGCCATAGAAGACTTATGACATGAAACTTGATAGATTAATGTCCTAGGTTTACCAAAAACTTGATTTTGTTCGTGTATGCGATAATTGCATGCTATGTGTTTGATTGATTGCCCATGTAAAAATAATAGGCTTGGACATGTTAGAATCCCTAAAACATGATGTTTAGATTATTGGTAGGTTGTATTTCAAGTTTGGTTAAGTTTGGATCAAAATTGTGTAAGTTATGATGCTTTTGTCTAGATGTGTGAAATCTGTTTGTGCAGCTTATTCTGTTTGGTTTGTTATTTTCACCCATGCTACAGTCCGAATTTGAACTTCAAAATTTAAAGTGAAATCTAGATAATTTAGTCTATTTTCAAACCCCACTAGTTTTACTGCATTTGGAGTTCATATGACTGAGATATGATAGTTTTGGTACAGCCGTGTCCGTAGTTTCCAGATTATGTTTTGTGTAAATTTTGTCAACAATTTATTTTCAAGAACTAGCCTATACATAATATCTTGGTATAATATTTTACTCAGTGTGTCCTCATGATACTAGGGACTTCCCAGAATTTTGTGGAATTTTAAAGATAAGTTTTGTGTGGTGTTTCATATCCTTTTCTAAAATCATCTTGTGCTGTAAATTGCGTGTTGTTCAGTATAGAACTATGTTTTCATTCTAGTTCCTTATACTATATGAAAATTATTTGTGAAATATGAAAGTTATTAAATTTTATCTATTTTCATGTCGTTTTGGCGGAATTGGATTTCGATTTTCTGATTGCGAGATATCCGTGTTTTCGTACAACAGTGTTGAGAAATTCCAGATTCGTCAAATCGTGTTTTTGTGTTGTTTCTTATTTTTGATGACTTATCTATACTGTGACAGTGTAAAAATGGCCTGAGGCCCAACCAGGGTCCAATACAATTCCTACTCAGAAAAGCAAAAATAACAACCTGGTTCGGCTCCGGACCACTTCAGGGTCGGCGCCGAACCTCGTGTTTGCCCTCACAGTGCCGGCTTCCTCGTACTGACGAGCCTCAGTATCCCCCGGAGTCCGATCCGGAGCAGTCCCTCAGGCCGTCCCCCCTCTCTGACGGGGCGGAAGGATGACCTGGCGCAGCCTAGGCCCTCCGATTCCCCCAGAGGCACCGAGGACTCACGATGGGCCACGTCAGCTCCAAATACCGCCAAGGGTTTCGCCACGTCAGCCCTATACCACTCCTGGTATCACTGCAACCGCCCTAAAACCCCCTGGGCCTTCTGCCACGTCAGGCCCATGGGCTTTCAGATCCAAACCCGGCCCCCAAGCGGAACCAAACCCGGTTGGGATTCTCTATAAATACTAGACCCTCACCCACCTTTTGGAGGTAATCAATCTTTTGCCACTTAAATATACCTAGTTATTGCTACTCTCTCACAGAGACTGACTAGAGCGTCGGAGGGTCCGCCACCGGGATAAACCCCGGTGTTTCAGGACCGTCTGCAGGTACACAAGACCTCGGATCCGACCCTTCCGATCCGAGCCCAACCTTCAACGCCTTTCCAAGCTCATCGTAGGCCCCAGAAGGTCAACCGAAGGTCGGCAGACGAGCGGCAATCTCCTTCAAATACAAATTGAGTTCGAACTCACACCTGGTGCTTCCACACGTGTCTCAGAAATAAACAGCATCAGGTTGGCGCCGTCTGTGGGAAACAGCTGCTCCAGAAGCCGATCCGACCCAGACCCTCAAAGGCCATCGACAGCCGAACCCTCATGGCATCCAAAGGCAAGGGGGCTGCTTCCTCCGTCAACCAACGGGACTCGCCCCCACCCACCAATAGAGCCAGGCCACGCCCGTCGAAACACAAAGCTCCCTCTCGGGAGTCCCAAGGGAGCGTCGGCCGGCCAGCCCCGCCCGACCTCCGGGGAATAATCCTCAACCGCAAGATTACCCGCAGCAGGAGAAGGGCCGCTTCCAACCCGGCCCCGAACCGCCCGAGGCCACCGTCCGAGGTACGCAGACCCGCGCTCAGCCGAGTCGGAAGACAACCCTCGGACCGACCAAACCGGGCCGAAAGAGCCCCCGTCACTCATAAGGAATTCCAAGACTTCCGAAAAGAAATGCTGGGAGCCCTCCAACGGGCCCCCAGGGAAGAAACCCTCCATTCACAAACGGGGTCAGACGTCGAAGCCAGCGCGTCCCGCCCTTCAACGATCCAGCCGGAAGACGATGACGTACTCCTAAGACGCCTACAAGAAATGGAGGACCGCCTCGATCACATAAGGGACGGCGGCCAAAGAATGGCTCAGGGGTACAGACCTGTCCGTCCACCCTTCTCCGCCCCCATCCTCCAAGCGGAAATACCCCGGAATTTCCGACCCCCTCAATTCGAGACCTACGACGGCGAGGGAGATCCTGCTGATCACATGGAGGGTTTCAAAACCCTCATGATGATTCACAGCGCCTCGGATATCCTGCTCTGCCGAGCCTTCCCCGCCACCCTTCGGGGTCCTGCTCGCGAGTGGTTCTCGAAACTCGCCCCCGGCTCCATTTACTCCTTCGACCAACTCGAGGGCAATTTTCTTGCCCATTTTGTCACTAGCCGGAAGGCCGAAAGGACCAGCGCCTCATTACTTGGGCTCAAACAGATAGAGGGGGAATCACTCAGAATGTTCGTCCGGAGATTTACCGCTGAGGCAAGGTCGGTCTCCTCCCTCGACCCAGGCGTCGCTTCAGCGGCATTCCGACACAACGTCCGCCCCGGACAGCTGAAGGCCTCTCTGGCCAAGAGACCCCCCATCGACTTCCCCGACCTCCTTAATAGGGTCGAGAAATACATTAGGGCAGAAGAGGCCCTTAACCCCGAAGATGCCAGGGATGCCACCGGGAAAGGAAAGCGGAAGACCGAGGAAGGCGAACCACCGAAGAAAGCTCCAAGGGACCCGGGGGCCATAAAGAAGGTCCCGCCAGTCCCCCGCTTCGAGAGGTACACTCCCCTGACGCATAACATCTCCGCCATCCTCTTGGAAATCGAAGACAAGGGCATTGTCCGACTACCCCCCCGATCTAATAACAACAAGAATCGAGACCAGCGCTTTTACTGTCGCTTCCACAGAGATCACGGGCACGAAACCGACCAATGCCGAGCCCTGAAAGACGAAATTGAAGAACTCATTTCCAGAGGATACCTCCGAGAGTTTACCCGAGAAGACCCACGGGATCGGCGAGGCGCTAGGAACCGGAGGCAATCGCCTCCGAACCCTGCTCCAAACCAGTCCCAGAATCGGGACCCCGACTCCGAGGGAGCCGCGGATATCCCTTTCATCTTGCACTGTGTCCACGGAGGACCGATGGGAGGCGAATCAAACACTTCCAAAAAAGCCTTCCTCAGAGAGGTGAACGCTGTCAAAGACAACCCCTCGCCCAAACTACAATCAAGGCCGGTCTCCTTCTCAGGGGAAGACCTTGAAGGTGTTCGCTTGCCCCACTGCGATGCTCTCGTCATCAACCTCCACATGGCTAATTGTGAGGTCCGCAGGATCCTCGTCGACAACGGTAGCTCGGTGAATATTCTTTTCCTCGAAGCCTTCGAAAATCTCAGGTTACCCCGAGGAAAACTCAAGCCAGCTGGGTACACCCTGCACGGGTTCTCAGGCGTCCCTGTCGTAATAGAAGGGATTGTTACCCTCGACGTTACCGCCGGGTCGACTCCTGTCAAGAGGACCGAATCCATGGACTTCATGGTGGTCAACGTCAAGGCGGCCTACAACGCCATACTTGGCCGGCCTGGACTATGCTCCCTACAAGCGGTGCCTTCGGCTTACCATCTGAAGCTCAAGTTCCCCACCCCTCAAGGAGTCGGCATCGTCCGAGGCAGCCAAGAAGCAGCGCGATCATGCTACATGACCACCGTCGGTGGAGGTGTGTTCCCCCTCGACGCCGGACGAGCATAGACTATGGCCCGGCTATATGTAAATCTTCTTTTTTTGGTGAAAACCCTCGTTTGTAAAGGGCTGCCTTAGCGGCCCTCCCTACCTTATACTGAAAATATGCCTTTTTTCTCGAACCCCAAATGTCTCGATAATCTCAGTGCGAGTCCGGACCGAAGGTCCTTCCTAAGGCCCCACTTCGATCCCTCGCGGAACGATGGAGCCGGACCTTGCCTCCGACATTTCGTACCGCATCGCTGGCCGGAGCGAGGAGGGAAAAGGATTCTTCTTTCATACCCCTTTATTTTTCGTTCCAAAGAGAAAAAATAATACGAAAGAAAAACAAAGACCGTTACAAGACCGCTCCACTCTTCTCAAATCAGGTAGATCAGGGCCCCCCGGGCCCAACGAGGGACTAAGAGTACTTCGACCAAGCAACTAGGGGCCCCTCCCCTCGTTGTGATATTCCTTAGCCTCAGCCACAATCGACGGTCCAGCCACCGAACTCTGGGCGTCATCCGGTCGCGCCCACTGCAACAGCAGCAACGCAGAGGGAACCCCCTCCGCCTGTCGACCCAAGGAGGAAGAGAACGGGGCTCCCAACATCGCCTTGTAACGAGGCATCCCCATCTCCTTCTCCACAAAGACGTCGCGAGGTAACCCCCCAGGAGAGGACCTCGGCTCCAAGGTACTTAGCCCGGCTCGTCTAACGTCCGTCCCGCTGGGCTCCCGATCCCACATCACTCTCCTCAATCGGCGCGCCTCCGCACTCAAGACGGCGAACTTATTCCGATAAAAGTTACAAGCTTCATCGGTGTCCCGAGCCCCCCTTCGGTGACGAGCCAGCGCGGCTTCCAGGACCTTAACCTTACTCCGGAGTCGCGCCACATAGAAACTACGGGAGTCCCCTTCAGGGAGGAGAGCCGCGACCTACAAGATAACCAACCAACTCAACACACATTCTCAAGAAGATTCAGAAATGTCCAAGGTCAAACCAACCGGCCGGTCAAAAAACTTTTCTTGCCACTCTAAATCCAAGTGTTTCTTACAAAAAGTGCGGTGGCCAGTCCGCGGGAGGCAAACACAATCGAGGGAGAGAAAAAGAAAGACAAAAAATTACACAACTCATTGACCCACCTCCGCGCCGACGGACGGATCCACGGGAGCGTCGGCCGAGGGGTCGACGGCGGGCCCTTCTTCACCCGGAGTCTTCGACGTCCCCTCGATCTCCATATCATACTCAAAATTGGACAGATCGAGGGCCGGGAAGAAGTGCCTCACGTGGCTGAGGGCCCTCTCATAGCTCTTGTCCTGGGCCGCGATCACCATCTGCTGGCCCTTGTGCAACACCTCCTTCGCCTCCTTGGTGAACTTCGTCTTCAGGGAGGCCATCTTCTTCTCCCACTCTACATCCTTGGCCTTGAGCTGGAGCTCCAGCTGCTGCTCTCTCTTATGCGAACCCTCGAGTTCGATTCGCATCTCCTTCATCTCCAGCTCGCTCTTTTCCGCTCGAGCTCGCTCTTGAGCCAGGGACGCCTCGTACAGGTTCTTGATGTTGGCCCCCTGTATACAAGCCTACAACCAACGGCAGAACAAGATGAGGCCTCGGCACGTAAATCAACAAAGAGGGACAGAGTCGACGGACTTACCTGCACAGTGGCCTGTGCCAGGCGGGCGAACGCCGCCTCTACGGGCTCGCCCTCCATCGCCTTGCGATCGCTAGGGGTCGCCAGCTTTTCCACCACTTCGACGGCTTGGGCCTCCTCTGTCAGACGGTCCCCCATCAGAACCGACCAGTCAGGAGCCCACCGCTGCCGCAACAGCTCCACCACCGGATCCTCTTCCTCGGCCTCGACCCAGGGACCTTTCCCCTTGTCGAGAACAGGGGCCCCTGCTCGGCCCTGACCCTTCGAAGAAGCCGCGCCCTTGCTCGTCTCGGAGCGACCCCTCTTGGTCCTCGGCTCGAGTTGAACTTCCGAGATAACAAGGGGCAGCTCCCTCGACCTCTTCGCCGCCTCCGCCTTCTTCTTCTCGGCGTTTTCCTTCTTCATGGCCAGCCGCCTTGCCTGGATCGATGCCTCATCCATACCTGCAGAAAAAACCATTAAGAGCAATGAGCAAGAAAGCAAGAAAGGACCCAGAAGAAAGGAACAACTACATACGCATAACAGCTGGGCTCAGTCCAGCGCTCGCCAGAGTGGTCTCCGTCACCTCCGTCCAATCAATACTAGGTGACTGGCGGAGGCGCTCGACAAACCCCCATTCATCTGCCGACAGATCCCCCTGCCTCGGCGGTGGGTGGCTCGGCTTGGAGTGGTTCCATCGAGTAGGAATGTCCCATGGCTCTTCACTCCGGATCACCAAATACTTCTCCTTCCATCCCTTGATGGAATCGGGGTGGTGACGAACGACCTTCCCCCCACTCCGGGGAGAGATATAGTATACACCCTCGGCCGACGGATTGACCATCAACATTGCACGGAACACGTTCAGCCGCAGGGGGACTTGCTGCTCCTCGCACATCAGCATAAAGCAGATGATCTGCTTCCATGAGTTCGGCCCGTACTGCATGGGCGCCAAGGAGGCCCAGTTCAACACATCCCTAATGAACGGGTGGATTGGCAACCTCAGGCCAGAGATAAAAGCGTCCACTGGGAAGACACAGTACCAAGCTGATAAGGGATCGGTGGGGCGCAGAGTAGGGCTCGGCATCAGCAGTTCGTGACCAGGCCCTATATGATACGCCAGCTGCAGAACCTCCAAATCCCCGCCCTCCAAAACGGTCGAGATCGCGTCCATCATCACCCTCCCCCGGCTCGGCGAAGAGGGTTGCACTCCGAAAAGCTCCTGGTCAGAAAGATCGTCGGGATACTGACGGAAATGCTTCGGCTGAACAGGCGAACCGGTCATCAAATTACGGAAAACAGGCGCCTTGCTCGAACCGCCGGTCCTCGACCCCGGTTTTCCTGGGGCCCTCTTCTCCTTCTTAACTCGCTCCGACGGTCCTCGACCCCGAGCGGTGGATCTCCTCACTGTATTACCCTCGCCCCTCTCCTCATCGGAAGACAGCTCCAGCACACGAATGCCGTCCGAACCCTCGCCGGTTCCCTCCGACCCACTACTCTCCACCACAAAGGGACGTCGAGTACGCGACGCCCTCGACTTGTGTGCCGCTTCCCCCTCACCTACTGAGTCCTCCAAAGAAACCGAGCCAGTATGGCCCACAACGGGCACCAACCCTTCCTCGAGCATGGGCTCTTCCCACGACGTCGACGGAGAGTCAGGCTTTACTTCCCCCCTGGACGACGACGCCGACGAACCGGACTGAGCCCTATCCATCTGTGCCTAAAGATAAAACAAACTTACCAAACTAACCTGGGACCGCTTCGGAAGGGCGAACCGAGTACGGCAAACTGCAAGAAACAATCGCTGAAGGGGTGGGAGGTTTTTTGAAGAAAGAAGCAGCAAGATTGAAGTGGGCGAAAGGGAAAAAGGGGGAAGGCTTATATAAGGGAAGAACGGCTCCTCGACTTCCGCGATTACTGTTCACTGATTGACGCACAACTGCCGCCTGGAAAATCGCGCCGCATTCTCGAAACCTGTGCAGGGGACGTCATCTCGAAACCTGTGCGGGGGACGTCATCAGACGCCAGACTGACGGCCTAACTCTGGGGTCGGGTCGGGTGGGATACACGACGGAGAAAACATTTTTTTTGTAAGTTTAAGGCGCCGTCATATGACGGACGCCCTGGGCTCCAGCGTCCGACCAGTTCCCCTCTCACCCTCGAGCAGCCCGAGACTTACAGCCTCGGCAGCCGAAACCCCGAACTGTTCGAGGGTGGAACAGAAACCGCCATCGCCTACAGCCCTATCAAGACGGACTGACCGACCCCCGACGGGAGGTGGCCCCCCCCATCCGAGGCCTTTCAGCCCCAAGGCCGGTATACGGTGGGTGCGTCTTTTTGTCTGGATCTCCCCCGGGCCAAACCTCCATGACAGGGCAGTCTGACCCGAAAAGGGATCCAGACGGCAAAACCACCACTAAACCGAAGCTCCTCTTCCCACAGCACGGATCTCGGCCGTCACCCCTCTCGCCCTGATCTCCCGTAGATCTGGCCACCATATCAAGGTCCATCAGATCCAAGAGAAGATCAGGGCGGCAGAGTAACCACCTCTCCGATGCTGCTAGGGTCGAAAATATTAGCCAAAGACAGGCGTCCGCCGAAGCAGACACCTCTGAAAGCCAATGGGCCACCCCTGTTTTGATCATACCTACAATGGAGGGGAGAGGTATTTATAACCTCCCCCAGGGACTAACCGTTGAGGCGCAGGGAAGGTCAATCAACGGAAAACCATGCACCATCTACATTTATTAGGCGGCGCCATTAAATGCCCCTAGGAAATTGGACCATCACACCATTCTCGGAGAACCTTCAAATGCACCACACGGGTGGTGGGATATCCCCGCTCAAGTCACTTTGGGGCGCCAACCGGTCGCCATCCCCCTTGTTAGCCCGAAATCCCTCGGCCAGCTCGGGGTCAGGTCTAGCACCAGGGTAGTCTTCTCAGGAAGGCTTCACGGCTCGACATCGCCCTTGCCTTCCAGTAATCCCTCGCCAAGCTCGAGGTCAGGTCTGGCACCAGGGAGGTCTTCTCAGGAAGGCCAACGGCTCGCCACCCCCCTTGTTGGCCCATAATCCCTCGATCAGCTCGAGGTCGGGTCCAGTACCAGGGGAGTCTTCTCAGGAAGGCTTCACGGCTCGCCATCGCCCTTGCCTTCCAGTAATCCCTCGCCAAGCTCGAGGTCAGGTCTGGCACCAGGGAGGTCTTCTCAGGAAGGCCAACGGCTCGCCACCCCCCTTGTTAGCCCATAAATCCCTCGATCAGCTCGAGGTCGGGTCCGGCACCAGGGGAGTCTTCTCAGGAAGGCTTCACGGCTCGCCATCGCCCTTGCCTTCCAGTAATCCCTCGCCAAGCTCGAGGTCAGGTCTGGCACCAGGGAGGTCTTCTCAGGAAGGCCAACGGCTCGCCACCCCCCTTGTTGGCCCATAAATCCCTCGATCAGCTCGAGGTCGGGTCCGGCACCAGGGGAGTCTTCTCAGGAAGGCTTCACGGCTCGCCATCGCCCTTGCCTTCCAGTAATCCCTCGCCAAGCTCGAGGTCAGGTCTGGCACCAGGGAGGTCTTCTCAGGAAGGCCAACGGCTCGCCACCCCCCTTGTTGGCCCATAAATCCCTCGATCAGCTCGAGGTCGGGTCCGGCACCAGGGGAGTCTTCTCAGGAAGGCTTCACGGTTCGCCATCGCCCTTGCCTTCCAGTAATCCCTCGCCAAGCTCGAGGTCAGGTCTGGCACCAGGGTGGTCTTCTCAGGAAGGCCAACGGCTTGCCACCCCCCTTGTTGGCCCATAATCCCTCGACCGGCTCGGGGTCGGGTCTGACACCAGGGTACTCTTCTCACGAAGATCCAATGACTCGCCATCCCATTTTCTACAACCATGAGCACTCCTCCACGGCTAGCTCCCGCACCCCCTGCAGGAGTGGGGGGCTTGTGTGACAGTGTAAAAATGGCCTGAGGCCCAACCAGGGTCCAATACAATTCCTACTCAGAAAAGCAAAAATAACAACCTGGTTCGGCTCCGGACCACTTCAGGGTCGGCGCCGAACCTCGTGTTTGCCCTCACAGTGCCGGCTTCCTCGTACTGACGAGCCTCAGTATCCCCCGGAGTCCGATCCGGAGCAGTCCCTCAGGCCGTCCCCCCTCTCTGACGGGACGGAAGGATGACCTGGCGCAGCCTAGGCCCTCCGATTCCCCCAGAGGCACCGAGGACTCACGATGGGCCACGTCAGCTCCAAATACCGCCAAGGGTTTCGCCACGTCAGCCCTATACCACTCCTGGTATCACTGCAACCGCCCTAAAACCCCCTGGGCCTTCTGCCACGTCAGGCCCATGGGCTTTCAGATCCAAACCCGGCCCCCAAGCGGAACCAAACCCGGTTGGGATTCTCTATAAATACTAGACCCTCACCCACCTTTTGGAGGTAATCAATCTTTTGCCACTTAAATATACCTAGTTATTGCTACTCTCTCACAGAGACTGACTAGAGCGTCGGAGGGTCCGCCACCGGGACAAACCCCGGTGTTTCAGGACCGTCTGCAGGTACACAAGACCTCGGATCCGACCCTTCCGATCCGAGCCCAACCTTCAACGCCTTTCCAAGCTCATCGTAGGCCCCAGAAGGTCAACCGAAGGTCGACAGACGAGCGGCAATCTCCTTCAAATACAAATTGAGTTCGAACTCACACCTGGTGCTTCCACACGTGTCTCAGAAATAAACAGCATCATATACTTACTGGAATATTATTAAACCTATTATTTTGAGTCTATACCTATAGGGGATTACCCCAGATTTTTTGTGGAACTATTTGATATGTTTTCATGCTGTTTTCATGCTTTTGAAGTCGTTCCCCTATTTTCTGCCTGAACATAAAATCTGTATTCAAATCAATTTTGAGTTGAGATGTTGTGAACTAGTATTGACTTATTTATATGCGTTGGAATCGTGTGGATGTCTAGTTTCCAGATCCTTCGACGGATCATGATTTGCGTTGGAATCGTGTGGATGTCTAGTTTCCAGATCCTTCGACGGATCATGATTTGCATGCCTGTAGCTCTCAGAATCCCTGTTTTAGTACTCCTTGGTCTTGCTGTCCTGATTATGAACCTAGACTATTTTGCTCGTATATGTGAACGTATATCATCCATACATGCTGGTTTGTTAACTTGAACCTAAACCTGATCATACCATATTTATTTGACACTATTTTGCACGTACTTATGCTTGTTGGACATTAATAATAAAAGTAACTAAGTCGGGGTTTAAGGGAAAGATCGATTAGTGGATAATTCAGAAACGTGTACTCAGAAGAGGGCCCATGTTTTCCATACTTGTTGCCACCTGTTCATGACTACATGACTCATGCTTGATACTTGTCGCCACCTGTTCATGACTACATGACTCGTGCTTGACTACATGACTCGTGCTTGATACTTGTTGCCACCTGTTCATGACTACATAACTCGTGCTTGATACTTGTTGCCACCTGTTCATGACTACATGACTCGTGCTTGATACTTGTTGCCACCTGTTCATGACTACATGACTCGTGCTTGATACTTGCTGCCACTTGTTCACGTTTACGTGACTCGTGCTTGATACATGTTACTTGACTTGTTCCTGAGTATTCTGTCCTCTATGGTCCACTATGAAATCTAAAGCGAAACTGTTGTGTTGTAGTAATCATGTGGTGTGGACGGCATGTCGTGCTACCTAGATAGTAATCACACAAGACTTGAACATAATACTTGAACATGATACTTGAATAAGATACTTGACATGATACGTGCATGCTTGATACTTGAATACATGATACTTGAGACTTGATACATGAGACTTGAAACATGATACTTGATACATGATTACACAACACTTGACACTTGATGCATGTTATAAGATACTTGTTTACTTGACATTTTTTCCATGCTAGTTTGTCTAGGTTGACATCATACATATACCTTGTGCTAGTTAGTTTCCCCATTCCATGTGCTTTCATTCCATGTGCTTGTATCCTATTCTATTTGTGACCCACGACTTGCAATTGAAGGGTACTTGTGTTTTCTCTTTTTCTCTTTCCTGCATTCGTTGAATTGCAGATTTTGGAGGACAGGTTCCAGACGGTATTGGTGACATGAAGTTCTAGTTGGCTGGAGTTTTTGCTATCTTCATTTATTTCATGTTACTCATTTTGAACAATGTACCTGTTACTTGTATTCTTGTATTTGGGCGATGTAACCTAAGATTATTTTTTGTATTTCAGATCATGACTATTTGAGATTAATATATTTTTATTTCAAGTATTCTTGTTGTTATTTGGTTCATATTTGCACGTGGTTGACTTTTCTGGCTTCCGACTCTGATTATACTGTGATATGTTGTAAAGAATTCCTGAACAGCTTATGTATGATGAAAATCATTCGCTGGACTTTTGTTACGTGCCTGTATTCCGTATTTTTGGGAAGCGGGGCGTGACACTGGTGGGGGGTGAATAGAATGATTGTGCGGAATTAAAAATTAATGAAATAAAGTGCAAAGTAAGTAAAAGAGTTAAGATCAGCAAACACAGATGACCCAGCGATATAACGTGGTTCGACCCTCAAGGTTTACGACCACACCACCTACTTGTAGCAATTCTCCGCCACAAGCGATCCACTATACTTAAAACCTTTTGTACAGTGATTCTCGGATTCAGGCCGAGAGACCTATTACACCCACAGGACTTCCAATACAAGTCCCGTCAATCTCACCGAAGTGGAAAAAAAAGAAAAACTAAAACTCAAGATCGTTGATGATCCCGACTGAAGAATACAGAAAAAATTATCGCTCACACTCAGAATGATTATTGAAAGATTAGTTCAGAATATTTTTCTCAGAAGTAATAGGTTGAGAACACACAGTGGATTCGTCCAACATAAGTAGACGTGGAAGTGTATCGATAAAAAAAAGAAACAATACATTCCAAGAATACACACAGCGCAAAGTGTATCGACCGTTCAACTCTCTGACGTAAAGTAGATAGGTGAAAGGTCAACCGCTTCTCAAGTAACTCAAGGTTGTGGTCGACTGCGATGCGGTCGACCGTCATGAAGTGCGGTCGACCGATATCGCGCTGTATATTCCGAATCCAATCTGTTTTCTTACCATAAACTAACCAATCTTTAATCAATCTTAGACAACTAAAATCTCATGAAAATAGAAAGAAAACTCAGGTCTTGATAGCTTTCTTGGAGACCAATTTATTATGAACTCTTTTTGAATATCTTCCTCTTTTGCTTGTATTTGCAATCTTTCTTTATTATTTTTCTTGTTTGAATATTCTTGAATCTCTCTTGGATCTCTTGTTGATATTATTTGATCCTGAAAATCTGAACAACCAACTTTAAACTTATTAGTATTAATGAGCACGTTTTGTGCACACCAAACTAAGAGTCAACAGTTCATACCAATCACGAACCATCATGAATATTTTTACGTATTGTATTGATTTGAATCGTCCAACATATATTTGATTGCAGCAGCCATACTAGGGTTTAGATTTTGGTTGACATTGCTCTTGAAAGAATTAAGTCGATTTCGATTTCATTTTGCATATCAAAGATATATAATTGAGCGTACTGTGGGTATTGACCTTCTATAGGAAGTAGTTTGCCAATTCTATGATAATTTTGGTCATGTATTCGAAATGTATAGATGCCTCTACCATCCAAAACGGTTTAATCTATTTTTCCCCCAATGATGTAAATGCAAATCCACAATTATACATTCGAATCTCTTGCTGAAAGTGCCCTGCATTTTCAGTTGAATTAGATGGATTAAGCATTGACCGTAAGAATGAAGGAGCCTTTTTTAGCAAAGGTACGCAAACACGTCCATTTTTACAGCAAAGTGTAAATTAAGGTTAACCATTTTTTTATATATCCAACTTGCTCTTCCTTCCACGAGTGCAGCGCATTTTGTGCAGGTGTAGAGTGGCAGTCCCAAATAATGCACCTCACGTAATTTATCTGCAGATGGTGACTTCTAATATAATTTACAAAAATCTTACAGTTGTCTTACATACGAAGATATACATGTTAAAAGATAGAATAAACCATCTGTGTGATCAAGCGTAAACAATTGTTCGTATGTTTATGTAACCTAGTAGACCAAGAACAATTGTTTACTGATGAAATAGTAGAGTTGCGTAATGATTGACATGCTGAAGTCAGTTATCATGACCAAAGTAAGCACTACACAATGTGAATGATGAAAAACATACCATTGTCATGTTTTGATTGTGTAGAATTATGTGCACGTTGGGCAGCATAATTACCACCTTGAGCATCATCTAAATATCCAACTTCATTAGGCAATACGGGTTGGATGGTGCAGGCAAGTTTGTGTTGTTTTGTTGTGTGTACTGGTCACTTTGGCCTTGTTGTTTTTGGGTACGCAAATTTGAAGACTCTAGAGTGGATGCACTTGCTTTCGCATGCTGGGTCGTCTGTTTTTTCTTGAGATACCACTCGTGAGCAAGTTCTCTTTTCCTTTGCTTTTTCTCACAAGTAAGGGTTCGTTGTTTTTTTAGCGCAAAAGTACTTGGATCTTCTTTTGGTTGCAAAGAATTTGCCGGAACTGCACTAAGGCTAGCATGTTCAACTGCCTGTTTTTTTCAAATATGTCATTTTCGTTCTAGTTTTAGTTCCTTTCATGACGTGCATTGGTCAAAACCAGGGGCGAAGCATAGTGGGGGCCCGGGAAGCGCCCCCCCCCCCCCCCCCCCCCCCAAATTGTTCTGGCTTCGCTCACCTGGTCAAAACTTGAGGCCGGCTGCGTTTACAAAAATTGCCATCTATATTCATCATGATATTCTGTAGATTGACATGGCATATGGGATAAAATACTAAGAAACCATAAATCATTAGCACATTAATGCACACATATACAATACAAACATTGATGAACAAAGCAATCAAATAACTCATTACCTACAACAAAGGTATAGAATTACCAGTAATAGCATATACAATAAGTTTGAAGGGAATGGAACACACAGGAACAGAAGACAGAATAGCACTTGATAACAGAAAAGGATGTAATTTTTTTTGAAAATGGTGTGTGATAATTATAAGTAATTGTGTGTAGACAATCTAGCAGAAAGCAAGTAAAAATGTGTGAAGCGGAAACGTTTTGCATCATATATATGCATGAATACTGAGGTAAGTACTACAGTAAGTTAAGTATCACAAAAATATATGGTTAAACCTAAACTCAATGCAGTTATTGTGTAATAAGTTCTAATAACTATATACCAGAAAAAATGCCACTGTGTAAAGAAAAAATTAGGACACCAGATTCCAAATATCATATGCAATAACAACCGATGAGAAAGTATTGTAAATATGCTAAATTTGTTTGTGAACGAACTTTGCAGATCATGTAAAAATGATGGAAATCCCTAAATAAAGGCATGTGTTCTAAAAGATATAGATAATTGGAAACCATGGTAATAAACATTTGAGGTAGAATTTAGTATGTTATCTTACATTTAATCAGTAAGAAGGTAAAATGATGACATACAATTTGCACAAAATTTGACAAGTATTCAGTGCAAAAACTCTATCTATATAGACCTATATGCACATGCAACGAACATTGACTGAAAGATTTACCTATTCTTTCAAATACTTTTGTCATCTTTAATTAATTAAACATGAATTGTATCAGTCGATTCATATGAAATAACTGTCATATGTTTGAATGCTCTCAAATGTTGATAAGAATGTTGGTATCTCTATCACCTGAAATATATTAGAATGGTTAGCATCCACTATGTAGAGGTTTTTTAGCATCAATTATGCAGCATGCGGATAGAACATTTAAAGAATAGTTAAGCCTGCAAATTGTCCCAAAATGGACCTAATATTGACAATAAACTGTTTGGAAATTGGATTTTTTTGGTAGATGAAATCATGAAACACCAAAGCCAAAATTGTTTTGTAAATATGTATTTAAGGTATGCGAAAAGATGACTTTATGTTATAATAGTGATATGGACACAATTGTGCATGCATGTTCAGTAAAATATACCTGAGTTACTTGGAAACAGAGACTAACAGAGATGTACAATTTATAGGAAATGTACACAATTTTCATGGAATTAAGCGAAGACTGCAAGCAATTGGACTGCAATTAATTGTATATGAAAAATATAGATCATACCTAAAATTATTTGTTTTTTGGGGAATGTAAATGGCAAAAGATTTTTTTTTTACATAATAGCAAATACACATAGATGCTTAGTCTAATACATAAGAATTTAGGTTCAAAATGTAGACATATTGTAAATAAAAGTAATGGAGGTTTATATGGATATATATAGATATAATATAAGAAAAAATTCCATGAACAATAAGGGCATATATTTAATTTGAAGGTTACTACTATAAATAGATGAAAATGGTCAAGTACACCTTCTTTATCTCCCGAAATTGCTATTGCCATCCTGAATGTATATATCCTTTTTTTCCTGACTGTATACTGTTCATATTTATTGGAATCCATAAATCTTGTATATATATAAGATTGCGAATACAACAGATTTATCACAAAATGTATCAAAGAAGAAGTGATGTGATATTTGTATATAATAAAAGCGAAGAAAGCGGAACTAACCATAAATTCAATAAGGAAAAGATTTTGGGAAAAGGAAAATGGTGAAAATGAGATCGAATGAGAGAGGCTCGAATTGTTTTTATTTTCTATACATGATTTCCATGCTTCTTTTCAATGTTTTCTCTTTCTCTGTAAACATTTGGCTGCAAACATTATGATTGTATTGCCAATGTTGTAGATAAGACAGAGTTAGCAAAGAGGAATGAGAGATTTTGGTTTTCCTTAAGTTTTCAAATAAAAGAGAAATTTCCAAATATAAGAGTTTAACAAATCTTGATTATCATTATCACCTCAAAAGAATAAACTAAGGTAGAAAAAGCACCACATCTTGGTGTTATTTATTGTATAGAATTGCCCATGGGATGCAAAAAATAGTATTCTCTAATTTTAGAAACTGTAGAAAAGTGTATCTCAATTTCAAAAGAGCAAACAAAGCTAGAAAAAGCACAATGTTCTCGATGTACAGGCAAGCACAATGAGGTTTGTCAAGCTTTATCTAAGAAGTTAAAATTCTTGATTACGTCGAATAATCGCTAATCGGAGGCTGAGTAATTATTTTTTTAGCGATTTATTATATTTCAATAGTTAGATATTTAATCGGGTATAATCGACCGATTTTAAGTGGCTGATTAACCGATTAAATCTCCTCTAATTTTCATACTCGTTTGCATTATTTGGGATCAATCCGGTCCAAACTCAAATCCAAATCCAAAATCCAAACCTTTTCTGGTCCTCGCGCAAACCCAATTCCGACATGTCGCCGCTCTCTTCTTCTTTCCCGCGCAAACCCAAACCTAACCTGATTCTCTTTAAACTCAAACCCAAACAGATTCTCTTCTTCTTCCTTGAGAAAACCCAAACCTGACCAGTTGTCGCTCACCCTGCGCAATCGCATACTTGACCCGGCTCGCATTTGCAGCACCTCCTCCTCTTGCTGCTCGCACTGCTCCTCCCGATTGTTTTTGTTTGATGGAGCCGACCAGCAAATCTGACCCCAAGTACTCTCTTCTTTTTCTGTACAACTATATGTACATATTAAATAATCTCATAATAGTTTTATGTTAGGATTTAGGATTGCTATATATATATATATATATATATATATATATATATATATATATATATATATAATTCTCAGTTGCAAACGGGTCTGTTTGCACAGATCCATTGCAAACTGGCATGTGGGTCGTTGGATCATTTCGATCAAGATCCAACGGTCAGGATCGTTGCTGCCCCCCCCCCCCTCACTTAAGTTCGAAGGGTTATTTTGGGTATTTCACCCCCCAAATAACTCTTCGAATTATTCACTCTCGCTCGCCGCTGGTGAGCTTGTATTTTTTGGCCAAATTTGAACTTAGGATGTTATTTCCAACAACGGTCTAGGTTATAAAAAGTATAAACCTTGGCTATTGTTTGAAACAACGGTCTTTTATAGCTTAAACAATGACCTAGGCTATAAAATGGCTTTGTTCCTAGGTTCATTCAACGGGTTGTTTGAAATAGCAATTTTTTATAGCTTAGGCCAAATAACGGCCTAAGCTATAAAAATCCATTGTCTCAAACAACCTAGGTCGTTGTTTGGAACAAAGGTCGAGGTTCATTCAACGGGTGGAGGCGATCATGGTCGTTGGATCTTGATCGATCTAGTCCAACGGCCAAGGACAATTACAATGAACCATTTCATGCCTCGAACCTCAGACCATTTTTTCCCTCTCCCTTTGACTGACATCGTTGTGCCCTTGGCTCAAATAGGGACTTTCAATTTAGGATTCAAGGCTAGAAATAAGAATTCTGAAAGGAGTCAACATTATTGCCAGATCGATGCCCTTGAAAACATAACTGAATTCATGCATAAAGCAGGCACTGGTTTTTTCCACATAGGAATATCCTCTAAAAAGTTTTGAAGCCATTATGCTTCCTCTGCCGCTTTGTCTAAAGCAATAAACTCAGATTCCATGGTGGATCTGGCTAATAACGTTTGTTTAGAGGATTTCCTTGACACAACTGCACCACCAAGTGTAAAGACATACCCACTCGTGGATTTTGAGTTATTGGAGTCCGATATCCAGTTGGCATCACTGTAGCCTTCTATTATTGCTGGATATCTGGTGTAATGCAACGCATAACTCGGAGTATGTCGCAAGTAGTTCAATACTCTAGTTATTCCTTTCCAGTGACTTCGTCCTGGATTACTCGTGTAGCGGCTCAGTACATTTACCGAATGTGCTAGGTCCAGTCTTGTACAATTTGTTAAGTACATCAGACTACCGATTACACTGCATATTCCAGTTGTGATATGTTGTCACCCGTGTTTTTGAACAAGTGAAGACTGGGATCCATAGGGCTTTTGACAGCCCCATTCGAGTAATTCTTAAATCTTTCAAGTATTTTCTCAGCATAATGAGCTTGGGACAAAATAATTCCCTCATACGTCCTGGAAACTTTGATTCCTAGTATGTCGTCTGCTATTCCCAAATCTTTCATATCAAACTTGCCACTAAGCATGCTCTTATTTTGTTTGATAATGTCATTATTGCTCCCAATAATGAGCATGTCGTCTACATACAGACACACTAGAATGTATCCATTTGGAGTATCTTTGATGTAGATACACTTATCATATTCATTTATTTTGAAACCATTTGACATCATAACATTGTCAAATTTTGCATGCCACTGCTTTGGAGCTTGTTTCAGTCCGTACATGGATTTTACAAGTCGGCACACCTTGTTTTCTTGTCCAGGAACTACGTAACCCTCATGTTGTTTCATGTATATTTCTTCTTCTAAGTCCTCATTTAGAAATGTAGTTTTAACATCCATTTGATGTATTTCCAGGTTACGTAGAGCTGCAACAGCTATCAACTTTCTTATTGAAGTTATTCTTGTAACTGGGGAATATGTATCAAAGAAGTCTAGGCCTTCTTTTTGCCTAAATTCTTGTACCACAAGTCTCGCCTTATGCTTCTCTATTGAACCATCTGGTTTTAATTTTTGTTTGAAAATCCATTTGCATCCTAGAGCTTTACATCCAGAAGGCAAATCGACTAACTCCCATGTATGATTTTGCATAATGGAGTCTATTTCACTTTTGATTGCTTCCTTCCACATAGGTGTATTAGGCATAAACATGGCTTCCTTGAAAGTTCTGGGCTCATTCTCTAACAGAAAGTCCGTTACAAAGTCAAGAGGAGCAAATGATTTTGATGTTCTAGCCTGTTTACTTCATCTAGGCTCATCATTATCATGTTCTGGTTCATCAACCAAAGTGTTTGCATTCCCTTGTTCACGTGTACGTTTGGGATACGTAGTGTCCTTGCACGGAAATACGTGTTCAAAGAATGAAGCATTCCTTGATTCCATTATTGTATTCACATGGATATCCGGAATATCTGATTTATATACCAAGAACCGATATGCACTACTGTTGTGTGCATAGCCTATGAATACGCAATCAATCGTCTTAGGTCCAATTGTGACCTATTTTGGATTAGGTACTGCCACTTTTGCTAGACACCCCTATACTTTGAGGTATTTATACTAAGGTACATTTTCTTTCCACATTTCGTATGGTGTCTTGCAGTTTTCTTGTGAGGTATTTTATTGATAATATAGTTGGCAGTCAGCAATGCTTCTCCGTACATGTTTTGGGGTAATCCAGAATTCAACAACAAGGCATTCATCATCTCCTTTAGAGTTCGGTTTTTGCTTCGGCAGTACCGTTTGATTCGGGTGAGTATGGTGCATCATATTCTTCTCCTCTAATCGTTTTGCCAAGTTGATTCTCAACCTCAAGTTTATATTCCTTGAATTTATCCAAGGCCTCATTTTTGCTATGTAACAAGTATACATAACAGAATTTTGTGCAATCGTCTATGAATGTCACAAAGTACTTTTTGCCACCTCTGGTCTGTAAGTATTTTAAATCACACAGATCTGTGTGAATTAAACCTGGAGTTTTTGTATTTCTTTCTACAGAACGTGATGAAGTTTTAGTGAGTTTGGCCTCTGTTCAAACTTCACATTTGTCTGAGTTGTCTACCTTAAATTTTGGTAGCAAATTCATGTTAATTAATCTACGCATAGAATTGACATTAACATGACATAGTCTTTCATGCCAAACAGAAGAAGACTCAACAACATAGGCAATAGGAGTTATTTCATTAACTTTGGGAACAACAGGAACAATAGTTTTAGGGATGACTGTCATTACATTAAACTTGAACAGTCCATCCTTTACATATCCTTTACCCAAGTAAACCCCATTTTTAGACAATACAAAATTATCAGAAACAAGAACAACCTTAAATCCATTCTTGCTTAGCAAAGAGCCTGAGACCAAGTTCTTTCTAATATTTGGAACATGCAACACATTTGTGAGTGTTAGTTCCTTGCCTGAAGTCATCTTTAGCACTATCTTTCTTGTTCCTGCAATTTTGGAGGTAGAAGAATTACCCATGAACAGCTGCTCATCCTTATTGCACTTCTGGTATGAAGTGAACATCTTCTTGTCCGAGCAGATATGCTTGGTGGCCCCAGTATCGTACCACCATTCACGAGGATTGCTCCCAACAAGATTTACCTCTGATACTATAGCACAGAGGTCCAAGTCAGAGAGACCAGTGGACAAGTTCTCAGCTATGTGTGCATGAGATTTTTCATTCCCGTTTGCATGTCCAGCTCCTGCACGGTTGTTGTTGTCCTTGCTGCGGCAGCCATAAATTTTTTGCCCCAGCTTACCACACTGTGGCATTTCCCAGCAAACTTTTTTGCATGAGGTTTTTTGTTTGAGGCCTGTGGCGAAAACTTTCTCTTCTTGCCCTTCTGTTCGTGCTCCACCACGTTGGCCTTTTATATGGAGTGATTTTCATAGGACCTATCAGCCTTGCGATTCTTCTCTTCGATCTGCAACCTGACAATGAGGTCTTCAAGAGACATCTCCTTTCGCTTGTGCTTGAGGTAGTTCTTGAAGTCTTTCCATCCAGGTGGAAGCTTCTTGATGAACGCTGCAACCTAGAACGGTTCGCACAACGTCATGTTCTCTGCAGCGATTTCATGCATTATCATCTGCAATTCCTTGATTTGACTCACAACTGTTTTGGAGTCAACCATCTTGTAGTCTAGAAATTTGCCGACTACAAACTTCTTGGACCCGGCATTTTCTGTTTTGTACTTCTTCTCCAGAGACCCCCCACAGGAGTTTGGACATCTTGAAGACACATTAGACGTTGTACAGAGGGTCTACGAGGCCATTCAGGATGTAGTTCCTGCAAAGGTAGTCACCCTGAGTCCATGCATCAACCGCAGCAACAGAGTGTGCATCTATTGGTGCCAGCATAGGGGTAGATTCAGTGAGAAATCTGTCTAGCTTCAAGGTGGTCAGGTAGAACTGCACCTTCTCCTACCACATCTTAAATCCAGTTCTGTTGAACTTCTCGAGTTTTTCTCCCACAGTAATATGCATGGGCCGAACGACCGAATGTGTCGCAACCGATTGTGCAGTCACATTTTGGGTCACTGGTGTTTCGGCACTGATAAGCCCATTGGGACCTTCGATCTGTGTGTTTTCTATGTTCTGAAATAGTTGAAAACAGAACTGTCAGTTGTTTTTCCTAGATGATAACAGCACCTGTAAAAGATCTTCACAAAACTTTTAGAAGAGAGGAAACTTTTTTGCTTTAAGATTGTTAGAACTCGAATTTTATAAATTAGAAATTTTCTAACAAAATTTGTGAAGAACAAAATTTACAGGAAGAAAAGAACAAACCAAAAGCTTTATACAGAGTTGAGATTAAGATCTCTCTCCTTAAAGCAAAATTCGCCCCGTAGTGTGACGGTTGCCGGTGAATTGCCTCACAGGATACAACTGTATTACCTTTTCCTGAAGAGCAGCACCTTTGCTTCAGAGATTTCAGCGAACTGTTACAGTGTTGTACTATCAGTTTTTTGACACAGAGGAAGAAGAAGAAGTGGAATTCGGATTACTCAAAAGCTGTCTGTCTAGCAGACAAGACTTGCTAGTCTTATAGGAGAAAATAGAGTAACTGATGGGAGGCACATTACTCTGTAACAGCAGAGTAATGGTCCACTACTCTGCTGACCATTACTCTGCTGTTGCAGAGTAGTGGTACCAGTTACTGAATGTGAAAGGCCTCATCAGTGTACTGGGGGAAAATATTTGACTGGGGCAAAAAAAAAAAAGCCAGGGCCCGGCGCGGAGCCAGGGCCGGGCACGTGTGTGTTTGTCATTTTGGTTAAGTCCTCTCTCCACTACACATTAGTGGTAATCCCCGGGATACGCCCTTTAGTCCAATTTTTTAGTATATATACTAGAAAAAATCTTTTCCCATTTTCGATATGGGACTATCCATTTTGTCCAAGTTTCAAAGTTAGTACATTTTGAGTACCCAACTTTGGACCAACATTTCTCATTCATACGGAATTCGTTTTTGGCAAATGAGTACACCACGGAATAGTACTCGACGAGAGGATCGCAGTCCAATCATTTTCCGGCACTGTCGGTGGCCGGAGCCTGCCGGAATCCGGCCCGTAAAATCAGCAAAAATTAATTCCAACAGTTTCTTCTTCTAATCGAATAAGTATACAAGACATACAATTCCAACACTTATACTAGAGCATCCTAAGGACTAATGAGAGAGCTAATGTGAATGTTCGGAACTATAACCATAATGACAAGCAAAAAACTCTCCCCAAAGAGTCAGAAATTAACAGAACAGGGATGGATGCCGATATTGTTGGAAAGTAAAAACCCTAGAAAAGAAACAGAAAACGTAACGTCCACATGTTAATCAACCAACATTACAATAAAATTAAGTAGATGCATTAACTCTTAAATTGCTGATCTATAAACAAATATAAATTGTTTAGTTATCATACATGCAAATCAAACTAAGACAAGAATTTGAAACTGAACAACTAATTAATTAATTAATGTCTCATCACATCAAGAGAAATCCAATTACAAATTCATAATAACATTTTGTTTATAATCTAAAATGATATATATATTGTGGACCAAACTGAACCATGCATGGGCAACCCACATGCTAGGCTTGTGCATACCCAAGTTCATTCCATTTCAATTTAGAACTCAATTTAGAGGCCCCAGTCCCAACCATTCTCAAATGGTACTAGCCCATGTAGCGTAAAAATCATGCCGGCCCATGTGCTTTCGTGCCAACTCATGCCTATGTCCATCCCTATCCACGCCCGGCACCGTCTACCCTTTTTCAAAGGAAACATTTACGAATTCTGTCAATTCTTTGGATCACCCATTTGAGAATCTCATAGAATGATATGTAGTGAGTCGGCTAACTAAAGAAGGTCGATTTTGCAAAGGATTATGCATCCCAAAGGAGGGGGACTTCCGATTCCAACTTGTAAGTCTAGCCTCGACCATCTCAATGATAGGTAACAAACCCACTTTCTTCAATCTTTCTGATCTAAGTGGGAGGCCCATGTATTTGACCATGAAGGTCCATCTCTTACGGTTAAGGATTATGACATGTTCCAGTGCCTCTTCATCCAATAAAGCGATTGGAATAAGGGCATTTTTATTAACTCGTACCCCCTGACTAATATTCATTAATATTCATAACAAATGGTCTAT
Source organism: Hemerocallis citrina (assembly GCA_017893485.1). Taxonomy (NCBI): domain Eukaryota; kingdom Viridiplantae; phylum Streptophyta; class Magnoliopsida; order Asparagales; family Asphodelaceae; genus Hemerocallis; species Hemerocallis citrina. Next base: position 279,815,561 of record CM030360.1, on the reverse strand, counting down.
CTTTGAAATATCTTTTTTAAAACTCAATAATAATGTCACTAACAATTCTGTCAATTCATAATTGATGAATGATAAAAAAAACATAGCTTACTTGTAAAATCACAAAAAAAAATCAAGTACTAAAAAAAAAATCAAGTTTCTTGAGCTCAATTAAAGATGTACGAGTCTATTCCAACTTTACAGTTTTTAGTTTCTTCAGACAATCCGTATAAAGGGTCAAAATACAACAAACTGAAATGTGTAGAGATTTTCAGAGTGCTTCAAAACTTACATTGCCATATATAAGAAAATTCATAATAAATTCGATATTTATCAAAACGAGACTTTTTTGGTTTGTATGACAGCTAGCTGAGACAGTCTACTACAAATTATTTACCCATCATTATTGGTCTAATTTAAAACCTAATACTATTGGTTCAAAATAATGGAAAAGTGCAATATTGTCAACTTCGGAAAAAATCTCGATACCCAAGTACTTCTTATCTATTAACTGAATATTTCTTCAAGGGAGATCATTTTAATGGTCGAAATCCCGAAATAATAGAAGTTGTACAAATTTCTGAATTTACTATTTTAACAAAGTAAGCATAATCTTCTAATTCAAAAATGAAACTGTTCCATAACTTGTTGGAGGGCCAAGACTGCATCCAAGCACGAGCTCCCCCCGGCAGGGCTCATCCCCGTCGGAGTAGGAGCGGGGAACCCCTAGCAGCCTTTGGGATCCCGGGACGGCTTGACGTTCCCTTCCTCTTCTTATCATCTGGGCCCTTGTTGTGGATGGCAACCCTATTAGCAAGGATAGCCTGGAAATCCATACCGATCACCTATGCAAAAAGAAAACAAAAGGAGGCATTAGAACCATGAATTATCATAAAGAAAATCTTGAACTACTGAAATTGAAATGCGAGAACTGAAATGCAAAAATTTGAGAACCATACTAGGATTAATCGGACTCAGTCCTCCTGAATGAAGAACCCCCTCTGTGTCATCCCTCCACTTCATCTCTCCTCCAGCAAGAAGAGCATCACTAATCTTCAACTCTTCATCCGTCAGTTACGTCTCTATTGTCAACTTCCTTAGTATACTACTCTCCCACCTAGTAGGGAATCCTCATGGCCTAGAACTCTTGATAATAAAGTACTTGCACTTCCAATTCTTAATAGAATCAGGTTGGCGATTACCCCCCCTCTCTTGGGACGGGGAGAGACATAGTACCAATTGTCGCATACCCGTTGCTTACGAAGCCTAAAATGCCTCCTCCACAGCCTTAGGGTAAGATTGGTGCCAATCTCCTGGCACCGCAAAATAAAACCAGTAAGGTTCCTTCAAAAGTTGGGCATATACTGGATCGAACTAAGCCTATACCAGCTGAGAACGACTACAAAGAAATGTGGCATAGGGAGACGCAACTCGGTGTAGAATGCATCAAAAGGAAACATACAGTATTCTCTCCACATCCTAGAGAAAGATCTAACTCCTTGACCGGGAAGAAACACCTCGAATTCAGCGGGGATACCGAAACAGACTCTAATCTCCCTTATCTCCTCCCTCATAAGAATTGTCTTAACATGATCGGCCTAAATAATGGGGTTGTTGTCGGGTTCATCATATGTGACCCCATACTGTACTACTTCAGTCACTTCCTCAGGGTATTGGCGAACTAGGAGGGGGACGAGAGGGGGATTAAACTGGGAAAGAGAACAACCCTTGTTTGGTTTATCTCTTCGACTATAGTTGAGGAGCCGACTTTCCTTTCCGGAGAGCAAGAGCTAGATAACACCTCTGCACCCCCGCTACTAGAAGAGGCAGAAGAAGAGGAGATATCTGACCTGGCTCTATGCATGGCCCTCTAAAAGTGAAGAACAACTTAGAGAACACCTATCTTCGAAGATCGATTAAATCCCGCTCGTACCGAAATTTGAAGTTGAGAAGTGAAAGCTAGCCCCTAATTTTGGAGAAGGGGAACTAATTTGGAAGTCAGAAATGAATAGTGAGGTGCAGAGCAAGGGGTGAAGAGCTTCTGAATTTATAGGGGACAAAACAGCGGCAAAATGCATTCAAAACAAGTAAAATATGCGAAAATGCGTAAAAATACGCAGTATATTGAGGAAAGAGGAACTAACGTGCTCAGCGCGTTAAAATCTAACGCGCATAGGGGGAGACAGCTTCGGGGCCCCACGCGTTGCAGCCAACCAGAGCGTGCCACATGGTTTGTAGCTGCGGTGCAGGCCCCACAAAAGTCAGCGCACTCGCTGAACCCTCTGACTCCCTCTGACTCCGCCCAAGTGGCAGTGGGCCCCTACGCGCTGCTGCCATCCTGGCTCCGCCACGTGGCAGTGGGTCCCCCTGCTTCCGTTGTTCCTACGACCCTGCCTACGTGGCAGTGGGCCCCCTGCTGCTGTCGCCCCTTCTGGCTCTGCCACGTGGCAGTGGGCGCCCGCTGCTGCTGCCCTCCGACAGCTTCCGCCACATGGCGCCCTCACAAGCGGCCACATGGCGCATGGGCACCACATCACTCCTCGGTGCAAAAGCAAAACCGAGGAGGCTGGTTGCTTCAGCGCTTGCCCACCATTCGATTACCTCGTGATTCGTGCCATGTGCAATGAAGAATCCAAATTGTTCTAAAAATCGTGTCCACGAATTTATGTGATTCATACGTGCCATAGTTAAAAGAAAAAGAAAAAGGAGGGGGCCCACATGTCAGCACTGTTCCACTGACATGTGGGACCCGCGCCCTCCTCGGCGCAAAAGCGAAACCTAGGAGGTGTGTTGCTTTGGCCATTTGCAACTGTTAGATCTCCTAAGAAAGCGTGCTTCTCACGATCGACGATCCAGATTTACTCATGTATCATTTATTATTTAAAATTCATTCTCTTATTACAAAATTCAAGGAAATTAATTTTAAAAAACAAAAAAAAAATTTAAAATTTAGAAAATTATTTTAAAATTCTGAAAAATAATTAAAAAATCAGAATATTATTTTTCAATTCTGAAGAATAATTATTATTTTAGAAAATTTATTTTTAAATTCCAGAAATTAATTTAAAATTCGGATTAATTACTTTAAAAATCTGGAAAATTATTTAAGACTCTAAAAAATATTAATTGAAAATATTATTTTAAAATTCTGAAGAATAATTATTATTTTAGAAATTTTATTTTAAATTCTGGAAATTAATTTAAAATTAAGGTTAATTACTTTAAAAATCTGGAAAATTATTTAAAAATTCTAAAAATAATTAAAATTCAGAATATTTTTTTTACATTCTGCAAAATAATTATTATTTCAGAAAATTAATTTTTAAATTCTGGAAATTAATTTAAAATTCGGGTTAACAAATTAAATATTCCAAAAAATCATCAAAAATTTTGTAAAAATACAGAAAATTCCCAAAAATCACAAAAAAAAAATCAGAAAATTCTAAAAAAATTTGGATACTCTATGAAGTCAGAACAACGCCGTTACACCCTATCACGCCCCGCTTCCCAAAAAAATACGGAATATGGATACGCGACACAAGTCCAGCGAATGGCTTTCACCATTCATAAGATGTAAGGATCTTTACAACATGTACAAGAATAAACAAGAGATACACAAGAGAAATAATCAACCACACATGAATAAATGCATTAACATAACTAACAAGATTACTTGAAAGCAAGATTACTAAATCTTAAATAATCAAGTCTGGAACAAAACACAAATCTGGGACAAAATGCCCAATACAAAATAATCCATGTAGCAATTACATTTATTTAAAAACAACAAGAAATAAATGTAGCAAGAACTCCAGCCAACTAGAAAGTTTGGTTACCTACTCTCTCGGGCAGTTGGTCACCAAAGTTTGCAAGTTTAACAAATTGCAGGAAGAGGAAAGAGAAACAAAATGTCCGTCAATGTAAGTTACAGGCCGCTTGTAGTGCAGACAACAAGTACAGAAAAAGACAGATAGACAAGTATAGAGTAACAGTGGAAGCAAGTACAGAAGTAAACATGGAAGGATTGTGACAGCGAAATAGGATAACCAATTCTTAATCAAGAACAAAATCAAATAGTTTGGCAAGATAATCAGATGCAAGTGGCATGTAACAAGTGTTAAGTAGCATGCAAACAAGTAACAAGTAGCAAGTGTCAATTAGCATGTACAAGTGCAAGTGATCATGTACTTCAAGTCTTGTATCTAATCCTATCTAAGTAGCACTTCATGCATTCCAAATTTTTACCACATGGTTGCTACATTCAAACAAGTTGCGTTTAGATTCCATAGTGGATCATAGAGGGCAAGGTACTCAGGTACAAGTATCAAGTAATCACGTCTCAAGTATCAAGTGTCGAGTTTCAAGTGTCAAGTGTCAAGTAATCACGTGTCAAGCATCAAGTATTAAGTATCACGTAGGATCTATGGATCCCCTTCCGAGTGCACATTTCTGTATTTTCCACTATTAGATCTTTCCCTTTAACCCTGGCTTGGTTTCGTGTTATTATTATTTAAAGCAAGCATGGACGTGCACAAACAAGGCAAGAAACAAGTTAAGATAACAAGGGACAAGTAAAAGTTAGATAAGGACACGAACAGGTGACAAACGAATCATCAAAGGCTAGGACAACGAGACTTCCAGTTCTGGATAGCAAGACACTACTGTGCCAAATATGAGATTTCCGTTGCCATAGACATGCAAATCTGGATCCATCAAAAAATCTAAAAACTAGACTCCTAGCCGAATCCAGCACATATATATAAGCCATATAATAACCACAGAAACAGGGCTCAAAATAGAATTATATACAGAAATCATGTTCAGCCAGAAATCACAAGGTTGTATTCACAAGCACGAAAATGGCATAAAACTTACTGATTTAAATCCAAGAAAAATCTGGGGTATTCCCTAATATGTCTAGTATCAGAAATAAAATTTCATAATATTTAAACTCATATAGCATAGTCAAATAAATTTGGAAAACAGTAAGATACAACAAGTTTATAAATATGAAATTTTTGACACAGCAGTATTAAAAGAGCGATAGATTACAAAGTATAACTCGAAATTCAAATCCGCCAAAAGGGTTGAAAAATAGATACAGCAGAATACATTTTATATTCACAAATTTTTAACCAAAAGTAGCTAAAATCAAGTTGAAAATGTGGTTATTACGTGCAGTTCTGGAAATATAGTAGTTTGTTCACAAGCATAGAATAGTCTATAAATGTCATCAAATAAATCTACAAAAATTTGGGGTTAATCCCAATAAAGTTTAGTCATACGCAGCAAAATATTAGATCCAAATTTTATCTTTAACATAAGTATTAAAATAAATAACTCCAAAGAAACCACATAAAACAACATCTGGAATTTCTTAATACATCTGTAGAAAAACAGCAATAACTCGTACCTTACAAATCGAAACTGAGATTTGTCGAAAATTCTGGAAAATAGAAAATGAGATCTACGATTTATATTCACAAATTAATTTGATTTACTGACTTCAACAGGGTCTAAAATACTGAAACAAAATAGGGCAGCAGCAAAAACAGAAATATTTCTCATGCATTCAATCAAATAGTTCATATGTAACAAATCCAATTATAACAATGGGCAAAAAACAAAGTACCCCCCTAACGTTTGGGCTTAATACAATATGCCCATATAACGTTTGAAAAAGTACATTTAACCCATTCCACCATTAACTTAACCCAATCCGTTAAGTTATAATTATTGAATTACCTTTTTACCCTTACCCTTTCATAATCAAATCTTTTCTTATTTTTCCTCTTTCTTCATTCTTATTCAGATTATGCAATTCATTTCAGATTATGCAAACAACTTATATCTTATTCATATTTCTGAAATTTAGTCAAGTTGCAACTTATTAGGCTTCGATGTGCAAAATACTTTTACAATGTATATTATTGATCCATCGATATGATTGATATTTTTCTTTCAACTTTTTTTCATTCATTCGTTCAATTTGTCTCATCTTTCAACCGCAAATTGGGAATTTTAAGTGCATATTATAACACACAACGATGAAAAATAAAATTACAACTAATCATCCAATTTGCAGCTTGAGTCGTTCCCTATACTTTCTCTACTTCAACCCCCGTTTCATTTTGAACTTCTTTCATTCTTGTTCATACACACAAAAGGACAAGAAACTATTTACAGATCAATGCACTTGTGCATAGAAAAAAAGATGCCAGCTTCAAGAGCTCGTCACATCGAGAAAATTAACCAAAGAAGTTATTGGAGACTACGCTTCACTTCGATTTCTTCTCCGCTCTACTTCTGTTGCAAAGGAAAAGTGACTTCACTGTAACTGATATGAAGAAAATGTGAAACCCAATTGCCCTTCGTCCAATGCTTTCAGTTCAAGCTTCTGAAACGGGCTGCAGGTTTTGGCAACCAAGTGTTAGAAGCAGTCTCCTTTTTTGTTGAGACCGAAATAAATAAATAAATAAATAAAAATTAAAAATTAAAAATTCATATATATAATAAATCATATATATGAAAAAGAATGAAGAAAGAGGAAAAAGAAAAAGAATGAAGAAAGAGGAAAAAGAAGAAGAGATTTGATTATGAAAGGGTAAGGGTAAAAAGGTAATTCAATAATTCTAACTTAACGGATGAGGTTAAGTTAACGGTGGAATGGGTTAAATGTACTTTTTCAAACGTTATATGGACATATTGTATTAAGCCCAAACGTTAGGGGGGTACTTTGTTTTTTGCCCTATAACAAAACACAAAACATGGTATAATAGATGTCCAAAATAACATGTTATGGGTGTTTAACAAGTCTACCACAAGATACTACGACTAACACAACAAGCATGCAACGTACAATTTATCATGAATCACGAACAACATACATACATGCATCAAGAATCAAATAAGATCTAAATTAATTTCATATTGGGTGTGTAACAAATATGATGACTACGGATGGATCAACAAATAGAGTCGAGATCTAACAAGGGTTCTTCATGAGAATGAATCTAGAAACAAAAGCGACACTACAGGTGAAATTTGGTACTTGTATATACAACAAAAATAATACAAGTTACTTCCCTTAAATAGTCGACAAATCTGACGAGAGAATGAGAATAATGGAAATAGAATCCCAGGCATGAACACAATAGCACGAACGGATCTCGAACAAGATGATCACGATGATCACGAATCCAACACTTGTGGAATCAATCACAAGCACAACAAAGAGATGCAGGGATAGCCTGGGTGTATACTGCAAATGGAAGATGATGGCGGCACGGAGGCACGGCAGCGCGACGTCGGTAGTGGGCAAGCCCGAAGGGGGCATCACTAGGGGCTGGCGCTGGCTGTTGCTGCTGTCGACTTTGAGAGGAGAAGGGAGGGAGAGATCGGGGCTGTCGAGGTGGCTGGTGTGCGGTGCTCGGGAGGAGAGTGGCACAGCCGGGGAACGGCAATCGGAGGGGGCGCAAGGGGGTCGCTGGTGGCTGGGAGGGGATCGGGGTGCAGGGTAGGTCGGGAGAGAGAGATATGAGGGATGAGAGAGAATTAGGGTTAGGGTTTAGGGGATAGCAATTGTAGATAGCAAACAACAAATTTTGTTGGGGGATTAATAAAGATTTTTGGTAAGTAAGGATTTGGAGAATCAAGAGAAGATGGGGAAAGATATGATCTGCTTGTTAGGCAGATACGGACGTGAAGAAAATCTGGGAAAGACTGGGTCAAAGAAGAGGGTATTGGGTTGCGGTTTAGGATCCAGTAGGAAAGGTAGTAGGGTTCAATTAGGGTAAACTGGGTAGAAAACCAGATCCAATAAGGTAGAACTCAAATAAATAAGCAATTAGGCCATGAAATGCAATAAATTAGAAACAATAAGAGTCTGATTCTTTTGGTTTTTAAAAACCGTTTTCCGTTTTTGAAAATTGAAAATTTTTTGAAAACTTGTTTGGCAAGGGGTTTTTTGGAAAATTTTTTTAGAAACCAGTTTTCTAAATTAGCCTATTGAAAATCGTTTTCTAAAAACGCTTCAAAGCTGTTTTCTAAAAATTTTCCAACTCTTTTCTTCTCTCCTTCACCGCTTCGGCTCCTCTTGTTTCCCTCTCCTTTAGCTTCTTCTCTCCTAAAACCCTAGATCTGAACCCAAAATCGCACCAAATCGTCTCCTCTGCTTTTGATATTTTCGCACCAAATCGTCTCCTCTCGATACTCTCCTTTACCTTCGTTTCCTCTCCTTTACCTTCTTCTCTCCTAAAACACCAGATCTGAACCCAAAATCGCACCAAAATCGTCTCCTCAACGTTTTCGTTACTCTTTCAAAGAGAACGTTCTCTATAAAAATTTCCAACCGCAACCCTCATCGATCTACGGTTTTGGTGTAGAGGTTGGTCGGATTTGTTTGTTGCCCCTACTTCTTCGAGAGTTTCATGGTGTGTGAAACTAGATCTGCTTACAGGAGAATGTCTAGTTGAGCTAGGTTTAATCGAATAAAACGTCGTTTGAAGGTTGAATCCTGTGGAGACAACTTCTCTATTGCTGAAAGGAAGCTATGATTTTTTTGGAACCAATTTTTCACAGTAAGATCTGGTAGGATTTTGGGATGTGAGATGAAATTTTTTTGTTCCTGACATGGGATCTGAGATGGATCGGTAGAGAACGGGTTTATTTTTAATTTTTTCCTTTTACGGTCTGCTTTGATATGGGATCTAAGAAGGTTTTTGAAACCTTTTTTTGTCATCGTTATCCATTTATTATGGGACTACAAAATAGTTCGGTTGATTTTGTTGGTGTCAAAACTTGAGACCGCAAAAATTTGTCAGAACTACCAATCATCTTCAAATTTGTTCTTGTGATATTTGTTTCCGTTCATTTGGGTAGTGCAAAAGTTTTGCATTATTGCATTTATATTGATACCGTTTATGTCCATAATATAGATGACTAGTAAGGGGAAAGAGATGGAGGTGGATGTTGATGTTAAGGTATGGCCGACAGTTGTTGAACGGGTGTTTGTCAATTTGATGGAGGAAGCGGTAGACCAATCTAGTTTAAAAAGTTCAACATTTGAAGCAAAAGTTTGGCAAAAGTTTACCGTTGATATGCAACGCATTACGAATCGAAAATTTACGTAAGGCAATTAAAAGACAAATATGGGAGACTTCGAATTCAATGGAGGGTGTTTCGGGATTTGAAGAATCAGAGTGGTTTGGGTTGGGATGAAGATTCCTAAACTATAATTTGCGAGCCACTAGTTTGGGAGGCATATGTTAAGGTTCATATATATCTTTATCTTGATAATATTATGTGATTCACATCTTATTATACTTAAACGTAAGATTATTACTTGTTAATTAACATCAGAAAATTTTGTGGATAGTCACACCCGAAGGCCAAAAATTTTTGTTATCGGGGATTGGTAAATTTTGATGCCTTGACAAAAAAAATTCGGGACTATACTGCCCAGGGCTCACTTGCTAGGGCTTCAACACAAAAGCTCCTTACATCCGATGAGGCACGTAGAGCCGATGAAGAGTTCGCCCAACACGATATACCGTATGTAGTATCGGATGATGAAGGTGATGATGCACCGGGAGGTCAGGGGTCCCGAAAAAGGAAATCTGGCAATTCAAGTGGTTGAGGAACGAAAAGCTCGAAGAGTTCTAGGGCGGAAATGGCTTACAAATCGTTTATGTCTGTAACACCCCGCAAAATTTAAATGACAATTTTGCCCTCGGGTGTTACGCACGTGCATTTTGTACTATTACGGATCATATCCATAATGCATTTTGATATTTATTTTGAATTCCAATTATTTATGCAATCCCGTATTCTTAAAATCACATTTGAGACAACTCGAATGCTAGATTTCAATCTTTGAGTTTTACGTGCCTTTTTACGTATTCTCGATGCACGTGTCGATTTCGGGTATTCCACCGTTACGTGCAAAGTTTTCAATGGATTTCAATCATTTATTTTTTATAAACATGTTTGAATTTGTTTTGTAAACGAAAATTCAATTTTTGACTATCTTTATTAAAATAAATTTTCTACGTGCAATACACGTGTTTTCTGTACGTTTGAGTATATTATCAAATATGTATATTAAATATACTTTTCGTTGCATTCCAATTGATTATAAATATTTTTCGTTTCATAAAGTCAATTTTTGTATTTTTGAGATTTTACGGGCGACGCACGTGTTTTGGTGCACGTGTTTAAGCGCGTTCTTCCTTCAAAATAAATTTTCATGAAATTGTGAGTGTCTATTTTTATTGTGCATGAAAAGTATAATTTTTAAAGTTAATTTTATATATTTATTACATATATAAATAATTATTTTTAAAGAGATTAAATAAATAAATTGTTTTTGTACACAAAGCACGTGCACGTGCACACGTGCGATGTGCACACAATTTTTGGGGAACCGGGCTGTTTAGAGAGGAGGGAAATTCTGGAGTTTTGATTTTGAAAATAGGAGGGAAAGCAAATTTTAGTAGTGGGGTAGTGGTGTTCATGTGGGTGGTGGTTGCTATAACTACCTACTAGTCTCTTATAAAAATACCCCCTTAATCTCTCATTCTCTCATCTCTTCTTCTCCCTCTCTCTTGCCAATCCGAAAGCAACCCCAACCAGCAAAGCTCTGTCCATTCTCCACCTAAATCACCATTCCACTTGCCTATATACATATACTAATGTATATATATGTACATACATAGTATGTGTATATGAAAGAAGATGGGAGTTGTTCTTGATGTTGCCGATATGGAGTGGGGATGGAGATACTCTTGATGATGGATGCTTGCCGAAATGTGGAGCTTGGAGGCTTGCCTTGGTGCGCGGATTTCGAGGAGTTGCAATTGGAAGCTTTCTTTAGGAGCTCCTAATTCTAGGAGTCCATTTGAGTACATATCTTCATTTTTAGGTGGGTGTTTCTTAAATGCTTTCTAATTTAAGAGTAGATATTGCATGATAGTTGATATATGATTCATTTGCTTGAAATTGAATTGATTGCATGCAAATTAATGTAGAAATGAATCGTTAAATTTTGATTGATGTGGTAGTTGCAAATTGTTATGCTTAAATTGATATGATTGCTAGTTGAAATGCTAGAATTGAAGTGATTGCATGAAATTGATGTATGTAGAGACAGTATTGGTCAAAATAATGCAAATGTGTATAAAAGAAGTGTGGTTCTAACTTCAGAATATCTACTTTTGAGTATAGAGATTTTTATAAGTAAATTTTGATAAAAGACAACAGTTTATTTAGAAAATTGATTGGAAAATGTGTTTTGACGTATTATAAAGATTTCATTGAAAATGAGGAACTTGTCAGTTGATAACGATATTGTTTTAAAAGGAATATATTCTGGAAATGATCTATATTTTTATATGGAAGTACAAATCAATTACAAGGTCGAAATTTTATGTATGCTGCAATTTGAGTGATTGACAGTCGACTGTTCACTTCCACAGTCGACTGGTAAGTGTAAAAAGTTGGTTTTCATCAGCGGGACAGTCGACTGAATACTTTCACAGTCGACTGCTGCTGTCATAAATTTGATGTTTGAGTTTTCAAGGTATTCGCGGGACAGTCGACTAACACTGTCACCAGTCGACTTAACCGACTGTGTTATTACTGAAGTTTCAAGTCTCGTAGAGCAGTCGACTATCTGCTTCCACAGTCGACTGGATCGAGCTGACTGTTGTTTTTGATGTTCAAAATACTCACGGAACAGTCGACTGATACTGCCACCAGTCGACTGAACCGAACTATTTTCTGGTTCTTGAGTTTGGATTTGATCCTTGACAAATGAAAGTTAAATAAGTTGAATATGAGATTTTATGATTATTAATATGTGATTGAGTTTTATTGTGAAATGCACACAAGGTTGTGAAAGATGGAATTGATAAAGAAATCAGATTTAATTGTTCTCATGTTATGAGATTATAAAAGAAATGTTTTGAGAAAGAGTTTGTGAACAAAAGAAATGGAATTATTATTGGAGATTGATTATGAAATATTGTTGATCTCTAGAATGAGATAGTTGTTGGAATCTAGAGGCTGGGCGAGACCCTAGTGACCGGCAGTATTATTTATGATTTGAGAGCTAACCGTTGAGGGTTGAGTGTCTCTTGAGAAGTAGCCAGGTAGGCTGACTGTCTCTGTTGTTGATTTAAGTTCGGTAGGGTAAGCTAGCTCTAGGTTGTGATGATTTTCTTTAAAACAAACTTTGTAAAGCTGTGATGGAAGTAAGAGAAAAACATAAGTATGGGAGCCTCGAGTCTACGATGCGGATGTGATCCACAGAATGCATGCTTGATGAGTCAAGACATGGCGTGGGCAATACTCCAGAATGATCGGGATCTTGGCGACGCTTGTGGGATGTTTGGTGACTGCAAGAGGATCGTGTTCAGGGAGGAGGCTGAATTATCGCAGAACGCATGCTTGATGAGTCAAGACATGGCGCGAGGTTCCCCTCCAGGGTCTTGGACACGTGCTTGTAATCATGGAACGTCTATGATACTTGCTGAAATTACAGATAGATACATAGTGGAGATGTAATGAAAGTGAGAGAAAACACGGGTATAAGAACTAGAGTTTACGGTGCGGGTGTGTGAGCCGCAGAATGCATGCTTGATGAGTCAAGACATGGCGTGGGCGCAACTCAGAATGATCGGACTTTAGTCACGCTTGTGGGATGTTTTGGTGACTGCAAGAGGATCGTGTTCAGGGAGGAGGCTGAATTACCGCAGAATGCATGCTTGATGAGTCAAGACATGGCACGGGATTCCCCTCCAGGGTCCAGGACACGTGCTTGTACTCATAGACCATCTAGGATACTCACCGTAGTTACAGGAGTAGATTAATTCATGGCGAGGGATTGAACCCTACAAAGATGAAGGACGATTAAGAGGCTTGCCCTCGGACCTATGTAGTATGTGATGCATAGAATCCGAACAAGTGCGCATTAGTGTCATGTAATATAATAACTGCATTAAGGATTAAGTGCACCGCACAACACGACAACAACAGGATAGTCCCTTTGTAGCTTTGTTGTGATCAAGTTTGTGTTTGCTAAAGTATTTAAGAATTGTTATACTGTTTCCGGCATAGAGAGGATGGCCGTGTATAATATTTCGTCAGTTGTAAGCAACTGACGTGCCCACAGTTTTATATGCAGGAAATGGAGTTACATGAAGATATAAAGATGATTTGATGCTGTTGATTACTTAAATGTTAAAGTTGTAACAATTGTACATTCATTATTTGTATTTTATTAATTCCGCTGCTTATTGATGTAAAAGACTTTGATGTAATTATTGTTGAAATAAAAGTTTTAAATTCCTTGTAAAATTGTACGAAGAAAGCGAAAAGATCCTGTAGAACTCTCGAATTCAGTTGTATTTGGAATTCGGGGTGTTACAATGTCTGCCCAACTTGCGAAACAAAAACATTACGAGGGCTTAAGCCGAGAACAAAGTCAACCCCAGCCAACTCAACCCTAGCCAATTCCACCCCCGTGTGTCGAAGACCCTTACTCCATGACAGAATGCATGAAAATAATGAATTCGATGACTGGGCTTACTTCCCAACAGATTGGAAAGGCATTTAACTTGTTTCTGAGCAGCCCAACGGCACGTGAAGGCTTCATTATGATGAGCGAGGAGTATAGGGTTTTGTGGTTTATGAGTATCGTGGACTAAGGAACTCACTTTCTTTTTTACATTTATTACTTGCCTATGATTTATTAGTTTGTTTTGTCATTATTTCATCGCACAATGAGCTTGATGTTTAATTTAATGAACCTGAACTATTTTACTATGTTATGTTTTTGGTTTTATTTGCTTTGTCATTGTTCGATAAAATCATATTTTACTGTTCATTTAAAAATGCAACACACTATTTGGAAATGAATTCTAATTTTTTCACAGTGAAATACTATTGCACGTGCTACCATAGTGATGGACTGGTCAGACGATGACCTTGACGATTTGGAAGACTTGATGACACTCGAGTACATAAGGTCCTTAGAAAAAGAACCACATTCCACTCCCGCACTAACAGGGTGAGAATATTTGCAAGAAATGTTAGATGGTCCCGCGTCTAAGTTCCATAGCATATTTCGTATGAATCAAGACTGTTTTTTGGCTTTGTGTGAATTTTTGACGAATGGCAACTACCTCAAAGAGACGCAGTCGGAGTCCCAACGTAGACCTGTCTCATGAAGAAAGTGTCGTCATTTTTTTGTATATTGTCGGTCATAGTCACAGACAAAGAGTGGCATCTGGTCGGTTTCAACACTCGACACATACAATAAACACACATTTTAAGGATGTGTTGAGAGGTTTGGCCAGTGCAGCAACAGTTCTCGTTACTCCCCCAGATACGACACGTATACATGAAAGGATTACTAGTTCCACGGATTTTTATCCATGGTTTAAGGTATGTTTTAGAAAATAAACATCCATCTAAATTTTCACATAGTGTTTACATGATTTTTCATATATTGTATCGTTCCAAATACGCACCGTAGTCACATGTCCAAGGGCATACATAGTATTCTTATAATATTTCAATGTACACTGATAAAGTAGTTTTTAAACTGAATAATGTAGGGAGCTATTGGTACTGTTGATGACACATTAGTCGATGCTTGGGCACCCGCTAGCCGACATAAGGCTTGTTGGGCACGAAAGGGTCACATAACGCCAAATGTCCTAGCCGCTTGTGATTTTGATATGATGTTCACATTTGTTTATGTTGGATGGGAAGGAAGTGCCAACGACTGCCGTGTAATTCAAACAGCATTATCACAAGGATTGTTTCAAATCCCTGTAGATGATAAATATTATTTGGTAGATTGTGGTTACACCAATATGCCAGGTTTTTTAGCACCATACCGTGGCGAGCCTTATCATGCACAAGACTTCGAAGGGGCCAATCATGCACCGACTCAACATAGACAACTTTTTAACAAAATGCATTCAAGGCTACGAAATGTCATCGAAAGAACTTTTGGAGTCTTGAAAAAAAGGTTTCCTATTTTCAAGTATATGTCTAACTACAAGCCAACAAGACAGGTTCTAATGGTGACTGCTTGTTGTGACGTTCACAGTTTTATACGAACACATACAGTAGATGATACCTTTTTTACGGATTATGTAGATGAAGAATTAATTCATCATTTACAAAATGATGAAATTGCATCAACATCTCAAGGGTTGGATTTGTCTGCTTCCCAATTGAACCGTATGGGTAGAAAAAGAGATCAAATTGCTACGGCTATGTGGAATGCGAGACAGTGATGTCATTTGGATATTTATGTATCATTTTAATATTTACTGTTATAATTATCACAAGCATTTGTTCCTTTGCTTTTGTTACTGTGTGAGATCCTGCCTTGACCAATTGTTGATGTACAGAGATTGCACATGGATTCAGTTTTGTTATCAATGATGATCGAATGATGAATGGAGTTCTCAATAACTGGAAGTGCTTATTATTTATTTTTTTACTCACCAAGATGATGTCGGTCTAGGAAATGATGAAATCCACAACTTATTTTTGAAAGTGTGCCCCCCCATCCCCCTTCTGCCTGGTTGTATTGTATATTGGTGATACTGAAAATATCAAATTTACGAGTGAATATCCATGGAAATGATGAGAGTTTTTAAGCTGATCCATGGTAATGATGAGACTTTTTAAGATGATCCACAGAAACGAAGGTAACAGTTTCTAAGCTAATCCATGGAAATGATGAGAGATTTTTAAGCTGATCCGTGGTATTTGTGATGGCCTACTGAGTGTATGATTGATGAATTGAACTATGGGTGGCAGAGGGGGGGGGGGAGACACATAATTAGTACTAGTAGGCATGGCATTGTAAAAAATGCAGCCCTAGACTAATTTTTATGATTTATTTGAACAATTGGTACATACAAATGTGTTCTGAGCCTACGACTAATTCAATCCTTTAAAAGGTTGACATTGCTTTGTTATAGTATTTGACTTCATGATTTGTTTGTTATGAAGTCCCCTTAATTCCTTAGCAGGATGAACACTGGAATGGTATTAGCTAGTTGTATACGAGATTTTCCATGGTTTCTGATGCTTTATAATAACTCTGAATATTGCAATAAATCTGATGATGGTTTCTGATGCTCTATAATAACACTGGTATTAAATATTTTGAACAAGGCAACATTACAATAATCATGATGATTTATTTGAACAATTCTTCTATACTTTTACTGTGTTCTAAGCCTATGAATGTGAATTGTGCCTTTGTTGAGGTGTGTTCGGGTGCCTATTCTTCTATACGCAGTTTTCAACTCTGATCTTCACAAGGTAATATATTTCTTACTTCACATCCTCCAAGTATTTCATTACCAACATCCTGCTTTTACTTCAGCACCAAATCATGATTACATTCCAGTAACTAGTACAGAAGTGAAATGATATTGCTTAATCTTGGGGAGTCATGGCTTCTGCAGAGTCATGGCTTCTGAATCTTTTGGGGTTTTATTTTTTTGGCTTCATCTTGCTGTAAGTATTTTTTTCTGCATCAATGCTGATTTAATCAAGAAAAAGAAGTTTTTTCTATCCAATATTTATGTATTTCTACATTGTTATAAGCAGCTTTCCTATTTGAAGTTGACAACAGTTTCATGTGCATACTACCACATTAGTGGCAACCTTTTCTTTGCAATCAGCTTATTCATGGGAAGTGGATAGCTTCTGAGGCTTTCAGGTTTATCATCTTGTGACATATGTTTGGATTGATGTGAAATTTTATAATATATTTGAAGCATGCCAACACATCTTAATGTGGAAGGATGCCACCACACATCAATTTAAAATGTTAAGTTATATACATCGAGTGGGTTAGAAAACCACCTACTTTAATTTTCACTCAGTTGTGCTTGTATGTCAACATCCCCCTCCTGCTAATATTTGGTTAAGCTACTAGTATGCAAAAGTTTCTGACACTTGCAATTCCTATCAGTTATCATTATTTTTCTACATTAGCAGCATCAAACTTTGTGCTATTTATCAGCAAAACTGAAAAAAGGCTGTAAGAGATTAGTGTTATAGGTTTGGTATTACCCTAATAATTGTGCTTGTGATGGATTCTCAGGTTTGGATAAACTCTTTCTACTAAAATTGATACATGTGCCTCAGATGATACTGAAAATGATGGCTTTATGATGCTGGTTTGGGTTCTGATGCTGATATTATGTACCATTCCCTTACTGGTTTGGGATGGAAATGATGCTAATGGATTCTACTGCTTCGGATGGATATTCCTCTATTTTTGATGCTGTGTTTGGCTTCTGACGCTGTGATGGCTTCTAATGGTCTAGGCAATGGTCTATGTTATGATGCTCCTGTCATTTTGTTATTGTCGGTCTACATCTAAACAGGAATGCTTCATTTAATTGCTTAAATCGCCCTACTATTTTACCTCTATCAATCTAGGCAATGCTGAATTATCAAAAGTTATGATGCATGTGATTGGTAATGGTTGCATTTGATGCTTTATTAGGGAATAAAAGTCATCGATCCAACAGTTGATAATATTTCATTATTGGTATGGATATCAAATGCATTACAATGCATGATTAGAACTATTTAGCATGGCATTCCAATGCAGCCCTACACTAATCTCCATGTTCTATTCAATCATTTTTTCTATACATACATGTTCTGAGCCTATGACTAATTGATGATAGTTGCTGATTAAATTAATGCTAGGTGCTGATTTTTGGTTCTTGTACATGCTTTAGGATATGTTGGTACCTGGGAAGCTTTTGGAGAGCCCAGAAGTGCTTGCAAACTGGCAGCGAGAGTACACAATGGAGACAATATTTGTATCTGATTTGCTATTTTGCACCTTCAAAATGAAACATCTTTAGTTCATCTGTTCCTGTCTGAATTGTTTAAATCTGAACAATGATTTAGATAGTATGTTTGTAGATTTTTCTTTTGCTTATTATGTAAGGAAGTACACCAACTTGCATATATTATTTCTCATCTGATCCTTTCTTATTGGTTCATTCAAACATCAACTTGCCCAGTGATGCATATATCTTCATCATTTGATCATTCAAATAAATAGTCTATTAACGAAGCAGTACTTCGGTTCCCAAAACGTACATAAACCTCTCAAAATAAAACAGAGACATTACTTTGATACAAACAATACCTACACATCAACAGCCACACGGTCTTTCGCATATCGCATATCAGTTGATGCAATCATCTTTATATAATACCAATACAACATCTTTTTTGGAAAAAGTATAGTCGCATATCAGTTCATGTGAACAAGCTTAAGGTATTTCACATTAATACAACTCCTCACATTGAAAATATTTGCGCCATTGGCGCTTTCTCACGATTCTTTTTCGTATACTTGTAGAACTTTGCTCTGTAACTGCAGGGGGAAAAAAACACTTCAGAAGAAAACTAAAGCAAATTGTTTAAACATACGGCGTTTATAATCTCAGTGTCATAAAAACTGTACTTCTATTAATTTGAGAATTTAATTTTACACCCAAATGCCTTTTATAAGCTCATTATCCAATTATATTTTTAAGAAAATTCCAGATTTTTTTGGTTTACCAAACGCATTTTATAATCTCATTTTCAAAAAATAGTTTTCAAAAAAATTATTACCAAACCGCTTTTACACTCTCATTTTCTGAAAACAGTTTTCAGAAAAAATTTATTACCAAACAGCTTTTACACTCTCATTTTCAAAAAACAGTTTTGAGAAAAAATTTTACCAAACAACTTTTACACTCTCATTTTCAGAAAACAGTTTTCAGAATTTTTTTTCAGAAAACTGTTTTCAGAACAGCAAACCAAACGCACTGTAAATCATCCAGAGACAGAATAATTAGCTGACAAAAGAATCACAAAAGAATCAAACAAATTGATGAATATATAAATACTAGAAGGAGGAACAAATACACGGTTCAGGAAAAAGAAAGAGTACAAATAGAATGAATACACTGGGAGAAAAAATATAGTACTAAAATACAGAAAATGGGATACAGGAGTTACACACCCTGAGCAAGATTCAAACATCCCTGAAGGATCCGATAAGTTCTGTTAACCATAAACACGGGCGAACTACTCCTCAAAGGTTGTGAAACTCAACCTTCGGGAGTGGGGGCTAGAGATGTGGGTAAAAATAGAACAAAATTTGGACCTTCCACATTTGGCACGAATCTTAAAACTCTCAAGGTAAAACGGTAATTTCAACAGATACAGTTTTGATGGGATGAGCTGGGCCGTTTTCATGCCTATCGACCCAACCTCGCCTGTAATAGTGACTGCTACAACAACCCTATCGTGAAGGAGTTCAGATTCATCAAACCCAGATTAAACCCTCTATTTCTAGGGGGTAATTGCTTCTATCACTCCATACACAAGAAAGAGTTTGAAAACTCTATCTCTTCATCAAGAGAGGAGTCCAGACTTGATCTCTTCAAATGGATGGGCATAACTGACTCTATCCAACCACCGGAAAGTAGAGATAGATGAATATCTTGAAACAGGCCCCCTCGGCGACTATATATACCTCGAGACCTCCTTAGAAATAAGGTAACTGACAATTGCGCTCTCAAAACCCATAATATCTTCGAGTTTCTGACTTGAGCGTCGGAGGGTCTGTCACTGCGGGTCACCCCTGGTGTTTCAGACTTGTGTGCAGGTCCAGAGGAGCGATCTTAGCCATTCCTAACTATCAGCTTTCGGAGTCAATTGTAGTTTTTTGTGGTCAAAATCGACAAATAGCGAAGGTTCGATCTTTACTGTTTTATTTATAAGAATTTACGTATTTGTTTGCTCCCAACACAGAAATAAGCAGCAACATAACTCATTCTCAAATTCAAATATCTAAACCATAGACACTAAATAGTAGACATAAGTAAATGTGTATTAGCTACGGCCATTTAAAATTTAAAAAAACAAGTAAATGTAAATCTATATAATAAAACACAAAGAAAGCTATCAAGTGGCTCTCCTTCAATCCCCCCAAAATCAAAGGCCCAGATCTAACATCACAAAACACATTCCCCCCCCCCCCTAAAGTTTTTCCCCAAAACTCAAATTCAAATCCCCCCAAAACAGCTTTTTTATTTATTTAACTCTCTCTCTGTGCGTGCGTGCGTGCGTGCGTGCGTGCGTGCGTGTGTGTGTGTGTGGAAACATAGACTTTTATTTACAACTAATTAAGGTCATACTATTCAAACTTGAGCTACATAATTGTTGATTTACTTTTTACAAGGCTTTTCATATGTTGTATCGTTCTAAAGACGTGCCGTAGGCATGTGCCCACGGGCAAATCTAGTCTATATTATAAATCACAGAGAAAGCTATCAAGTGGCTCTCATTCAATCCCCCCAAAATCAAAGACCCAGATCTAACCTCACAAAACACATTTTTTTCCCTAAAAGTTTTCCCCCAAAATTCAAATTCAAATTACCCCTAAAACAACTCCCTTATTTATTTAATTCCCTCCCTCTCTCTCTCTCTCTCTCTCTCTCTCTCTCTCTCTCTCTCTCTCTCTATATATATATATATATATATATATATATATATATATATATATATATAGGCAAATGCTCCATTGAAAACGTACTGTAGCGATGAAAACGTGGAAAAAACCACTTAGGCCAACGGCATGCATTATAACCTAGCCGTTGTTTCCAACAACGGCCTAGGTGGTTTTGACGTGTTTTCACAATATTTGCGTTTTCAATGGAGCATTTCCCATATATATATATATGCCTTAGATAGCCTAACAATAAAAAATCAAGTAATTTGAAGTTCATTTGCCCATCCATCAAGCTGTTAGAATTTTCAGCCATACAATTTTGTGATGATGTAAATCAAGGGCAAATGAACTTCAAATTAATTGATTTTTTATTGTTAGGCTATCTAAGGCATATAGAACGATATGAGCGGTTCGGATTTTTCATAGGGTCTCTAGTTCGTGAGTGCTCACGGGTTGCTCACCAAAGTAGTGTGCAATCGAAGATTTCTCTATATATATATATATATATACTAGTTGAAATTTGCCGTGCACCAAGTGCACGTGAATGTTGAATATTTTATTGAAATACAACTTATGAGAATTTACAACTACTTCATATGAGATACTCTATTCCAGATACTACTTCATGTGGGAGCTCTGGTTTAAAAGATAATCATATCCATTTTGAATGGAACATGATTCTATGCATGCAAAACTTAATCAAGCTCACTAATAGAAATTCACCGAAATTGCAATTCAAACAATGACAAAGTGTATACACCATCACCATGAACATCAACTACTTATTATGACTTTAGATAATACATATGATGGAGGGGATTTTGATACATGGTAGGAAAAATAGTGCCATACTACAGCTTCAATTACTGAAAATAATGGACTTGATAAACATTTTTGAATTGTTTAGGTCCAAAACTAAGCATGTACCATACATAGGATTCATATGTCAAAACCTCACATATTATAATTCATAAATGATACACTATAGGTCAGATAACCTTGTTATAATATATTGAATGTTGATAAGTTATAATATATTATAGGTTTTTTATTTGTTTACATGGTGACTTACTTAGTAGTTTATGCGAAAGAAAAACTTTGTTTGTGATATTCTTGTTCCAATGAAATGATTTCCATTGATCCCAGACCCAAGCCTAAATGGATTGCATGTTGTGCATGTTTTACGTAGACCAATTCATCATGGAAAGTATTACTTCTTATATCAAAACAGGACATCCTATTTGTTTCCTCATCAAAAAGAAATTGAAACTATCAAGCATAAAATATATTAGTTATGTTTATATTTTGGTTTTGAGAATTGTATTGCAGTGACCTATTTGATCCTCTACATCGGCTCAAATTGTTAGAAAATATAGATATGGGTTATTTTATAAGTAGAAAGTTTCCTCGTGTCAAAGATGCTTTTGGCTCTAGGATGTAGCCTTCATAGTTCCTACCTATACTCTTAACCAATCTTGCCTGTATTCAATATGATTAACTTTCAATTTATTACTTGATTCTACAACCTCAACATCAGGATGCATGACTTGCATTACCCTATTTTTGTTAACATATATTGGAGATGTACATGTAGATTTAGAGTTAAATCAAGTAAAAATTGATGTAACTAGGGACGGCAACTGGGTCGGGTCAACCGGCGACCCACCCGCGACCCGGCCCGCCAACTAGGGATGCTTTCGGATAAGGATATATCCGATTCGATCCGCATCCGAATCTGATTTTTTGGCGGATACAGATATGAAAAATCCGTATCCGGGCGGATACGGATACGAATTCGGATATCCAAATCCAAAAAAATTCGGATTCGGATACGGATACGGATATTCATAAAAGAAGCGGATTCGGATACGGATATCCGCTTAATTTAATATTTATTTATTTTATAAATATATTTAATAGTTATATTATATAACTTAAACCTAATCGGCTAAATCACCCCAAATCCCAACTTAAACCTAATCTTCTCCCCCGTCTTCCTCTTCTCCCCCATCCCTAATTCCCAATTCCTAACCCAGTCCCCATTCCCAACTCCACATCGACCTCGCGAGCCCCGTCGCCAGCCACGCCAGTCGCCATCGCCCCGTCGCCACGCCCCGTTGCGAGCCCCGTCGCCAACTCCCCGTCGCCACGCCCCATCGCCATCTCATCTGGTGGTACGAGTTACTGTTTGAAGGAATGCGTTTTAGCTATAGTAGTAGTAGTAGTAGTAACTAACACCATCATTTGTTAGTTTGTTATTTTTAGAGTTTGATCGATTGATTGATGTTCAATTGAGGATAAGATGCAGTATGTCTTTGATTAAGCATGCAGTGCCCTTCTTCTCCAATTTTCCAGAAATACTGTTCATGGTGTATGAATATTTTGGAAGAATGTACTTGATGGTTGGCTTGAAATCTTGGAGCTCATACAGTTTAGTATTATATTGTTCTTCTATTTGTGCTACGTTTTGCTTCATGTACATGATGAGTTTCACACGGGAAACATGAATTGAATTTGTTATTGTAATTTTTCTGAATGTATGAACTGAATCAAAGTGCAGCCAGTATTTGTTCTTGCACTAGTTTCAGTGCAGCATAGTACATTTATAGTGCCCTGTAACAAATTAACAATGTTGATCCAAACTTCAAATATTAGTTGCTAAGAAGAGGAATGAGACGCAAAACTAATAGAATGGATATGGGAATGTAACAATAATGGTCACTGTATCTTGCAAATCGTAACCTTGTAACTTTGTCTGGTGTGGTATCTCTAGGAAGTTGCAAGCAGTAGCCAGAAGGGTGTGCATAGCTCCTGCGTGAGCCTTGCAATACATGAGGTTAGCCAGCCACGGGTTATCATGAGGTTGTACTGCTAAAGAATTGCCAGGAGGTACCGCAAAAGAACCAGAAACTTTTCTCTTGGGATTTTTATGCTCCTTTTCAAATGAATGGCTCCTAATCATTGATGTTTGTGTGCGCGTTTATGTAGGTCGTGTGTCCAAGCATCACCTCTTTGTATAATGTGGTACAACTTATATGTTCATTTGATGTTTGTTACTTATATGTTCATTTGATGTTTGTTACTTATTTTGATGTTTGAGTACTAAAGTATCTTGATCTGCAAGTTGTTATTCATGTATATTTCTTTGCTCATCAAAAGTACATGATCACATTATTTGTGGGGGAGTTATTTGCAGGTATTGAAAGAAAGCTTTTATTGTGCTGTTAATGATGGCATCATCAACGTTGTTGATAAGGTACCAAACATGATAATTTTCTATTACTTGAAACATATCTCAGCTATAGCTTGTTTTAAAATATATATAAAAGCAAATTAAAACCATATGTAAATTGGCTTGATCGATCGATGTGTTTCACCCTGCAGGCTTTCAGACGAAGCTTAATGATACCTGTGCATGTTCTATTAGCATCAGGGTTGATTTTTACGGTGTTTCTTTATTCACTTGTACTTCTTGAAATTATTTGCACTTTTAGTTAGTTGCTGGAAATCTTCATGAATAATTGCTTTCTGTATCTATCTATGTTAATGGTGTAAAAGTTAGATGACTACATTTGTTTTTGAGATTGGATGCTTGAGTGATCTGTGGATATAACCAGTATGCTTGAGATTATATACAAGTACAAATTCTGCTATTTTTTAAGAATGAAAAAATACTTTATACATTGTCATTGTCAACTTTTCTCCATTACTGCAGTTCTTCCCAAGTGCTATCTTTTTCAATTACGCCACATCATCCTGGTAAAAGAAGTTAAAGAGTCAGTTTCAAACCAATGCAACATAGACAAGTAAGTGCGTATTATATTCATTTTTTTTATAAAAGTTGTATATATTTGAAATAAATTTTCATTCTCCTTTTTTGTTCTGTTGATTTCTATTTTGTTATTAGATATGAAAATCGATATTTACAATTCAGTGATATACATGTATAAGTACTAGTTAAGAAAAATAAATAGCAAAAACTTTATATTTGTTATCCGAATTCGTATCCGTTATCCGGTAGACCGTATCTGATTTGCATCCGTATCCGAAAATTGCGGATACGGATGTTGGTATAGCCAATATCCGATCCGTATCCGATCCGAAAGCATCCCTACCGCCAACCCGGCCCGGTTAGCTGCTTGGCGGGTTAGGGTCGAACCCGGTGAACAGTACCGGGTCGACCCGGGTCGCAATTAACGTGAATTGAACTCATGAAACCCGGCCCACAAACCCGGCCCAACTCGCGAATTCAACCCGCCAACCCGCGGGTCGACCCGCCAACCCGCGGGTCGACCCGCGGGTTCCGACCCGTTTGACCCGTACGGGTCGAACGTTCGACCCGTGACGGGTCGACCGTTGACCCGCGGGTCGAACGGTCGAAATTTCCGCTGCAGCGCTGCTTGCGCTCTGTCTGGGACAGAGCCGTTCGGAACGGCTCTTTGAGCCGTTGGTTTGTTTTTTTTTTTTGTTTTTTTTGTTTTTTCCCACATATTTAGCCTATAAATATCCCCAAAAATCTCATAAAAAATCACACCTCACTCTCTTACTCTCTCTACTATTATACATCATTTGTAAAGAATTTTTGAACAATTGTAGTATTCATCAAACAAGTGTACAAGGAGGCATATACACGATCAAATTTCGGTCATATCCGAATCAAAATTCAACGTCTTCAATGTCTTCAACTCTCTTCAACCCTCGTCAAATCTACTTCAACCTCTTCTCAACTCTTCAATTGCGGAATCGGCAAAGTGCTCCTCCATCTTTTCTATCTATTCTTATTTTCACGGTTTTTTTTACATACGCGTATTCCACGGTGAACGGTATCAAAATATCTCTATCTCTCTCGTTAATTTTTTTTTTGCATTGTAGTTAAAATTATTGTTCGTTTTTTGAACTTCTCTATCTCAACCCTCTTGTTTTTTAGATTTTTTTTGTATAATTCATCGCTCCTACATTGTATATTTTTTTTACATGCTTTAGCACATTACTACATTTTATCTAGATCACGCGGTAGCGGTCGTAGCGGACAAGATTCCTCCTCCTCTTCACGTAGGCCACCAATTGTCCCAACTAGTGAGCCCGCCCAAGATTACATTGATCCTACTATGGAACAATGGGGTACACACGACGATGTTGTAGGTGACATACAATTAGAAGAAGAAGAACAACAACAACAAACCGAAACCACACAACCCCGTAGTAGTAGGAAAAGTAGAGGAGAAACTAGCGATTGGCATAAGTTTTATGATTATATCCCGGACGAACATACTCCGGGTATAGGTTTGAAAGTGTGTAAAACATGTAGTAAAACATACAAATTTAAGAGGGGTGACAGCACCAGTACAATTAGTAGGCACATCCAACATAATCATAAAGAACTTCTTGATCAAATACAAGGCCAACAAAAAATCAACCCTAGGACCGGTCAAGTTGATAGCCACCCTTATGATCCCGAACTTGTTCGTCGGGAAATGGCCCGATTAGTCATTAAGGAAGAGTTACCATTTTCCTATCCCGAGAGTAGGAACTTGAAAAATTTTAATCAAACGGCCTTAAACCCTCATTTTAAAAGAATTCCGAGAAATACTTGCAAATCGGATTGTTTTAAAGTGTACATGGAAATGAAGGACGCTTTGATTGCAATTTTATGGAGTTTAACTTGTAGGGTTAGTTTAACTTCGGATTGTTGGACAGGTGTCAACAATATTCCAATGATGAGAATAACCTGTCATTGGATCGACAATGATTGGATTCTTCAAAAAAGAATCATATCACTTGCGGCGTTGCCGTATCCCCATAGTGGCGCTGAAATAGCAAACCGTATTATAGAAATTTGTGATGTTTTTCATATTCGCGATAAAATTATGGCTATTAGTTTTGATAATGCATCTAACAATAATGTAGCAATTACTACTTTAAAATCTTTATTAAACCCTCCATCTGACAATATTTTTCATTGTAGATGTGCATGTCATATTATAAATTTATGTGTTCAAGATGCATTAAGAATAGCTTATCCATATATAGTTAAAATTAGAAATTGTATACATTTCATTGCATTAAGTCCAAGCATTTTACAAGAATAGAAAGATTGGGGTAGGGTTAGAAATGTTCCTTTTAGAAAATTTCCAAAGGATGTTAGACACCGATGGAATTCTACTTTTTATTTACTAAATGTTGTCACTGATTATAAAGCAGTTGTAAATGATTTTTGTATCGCAAAAAATATGCAGAATTTTGAAATGACTCCCCCCGATTGGTTTTTTGCCGAATCTTTGTTGAAATTTTTAGAACCTTTTAAAACCGCAACTTTAAAATTTTCAAAAACATATGAATCTACTTCTAGTAGCATTTTTATTGAATTAGTTAGCATGATGCAAATATTTAACGAAATGTTAAATGATCCCTATATTAGTGACATTGTAAAACCTGCATTAACAAAATTTTTGAAGTATTATTTTCCTCCTCCTATGTTGATTTGTATTGCTACTGTTATGGATACTCGTATCAAATTAGAAGGTACGAAGAATTTGATAGAAATGTTTTTTGGATATTTAGAGGTAAATGTAAAATTAACAATTGATTGCGCTAATTTTTTAGTTCAGTTTGAATCTACGTTAAATAACTTGTATGATTATTATGATAGACGTTTTGCTTCTAATAGTACAACTTCTGTAGTTAGTTCTTCTTCTGGTAGTTCTAAAGGTAAGGGTAAAAGTAGAATTGGTGATAGAACATTTAGTTTACTTGAACAAATTCAATCTAAAAAACCTAGGACTAATCAACCAAATGAATTAAATTGGTATAACCAACAAGATTCTAAGCATACTCTTTCTCCACTAGATATTTTAAAATGGTGGAAAGAACATGAACACACTTTTACTATTCTGTCAATTATGGCTAAAGATTTACTAACTCCTCCTGTCTCTACAGTTGCTTCTGAGAGTACATTTTCTACAAGTGGCAGGGTTCTATCTGATTACAGGAATCGCTTGAAGCCCGAGGCGTTAGAGATGCTCGTTTGCATAGAAGACTGGCTGAAGACTAAAGATAGGACACAATGGATAGCACTATCGAGTTCCACAAGTGGGAGCAACTCGCCCGAAGAACAACAACAACAACAACAACAACAACAACAACAACAACAATAGCTTTACTTGTTATGTCGAATTAGAAAACTTGTACTCAATTAAAATTGTATATAAGAAATATGTTATTGTATAAAACTTATTTGTGAAAACTTGTACTCATTTCATTATAAAATTTTTCAAATTGTATAACTTAAATTCATATGAATAATATTTCAAAATTTGTTGTCAATTTCACTCTTTCAATCTTATTATTATTATTTAGATTTTTATTGTTTATTAGTATTATTACTTACTTTGTATTATATTTATTATTATTATTATTTTAAGGCTTTAAGCTACCAAAAAAAAACATAAAATAAAATAAAATAAAATAATTAAACGGGCCAACCCGCGGGTCGACCCGGCCCAACCCGGGTTGATCCCTAAAGGGTTCACGGGTTGGGCGGGCCACCCAAACAAAATCTCAGCCCGGCCCGGCCCGGCCCAAATAACAGCCCAACCCGGCCCGAGCCCGCGAAGTATACGTGCCAACCCGTCCGGGTTAGGGCCGGCCCGGCCCACTCGACCCGTTCGCCATCCCTAGATGTAACTCAATGTATCATCATGTAGTAAGATATTTCAGGCCACCAATATAAATAAACCAAGCTACATTCACTCACTACTTCTAATTATCAACGCATGATATATATCTTTATAGGCAACTTTTAAATCTCATACAAAATTTTAGTAAAATGAATTTCTACAAGATTAAAGGCATTGAAATTAACTGAAAGCATATAATACTAACATGCAACAAAATCGGGCTCCGTACAGCATGGCTTAGGGGTAAATCAAGCCTTACACCAAGTAGTTTAGTATATAATTCTTACCTATCTAACATAAATGTTCCAAGTGAACATATTTACTTCAACTTTTCTAATTTAACTATGGCTAAATTTTTTTAAAAAAACCACTGAAGTATAGGTCAGCTTAAAAAAACTCCACTGAATTTTTTTATTTTAAAAAAAACCTCACTGAACTACGTTTTCTAGGCATGGGTGAGTGGGGTTTTGTTTAAAAAAATGCTATATATAAAATTTAAAAAACCCACTGAACTTTGGGCCATTTTTTAAAAAACCACATTAAGTTTTTTTTTAAAAAATAACCGCACAAAATTTTACTTCTAACTATCAACCAAGCTACATTCACTACATGTAATTATCAACGCATGATATATATCTTTATAGGCAACTTTTAAATCTCACACAATATTTTCGAGTAAAATGAATTTCTACAAGATTAAAGGCATTGAAATTAACTGAAAGCATATAATACTAACATGCAACAAAATCGGGCTCCGCATAACATGGCTTAGGGGTAAATCAAGCCTTACACCAAGTAGTTTAGTATATAATTCTTACCTATCTAACATAAATGTTCCATGTGAACTTATTTACTTCAACTTTTCTAATTTAACTATGGCTAAATTTTAAAAAACCCCACTGAAGTATTGGTCAGTTCAAAAAAACTCCATTGGATTTTTTTATTTTAAAAAAATCTCACTGAACTACGTTTTTCAGGCATGGGTGAGTGGGGTTTTGTTAAAAAAAAGGCTATATTTATATAAAAAAAACCACTGAACTTTGGGCCATTTTAAAAAAACCGCACTAAGTTTTTTTTATTATAAAAATAACCGTACAAAATTTTTAAAAAACCGCATAAAAATTTAGTTTAAAAAAACTCACTTTAACGAAATGAGGTTTCCGTCAGACTAAATTAAAAAAATCACTTTCATCTTTCATTTGTATTTAAAAAAATCACATTCATCTTTGATTTGTATTTAAAAAAAAACATCACTTTATAACTAATTAGATGTTTGAATAACCCTTCCCCCCCCCCCCCCCCCCCCGAATTAACACTAACCCTAATCCTAACTCTGTCATTGTGTTTTAAACCAAAGTTTTGTGTGGTTTTTTTAAACGAAAAAACAATTGTGCGGTTTTTTAAAATTGGCCCAAAGTTCTGTGGTTTTTTTTTTTAATTTAGCCTTAAAAAAATTGTGTTAAAAAATAAAGTTGGGTGAGGTATTTTTATAATAAAAAAAATCAGTGGGTGTTTTTTTTAAATGACCAATACTTCAATGGTTTTTTTTTTATTTAGACTTTAACTATATATAGTAGTTATAATTTTGAAGCAAATTTCATCTTTTAAGGCTTAGTGAAGATATATAAACTCGATACAAGCATTTGAAACTACTATTTTATAGTTGCAACTCAAGAAATAGTATCAACTGGGGAACTTTTGTAAATTTAGTTGTAACTACTTCATACCTTATAGTTGTGACTAAAAAACTATTCTTCCATCATATAAATTTCCTTTAATTGTTCATTATACAATAATTGTTTAAATGGAAAAGAAAAAATAATTAAGATCAGCATTAGTTGTTATCTAACCCATTAGTTCAAAAGCAGAAAAGATACCAAAATTTGGTTAACAATTCCAAACATAACTGGAAGTTAAATAAATCATATCTCTAAATTCTCTACTAAACCAAGAGCAATGAACTTACATGCGATAGATAATATCCTTATAAGTAAATTGCAACCAAATAAAATGAATAAGAAAAAGAACCATATATAATTCCTTGCGCTCACCAAAACTTATTCATTTATAAAGATAAACACATCTAATTGAATTCCACAATGCATCCTATTTCAACTTTCTAAAATTTTGGCGACCACATACCCAATGGCCATATTGTATCATACATGCAACAAAGTTAGATCTGCTTTCCTCATTCACTAAGTTGTCGTCTCATACATACAGTAAGCATCCTTTATGAAATGATATTAATTGAAGTATCTGAACACTTGTATAGTTCACGTTAAGGAAAATTTCAAGAAATTGTCATTTCAATGAGAATAAAAGAATAAATTTAGACTTTTAGTATATAAACAAGGTTTTTGAATAAGGAGCCTTGAAAGACGTACATGTGTGTACTGTTTTCTACACCATTCATCTTATTGGTACCGATCACGAATATATATGCCAACAAAGTCCATAATGTATTTATTAATTAAATGTATCCCATCTCAACAATGCAGCCCCTCAATATATACTCTTCATCTTTTCAATCATTGTTGCTGAAATATTTTTAAAGCCTATATCGCATGTCCTCCTAAAATAGATTTGTATATAATGTTTGAAGGCGCAGGAAAATACGATATGTATTCACATATAATATATGATGCTTTTGCTTTGAAATTTTGCTATCCATTCCAGAAAGCAATTAGAAGACAATAACCATGTTTTCAAAACATATTAGGAGATCAATTATGAAAGGATAACTTGGGGTTTCTGCTATTATTACTAACCTATATAATACACTCATCCATACAAAATATTAACTACCCATTTTAATGAGAAAACATATGATATCTATATTTCACATAATCATTTATGTAAAACTTTGCATACGGTTGAGAAAGTTAACAATTCATCCCATTGATAGACACCAAGGCTTAAAGAAACATTCAATAATTGAAGGCATTGCCTAGTAACACATGGATGTTCAGCCAACAGGATGGTCATCAATTCATTTGTTGTAGAACACCTCAAGAAGGGTTCAAATGAAGATAGTTGATAGATCATGGTGTGAACTGATCGTCTGCTAGGCAGAGAAATTATTGCTTGGTGTCCTTGTGGTCCATTGTGTCCAATTGACTCGGCATTTATAACATTCTAAGTTAGATTGTGTATCGATTGTTTCCACGTCTTCAACACCTATAAAAAATCGGGGGTTTGGCAGTGCCATTGATTGATTAATTGAACGTAAGTATAAGCATAATAATAGTAATTAAGAAAACAACAACACCCTGTACTGAAAAAAGAAAGTTATATTGAAATTTATTTTGATAATCAGGGAAGCTCTCTAACAATACAAGCACCTTTACATACATAGTGCTTGTAGCGTCAATGTATTAAAGTAGAAAAACTAAAAGGAAATACATAAGTCAACTGTAAAATTATTTCCTCGGCATAGCTGGAGTTCTGTTCAGAAGCCTTTAGCTGGCTTGTGCCCTTATCGAAGAAGGTGAGTAATTCTTGTTGAACACAACCTTCAAATTATCGGTTTGTGTTCAGTAGCTTTAGCGGAACCATCTGGCTATCTTCTTTACTAAAAAATTCAACCACCATAAGATTATCTCCCTCCCTCCACCTAAAACGAAATATGTGGAAAGATCTTAAAACCTCTTTCAGACCCAACCACATCGCCAGAATTTATATTTCAAGCAGAATTAGCCTGAACATGGTAAGTTTCGGCGATCAAACATTTTTTGTTCCAATTCTTGCCAGAAAACTTGAAGAAGCCATATTAGTAAGATTGTCACAAGACCCACTCACATTTAATTTAAACCTTCCTCCGGTGGCACCCATGAGACTGTAACAGTTGCATTAGATGGACACTTGATAGAAACTCTTGCATAATCTAAGAATTCCTTTCCAATTTTGAATGCTAATGGACCAAAATCTTGAAAAACATTGGCAAATCCCTCAGAGATAATAGAACTTTGTCTTTTCCATATTAACCACACTGTATAAAATCATACATTTGAATCACCACCTAGCACCAGCTAGATCAGTGTAACGCCAATGAAACCAATCTTCCTTATCAACAAACGTCTTTTGAAGATGTAAATAAGACATAACATGTCTCATACCACCTTTGAATAGAGAGAATCAAATAATAAATCAAAACACTTTCGAGTAGGAATAACACCATATCTCAACTTCCAGAACCAATTCTTAATTGTATAGACTATAAGCAACGTAGAAACCCATTTAATAAAGTTGCAGTAGGGATTATAAATAGGATTTACGTTGCATAAATACCCTTTACAATCTTCATGGGTAAACCACACCACAAAATACAATCTTAAGCCATATATTTAAATTAGGAATCTATCTCAATTAATTCACTATGTCAGGACAAAAAACTTAGCTACTTTATTAAGATCCCACTCTTTAGACTCAGATATGAATGATGAATCTGAGTGAATCCTCAGAATGTATTCACAAATGTAGGCGTATGCCCAATGGAGCGGTATCTAGCCAAGGATCCTGTAATAAGTGAATATTATTAAGCAAATCATCATCTATAATGAAGATCATAGAAATTAACTCAAGAAAAGGCCCTTATGTAAAGCATTATAGAAATTTCAACTACTATTAAGTATTTAAAGATAAGTTTAGTTATCACAATAAAAAATTCATGAGACATCTAGTTAATTCAAGTTTGGCCTTTGTTTGCAACTGGATTCCTTAAGACTCTGGCCTATAAATTGTATAGAGTTTTTATACATATTGACTATATATAACTCTTGAACTTGATTTTTTGCCTAAAATAGCTTATATCGGTTTCCTGTATACAAAATGAATTTTGAAATTTATGTTAGCTAATAAATGACTTTTATATTCATGCCACAATTTTTTTTTTATAATTTTTTAGAACCGTGTCATGCTTCTATTGAATACAGTTGCCTCATGTCTTTCATATTAGTATTGTATCATATAAAAGTGATACAAAGTCATATCTTACAAACCGTGAGTCAAAATTCAGTTTTACCATTTTCATTAGCTTCAAAATGATGTTCACTAACTTTGAGGAAGTTTCTTAATTTTTGAACCTCATTTGTTATGATTTCCCTTATTTTAGCCTCATATTAATTTTTGTCAAAACTGCTTAAGGTGATGTTTTCACGAGGCTGTAACTTCTTGCATATTAATAAAAAATGTGTCCTATAAATTGAGTTTGTTTTCAATATACCCATCTTTAAGTGTTCCAACTTTCAAAATCCATTGAACTTTATTTATATATAAAATGTACTTTTGATTGGACCTAAAAAGCCACAAAACTGTGTTTCCCAACACATAAAAGTTTTGGAGAGGAAGAGTTTTGTGGTCCATAATGTGTCTAAGTAGATTATGTTTAGTACCAATGAACTATATCCACGAAGGGTTAAAGGCTGCAACTGTTTAACCATGGTTTTTTTTTTCTTCCTTGGATTGTAAAGATGTTAAAAGAGAAGACTTTTTAAGTAACTTTTAGGGATTTTTTTACTGAAGTCCTGGGAAATTCACCCAAGAAATCAGATTAGACATCATCATCTGTATCACCACAAACAACACCTTCGTTTGGTTCCATAACAGAAATCAGATTTCTGTTAGAGGTAGCAGGTATTAGAAAAAACATGGGAAATTTTCTTATAATTTATATATATTGCTTAAGGATGATGCTCATCATTATCTAGAAATTTCAATTACCAAAATTGAGCTACAACCTTATTCCAAAAAAATCGCCAATTAATATTGATAGAATTATTGGATTTATTATTGATTGAATAAATTGAGTACGATATGTCTCCTATATATAGGAGAGAAGGGAAGACTAAATCAATACATTATTTGATATGGGACTAAACTAATCTCTTACATAATATAATATCTAATATAATATCTAATACCCCCTCTCAAACCCAAGTTGGTTCAAGCAACATAAGGTTGGAATTTTGACGATGTTGATGTGGCAAGGACGATAAACTGTGATGTTGATGCAGACGGCAAACTGTGATGTTGATGCAGAAATGGCGCTCAAGGAGATGGCGCAGGAAAGGGATCTCACCCCTGACTAAAGAATGGTAGTAGTAGTATAAGGAAGTAGTGGTGGCGCACTATTGGGATCTCCATATCCCGAACTGTGGCGGGATCTCCATATCCCGATCGGTTGGGATCTCACCCCGAACTGAGAAGTAGTGGAAAGAAGTGGCACACTATTGGCACAAGTTGGGATCTCACCCCTGACTTGAGAATTTTCGTATATTGTGGAAGAAAGTGGTGCACTATTGGCACATGTTGGGATCTCACTCCTGAATTGGGAATTGTCGTATGTTGTGGAAGGTGAAAAACCACTGGAAGAATCCCCATAAGAAGCTACCTAGAAAGAACTTGCCAAGAGTTTTCATTTGTTTCCTGCAAAGCATTTCAGAGCTTAGCATTTAGGCTTTGTAATGATACAGGAGATTTAAATACTGTCTTTCATGAAAATAAAGGTAAAAATGAAGGGAAAAAAAAACCTTACTTAGCAAGCTTGGTTCCCTGAGGTGTGTGAAAGCCGTTGATAAGGTGAGCAGTTGCAGTGACACTTGGATAGATAATTTTGTAGTCAATGATCATGATCTGAAACAAGTTTGCAATGATACTCATTAGAAATGGACTTTAGATTTTTTTTGAATATATATAGAGGTTTAAAGTCTCTAACTAAAAGAAAAAGAAACTCCTAAATTGTACTCTCTAAGACAAAAATATATATTATTAGGTCGTACCTTTTTGAGAGGCACAAGAGAGAAGAGCCCTGAGAAAACTAACTCCCAAACAGAAACCAATCATCCATCCAAGGTAAGGCTCCTTGATTTTCAGTGGATCGTTTGCTTCAGTTGATTGCTTGGAGATTCTTTGGCTCATGCCAAAAAGATAACCACCAAAACCACTTATAAGTATAATTAGCAAGAAAAGTTGAGCTACCGAAAAATGGAAAAACAGAACAAAACAAAACATAACACAAAGATTTCCTGTACTTGGATAGACTATTCATGTTATCAACAGAAATCTACCTCCTCAGTATAATAACTGGAATATCATTCACATTGTATTATCTTCAAGTTGATTAGATTAGGATCCATACAAAAATACTATCTGTAAAGTTCAAGACAAAAGATTTTGATGATGTTCATTGAATCATATCTATAAACATATACCTGAACTAATGAGGAAAAACCCTAAGATGCCATAGGAAGGGATGAAAATAAATTAAATTGGGTTATGAAGATTGTATTCAGGATATGTACAGTCAAAGTTAACTTTAGTCCACCAAAATCAAGTTGATTGGCAAAGAGAAAATAAAACAATCATAACTTTTCCTTGCATCATAGGAATTATTCTCGTTAGAAGCAAATTGTTTTGCTCATGTGGGCGGCTAAGGAAAATGGGCCAGATTATATATAGGATGTATTGTTGCACCCGTTTGATTTGGATGGAAGAAACGTAGAAAGAGAAAGAGAAATTATATGTTGCTCATGTCGTTATCATTCTCTCAATTTATCTTAAATTCATGCAGTTGCGACTCTCCCACCCTAATGGGAGGTTTTTTTGGGTGTGAAA
Organism: Hemerocallis citrina; assembly: GCA_017893485.1. NCBI lineage: Eukaryota > Viridiplantae > Streptophyta > Magnoliopsida > Asparagales > Asphodelaceae > Hemerocallis > Hemerocallis citrina. The sequence goes on along the minus strand of CM030360.1, from coordinate 279,779,723 downwards.
TCTTCTTTAAGGCTCAAAATAGGTGGTTGGCAAACTTAGTTAAAAGCGTGTTTAGCCAAAAGTACATTTTCTATATTTTTAGAAAAAAAATTTCTCAAAGCACCTAAAGTGGTATTTTTTAATGGTCACCTGAGTTTGCATTTATCATATTATTCCCAAAAAACAATCTACATATATAATCAATTTACTTCTACATTCTTAATAAAGTCTAAAAATATTTGAAATTCTCATAGGGATTTCATCAAACAACTCATATGCTAACTAAAATTACAAAAATATGTATTGTTCATTCAGAATGAACACATTGAGGAGAAAAAAAAGAAAAAAAAAACAAAATTAATTAAACCTTCAAGATGGACTCCACTGCAGAAGATCTCCAACGCAACAATGAAAGGTTAATAAAATTTGTTACAAACCCAGAAAGTTCTATAATCACTAACAATATAAACTCAAACAAAATCAATATTACTATGACTTTGAGTATCCAACATGTCAGACTATACACAAGGTGCAGGATAATACTAAATTTATTAATGGTTCCTAATATGGCTAAAAATAGGGTTGAATCAGAACCGTCCAAATCGAGCACGAATCTTAAAGCCTAGGGGTAAAATGGTAATTTCACCTACAAACGGGTCCGAAGCGGGTACTGGGCCTCCTCATCTTAAACCCATTAACCCGCGAACAGATCCATCTCCAACTGGGTATGGGTCACAACCCAAAATGAACCCGGTCCAAAAGAATAGAATTAGGGTTCCTGATTAGTCCTAATCAACGACCTTGATTCACATCTATCATTTCACTGGAAATTAGGGATTACATTCCTAATCTGATCACAGAGATTACATTCCTTATCTGATCACAAGGATTACATTCCTAATCTGATCCCTAAGGCGACTATAAATACCCCCCATCCACCACCAGTAGGAGGTAATCAATCTTTTGCCAATTTACGCTCTTTCATAATCTTCCTGATTACTGACTTGAGCGTCGGAGGGTGCGTCGCCGGGATCAACCCCTGTGTCTCGCACTTTTTGCAGGTGAACGGCGGGAGTCAACGGTCAAACTCCGGCGGAACAGGTTTCAGGTTTGCTATTCAGTTTTCCTAAGAATCCACAAATACTGTTTGTTTACCCCCACACCAGATTTAGCGGTAACAGATTGGCGCCGTCTGTAGGAATCGACAAGTAGAAACCTTTCCTCTTCCCGTAGGTCAGACCTCCTGTAGTACCCCGTATTTTTAAATACTATTTTTGAGATTTGAAAATGAATTAAAATGATTTTCTGGAGATTTAATAAATATTTTCTAGAGATTTATCTTTTTACACGTGCGATACACGTGCAAATATTTTGGTGCAAATATCCAATTTTATATTTTTAATAAATTCTCCTACTTATAATAGAGCATATTCTAAATTTTGGGTTTTTTCTGAATAAAGAAACTATTTTTTATAAATATCTCGATAGAGAGGGGCTTATATGTAAAAAGCCGTTTGGATCTCAAATAAATAATGAAAATTTGTTTTTACTGATTTTTGGGCTTTCCGTGGTCATCATTGAAATTAAAATATATTTAAAATTTATTTAGAGTTGATTTGGTAAGGATTTAAACAAATATGGTGTTTTTGCAAATATGGAATTTATGTTGAATCTTATGCAAATGTTTTTCTGGAAGGTAAAAGTCATATATTTTAATTGCAAAATATAATGTGTATTATTAGATGTTATTTTTTAATTTTCTGGATTTTTACGAATATTTTATTATGTAATTTCAAATATTACAAAAAAGAAGGGCTTTTGTACAAAATTGCCACCCTGAGTCAAATCCGAATTTTTCTTATTGTTGGGCTGTGCTGGATTGCTGGAAAACTCAGTAGTAAAAGGATTTGATTTTTTTTTGATTTATTTAACTTATCTTAACTATTTTATAAAGAAAAGGTTATATATGTAAAGTTATATTTTGAAAGGATTATTTTGCAAAAGTATTTCAAACCCTAATTCTTTATTTTCCGGCCTGTATAAAAGATGGTGTGCAGCCGTCTTTCGCTGCACAACACAAGTTTTATTACTTTTATTCTTCTTGGAGATTGAAAGAAGAGATCTTGGATTCTTTGCAAAGAGGGGATTCTTCATCTTGCTTCGTGATATTCGCTTGATCTCTCCGACGAAGTGAGTGATGTAAATTATTTTGTTGTTGTTTGTTTTTCTTTTGATTTGTGTATGTTGTATGAGAATGATATGAATGTTTGATTGATCGTGAACGTTGAATTTCATCTATTAGAAAGCATGCTAGGGTTTGGTATGAATATGTATATTGGTTGGATGGATGAAAAATTGGATCTTTGAGAAGAACCCTAGATATTTGCATGTGAATGATTTTAGATTGTTGGAAACCTAATAAAAATTGTGAGTAGGCTATTTATTTGGATTATTGCTGATTTGATTGAGTTTGGTGGAGGTTATGCATGAATTAATTAAAAGATGAGATTTTTGGACTATTGGTGAGTTGGATGAAAACAACTTGGCCATATTGAGGATAAATTTTTTGTGTTCATGGTTCAACTATAGAGAATAGTTGAGATTGAGTTGAGAAACTTTGAGAATGATTAATGGTTTAGAGGACCATGTTTTGAGGATTTGAGTTATAATGATTAAATTGGGGATTTGTGATTTTGTGAATGATGTTGTTTGAATTTGGATTTCTCAAATGCTAGTTTAAATCTGAATGTTTTGTTATTGATATGTTTTGGAACATACAACAAAGTTACTTTTGACGTATGACTGATTCTTAAAAACTCTAGTTTTGACATATGCACAACCTAAATTCTGCAGACTGTAGGCCGACAGTCGACTGTTGGGAATTCTCAGTCGACTGGCACGACTCGACTGCTGTTTTCAATACTTTTCTTGAAATTTCGTTCTGGACAGTCGACTGATGACTGTTACAGTCGACTGGTACCACTCAGATTATTTTCTCGAAGTTAATGTAATTTCTCCCTCTGGACAGTCGACCTATACTATTAGCAGTCGACTTCTGCTATACTTAGACTTATTTTCCTAAAATTACTGGATTTCTCTCTGGACAGTCGACTGGTGAGTTTTGCAGTCGACTGTGAACACTTAGATTTTATTTTCTTAAAGATGTTAGTTTTTCACTCTGGACAGTCGACTGAAGACCCTTTGCAGTCGACTCGTTTTGAAGCTTTTTCTTGAGTTGTTCTGACGTTCTTTTAAATGATTTATTCTTTAAGTATTTCGGATCTATAACCTACTATTCTAAAATATGATTCTTTTTATAGAACATATGTTTTCAAGATATTTTATCGTTGGATTTGGATTCTAGAGCCTTATAAAGATTTGGGTTTTTGTTGATTGGAGATGTTTCTCCTTATGATCATTTTGACGATGAATTTGTGGATTGTGATTTTGTTGAGATCTCTAGGAGTTGAGTGGGAGTCCTGTAAACCGGCAGTTGAGATTGTTGAGTTAGACCTGGGAGGTCTTGGTTTAGTTGTTGTTGAGTATTTAAGTCCGGCAGGATACACTAGCTCTAGAGATGGGGATTTGGTGGTTTAATAATAACCAACTTAAGGACAGGCACTAGTGGGGATGTGATGGAACTTGGAAAACGTAAGTATAGGCTCATGGTTTTGTTAGTCCAACGGGTGCGTTCCAGGACTGTTTGTTGTTATGACTTGAGAGGACATTTGTGTGTTCGCGTGTTGAGGGTCTGCAGGCCTATTCACGGAGCATGCAGGGTGCATTCGCGTGTTGAGGGTCGGCAGGCCTATTCACGGAATGTACCTGGTATATCTGCACGTTGAGGTCCTTGCAAGCCTATTCGTGGGTTACACGGGTTTGGGAGATGATTCTCCGGTTGTTGTTTTTGAGCTATCTTACATGGTGCTTGCGCGTTGAGGGTTGTGGTGCCTATTCGTGGAGTATTCTGGATCTTGTTTCCCATTACCGTAGTAGGATTAGTTGCATAGCGAGGGGTTATCCCTATAAAGTGGAGATCGTTAAGGGCTTGCACCGGACCTATGTACTATGAAATGCATAGAATCCGACAAGTATGCATTAGAAAGTCAGCATATAGAATTATGTTTTCTTGACTTGGTTTTATGCTTGTGTTTTTCCTGTTTTTCCTACACTTGACACTTAGTCTAGCTTCACTTGTTGTTTTCATCTCATGATGTTTTCATGCTTTACTTCCTGGTTATTTCGCATTCATTTATTATTGTTGTTAATACATGTTGTTGATGACTCAATATTTTATGATTAAATTATGTTGATTTGTTTTTATGTCACTCACACCTTTATGGCTGACCCCTTTAGTTTTGGGGGTTAGGGATCATCTCTAGCCTCATGTGTTACAGGTTGTTGCTTAGAGCTTGGGGTTGGATGTTTGAGATAGTTTTGAGATAAATTGATGTAATAGAGCCGTTGTGTAAATTTTGTAAAAGAAGTGTTGTACAAAGAAAGTTTGTAATTCAAGGTGTTTCGTATTCCGCTGTGTTGTAAGTGATTGTTGTAATAAAAGTTGAAATAAAAATTATCTGTATTTTTGGACTGTGTTTAATATTACATTGAAGTTGATGCTAGGAATTGTGCCACGTATTTTCTAAGATATTATATTAGAAATTCAGGGCGCTACACCTCCTCTAGCCATGCCTCCAAGGAAAGTAAGATCTAGAGGGTCCAACCGAGGACCCAATCCCGTTGAACAACAACAGGAAGTCCCCCTCCAACCCATTCAGCAGCAGGGGCAACTTCCTCCTCAAGCTGAAGACCCTCTCCAGCAGGACCAACCTCCTCCCCAAAATCTGCAACCCCCTAAGGGTCCCCCCGGGCCTCAGAATGCCGGTGCGGGGGCCTCGCGTCCCAATCCTCAGAAGCAACCCTTCCATCAAGACCGCATCTCAGTGCACAATGCCTCCACAGATTCTATGGCCTCCCACAAACCCCGAGCTTCTGACCTTCGCAATACCATCCTCCATCGGCAGAAGGATGAGGACATTCGCCGCCGTTTGGATGAAAAGCGGGTCCGAAAGGGAACCTCCCGCCAACAACGTCCGAATGAGTGATCTCCTCATCGCCGAGACTACAGAAGGTCCCCCACTCGAAGAGGGCAGGGAGAGTCCCCCGGGCACCATAGGAGAAGACCTCGTTCCCCCGCCGGTCAGCAACCTCCGAGGAACGATGAGGCACCCATCACTCGTGCTGAGTTCCAGCAATTCCAAGCAACTTTTTTGCAAGCCCTTAGCCGCCCTGAGAGACGATGCTCTCTACCGCCGTCTCCACGAGATGGAGAGACGCATCGGCCGAATAGACAAGGATGAAGAGTTAAAAGGAAGGACCCTCCGCCCGAGTAGACCTCCCTTCTCCCGAACCATCATGGAGGCACCTGTCCCAGCAAGTTTCAAGCCCCCACAATTCGAAACTTACACGGGGGAGTCAGATCCCGTGGACCACATCGAAAGCTTCAGGACCCTCATGCTAATCCACCAAGCTTCCGATGCTCTGCTGTGCAAAACCTTCCTCGCCACCCTTAAGGGTTCAGCTCGGGAATGGTATTCTCGCCTCGCCCCATCCTCCATATTCTCCTTTGAACAGTTTGAAACCCTCTTCGTCACCCATTTTGTGAGTAGCAGATGCACGGAGGAGACCAGTATCTCGCTACTCTACCTCAGGCAGAAGAAGGGTGAGAAGCTAAGAGACTATGTGAAGAGGTTCACCGCGGAAGTCAGGTCCATCCCTTCCCTCGACCAGTCAGTTGCTGCGGCCGCCTTCCAATCAAATGTCCTCAACTCTAGCCTTCGCTCCTCCCTCGCCAAAAAGCCCCCGTAGAATTTCGCCGACCTCCTCCTTAGAAGTGAGAAATACATTTGGGCCGAAGAAGCCGAATATCTCCCCAACTTTGAGGGGTCTGCCTCCGGAACAAAAAGAAAGGCAGCTGAAGAAGAAGGGGCCAAGAAGCTCCAGAAGGACAATGGTGGCCAGCACCGCCCTCCCCCCAGGTTCGAGAAGTTCACTCCTCTCAATGCCAATATTTCCACCATTCTCATGGAGGATGAGAAGGAAGGGGTCATACCTCCTTCTCCGAGGATGAACACCCCTCCCAAGAAGAGGGACAAAGAGAAGTGGTGTTGTTTCCACCGGGATCATGGCCATGACACCAACGATTGTCGAGCGTTGAAGAACGAGATAGAGGCCCTCACCCAGAGGAGACAGCTGACCAAAATTGTGAGAGGAAAAGACCGAACTGATCTCTCCTCCCCTCCGCCTCGGGGGGCTAACAAGTGTCCCGAACAACGCGATGAAACTCCCGAATATGAGGAAGAGCGTATCCTACATCTTATTCATGGAGGCCCCATGGGAGGCTACTCCAACTCCTCTCGAAAGGCTTTCATCCGAGAGGTCAATTCGGTTCACGGCAACCCTCCCCCTAAAGGCCTCGGAGTTCCAGTCACATTCTCAGATGAAGATCTCGAAGGGGTCAGGACCCCCCATTGTGACGCCCTTGTGATCAACCTCCATATGGCGAACTTCAAAGTGGAGAAGATCCTAGTGGACAACGGAAGCTCCGTAAACATTATCTTCCTCGCGGCTTTCTGAGGACTCAAGCTATCCCGAGACAGACTCAAACCGGCCAGCTACACCCTCCATGGGTTCACGGGAGTGCCAGTGACTATTGAAGGGGTAATCACCCTCGACGTAACCGCTGGCAAAACTCCTACCACCCGGACGGAGCCAATGGACTATATGGTCGTTGATGTCCCAGCTGCGTATAATGTGATCCTAGGCCGACCCGGCCTAGCTACACTAGAAGCCGTTCCTTCGGCATATCACCTCAAGATGAAATTCTCCACCCGGGCGGGAGTAGGGGAAGTAAAGGGTAGTCAAGAAGTGGCCCGCAACTGCTATATGACTTCAACTGGGGGTCCAGTCCTCTCCCTTGAAACTCTAGAAATCCCCTAAGAGAGTGTCCGATCAACGTCAGAGCCAGTGGATGAATTGAAGGAAGTGCTCTTCTCCGAGCGGGATTCGACCCGTAAGTTCTTCATCAGCAAGACCCTCCCATCTGCCCTATGCTCCGACATAGTCCAGTGCATTAGAAAGAACCACGACCTTTTTGCATGGTCGGCAGCCGACATGCCGGGAATCTCCGAGGAGCTCCTAGTCCACCACCTCAGCATTGCTCCGGGGTCCAAACCGGTCCAACAAAAGAGGCGCAAATTTGCTCTGGAGCGCCAACAAGCCATCAAAGAAGAGGTAAACAAGCTCCTAAAGGCTTGGTTCATACAAGAGGTCAACTACCCGGAGTGGCTCTCCAATGTAGTCATGGTAAAGAAGTCCAACGGAACCTGGAGAATATGCATCGACTTCACCGACCTGAACAAGGCATGTCCCAAAGATCCATTCCCTCTCCCAAGTATCGTCACCCTGATCGACGCCACTTCGGATCATGAACTCCTCAGCTTCATGGACGCCTTCTCCGGCTACAATCAGATTCGTATGTTTCCCCCGGATATCCCGAAGACCTCCTTTGTTACCGATCAGGACCTCTACTGCTACAGAGTAATGCCTTTCGGGTTGAAGAATGCGGGTGCCACCTATTAACGCCTCGTCAACAAAGTCTTCCAAAATCAAATCGGTCAAAATATGGAGGTGTATGTTGATGACATGCTCGTCAAGAGCATTCATGGGGCCGATCATGTAGCCGATCTGCAAGAGGCGTTCGATGTGCTCAGAAAACATAATATGAGACTCAACCCGAACAAGTGTGCGTTCAGAGTCTCTTCAGGGAAGTTCCTAGGTTTTATGGTCAGCCAAAGAGAAATCGAAGCTAACCCTGAGAAGATCAAAGCCATATTGGACATGGCTCCTCCCAAGAACGTCAAAGAGGTTCAGAAGCTAACAGGGCGCCTCGCCGCCATTGGTCGTTTCCTCTCGAAGTCAGGAGAAAAGTGCCTCCCCTTCTTCAAGGCTCTTAGGGGGGCTAAGGGCTTCGAATGGGGTCAACAGCAACAGGAGTCGTTCGACCAGCTAAAGGCCTATCTAGTCAACCCCCCTCTCCTCAGCAAGCCTATTCCCGGCGAAATCCTCTACCTCTACTTAGCTGCTTCCGAACAGACCCTTAGTGCCGTATTGGTAAGGGAAGAAGACAGGACTCAAAAGCCCATATACTACGTAAGCAAGGTACTTCGGGACGCCGAGCTTCGTTATCCGAGGCTAGAGAAGATGGCATATGCCCTGATTATGGCAGCAAGAAAGCTTCGCCCATATTTCCAGTCCCATTTGGTGGTCGTTCTTACCGACCAACCATTCAAGCAAGTCCTCCACAAGCCGGAGACCTCCGGTAGCCTAATGAAATGGTCTATCGAGCTGAGCCAACACGACATATCATACCAGCCTTGGACCGGGATCAAGGCCCAGGCCTTAGCTGAATTCATCGTCGAGAGCACCATCCCAGAGGTCAGCCAAGCAACAAAAGGACCTCCTATCTGGTCGGTTTACGTAGATGGATCCTCTTGCAACGAGGGAAGCGGAGCCGGGGTCATTCTGGCAGGCCCAGATGATTTCGTCCTCCAATACTCCCTCCGCATCAACTTCAAGGCCTCCAACAATGAAGCGGAATATGAAGTCCTTATAGTCGGTCTTGGAATGGCTCGAAAGGCAGGGGCACAGCGCCTTCGAATCTTTAGTGATTCTCAGCTGGTAGTAAATCAAGTCTTGGGCGAGTATGAAGCACGAGATGATCGGATGGCAAAGTATCTAGCCAAGGTCCAAAATCTCATGGCCCTATTTGAAGAAGCTTTTATTTAGCGAATTCCCAGGGAGGAAAATTCCCAAGCAGATGCCCTTTCCAAGCTAGCCTCCTCCTCTCTTCAAGGTCTCGAGCAGATCGTTCTGATTGAAGTGCTCCTGAGGTCGAGCATAGAAGAAGAAGCTCCCGACTCCAAGGAGTCGCTGTGTGTCCAACTTCAGAACAATTGGATGAAACCGCTGATAGAATTCCTAAGAGATGGGCTCCTCCCCGACGACCCTAAGGAAGCTCGTCGAGTAAGAACCAGAGAAGAGCGGTACACCTTAGTTGAGGGGGTCTTGTACAAACGCTCCTTCACACAAGTGGACGACAGGCCATACTTGAGGTGTCTCTCCCTAGAACAAGCCACGTACGCCTTGCAAGAACTCCACGAAGGCATAAGCGGAGCTCATTCAGGGTCCAGATCCCTAGCCCGGAAGGTGTTGAATTATGGATATTTCTGGCATACTCTCCTACAAGACGCCGAACGACATGTTCGGCAATGCAGCTCTTGTCAAAAGTATTCCAACATTCGTCGCCTCCTACAAGCTCAACTCACCTCCCTATCAAGTCCTATCCCTTTCGCAATGTGGGGGATGGATTTACTAGGACCATTCCCACCAGCTCCCGACCAGCTCAAATTCTTAGTCGTGGCAATCGACTACTTCTCGAAGTGGATAGAGGCCGAGCCCTTGGCCACAATCACTGAAAACAGAGTACTTCAGTTCTTCTGGAAGAGCGTCATTTGTAGGTTCGGCGTCCCTCGAGTCCTCATAACAGACAACGGAACACAATTTACCGGGGCTACATTCCGAGCTCTATGTGAAGACCTCGCCATCCAACAACGCTTCTCCTCCATCTTCCATCCACAATCGAATGGTCAAGTAGAAAATGCCAACCGACAGATCCTCTCCGGCATTAAGAAGAGGCTGGAAAAGTCCGCCAAAGGCTTATGGGTCAATCAGCTACCCAACGTGTTGTGGAATTACCGCACTATGAAACGGACCCCCACAGGAAAGTCGCCATTCAACCTCACCTATGGGTCCGAGGCTGTGATCCCCTTGGAAGTCGGTGTACCCTCTCCTTGTCTTATGGCTTATGAAGAAGAGCAGAATGCCAGAAACCTTCGGATGAATTTGGATTTGATCGACGAGCTCTGTGAAAGAGCTTCAATTCGCCAACAAGGCTACTGAAGGAGGATCAAGTTGGCTTACAACAAGAAAATCTGTCCCACCAACCTCAAAGAGGGGGACTTGGTCCTCAGAAAGTTAGCAATCTCACTTCCTAGTCAGAAGAGTAAGCTAGCTCCAAACTGGGAGGGACCCTACAAGATCACCAAAGTGGTTCGGCCCGGGACATATCGTCTAGAAGACCTCAAGGGCAGAGAGATCCCCAGGACTTGGAATGCCGACCATCTCTTGAAGTACCAAGAGAGCGCTTGAACGCCTCTCTAAGACCCTCGGATGTCGAACCGTTCCTCTCCTTTTACTTGTATTTTTTCACTTTATTTCTTCAATGTAATAATGGCTCGCAACTTAGAAGCAGTCGACTATTAGTTTTCAATAAAGAACATTTTTCATATTTTACCTATGAACTGCTTGTATCTCTCTGTTTTTACCTTCTCTATGCTCTAACGATGAGTTCGGAGTCCAACACTTGGCTCAACTCCGCTTTGCAAGCTCGCTCTTAAGCGAACTAGAAGTGGTTCGCCATTCGGAATTGCTCTCACAACCATTGGAATAAACTCAAACGACGAGTTCGGAGTCCAACACTTGGCTCGACTCCGCTTCGCAATCTCGCTCTTAAGCGAGCTAGAAGTGGTTCGCCATTCGGAATTGCTCCCGCAACCGTTGGAATAAACTCAAACGACGAGTTCGGAGTCCAACACTTGGCTCGACTCCGCTTCGCAAGCTCGCTCTTAAGCGAGCTAGAAGTGGTTCGCCATTCAGAATTGCTCCCACAACCGTTGGAATAAAAACGACGAGTTCGGAGTCCAATACTTGGCTCGACTCCGCTTCGCAAGCTCGCTCTTAAGCGAGCTAGAAGTGGTTCGCCATTCAGAATTGCTCCCACAACCGTTGGAATAAACTCAAACGACGAGTTCGGAGTCCAACACTTGGCTCGACTCCGCTTTGCAAGCTCGCTCTTAAGCGAGATAGAAGTGGTTCGCCATTCGAAATTGCTCCCACAACCGTTGAAACATACTCAAACGACGAGTTAGAAGAGGTTCGCCTATAGGAAGGAAGATTTGCTTCTGATTTTGAGTAGTTGTTGAAGGTTGGAGGATTTGTACTTGAATTAATACCCACCAACGCAGCTTCCGAACATCAGAGACAAAGCAAACTTTTATTAAAAGGTTCAACGGAGAAATCCGAATTACAAGACCAAACTACCCTACTACAAGGAATCAAAATTACAACAACTCGTTCAACATTTCTTCGGAAGGGGGACGTTTCGATTCAGGGACACACGAGGACGGCTTCGCCTAACCTCGGAGCTTGTCTCTAAACCAACAGATCGAGATGCCTCCTCTGCACTGCCCTTAACTGTGGCCCCAACCGAAGCACCACTAGAGGAAACAGCCACCCCACTCTGAGCGTCAGCCGGGCTCCGCCTAACAGCAGGCAAACGAGTCGCGAGCTCGTAGAACGAAATTCCTCTCTCACTCTCTTTGCGGGTACAGGACGTACTGCGAACGTTGATTCTTTCGGGTTGAGGTTTGAGCCGAGCAACTTCCTCCTCTAACTCGACGATCCTATCATTTAAAATGTCGTCCCTTGCCGACAACTTGGGACGGGGGAGACTAGCGGGGCCTGCGGCGTCAGCCCTGTTGGCAATGATTCGACGAAGATGGGTAACTTTGATGCTCCTGTCAACTATGACCCTCCTCAACTTGTCGACCTTGGTCAACAACTCATCGCGCTCCGACATCAACTTCCCCACCGTCGAGTCCAACTCCTCTTCCTCTGCCAAAAACTCCCCCTCAGCTACTTCCAAATGACGAATCTCTGCGAGTAATTCCCCTTTCTCTTGGCCGACTTTGAACAAACAGCCCCTAAGTAATTCTATCTCTCCCTCAAGGCGAACCTCGCGAGACCGCTTTCGTAATTGTTTAAGATCGGATAAATACCCTCTTGCAGTTGCTTTGACATCCTCTAGTCTCAACTCGCTCTTGAGGAAGCACTCTCGACTGCGAGAGAGAGCCCGCTTCGCTTTTCTCAACTCAGTACGAAGGTGAGAGGCCTCAATTACTGGACCCAGCTCGACCTGGAAAGCGAAAGAATGTCAACACAGAAGGCAAAGGGAGTGAAAAGCGGTCAACACTTAGAAAAATTTCAGGGTGTTAACAACGCTTAAGTTCCCAACGAGCAAAAAGTGTTCACAACTCTTGAAGTTCTCAATACAAATAAAAGGTGTCCAACACTTTAGAAAAATTCCACAACTTTTCAATACAAAACCAAAAGTCAGGCTTTTCAAATGTTCGGCCAACAAAAAGCAAGTTGTTTCATTAAAACTTCCAAAGTATACACAAAAGCGGTAGCCAGTCTGCAGTTAGGCGTTACAAAAACAAAACGAAAAAAGCGAAAACAAATGAAAAGAGGCGACTAAGTTAGGGGTCGACCTCTTGGTGTTGCTCCGAACCATCGTCGCTCGGCGCAGTGACTATTGCCCCTTCGACATTTGCCTCATCCTCGACCTCATCCTCGGTCTCGCTCGTCCCCTCGGTGTCTTTACCCCCTGCTCGGCTCCGAGCATTGCCAGGGGAATTTCTTCCTCCCCCTACACGGCGTCATAGAAGAAGTAGGAGGAGCTGTCAAACCCGGGGATCCGAGCCGACATGTGTTGCAACGCTCGGCCATAGGCCTCATCCATGTTCTTGAACATGTGGGCCTCGGCTTCATCTTGGATGGCCTTAGTCGCCTTGGCCACCTCCGACGCCTGGTTGGCCAACGCCTCCTCGGTCGCCTTCCGAGCTTCCTCCGTCTCCCCCCGGGCCTTGGCCAACTCCGCCTCAGGCTCGGCCTTCTCCTTCTCCAGGGCTTCAACCTTGACAGCCTCGGCAGCCGAATGCTTCAGAGCCTCGGCCAGCTTCGCCTCCAGACCGGCCACCTCGGCAGCACGCAAAGCGAAAAGCAACTGCTTGGCTTCAAACAGTTTTACCGCCTTCGTGCGCTCTGACCTCTCTCGATCGTTCAGCACGGTCAGTTCCTTCTCTTTGCTCGCAAACTCCTCGAGCAAATGGTTGAAGTGGCAGAGGGTCTACAAGAAATACGAGAATCTATTAGGCCCGACCGTAAGAACTTAGAAAAAATTTGAAAAAAAAAGTCTCTTGGTACTAATTGACATGGTGTTCCGAGCAATCTGCATTGCGTCGTCGCCAACCGAACCCGCTTTCAGCGCGACTCGGTCTTTGGGGGTTGGCAAGTGCTTCAACGCCTGCATACAAATGTTCCCGTCTCTGAGGAACCCGTCAACTTTCATCACCCGCCAGTCTGGGACAAAGAGGCGCTTGTGCTCCTCAGTCAGGATCTTCTCAGCCTCGGTAGTGAGCGGCGGAACCTCGAGAGCCAAGGTCGCACTCACGTTGAACGCCCCGCTCGACGAACCGGGCGTATCCACCCGAGCAGTTTGAGTCGGCGCATTCGAGGCAGGTGGGGCAGAAGCCTCTACAAGGACTTGAACAGGCTCGATCGAAGGCGCCTCGACGATCGGCTGCACAACGGTCGGGGAAACCGAAGGGATCTTCGTAGCTCGGCTACCCTGAGGCCCGGACACGGTCCTCTTCCTCTTTCTTGCCTCCTGCTCCTTCGCCGCCCTAGCCTTGACCATCGGTCCCTTGTAATCCATACCGGGGGTCTCTGAAAAAACCGAGCAAAAAGAGTTAGGAAAAATTCTTTCAACTAAAGGATAAAGCTAAAACATAAGAAGAGAAAAAGGCCTACTAGGATCGATCGGACTGAGACCCCCTCGGAACAGGACCTCCTCGGTGATGTCCTTCCAGCTAAGGGTCGGAAGGCTGAGGAGCTTCTCCACTATCCCCGCCTCTTCATTACTGAGCACGGGCTCCTTCTTCTCCCGCTTCGGAACCCCGTCCTTCTCCCACACCGTCGGAATGACCCATGGCTCGGGAGCTCGGACGAGAAAGTACTTCTCTTTCCAATGCTTGATCGAGTCCGGATTCTCGATCAGCTTTACGCCCTTCCTCAGCGAGAGATAATACCTCTGCTCCATTTTGTTCATCTGGCAGGGGCGGTAGAGACTTCGGAGTATGAACATTGAAGGCTGCACGCCGATCTCCTGACATTGAAGAACGAAGGCCATGACGTGCCGCCATGAGTTCGGCATTAACTGAGCCGGGCTCAGGCCGCACCATTACAGCACCTCGATTACGAAGGGGTGCAATGGCAGCCGAAGACCGGCATTCAGAGTGTCAGCAGGAAAGACGCAAGTATCGGCTGAGGATGACGTGCACGCTCGGACGCCAGGGCCGGGGAGAAGAAGCACATACTCCTTGGGGATCCTGAACCCACTCCAAATCCGATGCAAGTCTGTTTCGGTCAAGATCAAGGAGATCTGATCCACCTCAGAGGGGTCCCTCGGATCATTCTCCTCATACGACTTGGTCGCGCCCTGCGTCACCTTCTCCAAAGGTCCTCGGAATAACTCCGGACCTCGCCGACGCTAGAAAGAGCAGACGGGTGCCGACCCAGCTCTCCCACTGTCTTAGGATGTTCGACTATCGTCGTCACCCCCTTGCCCTTGCTCGCTCTGACCGTTACCTCCTCGAGAGGCTCGGCAACCTCCGTGCCCTTGCTCGGCCTGACCATTGTCTCTTCGATCGGCTCGGCAACATCCTTCCCTTTATCCGACCTGACCGTCACCGCTCGGTTGTCATCTTGGTTCGAGGTGGGGGTCTCATCCGTAGAAGAAATCTTAACCATTTTTTCAAGAATAGGGAGAGAGACTGACCTTGAAGTGACTAGTATGGCCGAAAAAGATCGCCGGAGTTAAAAAATGTCTTGCCGCGATAGCTAGCAGCACCACCCGAGAGCAAAAACTTCGCTACCAGAAAGTAAAAGTGAGAGTGAGAAAGTAAAAGTGAAGAATGAGGTTAAGTGTTGAGGGGGTGAAAACTTATAGTAAAAGAAACGCCCCTTGGGCTTTGTAACGTAAGGACGCAACTCTTGGGCCTCCCCTAAAGCGTTAAAGAAGCCCAAACGGCTAAGTAACGAAGAGCGACAATCGTTGGCAAAGGGTGCGACGGATGAATACAAGTCGTACAGCTCGGTTATGACACCAAGGCATACCGACGAGCAGAGGGGGCAACACTCCGATCGTTCTACTTCGCTCGGAAAACAAAATTCTAGCGACAAGCGATCCGAGCTGCTCGCACAAGGAAATAGCTCGGAGACCGAGCAACTGCCAATCAGAGCTGAATTGGAGAAAAATGACTTTCTCCTCAAAATTCGTGTAAGATCTCGATCGGACGGCTCAGATCATGCCAGCACCACTAAACGACAAGATAGTGTTTTCTTGGGAGTCTGGCCTACTTCGAGATCCGCGCCAAGATCCAATGGCTCAGAGCGCTCCACGTCCCTCGGAACCAAAATCCGAGCGACGAGCGATCCGAGCTGCTCGCACAAGAAAATAGCTCGGAGACCGAGCAAGTGCCAATCCGAGCTACGAATTGGAGAAAAACGACTTTCTCCTCAAAATTCGTGTAAGATCTCGATCGGACGGCTCAGATCGTGCCAGCACCACTAAACGACAAGATAGTGTTTTCTTGGGAGTCGGGCCTACTTCGAGATCCGTGCCAAGATCCAACGGCTCAGAGCGCTTCACGTCCCTCGGAACCAAAATCCGAGCGATGAGCGATCCGAGCTGCTCGCACAAGGAAATAGCTCGGAGACCGAGCAAGTGCCAATCCGAGCTGCGAATTGGAGAAAAATGACTTTCTCCTCAAAATTCGTGTAAGATCTAGATCGGACGGTTCAGATCGTGCCAGCACCACTAAACGACAAGATAGTGTTTTCTTGGGAGTCGAGCCTACTTCGAGATCCGCGCCGAGATCCAACGGCTCAGACCGCTCCACGTCCTTCGGAATCAAAATCCGAACGACAAGCGATCTGAGCTACTTCCACAAGGAAGCTACCACAACAAGCAAGTCGTGACGCTCGGATCCGAGCTACCTCCTCCGGTACGTCGAAGTTATGCGCAGTGCATAAAAGAACGGAGTCACTACGCTCGGAACCCGAGCAATTGGAGATCCGAGCTACTCACACGAAGGAGATAACCCCGAGCTTCTCCGCTCGGATTCTGAGCAAGTCGCAATCCGAGTTGCAAATGTGAAGAAAAACGCTACCGAGCAACCCCAGCTGTTGGATCATTGCGAAAATCGCGCTAGGGATGATGGACGGCCCAGATCACGCCACGTCCACTAAATGACAAGATAATGTTTTCTCGATAACCGAGTCTGCCTCGAGATCCGCGCCAAGATCCAATGGCTCAGATCGCTCCACGTCGCTCGGAATTCCGAGCCGAGCAACTTGAGATCCGAGCTACCCGCTCGAACGTCGAACTATACGCACGGATACCGAGCAACTAGTCATCTGAGCCGCTCACACAAAGAAAGTGTTGCCGAGCGATTTCAACCATCAGATTTCTCCAAAATTCGTGCTCCGACCTGATGAATGGCCCAGATCACCCTATGTCGCTCGAAAACTGCGATCCGAGCGACCTGCGATCCGAGCTGCTCACACGGAGAAATGGCGCCGAGCTACTTCGCTCGGATGCCGAGCAACATGCCATCCGACCCGCTCACGTGGAGAAAACACCGCCGAGCAACTCTAGCCATTCGATCCTTCAGAAATTCGCGCCCGCACAAGATTAGCGGTCCAGATCATGCCACGCCATAATTCGGTATTAAAAATTAAATTTTATTTATTAAAATTGTTTTATTTACTTAAAAATTGCGAAAAATGATTAAAAATTCGGGAAAATTAATTAAAAATCCTAGAAAATAATTATAAATTCGGGGAAATATTTTTGAACCCCCGAGTAAATAATTATTGCCTAGAGCGATTTATTGAGACCCCCGAACGACGAATCAACACTCCGCAAAATTAAATAAATATTCCGAAAAAATAGATAAAAATTTATGAAAAAATCACCAAATGTCCAGAAGAGCTCAAGAACAACTTAGAGCACAACCAACTGGGAAAATCACCATACTGCCTCCTACAAAGATTCGAAACCTTCCATTTGGACTCTGATACAACTCCGCCAGCCATTAAAACTGTAAAACTACTCAAAGGCTGATCAAACTCAGTCTTCGGGGGTGGGGAGCTCGTGATATGGCTAAAAATAGGGTTGAATCGGAACCGTCCAAATCAAGCACGAATCTTAAAGCCTAGGGGTAAAATGGTAATTTCACCTACAAACGGGTCCGAAGCGGGTACTGGGCCTCCTCATCTTAAACCCATTAACCCGCGAACAGATCCATCTCCAACTGGGTACGGGTCACAACCCGAAATGAACCCGGTCCAAAAGGATAGAATTAGGGTTCCTGATTAGTCCTAATCAACGGCCCTGATTCACATCTTTTCTTTTACTGGGAATTAGGGATTACATCCTAATCTGATCACAGGGATTACATTCCTTATCTGATCACAGGGATTACATTCCTAATCTGATCCCTAAGGCAGCTATAAATACCCCTCATCCACCACCAGTAGGAGGTAATCAATCTTTTGCCAATTTACGCTCTTTCATAATCTTCCCGATTATTGACTTGGTCGGAGGGTGCGTTGCCGGGATCAACCCCGATGTCTCGCACTTTTTGCAGGTGAACGGAGGGAGTCAACGGTCAAACTCCGGCGGAACAGGTTTCAAGTTTGCTATTCAGTTTTCCTAAGAATCCACAAATACTGTCTGTTTACCCCCACACCAGATTTAGCGGTAACAGTTCCTAAAGCCGCAACACTTAAGTACAAAGGGGATTTGAATTTCATCTGGCAAAGAAATACTCAATCTAAACTTGAACGTTGTAAAATAATAGTGGATTTAAAACACCAGAGCATACAACATGAAACGAACAAAATAGAAAAGATCACTTTTTGAAAGAAACCCATCACCAAAAACTAACTAAATACACTTCGAACAAAACCAAGATGAAATCTTACAGTAACAAAAGCAGGGTAGAAGATAACTTAAGCTTTGTTGTTAAGAACATCAACAGTCGCATCATGAATCCTAGGCAGCCTTCTGGTTTCGGATTGGAAAGGGGCGTCAGGATTAGGAGTGGTCTTTGGGTTAGGGTTAAAAATTATTTTGTATCATGAGTTGGTGGGCATGACTCAAGACAATATTTATCTACCAAAGTAGGGTTTGGAGGGATTGGGGGTTTCGGATTGGATAGGGGCGTCGGGATTGGGAGTGGAATTGGGGTTAGGGTTTGGATTATGAGAGATGGAGAGAAGAGTTAGGAGCGATTATGGTTTGGATTTTGAGAGAGATGAGAATTTTAGGGGGGAGAGATCGGGATAGAGAAGATGGAGGAGATGGGTACGGTAATTTTAGTTAGAGAAATAGTACATATAAGTATTTTGGATGGCTGATATTTGATCTAAAAATAAAAGATATACGGTTCAGATCTGTTTTGGAAATACTTATTTTAGATGGATAAGATTTGATCTAGAAATTTAAAATCTATGGTTCAGATCTGATCTGGACAAATTTATTGTGTTTTTTTACAATAGAATATACATATATATTGAAACATGGATTTTTATTTACAACTAATTATTGTCATACTATTCAAACTTGAGCTACATAATTGTTGATTTACTGTTTATAAAGCTTTTCATATGCTGTATGGTTCTGAAGACGTTCCATAGGAACATGCGCACGGACAAATCTAGTACGTGTATAAAATCGAAAATACTAGTGTGGTAGGATAAAAATGGCCTGGGGCCCAGCCAAGGCCCAGGATGGCTCTCACTCAAATATAATCCGGATCGGCGCCGGACCACTAAAGGCTCGACGCCGATCTGCAAATTCACCCCCACAAAAACTGGCCTCCTCGTATTCGACGAGCCTCGATGACCCTCGGTCTTCGATCCTCGACAGCCCTACGGGCCGTCCCCCCAGCCCGGTGAGGAATGAGGATGACCTGGCACAACCTAGGCCATCCGATTCTCCCCTAAGCATAGGGGCCCCATGATCAGCCATGTCAGCTCCGAAAAACCACCTAGGGACTTGCCACGTCAGCCCTATACCACTACGGAGGCTGCCACGTCTGTCCTAAACCCCCTCGGCCTCCTGCCACGTCAGGCCCATGGGCTTTCGGGTTCAGACCCGGCCCCCAAGCGGATCCAAACCCGGTTGGGAATATCTATAAATACCAGACCCTCTCCCACCTTCTAAGGTAATCAATCTTTCACCACCTAAATTCCCTAATTACTGCTACTCTCTCTCAGAGACCAACTAGATCGTCAGAGGGTCTGCCACCGGGATAAACCCCGGTGTTCCTAGACCGTCTGCAGGTACTCCGGAGCAGCTGAGACGACCCCCGAGCGCCGAAGCGAGCCCCCAGGCGTACCGTCCGCTACCGAGCTATTCCCCTCTTACAAATTGAGTCCGAACTCACACCTGGTGCATCCACACGCCTCTCCAAAAACAAACCGCATCAGGTTGGCGCCGTCTGTGGGAACTCTTTATCCGGTACGGACGATAGCCTTAGCCTCGCCTCTGCTGCTCTCCTATGGCTCCGAGGCGGAGACCAACTCCTTTCGCCCGTCTGGATGGGCCTCCTCCTGAGAACGCCCTCGACGGAAGGCAAGGATCAAATAATCCGGGGGGAAATCCCGGACCCCAGCGAAGCGCTTCACGCGTCGCCGAACCCGACCTTCGTCGGGTCATTCAGAACAGAAGGGCTAGCCAGGCTAGGGGAGGGACCGCTTCCAACTCGGCCCCGAACCATTCCAGGCCTGCACAAGGGGACAGGCCGTCGGTACTCAGCCACATTGGCCGAATTCCTACGCCCCGACCCAACCCTTCCGACCATGGCGCGGTCACCAGGGCCGAGTTCAGAAGCTTCAGAGATGAAATCATGGAGGCTCTCCATGGGGCGCCAAGATCCGCAACCTATGGCCGACCCCTTTAAATGAGCGAAGGGAGGAGTCACACTCGTGCGCCGACCCCCCCTCCTGAGCGCACAGACGAGGTACTCCGACGCCTCCTAGAGATGGAGAATCGCCTCGAGCGCATCGGCGATGGGAATCCCAACTAAGCCCAAGGTCGTGGACCTTCTCGACCTCCATTTTCCGTCAACATCGTAGAAGCAGAGATCCCCCGGAACTTCCGGCCTCCGCAGTTCGAGACTTACAATGACGAGGGTGATCCAGCTGATCACATGGAGGGCTTCAAAACCCTCATGATGATTCACAGCGCTTCGGATCCCCTGCTGTGCCGAGCCTTCCCGACCACCCTCCGGGGTCCGGCCAGGGATTAGTTCTCCAAACTCTCCCCTGGCTCGATCTTCTCGTTCGACCAGCTGGAAGCCAGCTTCCTGGCCCACTTCATCACTAGCCGGAAGGTCGAAAAGACGAGCGCTTCCCTGCTCGACCTCAATCAGAGGGAGGGGGAGTTGCTCCGTAACTTTGTCAAGAGGTTTACGACCGAGGCAAGATCCGTCTCTGCCCTTGACGCCGGGGTCGCCTCGGCTGCCTTCCGACACAATGTCCGGCACAACCAGCTGAAGGTCTCCCTGGCGAAGAAGCCACCTCTGGACTTCCCCGACCTTCTCAACCGAGTCGAGAAGTACATATGAGCTGAAGAAGCTCTGAACCCAGAAGGCAGCAAAGAAGTCACGGGGAAGGGCAAGCGCAGGGCCGATGACGTCGAGCCTGCCAGGAAAACAGCAAAGGAAGGAGTCGCCACGAAGAGGGCACCTCCGGTCCCTCGCTTTGAGAGGTACACTCCCCTAACACATAACGTGTCCGCTATCCTCTTAGAGATCGAGGACAAAGGCCTTGTCCGACTACCTCCCCGACCAAGCAACAACAAGAAGCGAGATCAGCGCTTCTACTGCCGGTTCCACAGAGATCATGGGCACGAAACCGAGCAATGTCGGACCCTGAAAGACGAGATTGAGGCCCTCATCTCACGAGGGTACCTCCGAGAATTCACCAGAGAAGGCCCACGGGATCGGCAGGATACGAGGAACCGGAGGCCTTTGCCTCCGACCCCAATTCCGAACCGTATCCAGGATCGGGATCGCTCGCCCGAAGGAGCCGCAGATACGCCGGCCATCTTGCACTGTGTCCACGGGGGACCGATGGGAGAAGAGTCAAATACTTCCCGAAAAGCCTTCATCCAAGAGGTGAACGCTGTCCAAGACAACCCCTCACCCCAGTTGCAATCGGTACCTGTCTCCTTATCAGGAGAAGACCTAGAAGGCGTTCGCCTCCTTCATTGCGACGCCCTCGTCATCGCCCTCCACATGGCCAATTGCGAAGTCCGTCGGATCCTTGTCGACAACGGCAGCTCGGTAAATATTCTTTTTCTCGAGGCCTTCGAAAATCTCAAATTGCCCAAAGGCAAGCTCAAGCCGGCCGGATACACTCTGCACGGATTTTCCGGCATCCCTGTCGTGATAGAGGGGATTGTGACCCTGGACGTTACCGCGGGCTCGGTTCCGATCCAGCGAACCGAGTCCATGGACTTCATGGTGGTAAACGTCAAGGCGGCTTACAATGCCATACTCGGCCGACCCGGGCTGTGCTCCTTTCAAGCGGTGCCCTCGGCTTACCACCTGAAACTCAAATTCCCCACCCAGCAAGGGGTCGGCATAGTCCGAGGTAGCCAAGAAGCAGCCCGGTCATGCTACATGACCGCAGTCAGAGGGGGCGTCTTCCCCCTCGACGCCGTCAAGCTCGAGCCCGTGAGGGACGGTCCCGCTCCGGAGCCGGTCGACGAGCTGGAGGAGATTCCGTTCAGCGTCGAGGATGAGTCGAAGTGGTTCCGGGTGAGCTGCGCACTCCCTGAGGATTTGAAGTTGGGCATAATCAACTGCATCTGCCGCAACATCGACCTCTTCGCCTGGAAAGCCTCCGACATGCCGGGGATCTCCGAAGACTTGATAATGCATCAGCTGAGCATCATCCCGGGCTCCAAGCCAGTCGTACAGAAGAGGCGCAAATTCGCCCCGGAGAGACAGCAAGCTGTGAAGGTGGAGGTCGACAAACTCTTGTCCGCTCGGTTTATTCAGGAGGTCAACTACCCCGAGTGGTTGGCTAATGTCGTCATGGTCAAGAAGGCAACCGGGGGCTGGCGGATCTGTATAGACTTCACGGATCTAAACAAGGCGTGTCCGAAAGATCCCTTCCCCCTCCCTCTCATCGACGCCTTGATCGACGCAACCTCGGGGCACGAGCTACTATCCTTCATGGACGCATTCTCAAGCTACAACCAGATCCGGATGTTTCCGCCGGACATTGCGAAGACCTCGTTCATCACCGATCAGAGTCTCTTCTGTTACCGCATTATGCCCTTCGGGCTGAAGAACGCCGGGGCCACGTACCAACGGCTCGTCAACCGAATCTTCAAAGACCTGATCGGCCGCAACGTGGAGG
The DNA here is from genome assembly GCA_017893485.1 of Hemerocallis citrina. Lineage (NCBI taxonomy): Eukaryota > Viridiplantae > Streptophyta > Magnoliopsida > Asparagales > Asphodelaceae > Hemerocallis > Hemerocallis citrina. Next base: position 279,757,283 of record CM030360.1, on the reverse strand, counting down.
TCTATGTCGACGATATGCTCGTCAAGAGTCGGGTCAGGCCGGACCACGTCGCCGACCTCGAGGAAGCCTTCGGAGTCCTCCGACATCACAACATGAGGCTCAACCTGGCTAAATGCGCCTTCGGCATCTCCACTGGGAAGTTCCTGGGGTTCATCGTCAGCCAACGCGGTATCGAGGCAAACCCCGAGAAAATCCAAGCTATTATCGACATGGCCCCGCCCCGGAATATCAAGGAAGTCCAGAGGCTTACAGGCCGGTTGGCTGGAATCGGTCGTTTCCTCTCCAAATCAGGGGAAAAGTCTCTCCCCTTCTTCAAGGCTCGGCACGGGAAGGGAGGCTTCGAGTGGGGAACCCATCAACAAGAAGCCTTCGAACAGCTGAAGCAGTACCTCGCCAACCCTCCTCTCCTCAGCAAGCCCGAGCCAGGCAAACCGCTGTGGCTCTACCTGTCCGTCTCAGATAGCGCCCTCAGCGCCGTCCTCGTTCGGGAAGAGGATGGGACTCAGAAACCTTTATACTATGTCAGCAAAGTCCTGCTCCCCGCCGAGACGAGGTACGCAAAGATAGAGAAGGTGGCCTATGCTATGGTCATGGCAGCTCGAAAGTTCCGTCCTTACTTCTAGGCTCACTCCATCCAAGTACTGACCGACCAGCCGTTAAAAACTGTCCTCCACAAGCCCGAAAACTCCGGCCGCTTAGTCAAGTGGTCAATCGAGCTGAGTCAGTACGACATCGGCTATCAGCCAAGGACGGCAATCAAAGGACAGGCCCTCGCTGAATTCATAACTGAGTGCACCATTTCCGAGCAGCCCAGCATCGAGGGGTCGGATTCGACCTGGGAGGTCTTTGTCGATGGATCCTCCTGTGAAACTGGGAGTGGGGCTGGCATCATCCTTCAGGGCCCCGACCAGTTCCTCCTTCAATACTCCCTCCGCCTCAACTTTCCGGCCTCCAACAACGAGGCGGAATACGAGGCCATGATCGCCGGACTGACCCTGGCACACCTAGCCGGGGCCAAGCAAATCCGGGCCTTCAGCGATTCTCAACTCGTGGTCAATCAGATCACCGGAGAATACGAAGCCCGCGACGACCGGATGGTGAGGTATTTGGCGGTGGTCCGACGTCTCCTAGCATCCTTCTGCCGCTCCACGGTTATCAGGGTCCCTAGGGAATAGAACGCCCAAGCTGACGCGTTATCAAAGCTCGCCACTTCCTCCTTCGAGGGCCTCGACCAAACGGTACTCATCGAAATCCTCTTGAAACCGAGTATCACTGACCAAGACCAAGAGATAATGTGCGTACAAGGCAGTACGCCCCGGTACATACCGACTGGCAGATATGGACGGCCGGCCGATCAACCGGCCCTGGAACGCCGAGCACCTAATGAAGTTCCTGGAAAGGCGAACATAGGTTCTTGCTTGGCTAATGTAAATAATAATTTTGCAAGCTCTCATATGTAAAAGGCCTTTTTAGCGCCCCTCTCTACATGTATGAAAAAAATCTCTTTTGTCAAACTCCGAACGCCTCGGCAGGTCCGACCTAACACCGGGCAACGGGATCGTCACCCGAGTCCTCACTCCGGTGTCATTCCCCAACGTCTCGGTAGGAAGGAACCGGCTTCTGGCCAGGGAGTCGCCCTGACACCCGGTACCAATCCCTCACGGATCGGCAGGACCGAACTTCATCCCCACCAGCAATCAACAAACTGTGAGCCAGGACAAAGAATGGAAACAAACTCCTTATTCATACCCCCTTATTAGTTCGGAAAAACAAACAAAGAAAGGTTACAGGACCGCTCCACTCATCTCAAACAAAGGGAATTCATTCTCAGGACCCCTCGGGTCCGGCGGTGGGCAACACCCCGATCAAATGACTTGGATCCTTCTCCTCGTCGTGATAGTCCTTGGGTTCGGCCACGGTCGACACACCGGCCACAGAGCTCTGGGCATCAGACGGTCGGACGCTCTCCAGCCGTAGCAACGCGGGAGGAACATCCTCCGCTCGCCGACCTCCTGAGGATCCCGTCCTCGTCCCCGAGACACCCAGCATCGTCTTATAACGGTGTATCTCCATCTCCTTCTCCACGATGACGTTGCAGAGAAGCCTCTCGGATGGGGGCCTCTGCACCGAGGCGCTCGACATGGTGTACCCAAGACCGGTGCTCCCAAGGTCCCGATCCACCATGGCCCTCTTCAGCCGAGTCGCCTCCGCACTCAGAGCCTCAGACTTGTTCCGGTAATAGTCAAAGGCAGCATCCTGATCTCGAGCCCCCTTACGATAGCGAACCAACGTGGCCTCCAGGACCTTGATCCTACTCCGGAGAAATGCCACATCGGAGCGACGAGGGTCTGCCTCGGGTAGGGGAGCCGTTACCTAAAGGGGAACCAACCACCACTCAAAACACATTGACAAAAGTGGTTTGGAAAAATCCGAGTACAAAAGACTTGGCCAATCAAAAATCCTCTTTTATAAATTAAATTACTTCATACAAAAAATGCGGTGGCCAGTCCGCGGTCGGCAAATACAATCGAGAGATGGAAAAAGAAAGACAAAACTAGACAACTTATTTTCCCACCTCAGCATCGGCCGGGTTCACGGGGGGGGGGGGGGGGGGGGGGGGGGGGGGGTCGGCAGCCGCGCCATCAACTGGCCCTTCTTCATTAGGGGTCTTCGGTACCCCCTCAACCTCCATATCGAAGTCGAAGCCGATCAAGTCAATGGTTGGGTAATAATGCCTCACATGGCTGAGGGCCTTCGCATAGACTTCATCCTGGGCCTTGATCACCAGGTCCTGCCCCACCACCGTCAGCTCCTCCTTCTCCTTCGCGAACTTCTTCTTCAGAGCGACCACCCTCTTCCCCCACTTTGCCTCCTTGGCGTCGAGCTCGGTCTTCATCTTCTGCTCCCTTTTGTGCGAGCCCTCGAGCTCGATCCGCATCTCCTTCATCTCCCGCTCGCTCTTATCCGCTCGGGCTCGCTCTTGTGCCAGGGCCGCTTCGTAAAGATTCTTTACGTTCGCCCCCTGCACGCAAGCCTGCGACCAACAAACGCGGATAAGAAAGCCACTTCCACAGTGAAATTAACAAGGGGGATAGGGTCGTCGAACTTACCAGCACGCTGGCCTGCGCCAGACGCGTGAACGCCTCCTCCAAGGTCTCTTTCTCCATCTCCTTGCGATCTCGAGGGGTCGCCAGCTTCTCCGCCACCTCAACGGCCTGGGCCCCTCGGGTCAGACACTCCCCCACCCGAATCGACCAATTCGGTACCCACGGCTGCCGCAGCCTCTCCACCACCGGGTCCGCTTCCTCGACCTCGACCAGGGGACCCTTCCCCTTGTTGAGATCGGATGCCTTCACCTGACCCTGGCCCTTCGAAGTGGCCGCCTCCTTGCTCGTCTCCGAGCGTGTCCTCTTGGCCCTCGGCTCAAGCGGGGCCTCAGAGACGACTAGGGACGACCCCCTCGGCCTCTTCGCATCCTCTCCTTCCTCGGCCTTCTTCTGCTTCTGGGAGAGCCTACGAGCCTTGATCGATTCAGGATCCATACCTGCAAGAAGATCCATTATGGACAATGAGCACAGAAGAATAGTAAAGCTAAGAGAAAGGAACAACTACATACAAGAAACGGTCGGGCTCAGTCCGACGCTGGCCAGGTGACCCTCCGTCACCTTCGGCCAGCTAATGCTGTGCGACAGACGGAGGCTCTCAACCATTCTCCACTCCTCGGCACTCAGGTCCCTCGGCCTCGGCGCCTTGAAGTTCGGCCTATAGTAATTCCAGCGAGTGGGGATATTCCAAGGCTCCTCGCTCCGGATAACAAAATACTTCCGCTTCCACTCCTTGATAGAGTCCGGATGACCATGAACTACCTTCCCCCTATTCCGGGGCGAAACGTAGTATATCCCCTCCGACTCCCCCGACGAGCTGATCCCCAACATCGCTCGGAACACATTCAGCCGGAGAGGCACCCTCTGCTCCTCGTAGAGCAGCACGAAGCAGATTATCTGCTTCCATGAATTCGGTTCGTACTGCATCGGGGCCAGGGAGGCCCAAGTGAGCACCTCCTGGATAAACAGGTGCACCGACAGCCTCAGCCCGGAACCGAAGGCGTCTACAGGGAAGACGCAGTACCATTCTGGCAAGGGGTCGGTAGGACGGAGACTCGGGCATGGCAACATCAATTCATAACCAGGCCCAATGTGGAACGTCGACCAAGCAACGTCCAAGTCACCGGCTTCCAAAGTCGACGGGACCGAGTCCATCTTTATTCTCTTCCGACTCGGCGAAGAGGTCTGAACCCCATACAGCACTATATCCGAGAGGTCATCAGGGTACATTCGGAACTCGCTCGGCTGCGCCGGAGACCCTGTCAACACATTCCGAATAATAGGCGCCTGGCTCGAACCACCGGCTTTCGCCCCCTTCTGTCTTAACGCCCTCTTCTTCACAACCCTCTCCGGCGAGGGAGTGGATAGACGCTCAAGGCCAGCCGGCGTGGAAGAAGAGCATACGCCCCGAGCCATGGATCTCCTCCTTATACCTACCCTCCGAGCCTCGGCCGATTCACCCTCGCCTTGGCCGACTACCCCCTCTACCCCCTCAGAAACCGGATCCAAGATCTGAACTTCATCCGAACTGCCGCTTCCCTCCTCCGAGTCACTACTCTCCACCACGAACGCCTTCCGAGAGCGCAGCGGCTTCACCTCGTACACTGGCTCCTCCTCGCACACCGGCTCCTCCCACGAAGTCGAATCTGAAAGTCCGGTGCTGGGTTCCCCCTCCCCACGAGATGTCGACGCCGACGAGCCGGATTGAGCCCTAGACATGCCTAACTAAACATACTTACCGACTAACCTTGGGTTGCTTCGGAAGACGAGCCTGGTACCGCAAACGGTAGTGACGAGCGCTGAGGTGTTTGAAATTTTTTTGGAAAAAAGAAGCGAGAGAGAAGTGGGCAGTACAGGGGGAAAGGTGGGGGTATTTATAGAGGAAGAAAGGACTCCTCGTTTTCCGCGTAACTGCTCCTCGATTGGCGTGAAACTCCCACCTATGAAATCGCGCCACGTCACCCTAGAGCGTACACCGCTGACGTCACCCAGCGACAGTTTGATGGCCAGACACATGGGTCGGTTCGGAATAGTGCTTCGGGTCCCGGACATCCACTCGTCCGCCCCTGTCGGCAGAGGAAAAGTTTGTTTAAAAAGTTTTAAGGCGCTCACTTGGCTCGAGCGCCCCGGGCTCCAGGACTCGGTAGGTTCCCCTCTCACCCGCGAGCAACTCGGGGCTTGCGGCCTCGGAAGCCGAAACCCCGAATTGTTCGAGGGTGGGAGAAAAAACCACCATCACCTAGAACCCTGTCGGAAAACGGATCGGCCTCCTCCCATCTCTAACTCCATCGAGCGGACAACCAACAGAGGCCGCCAGCTCGGAAGGAAGACAGGGATCGGAGACGTCCCATCCATCCGAGGCTCCTTATCCCCTGGTCCGGATTTCGGTCGTTATCCCTCTCGCCCTGATCTCCCCTAGATCTGGCTACCATATCAGGGCCATCAGATCCAAGAGAAGATCCGGACGGCAGAGTAACCACCCATCCAACGCGACTAGGCTTAAAATTTTGCAAGAGACAGGCGTCCGCCCCAGGGCAGACACCTCTGATGACCAATGGATCACCCTTGCTGTGATCAAAGCCGCTTCAGGTGAGGGGTATTTATAACCTCCCCCTGAAGCCAGCCATTATGACTCTTGGGGAGGCCAAACGGCGGAAGCCTAAGCGTCATACCTAGGAGAACACCCCGCATTTATTGAAGGGCGCCATTAATGCCCCCGGGAAATGGGGACATCTCACAGATCCCGGAGCATCCTCAACGCACCCTGAAGACAGCAGGCCACACAACGGTTCGCCATCGCCCTTGCCGGCCCATAAACCCTCGCCAGCTCGAGGTTCGGTCTAGCACCAGGGTAGTCTTCTCAGGAAGACACAACGGTTCGCCATCACCCTTGCCGACCCATAAACCCTCGCAAGCTCGAGGTTCGGTCTAGCACCAGGGTAGTCTTCTTAGGAAGGCACAACGGTTCGCTATCGCCCTTGTCGGCCCATAAACCCTCGCCAGCTCGAGGTTCGGTCTAGCACCAGGGTAGTCTTCTCAGGAAGGCACAACGGTTCGCCATCGCCCTTGCCGACCCATAAACCCTCGCAAGCTCGAGGTTCGGTCTAGCACCAGGGTAGTCTTCTCAGGAAGACACAACGGTTCGCCATCACCCTTGCCGACCCATAAACCCTCGCAAGCTCGAGGTTCGGTCTAGCACCAGGGTAGTCTTCTCAGGAAGGCACAACGGTTCGCCATCGCCCTTGCCGACCCATAAACCCTCGCAAGCTTGAGGTTCGGTCTAGCACCAGGGTAGTCTTCTTAGGAAGGCACAACGGTTCGCCATCGCCCTTGCCGACCCATAAACCCTCGCCAGCTCGAGGTTCGGTCTAGCACCAGGGTAGTCTTCTCAGGAAGGCACAACGGTTCGCCATCGCCCTTGCCGACCCATAAACCCTCGCAAGCTCGAGGTTAGGTCTAGCACCAGGGTAGTCTTCTCAGGAAGGCACAACAGTTCGCCATCGCTCTTGCCGACCCTTAAACCCTCGCAAACTCGAGGTTCGGTCTAGCACCAGGGTAGTCTTCTCAGGAAGGCACAACGGTTCGCCATCGCCCTTGCCGACCCATAAACCCTCGCCAGCTCGAGGTTCGGTCTAGCACCAGGGTAGTCTTCTCAGGAAGGCACAACGGTTCGCCATCGCCCTTGCCGACCCATAAACCCTCGCCAGCTCGAGGTTCGGTCTAGCACCAGGATAGTCTTCTCAGGAAGGCTCAACGGTTCGCCATCCCATTTCCCCGACCATAAACACTCCTCCACAGCTAACTCCCGCATCCCCACAGGAGTGGGGGGCTTGTGTGGTAGGATAAAAATGGCCTGGGGCCCAGCCAAGGCCCAGGATGGCTCTCACTCAAATATAATCCGGATCGGCGCCGGACCACTAAAGGCTCGGCGCCGATCCGCAAATTCGCCCCCACAAAAACTGGCCTCCTCGTATCCGACGAGCCTCGATGACCCTCGGTCTTCGATCCTCGACAGCCCTACGGGCCGTCCCCCCAGCCCGGTGAGGAATGAGGATGACCTGGCGCAACCTAGGCCATCCGATTCTCCCCAAAGCACAGGGGCCCCATGATCAGCCATGTCAGCTCCGAAAAACCACCTAGGGACTTGCCACGTCAGCCCTATGCCACTACGGAGGCTGCCACGTCTGCCCTAAACCCCCTGGGCCTCCTGCCACGTCAGGCCCATGGGCTTTCGGGTTCAGACCCGGCCCCCAAGCGGATCCAAACCCGGTTGGGAATATCTATAAATACCAGACCCTCTCCCACCTTCTAAGGTAATCAATCTTTCACCACCTAAATTCCCTAGTTACTGCTACTCTCTCTCAGAGACTAACTAGATCGTCGGAGGGTCTGCCACCGGGATAAACCCCGGTGTTCCTAGACCGTCTGCAGGTACTCCTGAGCAGCCGAGCCGACCCTCGAGCGCCGAAGCGAGCCCCCGGGCGTACCGTCCGCTACCGACTTATTCCCCTCTTACAAATTGAGTTCGAACTCACACCTGGTGCATCCACACGCCTTTCCAAAAACAAACCGCATCAACTAGCAACTTCATCCTTTCGGTACACAAGTTTGAGACAGGTGTTTGGAGGACGCGGCTTCGGGTCAAAACTAAACCGAGCATAACCCAGTCCAACTAATATTCCCCAAATAGAAACCCCTACAACACCGACCATCAATCAAATCCCGCAACCCAAAGCACAATATCACCAATCCAACCCTCTTAAAATCCTTCTCCATACTCAATCCTCTACCCATCCCGCACAAAAATCCCTCCCTCTCCAGAGAGAGTCGTACCCGGTGAGCTAAGTACATATAAGAATAAAATCCAGAAGATTTCCACTCTTCCCCTTTCTCTCTCCTCTCACTCAAACTTCCTTTCTTCAAGAATCAAGATCCATTCCCATTTCATCAATCCATCGACGACGACGACGACGGCGGCGGCGGCGGCGGCGGCGAAGATCGATCGATTCTAATATCCAATTCATCAACGAAGACAAAGATTGATCAATCGTAATATTACGTTTCTTGATTCTTCCTGTATCGATCCGAATTCGATCGGATCCGATCGATCAAGATCCGTTTCTCTCTTTCTAATCTACCGTTTATTTTCTTGGTTTTGTTTTCAGAGGCCTCAAGAAATAATTATGGTTGATTGCCGGAGTTTGATCGAATTCTGCCGAACCTTCGACCACCGCCGATACATGGCCCCACTCGAACACAAGACCAACCCGTTGTCGAGGCCGAAGCGAACCAAATCTCTCAACCCGTTATCGCACCCGTTCTGCGAGCACTCTCCGTTCGCCGCCATCGACATTGTCATCCTCCTCCTCGCCCTCACTGCCCTCGGCGTCCTGACCTACCCCTACTTCAAATTCATCGTCCACGAAGCCTTCGAGATCCTCCCTCTAACACTGGAGCTTGTCGGAGAAGTAATTTACCACGCGCCTGTCGCGTATGCGGTTGGATTGGTTCTGACATTCGTTTCGGCGATTGCGGCGTGGGAGATTATTGATTATAAGACGCGGAAATGCGGGAATCCGTATTGCAGAGGGCTGAAGAAATCGGTGGAGTTTGATATTCAGCTTGAGTCGGAGGAGTGTGTGAGGTTTTTGCCGGATGTGCTTAGTGAGGGGTTTGGGGTTCGGCCCTTGGAGTTGGGGCAGCATCATAAGGAGCTGGAGGCGGAGCTGAAGAAGATGGCGCCGCCCAATGGGCGGACTGTTTTGATATTTAGGGCGCCGTGTGGATGCCCGTCGGGGAGGATGGAGGTTTGGGGGCATAAGAAAGTGAGAAAGGTTAAGAAATAGATATATATACATATACTTGTTGTCGTCATGTTCTTTTAATAATAGTGAAACTATATACATATTGAGTATATGTTCTTGGGTTATTGAATAAGTGGCGGTTTATTCTGCCCCAGGGTTGTTACATGTATTGAGATTCAGTCTTAATTACTGTTAAAGAAAATAGAATGTTGTTTAGATATCAATCTTATGCAGAGGTTTTGCGGTCGTGTATGTGCTCATGAAGGATCAAGGTGATACCGCCTGCCTTCTGGTATGATCTTTCATTGTTGTTGTTATTGATGGTTTGAGATGCACTTACTAACTTGATTTTTTCTTATAGTATTGTTGCGGGGTACTTTTTAATTTTTATTGTACTGGAAGGAGAGTGTAGGATAGTTTTTCGCTTATGTCGTACTTCAGATAGTTTAGCTCGTGTCATCCTGTTCGTTATATCTAGTATCGAAGAACAAGCAAGTGCAATATTTTAAAGCCAAGATTACAGGCCCTGTGATTTCATTCCTTTTTACCTCAAAAATATTATGTGGCTTTAGATATTTCAACTTGTGCATTCTTCCAATGTGGAATCTTATTTTTGTGTTGTTTTAGTCATTGTTCCCTTATGGATAGATATATTCGGTTATCGTAAATCCCAATAGAAGTGTATCCTTAGCGTTCCCTTTTTATTTAAATGCTGATTTGCAGTGAAAAAAATAGAATAGCTTAACCTCAAAATAATTTTGATGCAGGAGTTGCCTGTGGTGAATTGTCTTACAATATTGTTTGAGTTAACATCCATCGGTGTGGATTGAAGGCAATTGTCTAGAAGAATGTGTTAATTCCTCAAGCATTTTTTTGAAGCTGAGTTACAGTTTCTTTTTTAACATGTCTTCTAATTAAAGGCCAAAGAACCCTTGATATGACAGTGTATCTTTGTTGAAATTTCAACTCAAGTACCTACCTGAATGTTCACGATCTTGCTTTCACAATAATTTAACATATGTTCGAGATTTTCTAGTACTATTTCAGTTCTAGGGATCTTAAAGAATGAGATGTACTGTCTGGTGTGCCAACAGTGAAAGTAAAACTTGTTATTTGTAAGTGATACTAGAATTGTGTCTGCGCTTGTTTTGTTTTTTTGGATATAAACACCACAGATATTAGGATAGAAAAATGAATGCGGTTCATGTTAACCCAAAACACATGAAAAATGTTATATTGTTACACACGTGCATTTTGTGACACCGGAGAAGTTAGGGGAGACAGATTGGAAAGAGAAGTGCTCTAAACGTTAGCCAACATTGTCGACATATTTGCTTTGCTTGGCATGTCATTTTATGGGACAGTTAAACACTTAGACTACTATTTGAAGAAAGTTAATTTGCATATTATTTTAACTCAATATACATGCTGACTGATATCTAACATTTCGACTGACATGTAAACTAGAAAATGTTACCAGATTTTGGTTTTTATTGGGTTATTGTCTTTCCTCTCGTCTCAGTTTAAATGAGGGTTTAAGGGGATTTCTCTTGCTTATTCCTGTCCCTACATGGTGTGATTTTTTCATTGCTAGTCAATATTATGGTATTCCTATTTTTCATACAAAATAATATTTGAAAATAATTCTCAATTGGTTATCTCAGTTTATGTATATTTATTTATGCATTTAATGAAATTTTATGCCGATGTCTATACAGTAATAATTTTGTTATTTGCTCTACACATGATGATTATGGCATGACCAATGTAAGAATTATCCAAGTCACATTAAGTACATGCATTTCTGTGTATTATGACAGCCCGATATTTGCCAAATGTCCTTTATATGACCCGTCACGGTCAACATGAAATATCTTGGTCAAAAGGCTGTTGATATCTACCGTGTAGGACCTTTTAGGAAATTAATTTGGCTATGATTGTAAAAGGAAGAAGGAAATACAAGTTTGGCTATGAACATCATCTGGATTTAAACTCGTGGATATATTTGTTCTGATTTGCTTTGTTAAGGTAAGGTTTTAGCAAGTCGGAATTGAATATAAAAATTCAGTATTAATGTTTACAACCAGGGAAAGGGATAAATTGTCCCCACTGTAACACTGACACAAAATTGTGTTCTAAAAATGAAACTTCATTATTGCAAAGGAACTTTTTACCTAAACAGATCATATTGATGTTGAGGTAGATGAACTGGTCTGGTTTTTTGGGTAATAAGTTGTGAAATTCTTTAATTGGGTACTATTGATTTTTTTGATTACTTGTTTTGTTATAATATAAGTGTTGCATTGAGGTGCATTGAGTTATTTGGTCTATACCCAAGCCTATTTTTAGAAGTACTTGACTCCATTTACTTTATGTTGGTGATTTTTTAACTCGGATTTAATTCAATATCTTAGGAACTAAGAGGCATGGATGTTTCTATATGGGAGCAGTGTCATTTCCAACATGTGCCATATGCATATGCATGTATCTGACACGGCAGTAGCTATTTCAAGGCTGTTTTTCAAAATTTTATATGAATCAGGGTGTGGTGTCACACCATGTTTGTCTCGGTGGCATGCTTGTGTCTGTGTTTCTTTGGTTAGGAACAATTCCTCTGAAATGCAGTGCACGATTTTTAAATAGCATGTCAGTTGCAGGTTCTCAGCGGAGACCCTTCAAAAATCACATACACACACGCCCACGAACCATGCAACACTCATGGTAGCAATTGGATTACTCAAAATTCTTGTAAATTCATTTAAATTTGGTTTACTTGCCCATGTGTATGTACTGTACTCAAGACAACTGGTTTTAACACTTATGTAGCAATCGGATTACCTTAAAATTTTATTAAATTCATTAACTTTGGGTTACTTTCCCATGTGTATCTACTGTACTCAAGTCTACTGGTTTTACCATGTATGTAGCAATTGGTTTACCTTAAACTTCTTGTAGATTCACTAAGTTTGGCTTTCTTACCCATGTGTATCAATTGTATTTCAGGCATGTGCATAAATTGATAGAAGACCCGTCTAAACACTTCTTTAGCTATTGGAATGCCTTAAGATTCCTGTAGATGCTTTGGTTTGGTTTACTTTTCTCGGTGGTAAAGTGAAGGCATGCACCTAGGCAGTTAAAATCGGTTTTTGTAACTAATCGGTTTATGAGCGATTAGTGATTAATCGGTTAATCGGAAAATAATCGGGAATTAAATCGAAAAAATCGTTATATATAATTAAAAAAATATATATCTTCATTATGTAGCAATCCTAAATCCTAACATAAAACTATTATGAGATTATCAATAGGAACATATAGTTATAGAAAAAATGAAGAGAGTACATAGTTTGAGCTGAGTTTGGATTCTGAATGTGGGTTGGGTCGGGTTTGCTGGTCAGTTCCATCGAACAAAAACAATCGCGGAGGAAGAGCAGTGCAAGCAACAAAAGAAGGAGGTACAGATGCGGGCTGAGTCAAGTATGCGATGGTACAGGGGGAGCGACGACAGATCGGGTTTAGGTTTGCTCGAGGAAGAAGAAGAGAATCAGTTTGGGTTGGGATTTGCACGAGGAAGAAGAGAGCGACGATGTCGGATTTGAGTTTGCGCGAGGACTAGAAGGGGTTTGAGTTTTGAATTTGAATTTTGAATTTGGGACGGATTGAGCCCAAATAATGCAAAAGATCTTGCAAATTAGAGGAGGAGATTTAATCGGTTAATCGGCCACTTAAAATCGGTCGATTAACCACTAATCGGTCGATTATTCTCGATTAAATCGTTAACTATTGAAATATTATAAATCGCTAAAAATATAATCGCTTAGTCTCCGATTAGCGATTAATCGGGTGTAATTAGGGATTTTAACTGCTTAGGCATGCACATATATTGAAAGCACATCAAATTGTTGAAAAGTTTTTCTTTAAAGTCATGTAGCGTTTATCAGCATTTGTGTCACGTACATTAACCCCCCCCCCCCCCCCCCCCCCCCCCCCCCCCCGTGCACCCCCCAAAAGAAAACCCACCACCAAACACACACAACACACGGTCATTTGAAATTTCTTCACTAGCTAAATTATATTTTAAAAAAAAACCTCCCTCAACTATTGCTCATTCTTTATAAACATTACTATTTTTAAAATTTATTTATAAACCTCACTCAACTTATGTTTTCAAGTTACTCCACCTTTTTTTTAACGAAAATGTCCCTTTTTAACATAAAGTGTTTTTGGCAATTTAGTCTCTTGATTAACAGATATTTGCGATTTAGTCCCCCAAATTAAGTATTTGCAATTTAGTCCCCCAGCCGGAATGACTTAATTGGCTGTTTTTTGCAATTTATCCCATCAATTGATGGGTAGTTGCACTTTAGTCCCACAAATCGTTGCATTTGTAAATTAGTCCCTCAATTATAATGACTTAATTAAGGGTATTTTACAATTTAGTCCTAAATTGATGGGTATTTGCAGTTTAGTTCCCCAAATTTTAGCATTAGCAATTTAGTCCCGCAATTAGAATGACTTAATCAATTTAGTAACTTAAATTTCACCAAACAAAAGCAGCTAATGGCCAAATTGATTGAAGGATACCGGTATTCGCAAAATATTAGAAGGATGGTGAGAAGAACAATTTTAAAAATAACAAAGATAAAGAAGAAGAATAGGAAAGTAATGCTTAGCTTGGTTATTTTATGACTTATCTTCTAATTATTTTATTATTATTTTGATGTTGTTATTACTATTTGTCTGCTGCCATTCTTGAGAAGATCATTATACATGTCGTGCATCGCACGGAAGATATGCTAGTTTGGAAAACATTTGAGAAATAGTATACAGTTTGTAATGTATAAGGAGTGAGTATCCTAATATATGTTAAATATGGGGACTAAATAGATTAAGTTATTCCTATCGAGGGACTAATTTGCAAATGCTACGATTTGAGGGACTAAATTGTAAATATTCATCAATTAATGGACTAGAATGCTAAAAACCAAATTAAGTCATTCTAGTTGGAGGACTGAATTGCAAATGCTATGATTTTGGGGATTAAATTGTAAATATTTGTTAATCAAGGGATTAAATTGCAAAAAAAATACTTTATGTACGCATTTGCATCCAAAAGAAACAAAGTCGAGTCAGGTTTATATAAAAAGAAAATTAGTTGATGAAGGTTTATAAAGAATGAGCAATAGTTGAGAGGAGGTTTTTATTTTATTTTATTTTATTTATAAATTTAGCCTTTCTTCGCTAAATGGCAATTAATTTCTGTTCTTAATTAATTTATGTTCTTAAATTTATGTTCTTAAATTGGTGTTAGTTTGAAGCTTTTCCTGTGTATCTTGGTTATTTAATCATGTCTTAAGGGGATAAAGTATAAATCTATAAGTAAGGGATACAGTGTCCATATTTTTGTGTGTGCAGATATGATGTTAATTCTACCCCAGGTTCATCAGTTGAGTGCTCCGCTTATATACTTCAGAGGAAGGACTCTTTTATTGTGAAGCCATGTTGTCTGGTATCTGATACTTCATTCAGACTCCTTGAACATTGTCTGGTATTTTCCCGTTACATATTTCTAGAATTTTTTGGCACGGGCGATGCACATTTTGTTATCATTTTCAAGATTGTAGAAAATCATGGCATTATTTAATTATTACCAAGTCTTTTAAATGTTTCATGCATTTGCTACAGTATTATAGGACAAAGGCTATTTCTAAGTCTATTTATAATGCATTTGCTACGGCATGAAAATCATGGCATTATAAATAGACTTAGAAATAGCCATTATAGGATTATAGGATTATTGGACAAAGGCTATTTCCTATTATATGTTTATTGTTTATTGGTAATTTGATGCTACAGCATTATAGGACAAAGGCTATTTCTAAGTCTTTTTCTGTTTTGGTTAGCATATGGATTTTTGGAACATAGTACCATGGTATAAAATCTCAGCCGATACTGAGATGCATTGGCTGAGTCAGTTTGGATATTTGCCTACTGAAACTTCTGACATGTCTGATATTACAGAGAAATGGAAGCCAATACCTACTGCGAATACCGGGATTTCTATACATAACACAAATAGCCTCAAATCTTGAAGCAGAAAACACTTTCATGAACCAATATATATGTATATATGAATATCTATATGTTTCTTTTTTGAGCAATTAGGCATATCTATATGCGTGTCCGTCCTGGCCTGAAGTGTGCAACTTGCAAAAAGGTAATGATTTAGGCTGACTTTTGCCCTATTTAGCCATTTTTTGAATTTGGAGATGGTCGAAAAGATTTCCCAGCCACTAAGGTTCCGTTAGCACTTAGCACCTCTTCCTCATGGGTGTGGTATATGAATGTGCGCAGAGGAGGAAGTTCTAGCATTATAATCTTGCCCTCTAGGAATAGGCTGAGTGTAAGAATGTGCCCTCTAGGAATTAGGCTAAGTGAACTTCATGTGCCCTCCCGCATCATGTATGTCTGTTATTATTGAGGTTGGTATGTATGTAGTACTTTACTATTCGTAGTAATATTAGTATCATTTTTCAGGTTAGATTTCAGTAAGTAGTTTGGTTTGTAAGCTAATGGCGCAACAAGTTTAATAGTTGTAGTAGTAGTATCATTTTCTCACAAACGATGCAACAAAATTTCAACTAGTAGTAGTATCATTTTGTCCGGGTTTGATCAAATAGTTGGTTTTGTTAGCTACCAACTGAACAATTTCTCCAGAGTTCCAAACAATACAATTCATAAGATAAATATGCATTTAGAAAACAAACTGTTCTCTCTTCCAACTTCGCATCCCTGCATTTACAGTATCAAACATGTTACCCTTAGCTCCAGCTGAAACCTTTCAAATCGAACTTGTTGCAATTTGGAACACTATCTTTCATCATCATAAGAGTTTAAATCTAGCTGTGTCATTACACATGACATTCCAAATCCATTGGACTGCTTTCCTTGTTCCTGTTTGATTGCTGTCCTTTTGCTACTTGGTTCTTCAAAGTATTGGTCCTCTTCTCTTCTTCTACATTCTTTCTCTCTTTGGCTTGTAATGCTCATCGATAGAACTGTAGAATCTCTTTGTTCTTGAAAACCTGCCCTTACTGGTTCCTTCGCTATGGATGAAAAATATGTCATGTGGTCATTTAAGTTTTCACACCATGCAAGTTGTGACTGGTCAAGACTTATGTCTTCCCCCATTTTTTGTGGGTATTGGGGTGTATTTCGGGGATATGTTCTCAATCCCGTAGTCGCATTATTATGTTGTATTTCTTGGTCCTTTTGAGATACTTCGCATGAGGTCAGGCAACTGTCCATTGAACCGTCGGCCAGTTGGGCTGGGTGCGTTTGCAGGGTTTGAAGACTGGACATTTCTTCCAGACCTGGAAAGGTATTGCTAAAACATTCATTCGATACTTTGGAGACTAGTTCAGAGAGTTGAACTTTGGCAGCTTCCAGTCCTGCAGAGCCCAAGTTCTGCTTGCCAAGTGTCACTTGGGCTTTCTCTAAAACCGACTGTAAATATTTTCCCTGAGCTTCTATCCTCAGTTGCAAGTGCCTTTGCACCTATTTACAGTAAGAAAATTTGTCATTTTTCATTGGAATAATGTGTTACATTTCTATGAACAGTGAAGAAAAATATACAAATCTGAACATAAAATTTTATGACAACTATGCATGTCATTTTTAAATTTGTTTTCATAGTGCCTTGAAAACATGATTGATGAAACAGTACTATGAGCTGGTTGTATTTTTCCTTGGCCAAGGTACATATACTTTCTTGAGTTGGAAGGCTAAAATTGAACGGCGTAGATGCTTATAAATAATCTTTTTCTTTTTTGCTGGATTAGATTTAATGATCCTATAAGTTACTTTGAGCCATTAGTAAATTTTGATATTTTATGGGATGGCAATTTTCTTTTTCTTACTAGAAATTGTTTATAACAAATATATGTTAGAAAAAAAAACAAACGGGAAAAAATACTAGATAGGGGATGAGAAATAATCCTATTGTAAAAGCCTGTACTTCTGGAACTCTTATTGGAACTATTATTGGATATTTAACAATAGAGGGTTTTACTTGTTTGACATTGAAGTAAGTTATTTATCTCATATTTGGGGTGCACACACACATCAAGTGCTTGCCAAAGTTTTACCTCAGTCAGTCCTAGTTAAGCATTTAGTGGGTTTATTCTACACATAGCAAGGCTACCATGTGCAAAAGGATTGCCACAAACTTTGAGTGTAAAGTTTCTTCTCTAATGACCAGAAATGTTAAAGTTACGAATCAGGGCTCCTAAATTCCCATGTGAGGAAATAGCTTAGACAGGGGAAGATAGCAACTTTATAATCTAATCCAACAATGCAACACCAATAATAGTCTTCGAACCTTTACCTCAAGTTGTTCATGTAGCTGCCTCTGCACTTCAACTTGCATCTGAAGGGCCTCATTGATGTGAATGGTTCTGAGAGTCAGAAGCAATATTTTGATAATCACAATTTTCTTATTACCGCAGATATTAATAGCTTATTTTATTAGTCTTACTTGTTTGTTGGAACCCCCATGTTTGTGTTGCAAACAGGAGATCTTCTGCCTTCAGACCCAGATGTCCTATCGACTGCTGGAGATGCAGCTGAAATGAGGAATGTAATGTAAGTATATCATGTCTATAATGTTGGAACATAGTTAATTTTAGGAAGCTTATTTTTACCGTTCTTTGATGTCCCATTATTAGCTGGAGTTTGGAGATTTTTGCTAAGCCTGTACTTCTAGAAGACCAAAACATAATTCAAGTGTTTTGTTGTAAAATAGGAAAATTAGGAATTAAATCTAAGGTCATCGTAACTAGTACCTGAAGGTGGCTTTTGAGGTGATATAGAGTGAGTCCTGGGATGCCCATGAGCCGCATGACAGTTTTGGGAGTGGCCTCTAGAAAATGAAGAAATTGAATTAATGTTTGATTACTAGTTTGCCCGACAGCAAAGGTTGCTTTTACTCTTTGCTTTCAAATTCAGTTCATTGAATATACTTACTATCAGCTCCTCCAAGTTGATTCACTGCTTCTATAAAACGCTCATGGAGCTCTGGAGTCCATTTCAATCTTGGTTTAGCATCAGTTGAGAGAACGAGGCCCGACTCTCCTTGCACATTTCCTCCTTGCAGAAACAAATGCCTTTCTGTTGGAAATGCTGATCTTGAAGATACCGAATTATTTCCTTCTTGATGATGATTGTACATTTTCTGCATTTGAGGAATACAATCTGGTCAGATCCACTGCTGAAATTAAGCAGGCTATCATGATACATTTAACATGTCAGGATCTTACCTCTTTCTTCCCTTTATCTCGTATAAACTGCACGAGCCGTGTAAATTACTAACTTCTGTGTCGTCAGTCTGGAAAATTCTGGAAAATTAGGACTTGAGTATCTTTATTTTCTAAATGCTTCTCTGCCTAGTCTATAGGATGAACTACTTGTGTTGCTTAGTCTTCATATCATGATGGTTGGCTGTGCCAAAGCTCTCCTTATAAGGGGAAATTTTGAGAGAATTTAGAATCTTTGAAACGAACACTTAACCCTATCCAATCTTGGCAGCAACTTAAAAAGAGATCTTGGCATTCTCTCTTTAGGTATCTGGACCCTCCTATCATATAACTTTTATTGTCAATTCTCAGGCTAGCACTTTTATCCTTATTCTGCACTAGAAACTTATTATTTTGCCGAACACAATTCACTTATCATGTATGTATATGGGTTGAGGAATAGATCCATTAAAATCCCTTCTTTTCATGCACTGGTCCCAATATGTAAAAGAAGGAAGGAATCTTATACCATTCAAGAGAATTTTCTGAACCAAAGGCTGTTATCTGATGTCTTCATACTTACAAAGTTCCGAGATTCTGAAACTGTTTGTAAGAACTCATTTCCCGGGTCCACTGCACATGGAAACCTTGTTTTTTATTTCCTCTCCAAACTTGAATGGACTTGTTTGGTGGATGGTTGTTGATGCTTTCAGGATTCTGGTTGATACAAGTTAATGCTATAGTATAGATGCTGCGTAAGGGACCGTGAGATAGGAGAAGAAAATTTTAGGCATTTTTTGAATATTAGCTGATGATAGGGAGAATAAGAAAGATCTACGTATGATGTTTATAGATCTAGAAAAAGCATATGATAAGATTCCTAGAGACATAATTTGGTGGACGTTAAATAATAAAAGAGTAACTATTCGGTATATTGAGTTAATTAAGAATATGTATGAAGGGCAAAGACCACAATTAAAACAACTACGGGAGAAACCAGTGATTTTTCTATTAGGTTTACACCAAGGTTCAGCTTTAAGCCCCTACATATTTATTTTGGTTATGGATGACACGAAGAACACAAGATGAGGTCCCTTGAAGTATGCTTTTTGCCAGTGACATCGTCTTAGTGAATGAGACTAGAGCAGGAATCAATGGTAAACAAGAATTGTGGATAGAAACTTTAGAAGCTAGAGACTTTAGAATAAGCATAACTAAAACAGAGTTTATGGAGTGTAATTTAAGTGATATTTAATAGAACACAAATGAGGAAGTATTGAAACTTGATGTTCAGAGACCGTTTTCGATATTTGGACTCGATTATACAAAAGAGATTGAGAGATTTGTGAAGATGTTATACATAGGATCCAAGTAGGGTGACTAAGTGGAGAAATTCAGTGGTGTTTTGTGTGACAAACGTATACCTTTAAAGTTGAAGAATTTTTTTTATAGGACTGTTGTTAGACCATCAATGATGTATGGAGCAGAGTGTTGGGAAACAAAGAAATAACATGTCCAAAAAATGAGTATAGGGGAGATGAGAATGCTAGGATGGATGTGTGATAAAACTAGGAAGAATAGAATTAAAAATGAGCATATACGAGACATGGTTAAAGGTGGTTCCTATCCAAGATAAATTAAAAGAGAATCGCCTTAGGTGGTTTAGATATGTCACACGTAGATTTAGTAATGCCCCCGTTAGAAATAGTGATTTGATAAGTATTGAGGGTAGAGTTAGGGTATGGGAAGACCTCAACTTGGATGAAAACGGTTAGAAAAAATATGATAACTTGTGGTCTTATAGAAGATATTGTGCTAAACCGAGCAGAATGGAAAACCAGGATTTATGTAGCCGATCCCAACTAGTGGGAAAAAAGGCTTTGTTGTTGTTGTAGCTGACGATAGGGAGAAGGTTTTAGGATTATGTTGACCGAAAGCATTCCAGAAGCAGAATTGGATACATCTTTTTTTATTTTAAAGAAAAATATAAATATTGTTCTTTGAGATTATGCTCCCATGGGAATGCATGAAAGCGAGGAACAGAATTTTGGAATGAGCATGCAATTCCCTTTTATCTCTTCTGTCAAGTTTGGCACTTATTCAGCTAGGTCTGAAAGGAGAGAAGGAACCCACAGGCTATCATTGGCTTGAAGCCACAGTCCGACTTCTATTTAGCCTTGTCTAAACAAAATAAAGGAAGATGAAGAAGGAAGGGTGTACTTTCTTTCATACTTATGTACTGTTCATGGTTAAGTCTTAAACTTAGGACCACTTGTCCTTGTACCAGCCTAACTTTCGAATCTGTCAATATTCCCTATGAACTTTGATATGAAACTGTCTTTTCTTCTTTTTCTAATAGTTCATACATAAACACTTGCACCGAATCAAATTTCTTCTATTTTGTACGTGGTTTTAGATTACGGCCTAGGTGCTATCCACATGCTTCCTACGTATATGCTTTGTGTCAGTGCATGTGTATGTATATGTCAGCATGTGGGCAGGGCCGGCCCTACCCTAGAGGCGGGTAAGGCGGCCGCCTTAGGCCCCGGAGATTTCGCGATTTTAGGGGCCCCAAATATGAACTTCCCTTGTAAATATAGACACGTATTTTGCTCGTTAAAAATATATATATGCTATTAGGGGCCCATTTCGGAAGTTCGCCTAGGGCCCCCGAGAACTCAGGGCCGGCCCTGCATGTGGGTGTGAGATTATACATGGTTAGGTAATTTGGCAAGTCGTCATGGTCCTGAACAGAGTTGAAGAAGTTTTTTTTTCAATTGATTCTTTTCCGATCCAGCAGAGTTAAATGGAGATTAGGGATTTATATAGTTTGCTTTTATTTTGTATTTTACTACTATCAGTTCTATGCTTTCTTTCAGGTTGGTGCAATAGTTTATTTACAGATCTTGAATAGCGAAGTGTAGCACTCTACAGTTGATAACCATATTCTAGCCCCATGCTGATGACAGAGATGTAGTCATATAATTTAGATGTACTTTGTATGCGTATAGTTCGAATTATAATAGTTAAAAAAGTCATTTTTATTATAACAGCTCCATGTTTACATTAACCCATAATATTTATTTATGGGTGTCAATAGACTAAAAGCAGTGAAACCACTAGCATTGCATTGTTTTCTTTTTTGTCAAAACATAATTACCTGCATGAAGCAGACTGCGCTTTCTTGTTGCGACAACACATCAATTAAGAAAAGGTGGGATGTTTTTTCAGTGAGATGCTTCACCAGTTCCAGTGAGACTAACTGGTCCAAATGCATATCAGATTTGAAATTTTAATCCTTGATATGATTTTGATACTCCCGAAACATATATATTTTATTGGGCTTTGATACCAAATTAGATCAAGTATGTCCCTTGTCATGAGGAGGAATATCTCAATAGCAGCCGTTCATATTCTATGCAATGATTATGTCCAAGTGTTATAAGTTCCTCTAATTTTATGATATTTTAAAAACCCCTCTTCGTAGCATATATTCTGATTCTTTCTTTTCAATACTGAAAGAATTGACATGGTTGATAAATTCCTACCGAGCACAACTGGTAGAATCCTTCTTTGTTGGAGAAGAATATATAAGGATCAACCATATCTCTCTATGATGTCTATGAAGCTTTGGTACATCTGTTTGGAAGTTGTATTGTGTTTGAAATGTGACTCTTATGTCAAAATACTGCCTATCCTAGCACAGTATTTTAAAATTTGTAGTGGTGGTTTCTCGTTTGTGTTTGTGTTTGTGCTTCTTAGATGTCTTTTATCTGTGAGGATGTTATTATACTGTATTGACTATCATAGTAAAGACTATGTATACTTGAGAAAGAGTGATAGCCTGGTAGGGTTCGGGGTCTTGATATTGAAGACTATTTCCATCAGCCAGGTTTTGATGCAATGTTTTGCAAAAAGAATCCTTTGTGAATTGATAGTCATGTGCAAGGGCACAAATATGATGACTTCATGGTGCAAAATTTTCATTCGAATAGAATAAAGGTAAAAGTACCTGATTACTGTAAGATGGGTAGATTTAGATGCCCTTGATTTTTTGTTCTTGAACTTTGTATTCTTTGTGTTTCTAAGAGCATCTGTAGTCCTTGGCTATTTTGCCAAAATTGCTGTAGTCGTTGACTGCAAATAAAAAAATTGGGTTTTAGATGAACAGTGGTCTGCCAAATTTGGTAGACAATTTGGCTATTTGGAAAAAATAGCTAACGAAATATAAATTTCCGTCCATTCGATCGGACGAAGATCCATCTTTCGTCGTGTGATTTTTATTTTATTTTCCCCCACGGACAGTAAATGATATACCGTCCAGAATTTTTTTTAAAAATAATTCGTCCGACTCCAAATTATTTTCCATCCGAGCAATTTATTTTAAAAAATTTCGGAACGGGATATAATTTCCCGGTCCCACAAGCTTAATGACAAAAAATGGAAGGGACAGGGTGATCTGCATTTCTGGTGGGATGAAGGGACGGGGGGATGATCCCTGTCCTTCAATTTTTTTTAAAGGAAAAATGGACCGATATCATTTTTTAATAAAAAAAATTAAAATTTTGTTAGGAACGGGGATTTATCTATCGTCTGTTCCATTTTATTAAACTTTTTTTTAAAAAAAATTAAGAAAAAAATTAAGAGAGTAAAATTTCTTTCTTCGGAGAAAGTAATAGTTAAAAAACTCAAATTTTGAGTTTAGGACTTGGGAACAAACTCATTTTTTCCTATTTTTATTTACCAAATACCCAAAATATGGGTTGCGACCACTACAGATGCTCTAATACTAGTAATTAGGCTGTACTAATGGTCTTTAGCATTATCTGTGTTTCCTTTTGTTTTTGCCCTTAGTATTCGTTGTTGCCATCTGCTGTTGTCATTATCATCATCGTTTTCATTTGCAATCGGATTGGTGTTGTTAATTTAGTAATAGTAATATTAATATGTTTTGGTCTTAATGCACGTCTAAAAAAAAAAAATCATCAAATTAAATAAATATATATTGAATAAAAAAAAAGTTTGTATTTGAATGTTTTGATTTGGGCTATACATGCAGTGCACATTTATATTTGTTGAATATAGTTTGGACGTGTATTATACGTGTTTATATAGTTACAAAGTTTTTTTGGATGAACCGGATAGAGCCCAAAAGCTTCAGCCACACAATCAAATATATATAATAAATTAAAGTACAATCAGTCAACAAACAGTAGGAGATTTACAAGATGTAAACAACCACAAACAAACGTGAACAACCGATAACCCACTAAGATTGAGGATCGAAGGATCGAGAGGACCCAGGATGAAGCACCAAAGCCTCGCATGATCGCCCCCCATAAGTCAGACCACACCCTCGAAGCCGACCAACGGCAGAAACACCGAGCGCCCATTACAGGCTAAATGAATGAATACTGGAAGCCACGAACGCCCCAAGCCAGCCAAACGAGAATAAATACTCCACCACAAACTGGTGTACCAAAGAGACCAGCAGAAACAAGAAACCGAAGCACAACAGAAAACAAAAATGGCTACACAGAGAGAGCCCCGGGCTAGCAAGAGAGCCCTACCGACGACAAAGCGAGATGTGTCGTAATGAAGAAACGATGAAGCAGTAACAAATACTACTTCTTAGCCAATAAAATAGGAATAAGAAGGCGCAGAAGTAGGAGCATCAGGATTATAATAATAAGAGCAAATAAACCCTTAACTGGAGCTATTAAACAATCCAGTTAGACACAGTCCAACCAACAAAATAAACCGCAGAGTCTAAGAAGGGTGGAGAACAGCTGCTTACCAACAGCGGTAACATAAAGAGCACAGTCGCTGCAGAAAGATACAACGCAGCCGACAACAAAAACAAACCAATCCACCGCCTCCGCGAGGACCAACCAAACTAACTAAAAAACTACCAACAGTGGTGGAGAGACTAAGAATAAGAAACAAAACATAGTCCATTAAGAGACTGCAGTATAATCCAGCGATCAACTCTAGGGATTGAAATGAACCACTGTATGCAAAGTTAGCGCAACACGAGCGACCCCGCAATAAGGCGGAGCATCAAAACATCCAGCCAAAAAGCCAAAAGAAACTACCAAGCATAGCAGCCTTACTCCTGCGAAGAGAAGGAAAGAAAAATCAGAACAGCATCTAATAGAGTAACACATAATGGAAGGGCAGTGAACAGCTTAAATAGCATGTAACAACCAAAGACAGTGAATCGCTTCGTCCAATCTAGAGTCGTGAAGATCATTTTTAGCAAGCTTTAAGGTTGAAGACCAGAAATTGCAAAGAAAAACAAAATCTTCAATGATGGAATTGGATGAGGACGCACATTCCCTAAATAATCTTTTGTTCCTTTCCAACCATAAGACCCATATAATGATTTGAACTGGGAGGTACCAAGAGCGGTGGTACTTGATGCTAGTCGGAGGATTCGATCAACAAGAATGTAAATTAATAGGGAGGGCATTTACCTCCCAAGCTAAGGAGGAGATTTTCCAAAGCGGACGCGAGAATTCGCATTTCACGAACAGGTGATTGGCATCCTCAAAAGAGGAGGCACAAAGGGGACAATGCTGTCCCCAAGCCAGGTTTCTTTTGTTAAGAACTTCGGCCGTGAGAAGTCTGTTGTTAAATGCAAGCCAGGAAACAATTTTAACCTTAAGCGGTGCACAAGATTGCCAAATGGACTCGGCAAAAGGAGAGCGGATGCCTCTAAAATTGAGAAACCGATAAAACGATTTGACCGAGAAGACTCTTGCCGAGTGCCATCGCCAAGAGAAGTCCTCCATAGGATGCCAATCGTAATTGTGTAAAGAGGACAGAAGCGCAGTGAACTGGGAGGTTAAATGAGGTGGGAGGGTACTAGAGAAAGGGACGTTCCAGACTCTACGAGAGTTAATGAAGGAGAAGGAATCCATTACCGACGCGATCGGGTTGGCTGCCAAACGGAAGAGGGCAGGATAGGAAGACGCCAATTTGGCATTGCCGATCCATAGGTCATGCCAAAATAGGGTCTTGGATCCGTCAAAACAGACGTGGGAAATGCCACATTGGAAAACGGCGGCCACTCTCCAAATACCTTTCCAGAATGGGGAGGCAAGGCGATGGACATGGTTGGGAAAGACCCACCAATATCCATCAGGGTAGCAGTTAGCCTTGATACTTTGAATCCAAGGTAAGTGATCGAATTTGAGAAATTTCCATACCCAAGAGAGCAATGTTATGGTTGCGAAGATTGAGGACTCCCAGCCCCCCAGCCTCCTTGGAAGAGCAGACTAAAGTCCAATTGACAAGGTAGGATCCCGGATGGTGATTGGGGGGAACCGAACCAGAAAAAATTACTACGAATTTGGTCAATTCTCTTAATCACCCAGGAAGGGACGAAATAGAAGGACATCATAAAGAGGGGGATAGAAGATAGCACCGAATTAAGGAGAACCAGTCTGCCTCCTCTAGAGAGCAGCTTGCCCGTCCAAACGTTCAGTCTGGATTCCACCTTATCCACCAAAGGCACCCAATCAGATCTATATAGTTTCCCCCATATTAAGGGAACTCTTAAGTACGTGATAGGGAAGGACGCGATAGGACAGTTGAAGAAATTAGAAATTTCCAATTGACGGTTAGGCGACCCTCCCAACCAAAGCACGGATGATTTTTGGAAATTGATAGTAAGACCCGAAGCCATTTCGAACAAATAGAGGAGAAGCTTAAGATTACAGAGAAAGTGATGATTTGGTTTCGCAAAGATGATAGTATCATCTGCGTACTGCAAATTAAGAACACCAGGAAAAAACCGGGATTCACCCAAGCCATCTATGGCCTGGGCTTCCCAAGCGTTGCGCAGGAGTCTGCTAAACACATCTGAAACCAGAGCGAAAAGGAGAGATGATATAGGATCGCCCTGGCGAAGGCCTCGTTTAATTTTAAATTTGTGGCCTTCAGAACCATTGATGATAATGGAGGAGGTGCCGGAGAGAAGGCTGGACTTAATCCAGGCGATCCATTTGGGACCAAAACCCCTATGGTACAGAATGTCCAGAAGGAAATCCCAGTTAACGTTGTCGTAAGCCTTTTGAAAATCTAATTTGAGGAGAATGCCTTCAGAGTGGGATCTATGGCAATGAGAAATAATTTCTTGAGCCGAAGCAATACTATCGAGGATGAAATGATCCTTGATAAAACCAGATTGGGCCGGATCTACGAGGGAAGGCATAACCTCACTGAGCCTCGCAGAGAGAACTTTCATGATAATTTTAAAGGAGGTATTAATAAGACTGATAGGCCTAAAACTGGATACAGTATTCGCGCCTAATATTTTAGGAATGAGAACAATATGCGCATAATTGATACGGCCAAAGGAGAAGTTGCCTTGATGCAGTTCCGAGAACATCCGGAAAAGGTCATCTTTAAGGCTGTGCCAAAACTTTTGGAAAAAGAAGGCCGGGAAGCCGTTTGGCCCCGGGGCTGAGTCGCTTTTTAAGGCAAACACTGCCGCTTTAATCTCCTCTAGTGAGAACGGAGCATCAAGGGAGGAGAGGTCAATAGAGGGGGGACCATAAAGCTGATGCCAATCTAGGGTAATCGCGCGATGTTTTTGAGAGCCGATAAGATTTTTATAGAAGGATAGGAATGACCGATGGATCTCCGCATCGGAGCAGAGATCGACACCATTGTCAGAGATCGAAGAGATATGATTACAATGCTGTCTGTGGGATGCAAAAGAGTGAAAAAAGGCTGTGTTGCCGTCACCTTCTTTTAACCATTTAATCCTGGCTCTTTAAGCCCATTTAATGTGGTCCTGGCGCAGGATGTCAGCATAATCTTGTTTACAGGAAAGCCTTTCAGCGCGAGCTGAATCGGAGAGGGGACCCAGCTCTTCCTGCTGATCAATTGCTTCAATAGAGGCAAGAAGAAAATTTTTGAGGAAGTATGTGTTGTACTGTCTGTTGTACCTCCAAATCTTGCAGCCAAATTTGATGGCATGAAGTTTAAGAAGGATGCTAGCAAAACCGGATGGTGCGGAGATTGCAGTTAGGCATTCGTCAATCAGATTGACGAATAAAGGATCTTGCAACCAGAATTTTTCAAATCGGAATTTTCGCTGGTGGTAGAATGGGAAATTAGAGTACAGCGCAATGGGAACGTGGTCGGATGATGGATTAGGAAGGGCCTTGGAGAAAATTTTTTGGAAACGATTGATCCAGGACGGCGAGACAAGGAAGCAGTCCAATTTAGCCAACGAAGGAGACTGGCGCTGGTTGGACCAAGTGAACGTTCGACCATTGAGGGGAATGTCCGTTAACTGCAAGTCCCGGATGCAGTCGTTGAAGCGGAATGATTGGAGGTCAGCAGGGGTAGAAGATGACCTTTCGGAAGAGAATCTGGTGACGTTGAAGTCTCCACAGAAGAAACAGATACCATTAGAATAGGAATGGAGAGACTGGAATTCTTCCCAGAACAATGGCCTCCCTTCAGGTGAAGAAGGTCCATATACCAAGATAACCGTAATGGTGCAATTGAGGGAGGACCATTGAAGGTGGGTGATAAGAAAGTAGGTGAGTCGGTGATAAGAAATGAGGGAAAAGACCGACTCTTTGAATCCCAAGAGGATACCCCCTCGAGATCCTCTAGCATCTAGTGAGATCCATTTAGAAATAATGGATCCGCCAATAGCTCGATAGACGACAGGGGAAGGGGAATCCATCTTAGACTCTTGGATCAAGATCAAGTCACATTTAGAAGAGCTAATTAATTGGAAAATGGCCCTTTGTTTAACAGGGCAGTTGAGACCCCGAATATTCCATGAGATACTAATCATAAACACAACGATGCTCATGAACTCTGTTACGTTCAAGCTGCCTAATCGAAGGAACAAAAGAAAGGTCGACCGACTCGGTTCTAAAGCCCAGGCGGTGAGCTTGTTGGGTCAATTGGTAATCAGACCAATGATCGAATTGGGAATGAAAGATAGATCCTAGGCACTCAACATCCAGTTGAGGCAGGGCGCTAAGGGAAGAGGCATTCGGAGCAGTACGACACTCTAAGGATATGGGAGGGGTTCGAGACGGAGAGAGAAGCGCTGCCTTTTTAGCTAGAATCCGAGCGCTCGCTCGGATAATTCGAGGCGGGGGCACACGATCCTGAAGTGCATTACAGACCGTTCCTTCGACCACCTTAACTGGACTCCCTAAGGAAATGAACCTTATAGGGTCGGTAGGGGGAGGAACGGAAGGGACCAGATGAGAAGAGGAGGAAGAAGAAAGGTCGGACACAGTGAGCGGAAGGGGAAAGTCAGCCCACCTCGGCTCCCCTGTGGAGACGGTAGGGCGGGAATCACCGCCGAACTGAAGATAATTCCACATAAACTCCTTCGCACAGACTGGAAAAGAGAAGAAGGATAGAAGAAAAGACCGAAAGGATCGGAATGATAGCCCAAAATAGCAGCATTTAAACAACAAACCCCCACCGGAAACAGAGCACACCCCAAGAAAGTAATTGAACGAAAAACAATAAACAGATACCTGCTGCGGCGACGGCTCTTTCTTCAGTGCCAAATCCTCTTCATCTAACAAATCGTCTTGCTCAATCCAGTCATCGCCTTTAGAGGAAGACGCCGGTTTGACCTTGATTGGCGGAAGGGAAGGGGCCGAATCGAACATGCCAGTAAGTTGCAATTGTTTGATGAACTTGTCCCAATCAGACGCGTAGTGGGGGTTGGGTTCTCAAGCAGGCCATGGAGAAGAAAGAGGCAGCGGCTTGGGCAAGGCAGAGGAAGCCACTGGGGGAAGAGAGGGAAAGCTCTTCACAGGGAGAGAAGACTTAATGGGAGAAGCTTGTGACTTGGACGATGAGGAGAACCCTGGCTTCGCCGAAGCCAAAGAGGGGTTGATCCACACTAGATTAGGAGGTTTGGCAGGGGATACCTTGGAAGTAGGGGGAGGAGCATAAAGCTTGGTAGAAGGGTTGGGTTTCTTTCTCGAGGATGGCTTTTGAGAACCTTTCCAATTGGGTCTAGAGGAAGAGGAAGCTCCAGGGTGGAAGGAGATGTTGGAGGAAACCGGCTTCAGATGGGGCTTCGGGAGCACAATAGAGGGCAGGGGAGGAGGACCCTTCAGTCCCTCCAGGTCGTGGTATAGAACAGTGACAATGAAGCTGTTGAATTCATTAATAAGAGAGTAAGCTTCGATGCGCTTAAGATGGCTCGGGATGCGGAACAGTGCTTCCACTTATAGGCATCCCGATGCAAGCTTAGTCGAAGATGAAATGCTCACAACCTTCCCGATGCATCTGGACATAATACCAACCAGCCTCAGTGATGAGCAGCAAGGAGGAAGTCCGATAAGAGTGACCTTGGTCGCTGCATACTCTGGGGATTGCGACGGTGAGCAAAACTGAACCCACTTACGGAATGATAGAGAGATAGAGCCGATGGCTAGGGAAGAGTTGGAGATCAATTCTTCAAGAACTTTGGGAGAGGGACAGTGAATAATCACGTCTCCGTTGGAGCACGAGCTGATCACCCATTCCCAGTCTTTCTCATTACAAGATTCACAGAGAAACGAGTTGAGAGTGAAAGAGGGAATTGAGCCCTCGCTGAACGAAACAACACCATAAGTATCGAAAAACTTATGTCTATCCGTCAGTTCCAATTGCAAGATGAAAACCTAGGTAATAGACGGCTTAAGGAGAGGGGATTGGGAGACGGGGGGAACTGGTGCAGTCGGTGAAGACACGCCAGAGATACGGCTTTCGATTGGGGGGGTCGGGAGGAGAGGGGAAGAGGTGGTAACTTTCGGCTTCAGAGCCTTGAGGGATTGGTCCGCAGCTAGCTTGCGCTGCAAAGACGGAAAATCGAGGGCCTTCAAAACTTGTTCCGATATCGGAGCACCCAGCGTGAGCCCAAGCATCCGCTGAAGAGCAAAGCAACAAGAGCGGCCATGACCGGATTTCAAAAATAAAGACACTTCATTTTGAGAGTGCAATGTTTTTTCACGTAGCCAGTATGCAAACAGTTAAAACAGCGAGGAGGGGAACGGGGGGAAGGAAGGGCGGAGGGTGAGTTAGAACTGAGGAGAAAGGCGGCTAATTGGCGGGAAGCGGGAGAAGAAGAGGACCCCAGAAGGTTCTCGAGAGTGGGCTCAGAAGAGGGGGGGCCCAAACTTAGCTAGGGGAGCCGGAGCAATCTTTCTGAAATATATATATATTTTTTAACAACCTCTACCCACGACAGCTCCATGGCCCACACAAAATCGAGACTGTCGAAAGTGGGCCAAAGAAAGGAAGCCCACTAAAAGTCGATGGAGGGCGATAGAATGCACTAAGCCGATAGGAGAAAGAGGCGGCTGCAATGGCCGTCGCAGATCCGCTAAGAGGAGCGTGGATCGAGTAACCCCGACAATGGCTGGGGAGGGCTATCTCAGAGAAGAGAAAGGAAACGAAACCCTCGCTACCACAGCACAGAGCACTTAGGGGAGAAACACAATCCCCACACCTTGGAGACGAAAGATAGGGAAAGAGAAGGGAGAAGAAACAGGGAACCACAATCAGAAAAGAGAGACAAAATAGTATAAATCAGAATAACTTACAGTGATTGGCTTCTGGTGATTCAAGATAGAAGAGGGAGCAGCTCGCTGACGGATACCCAAAAGGCAGGAGAGAACATGCGTCAGGAGGAGCTGGATCTGGAGCACAACCACGACGGGGAGGCTCCAGCCTAGCCGGAGGGTCGGATCTGAAATAGGGGACGAGGCTGACTGGAAGAGGCAGCCCAGACGAAGATATCGAAACAGATAAAAGAGGCAACGGAGCGCCGGGGAGGACAAGATCGACATCGCCGGCGGGAGCGACGACGCCAACTCTTGAAATGCAAAGGGTATGCGGTGAGAGAGCAGCTGAGAAACTTTAATGAAGTGGGTACGGAGAATAAAAGCTTGAGCCCACCGGATCTGAGGTCAGAGAAGAGGGGAGAAGGAGAAGATTTTCAAAATCGCCTTCAGGGAAATTTTTGTTATTTCAAAATCGCCTTCAAAGTTCCGGTTATTTCACTGAAACTCACAATCTTCCTATATAGTTACAAAGTTAGAGTTTGTTTGTTAAAAACTCCAACTCTCTCATTAAAATAGTAGATAAAATAGTAGAGATGAAAGTGCTTCTGTACCCTGATTTAGAAATTGTATTTGATATCATTTTAGTGAGAATTCTACGTTGACAATACTATTAGTTTGATGCCTAATATAGTGATGTACAGTGAATGTAATTGACATTTCATGCTTCCATTCCTTTCACATAGATAATTTGTATATCATTCTTTGAGAGAGTACTAATTAGCTTTAGTTTGTGGAATGTTTATACTAGTGTAAAATTAGGAGGGGTGTCAACTGGTTGATCTTCTCCCGTATGTGACGTATGTACATCAACTAGAGAGGGACTTAAGATTAATGTTATATGTACATTGATATATGTAGTATATATAGAGAAAGTTTAAAAGGAGGGATTTAAACAAGTAACTGATGTGGCGTATTTTTTAAAATATTTCTTCAATTTGCTCATGAAAACATATCTATTAAGTATAACTAGTATAATGCACGTGCGATGCACGTCTATAAAGGTGTGTGGGATTTTGAGAAAGGGGTAGGTCACCGAAGATGTTGCATGTATGCACAATATATTCATTTTGATATTTGCATGCATGTGTTAGACCTACTGATTTTGATAGGAGAAAACTTTCTTATGAATAAATTGTGCATGCAAGTACATGCAAATCTATACTATTAATTATTTTCCCAAATCTATGCAGACAGATATGCAAATCTATGCATATTAATTATTTTCAAATTACATTTCTGACCTCCTATATTAACCCTATATTTGTTTTAGCCTTTTATGTTAATGAGGGCATGATAGTAAAAGCCGTCAAAAATGGGGCTTTGCTTAATAATAGTATAGATTTTAATGATTTCAAAAATCTCTCTTTCAATTTTTTCTAATGGATTCTATGAACACTTTATTACAACGCATTTCTTTTTGTTTTCTGTGTGCACTTACACATGCTAGAGTATCGTTACAATTGTGCTCATTACAAATCTGATCGTACACTCCAATATTTGGGGGCACACTACACTTACAACCATTAGCACCTCGTGGTGGTTTGGTTTGCAAACGATGTTATTGCTTTCAACTGCATTATTGCCTGCACTTGCAGACACTATCTTTTATTGGTAGCCCGTAGCCCCACCTTCTGATAGTAACTACAGGATTCTACCCTCGTTTTTGGTGACCATCTCCTTAGTCTTCCTCTTGCAACAAATGCATTGTGGTAATTGTGATCGTACAACAGAAACTGCAATTATTGTTACTTGCAATTCGACTCATGCATATTATTATAGTATGATTGTACTTAGGAAAATTTGATTGCGAGTGGGGTATGGAAGCAATTCTCCCAAGAAAAAGGATGGATGGATATAAAGGGATGGTGAGGAGAAATGGGAATTCATGGGCATATGAAATTGAGGATTGAAATTTTGGAATCTCAAGGCACCAGCCTTTGGTTAGGTAGGTGCCCACTGTAAATAATAGAAAAGAAAAGAAAGTAGAGAAATTATAAGTAGCTTTAGCTATATATTGTTGCTTTAGCATCTATACTTGTCCCCAAAAAAAAAGTCGACTTAATTATTCTTCTATTATTTACCTAGAAACAAAGGATAGCTTGCCATACTTGTCTCTCAATCTTCAATTGTGATAGGTTGAGGACCTTAAAAACCTCCTGCTTATATCTAACCACACCCACTACTTTGATTGATTTTGACATCTAATTCACCTTATTTTGTTTATTAGAGAAGTTTTGAATCAATTATTTAGTTAGAGTTTGATGCATTTAAGATAAAGTCGAAAGAGATTGCCTCGCTTCCAAACTGGGGCTGGTAAATGGCACTGCAATTATTAAAACTAGCAATTAAAAATGCGATGCATGTATTTAAAACCATCGATGTAGTTAAATTTCATACTTGATATCTTCTTTATATTAATTATACCCTAACAATATTCGTGTTAGGTTGTATACAAACAATAACTCTTAATTCTCCCATTATAATATTAGAGATTAAAGATTTTCTATCAATTAAAGTGCTTTATAGTAGAAATATATAGTTGATTTTTTTAATAAAAGAAACAACCTATAATTTCACCAGCTTTTAAAATTTTACAAAAAAACTAATGATTTTTTTGCAACCCGTTTGATATGGGTCAGGAATAACGTGGCCCGTCCTGGACCACAGGATCCCCTCAAGATGCGCGTTCCTTCTGATCCTTTGGATCTGCCACGTCAGCATCGAAAAACCGTCCAGGCCTCTGCCACGTCAGCCCGGAAACCACCACGGCGTCTGCCACGTCAGCCCTACACCGCCCAGTTTTCCACCGCTTCAACCACACGGGCAACCGGGTCCAGACCCGGCCCCAAACGGGTCCAGACCCGGCCCCAAATGGGTCCAGACCCGGTTGGCTTCTTCTATAAATACCAGACCCCTACTCCTTCTCCAGGTAATCAAAACTTCTGCACTCAAACCCTAGTTACTGTTACTCTCCCTTAATGACTGACTAGATCGTCGGAGGGTCTGCCACCGGGACCAACCCCGGTGTTCCGAGACCGTCTGCAGGTTCACGAGACCCTCGAATCCGAGCCCCAGAGATCTGAGCCGAGCATCAGCCTCCACCTCAATACCGCCTACTCCAGTACCGTTTGTCCGGTCGAGGGCCTTCTACATAGGAGTCTCCTCCATCAAATACAAATCGAGTAAGAACTCACGCCTGGTGCATCCACACGTTCTCCAAAAATAAACCGCATCAGGATGACGCCGTCTGTGGGAAACTACCTATCGTAGACGCCAATCCGAACCTCGCCTCCAATGGTATCCTCGTAGACGCTGACCCGAGCTCCGCCCCCGTCGGCACTCCCGTCGACCCGAGCTCACATGGCGCCCAAAGCCACAAAAGTTGTTACCTCCATACGCCGACACGACGTGCCTCCGCAAGGCATCGCTGCCGATGCTCAAGGACCAAACAACAAAGGGGTCAGCCACGGGCCCCAGCCAAACGCCTCCCGCCCGGTCCAGGGCGATCTACGGGGGGTAATCTCGAACCACCAGGCCAGCCGTGGAAGGAGAGGAGCCGCTTCCAACTTGGCTCCGAACCATCCCAGACCCCCGTCCCAAGGGCGGGAGCCGGCGCTCAGCCGGGTCGGTCGGCAACAGTCTGCCCAACCAAACCGGGCCGAAGGAGCCCCGGTTACCCACCAGGAGTTCCAGGACTTCTGAAGGGAAATCTTGGGTGCCATCCGAGGGGTCCCCGTTAATGGGAATGCCCGCCGCTCCCACACACGGTCACAGGCTGAGGCTAGCGTGTCTCGACCCTCAACAATCCCCCCAGAGTATGATGGCGACATTTTGAAGCGCCTCCAAGAAATGGAGGAGCGCCTCGACCACGTTGGTAACGGCGACCCAAGAGCAGCTCAGGGGTACAGGCCGGTTCGTCTCCCTTTCTCCGCCCTCATCCTGCAGGCAGAGATACCCCGCAATTTCTGTCCGCCTCAGTTCAAAACATATGACGGCGAAGGCGATCCTGCTGATCACATGAAGGGCTTCAAAACCCTCATGATGATTCACAGCACATCGGATCCCCCTACTGTGCCGAGCCTTCCCCGCAACACTCCGGGGTCCGGCTAGAGAATGGTTCTCCAAGCTCACCCACGGCTCCATCTATTCTTTCGACCAGCTAGAGGGCAGCTTCCTCGCCCACTTCGTAACCAGCCGAAAGGTCGAAAGAATGAGTGCATCACTACTTGGACTCCGGCAGAAGGAGGGGGAGCCCCTCCGAGTGTTTGTCCGAAGGTTCACCGCCGAGGCGAGGTCAGTCTCATCCTTCGACCCCGGCGTTGCCTCGGCAGCCTTCCGCCATAACGTCCGATATGGACAGCTGAAGGCCTCCTTGGCAAAGAAGCCGCCGATAGACTTCCCCGAACTCCTCAACCGGATCGAGAAATATATTCAGGCCGAGGAGGCCCTCAATCCAGAAGACCAGAAAGAAGTTCCCGGGAAAGGGAAGCGCAAGGCCGACGAGGTTGAGCCGGCGAAAAAAACCCCAAGAGACGGGGGCTCTGCAAAGAAGGTCCCGCCGATCTCCCGCTTCGAGAGGTACACTCCGCTGACGCAGAACGTGTCGACAATCCTCTTGGCGATTGAAGACAGCGACCTCGTCCAGTACCCTCCTCGACCGTCTAACAACACCAGCAAGAAGAGGGATCAGCGGTTATACTGCCGATTCCACCGGGACAACGGGCATGACACAGATCACTACCGCACCCTGAAGGACGAAATTGAGGCCCTCATTCAACGAGGGTACCTTCGAGAATTCAAAAAGGAATGCACCCAGGAACAGAGGGACAACAGAAACAGGAGGGATTCTCCTCCTCCTCGAATGCACCGCCGTCGTCCCGAGCAAGATCCGGAGCCCGAAGTACCCGAGGGACAGGCAATCCTGCACTGCGTCCATGGAGGGCCCATGGAAGGGGAATCCAACACTTCCCGCAAAGCCTTCGTCTGGGATGTCAACACCGCATAGGGCCCTCTCTCCCTCCAGGTCCAACAACTCCCTGTTTCCTTCTCAGGCGAGGATCTGGAAGGGGTCCGGCTCCCTCATTGTGACGCGCTTATCATTAACCTTAGCATGGCGAACTTCGAGGTCCGGAGAATCCTCGTGGACAACGGGAGCTCGGTCAACATTCTATTCCTGGAAGCATTCGAAAACCTAAAGCTCTCCCGTGAAAAACTAAAGCCAGCCGGGTATACCCTGCACGGATTCTCCTGCGTCCCCGTAACTATAGAGGGGATTGTCACCTTCGACATCACAGCGGGCGCGACCCCGAACAAAAGGACCGAGTCCATGGACTTCATGGTTGTGAATGTCAAGGCAGCCTACAACGCCATCCTTGGCCGTCCGGGGCTCTGCTCCCTCCAGGCGGTTCCCTCGGCCTACCATCAAAAAATAAAGTTCCCTACTAACACTGGCATCGGAGTTGTCCGAGGGAACCAAGAAGCAGCACGTTCGTGCTACATGACGGTGATCGGAAGCTGGGTGTT
The DNA here is from genome assembly GCA_017893485.1 of Hemerocallis citrina. NCBI lineage: Eukaryota > Viridiplantae > Streptophyta > Magnoliopsida > Asparagales > Asphodelaceae > Hemerocallis > Hemerocallis citrina. The sequence goes on along the minus strand of CM030360.1, from coordinate 279,720,948 downwards.
TTCCCTCGATGCCGTCGAGCTGGAGCCCGAAAGAACCCAGCCAGAGCCAGAACCTGCGGACGAGCTGTAAGAAGTCTCATTCGAGACAGGGGATCCGTCGAAGCACTTTCGAGTAAGCTGCTCCCTCGCCCCCGACCTCAAGTCTGCCCTAATCGCCTGCATTCGGCGCAATGTCGACCTCTTTGCCTGGAAGCCCTCTGACATGCCCGGCATCTCCAAAGATCTCATCATGCACAAACTCAGCGTGATTCCCGGGTCGAAACCATTCATCCAAAAGCGGTGCAAGTTCTCTCATGAGCGACAACAGGCAGTAAACACAGAAGTGGACAAGCTCTTGTCCGTGCATTTTGTATAAGAGGTTAGCTACCCCGAGTGGCTGGCGAATGTCGTCATGGTAAAGAAGGCGAGCGGGAGTTGGAGGATCTACATAGATTTTATCGATCTCAACAAGGCATGCCCCAAGGATCCATTCTCTCTCCCCAGCATTGATGCCCTGATCGATGCTACCTCGGGTCACGAGCTCCTCTCCTTCATGGATGCCTTCTCAGGCTATAACCAAATTCAGATGTTTCCTCCGGACATCGCCAAGACGTCCTTCGTCACAGATCAGGGACTGTATTGCTACCGGGTCATGCCCTTCGGACTGAAGAACGCCGGCACCACCTACCAGAGGCTCGTCAACCGAGTCTTTAAAGATCAAATTGGTCGTAACATGGAGGTATACGTCGACGACATGCTAGTCAAAAGTCAACAAGGACAGCACCGCGTCGCCGACCTGGAAGAAGCCTTTGGGGTCCTTCGAACCCACAACATGAGGCTCAATCCGGCGAAGTGCGCCTTCGGCGTCTCCTCGGGGAAATTCTTAGGGTTCATCATCAGCCAGCGCGGCATCGATGCGAACCCCAAAAAAATCCAGGCCATAATAGATATGGCCCCTCCCAGGAATGTCAAAGAAGTCCAAAGGCTAACGGGAGACTGGCAGCCATCGACCGTTTCCTCTCTAAATCTGGAGAGAAGTCCATCCCGTTCTTCAAGGCGCTACGCGGCACTGGAAGGTTCGAGTGGGATACTCAACAGCAAGAGGCCTTCGCACAGTTGAAGGAATACCTCGTCAACCCTCCTCTCCTCAACAAGCCCGAATCAGGGGAGCCACTCTGGCTCTACCTTTCTGCGTCGGAGAACGTGCTCAGCACCGTCCTCGTCCGAGAAGAGGAAGGGGCTCAAAAACCCCTATACTATGTAAGCAAGGTCCTGCTCGACGCCGAGACCCGGTATTCCAGAATGGAGAAAGTGGCATACGCCTTGGTCATAGCCGTGCGGAAGCTTCGTCCTTACTTTCAGGCGCATTCGATCCAGGTACTCACGGATCAACCCTTGAAGGCTGTGCTTTACAAACCCGAGAGCTCCGGTCAACTAGTCAAATGGTCGATCGAACTCAGCCAGTACGACATCAGCTATCAACCAAGAACGTCCATCAAAGGGCAGGCCCTCGTCGAATTCATCACAGAATGCACCATCTCCAAGCAACCTGCGAGCAAAGAAGCCGACCAGACATGGGAAGTTTACGTCGACGGCTCCTCTTGTGAAACGGGGAGTGGTGCGGGCATCATCCTTCAGGGCCCGGATGGTTTCCTCCTCCAGTATTGTCTCCGCCTCAACTTCCCGGCCTCTAACAATGAGGCTGAATACGAGGCGATAATCGCTGGGCTTAACTTGGCTCATCAAGCCGGTGCCAGATAGATCAGGGCATTTAGCGACTCTCAACTGGTGGTCAACCAGATCGCCGGGGACTACGAGGCCCGTGATGATCGAATGATCAGGTACTGAGCCATGGTTCAACGCCTATTATCGTCCTTCGACGAATCGGCTGTCGTAAGGATCCCCCGGGAGCTGAACGCCCAGGTCGACGCCCTATCGAAATTTGCTTCCTCATCCTTTGAAGGCCTCGACCGCACAGTCCTGATTGAAGTCCTGTTGAAGCCAATTACAGACTCTCCGGAGGTTCTATACGTCGAAGACGGAGCTCCCCCTGATGACTGGACCACTCTTATCAAAAACTTTCTAGTCAAGGGAGAGCTCTCCGAAGACCGAGCTGAAGCAAGGTGGATCAGGGTCCGATTCAAAAGGTTCGCGGTCATCAATGCCACCCTCTTCAAAAGATCCTATACAACAACTGATGGTAGACCCTACCTCCGCTGCCTAAGCCCAGACGAAGCCAAGTACGCCCTCAAGGAGCTGCACGAGGGGATCGGCGGATGTCACATGAGAAGCCGTTCACTAGCGCGGAAGGCGCTAAATCACGGGTACTACTGGCCCACTATGCTGCAAGACGCCTTCGCCCTAGTGAAGAAGTGTGGCCCCTACCAATGGTTCTCCCCCATGAAGAAGGCTCCTCAGGCGAACCTCCGGTCCATGGCCAGTCCGAACCCCTTTACAATGTGGGGGATGGATTTGGTAGGCCCATTTCCAAAAGCAACGGGCCAACGAAAGTTTTTCATTGTGGTAATCGACTATTTCACAAAATGGATCGAGGCCAAGCCATTAGCAACGATCACCGAACGATAGACTCTGCAGTTTTTCTGGAAACACATCGTCTGCCGGTTCGGGATTTCGCAGGTGCTCATCACAGATAATGGGACTCAATTCGCGGGTAAGAATTTCTACAAGTTCTGCAAAGATCTCGGGATCCAGCAGTGCTTCTCCTCAGTGTGCCATCCCCAGTCTAACGGTCAGGCCGAGAACGCACACCGCCAAATCCTCGACGGCCTCAAGAAACAACTCGATAACTCTTCCAAGGGGTTATGGGTCGACGAATTATCCAGCATTCTCTGGGCCCACCGAACAACAAAAAGAATCCCCACGGGAGAATCCCCTTTCAATCTGACGTACGGCACAGAGGTCTTCATTCCCTTGGAGATCGGGATCCCTTCACCCCGAATCATGGCTTTCGACGAGGCCGCCAACTCCCAACAGCTGCGAGCCGACCTGGACCTCATAGACGAGGTCAGGAAAAAGTCCGCCATTAGGAGAACCATCTACCAGCAAAGAATTGAAAAGTTCTACAACAAGAAGGTGCGCCCAACTGATATCAAACTCGGAGATCTTTTCCTCCGAAAGCTGGCGGTATCCAATCCCGGACAGAAGATAAAGTTGGCACCAAATTGGGAGGGCCTCTACAAAGTATCCGAAGTCATGCGCCCAGGCACGTACCGCCTGACCAGTGCCGAAGGCAAGCCCATCAAGAGGCTTGGAACGTGGAATACCTAATCAATTTCCTAGGAGGAGAGTAGCCTCCATATAAATTATCATGATTGTAATCAGCACGTCGTGCCTAGTCTTTTGTAAAGTTCAAATATATTGTAAATATGCCAGCTTTCTTAAAACAAGCCTACGGCTTCCTATTTTGTAACAAATAAAGAACATATCTCGAGCTTGGTGCTCGGATAACAGCGCGAGCCTGAAAAGCTTTCCTTACAAGCTTGGGGCTTGGTGCTCGGATAACAGCGTGAGCCTGAAAAGCTTCTCTTACAAGCTTGGGGCTCGGTCCTCGGATAACAGCGCGAGCCTGAAAGCTTCTCTTACAAGCTTGGGGCTCGGTGCTCGGATAACAGCGCGAGCCTAAAAAGCTTTCCTTACAAGCTTGGGGCTCGGTGCTCAGATAACAACACGAGCCTGAAAAGCTTCTCTTACAAGCTTGGGGCTCAGTACTCGGATAACAGCGCTAGCCTGAAAAGCTTCTCTTACAAGCTTGGGGCTCGGTGCTCGGATAACAGCACGAGCCTGAAAAGCTTCTCTCACAAGCTTGGGGCTTGGTGCTCAGATAACAGCGCAAGCCCAAAAAGCTTCTCTTACAAGCTTGGGGCTCGGTGCTCGGATAACAGCGCGAGCCTGAAAAGCTTCTCTCACAAGCTTGGGGCTCGGTGCTCAGATAACAGCGCAAGCCCAAAAAGCTTCTCTTACAAGCTTGGAGCTCGGTGCTCGGATAACATCACGAGCCAGAAAAGCTTTCCTTACAAGCTTGGGGCTCGGAGCTCGGGCGGCTCGGCCTGGTTGATTTTTGGTAACGTGCATCCAATCAAACAAAACAGCACCTCCACGTCGCAATGTGTCTCCCTGAGAACAACTGCGGGAGCTCGGCGTCGACCCCGAGCAAGGCGGGTGCCTTCTTCAAGGCACCACGACCTTGACGCTCGGCGACGACCCTCTACTACGCCCACAATTGTCTTTCTCACCGGTATGGGGCTCGGCATCCTTCCCTCGCTCGGTTTGGGCTTCTTCAAGCTCATCAACCTATGTACGAGGCGACATCCGCCAACCACGCCCACACCGTCTCTTCCTGAGAACAACTGCTGGAGCTCGGCGTCAACCCCAAGCAAGGCGGGTGCCTTCTTCAAGGCACCGTGACCTTGATGCTCGGCGGCAACCCTCTGCTACGCCCGCAATTGTCTTTCTCACCGGTATGGAGGCTCGGCATCCGTCCCTCGCTCGGTTTGGGCTTCTTCAAGCTCATCAATTTATGTACGAGGCGACATCCGCCAGCCACGCCCGCACCGTCTCTCCCTGAGAACATGTGCAGGAGCTCGGCGTTGACCCCGAGCAAGGCGGGTGCCTTCTTCAAGGCACTGCGACCTTGACGCTCGGCGGCGACCCTCAGCTATGCCCGCAATTGTCTTTCTTACCATTATGGGGGCTCGGCATCCGTCCCTCGCTCGGTTAGGGCTTCTTTAAGCTCTTCAACATATGTACGAGGCGACATCCTGTAAAACCCCAAAATTTTTATTTTTTATTTTATTTTTTTCTCCAAATTCAATTATTTCAATTTCCATATCACTTTAAACATAAACTAAGAAAGATATATTTCAAGGAAAATTTTGACAGAGTTTCTCCTGTAAATTTTGCCCCGAAACATAAATAGCTTACGGAATTCTGCTCAAAATTCCATAGCTCACAATACATGCAATAATTTCACGGACTCCCCAGGCCAAAATGAGTAGAAACACACAGGAAATATAATATAATGCTCTGGGGACCAAACTCATAACGGATTATCAATTATCAAATAAAAACTATAAATTTCTTTTAAAACGAGGTAAAAATTTAGAAAATCCCTTGTAAAACCTATCACAGATCCCGGTACTCCACAACGAGATGGGTACGGGTCACAAACATACCATACCACCCCACATTATACTCATCATCATCATATACATGCTTATACATCCATAATACAATTTAGATCATAAATTTTACTATTCACATAACTAATTAGTACAAATTTTTAAAATAAAACTTCATCCTACCAACCCACGCCTCACCTCTGCTGTGATGAGAACCTGTAACAGTAGGAGATCTAGGGTAGTCCTCAGACTCCCCTAACCCCCCAAACACTAACGGGTCAGCCATTTCTGGTGTGAGTATAGTTATTACTCTAATAACAAATTAAAATAGTATAAAGAAAATAATTTAAACTTACAAATACTAAGTTAAGATAATGCAACCTGAATCTTGAACACTACAACATCATCAATACAACAATATATCAACTACTTTGCCAATCCTGCATTCAACTATTTAATTATCCATAACTTCTCACATTTCATAATATACTTTACCACAACCTCGTATATATATATACTTATTTTACATCCGCATAGTACGAATACACATACAATCCATTACTTTTCAATTTAAATCCCCTAACCCGAATATTCATTCCTGCACAATTATCATCATATTAGCATTTCGCTATTTATATAAATATCACTTACTTGATGCTACTATATCTTTCTTTAATAACCCTTTATGTGAATACAAACTCGTAACCCAACATACTTTCTCCATTAACTATTTTCGTAACCATTCTCCAAGTACGGGTATTTATTTTATTGTAATATATCTTATTATTATCATTTTCACTTAATCCCCAAACACAATTTGGGGCCACAACATATCACACCCCATAGCCGATAGCTTGGGTAATAATCACTGCACCTCAAACACACAGTTTGGGTAATATCACATCATATCTCAAGCCGATAGCTTGGTTATTAATTCACTTCAATCACTTATCATCTTCACTTTACTTAATTCTTCATTTCCATTAATCATTACCACTATCATACCAGCTCACCCTGCGAATTATGCCAAGCAGATAGTTCCCACCATTTCCACAGAAATAGCGGATAGGTAGTTCCTTGACACAATTCCAAGGTACAACTCATATCAACTGTGTTTTACTTTACTGATCACATACATAATACAATTACTACGTACTATTCATAATAACACATGTCTCTTTTATTATTCTCATTTTAAATTAACCACGTACGGCATTTATCACTTCTTTTCATACACTAACTCATAACTCATTTTCTTTCACATTTACTTCATTCACAACTACTTTCTTTCTCATCCACAATTCACAATCCACTTTCTGTACTTTCACATTTTTATTAACACTTAGTTATTTTATTAGTTGGTCGACCAGTGAGCCACAGTATCCCAACATACTGAAAGCCGACAGCTCAGTAAACACGCGGCCCGATGCTCACACAGAGTCTTACTCGTCCGAGACTACGTCTTCCTCCTAGCCGAACTAGCGAGGGAACCACTAACCCCAAGTAGAACTTGGGTACTCTCTCTCCGGTCCATCCGGAGGTATCTGCTCTCCCAGGTCTATCCTGGGGTATCATCTTTCTCTCCGGTCCCACCGGAGGTATCTGCTCTCCCAGGTATATCCTGGGGTATCAACTCTCTCTCAGGTCTATCCTGAGGTATCATATCTCTCTCCGGTCCCACCGGAGGTATCTGCTCTCCCAGGTCTATCCTGGGGTATCAACTCTCTCTCAGGTCTATCCTGAGATATCATATCTCTCTCCGGTCCCACCGAAGGTATCTGCTCTCCCAGCTCCCACCTGGGGTATCATCAAGGAAAACCGGGCCTCAAGCCGATAGCTTGGGCGATAAAACACCGCACCCCAGATAAACTGGGTACTTCCTCCCAGGCGAAACCAGGAGGGAAAAATACCGCATCCCAAGCCAGTCCTTGGGTATTAGGAGGTCTAGCTCAAACCCTCAGGATTGCTGTAGGTACTGGTAAAAAAAACCATCTGTTATTAGCATTATTCATTTCATCGTTCCATCTTACTATGTTCCACAACATTACACTTTTGAATTCAAGAATAGCTACCACCTTGATTTTAGTCACGTGTATTAATAACACATTTAATTAGCACTTACTATCTTATCTTTTATCTTGCATTTGATGCACATCTGATGTCCATGATATAATTATCATCTCAGTATATCACATATATACATACACCTAGTCATTTAACATATAAACCAACATGTCATATTATTGCATATCACGAATGCACCACATTATTTATTTTTCCATAACATCACCCATTATGAATACTACGCTATTTACTACTTCATTAAATCACATATAGGCATACACCAAGTTATATCATAAATAAAAGAATTATAAGATGCCGGTCTGTATCGTAAGCGTATCAAAATATATAATTCATCACAGAATAATATCATATTATTGCCCATTAATTCACTTCGAACATAATTACAATGTAAACATATACCCACTCACTAATTTCATCAATTATCACATCACGAGTCAATATCATAATATATATATACATCACAAACATACACCACACATGCGGGTTTCTAAGAAAAGGGGCAAAAATCACTTATTTTCTCTAATTAAATCTCATAATACCCAATTATGGCATACTAGCTCATATACAATGTTCCGTATAAATAAAATTACCTATAAGGGCCTATATGTCCCAAAACATGCACAAAACATGCACTATAAATACACGGGTTTCCAAAACATGATCACAATCACTAATTTCATCTAATTACACCACATAACATCCATCCATAACATACTAGCCCATACACAAGGCTCCACTCATACCAAATCACCTATATCGACTTATATACCCAAAAACATGCACGAAACATGCACGGGGTAAAAATATGCATAAACAATTTAATGTATTTAGTTTTTATACATCAACACATCCCATTAACCCATAATATAGGTTTTATAACTTAAAATAGTTAATTTCACCAAATTTCTCAAAAACCCATTTTCGGACCCCTAAAAATCTGTATTTTCTTTCAAAATCGACTTTTAGCATAACTTCTACGAAATACATCAAAAAGCCACGAAATTTGGCCACAACATAAAATATATATAGATGCAATATACTCACCTGAAGGATCGAGCAAACGATGTCCCACGTCCGCCCGGTAGCCTGTCGAAGGTCAACTTTTTCCACCTAGTAGGAAAATTATAGAACCGGTTAGCTTAAAACTCAAAACTCGACCTACGGACCTCCAAATTTGAACCCGTCTTCACCCACACCACAATTGACATATGTAGGTGAGCTACATCAATAGATTTCGAATTCGGGCCCCAATACGAACACTCCCTTATTGATCGGAGGCTTTCTAATAAGAAAATTTATATTTTCTAATTTCTTTAATCCCCTTTTTCCTAATCTCACAAATTAGGGTTAATAATAATAATAAGACTCAATTACACCTCCAAACCGATCAAATTTTCACCTAAACCTCGCTCGGGCATTTCACCGAACACCCGGCGTGCATACATGGTATACCCGTATTTTTGAGATTCCGACGGGTTTCTAACTCCATAAAATTTTTACTAAACTCATTCTAAATTGTTCCCCTTAATTCACAACAATTTCTAACACTCATAATGACTTATTTTCCTACCTATTTTCCATTAATTCTAAAGCCAACACACTAACTAATTTATAATTTACCAATCAATCAATTTCTTAACAATCTTTCTTCCCTATTATTACCAGCATCACCTAATTACCCTATTGTATCATTTTCTAGCACTAGAACTCAAAATCAGAAAATTACATAAAATAGGGTTTCGCAATTTCTCACCTTACATGCAGTATCCTCACAAACGGACTCCAAAAATGAGTTGTACACCTCGAAAATAGCCCAATCCCTCAAATTTTAGTAAAGAAACACATTGAAAAAGGCTAGGATTTTGAATCCTACTTCTTGGCCGGTGGTGGGTTACTTTTCTAGCCGAAACTGAAGTTGGGGGGGGGGGGGGGGGGGGGGGGGGGGGAAGGAGAAGGAGCATGGAGAAGTAAATAAAAGGGAAAAAATTTATATAAGCCCCTATTTGACCATATATTTATATATACACCCTTCTAGTTAACTCTTCTAGGGGTTTTCATGTAAAAATCACTCTATAGTATACTTAAATTCATCCCAAACATAAAATAAAATTAGAAATGCATTTTTATGCATAATTGTAATCAAAGTCAATAGTTATGAACGGTAGCAAAACATATAAATATGTATATATACGAATATCGCAATATTTCCGAAAAAATACCTTCAACTTCAAACTATAATTTAATAACTCGAAAATTTAAACCCCCTATCATGAAAAAATGCCCCAGAAAAATTTCGAGTCAATCGGATTCGTCTCCTCCGAGAAAACTCATCTCAAAACTCCTATGTTTTCAATTTTTCCCGTTTACCCCAAAATATCAATTTAATCATTCTAATACTAATAAAATCAAATAATAGGGGTAAATATACTCAAAAACATATTTAAAAATAATTTAAATCAAATAATTAAGGAATTAAAAAAACAGATGTTACACATCCGCCAGCCACGCCCGCACCGTCTCTCCCTGAGAACATGTGCGAGAGCTCGGCATCGACCCCAAGCAAGGCGGGTGCCTTCTTCAAGGCACCGCGACCTTGACGCTTGGCGGCGACCCTCGGCTATGCCCACAATTGTCTTTCTCACCAGTATGGGGGCTCGGTATCCGTCCCTCGCTCGGTTTGGGCTTCTTCAAGCTCATCAACCTATGTACGAGGCGACATCTGCTAGCCACGCCCGCACTGTCTCTCCTTAAGAACATGTGCGGGAGCTCGGCGTCGACCCCAAGCAAGGCGGGTGCCTTCTTCAAGACACTGCGACCTTGACGCTCGGTGGCGACCCTCTGCTATGCCCACAACTGTCTTTCTCACCGGTATGGGGGCTCGGCATCCGTCCCTTGCTCAGTTTGGGCTTCTTCAAGCTCATCAACTTATGTACGAGGCGACATCCGCCAGCTACGCCAGCACCGTCTCTCCCCGAGAACATGTGCTGGAGCTCGGCGTCGGCCTCGAGCAAGGCAGGTGCCTTCTCCAAGGCACCGCGACCTTGACGCTTGGCGGCGACCCTCTACTACGCCCGCAATTGTCTTTCTCACCGGTATGGGGTCTCGGCATCCGTCCTTCGCTCGGTTTGGGCTTCTTCAAGCTCATCAACCTATGTACGAGGCAACATCCGCCAGCCACGCCCACACCGTCTTTCCCGGAGAACATGTGCTGGAGCTCGGCATCGGCCCCGAGCAAGGCGGGTGCCTTCTCCAAGGCACGCGACCTTGACACTCGGCGAAAACCCTATGCTACGCCCGCAATTATCTTTCTCACCGGTATGGGGGCTCGGCATCCGTCCCTCGCTCGGTTTGGGCTTCTTCAAGCCCATCAACCTATGTACGAGGCGCCATCCGCCAGCCACGCCCGCACCATCTCTCCCCGAGAACATGTGCTGGAGCTCGGCGTCGGCCCCGAGCAAGGCGGGTGCCTTCTTCAAGGCACCGCGACCTTGACGCTCGGCGGCATCCCTCTGCTACGCCCACAATTATCTTTCTCACTGGTATGGGGGCTCGGCATCCGTCCCTCGCTCGGTTTGGGCTTCTTCAAGCTCTTCAACCTATGTGCGAGGTGACATCCACCAGCCACGCTCACACCGTCTCTACCCGAGAACATGTGCTGGAGCTCGGCGTCGGCCCCGAGCAAGGCGGGTACCTTCTTCAAGGCACCGTGAGCTTGACGCTCGGCGGCGACCTCAACACTCTTGCAACTGGTTTTCGCACAAACTTGCGGGCTCGACAAACCGGAGCAAGGCCGCGGCTTTCTTTAAAGCCGCTCGACCACCATGCTCGGTTACAACCCATAACTATGTGTTGACAAAATTTTATTAAGGTTTAGAGCGTCTGCCTTCGGCAGACGCCCCGAGCCTCGAGTCGAATTATTGACCACCCTCTCACCCGTGAACAACTCGGGGTTTACGGCCTTTACAAGCCTAAACCCCGAACTGTTCGAGGATGGCAGGGGGGCCATCGATCTGCTGCTCTCTCCATCCCGGAACAAACGCTCCGAGCCTTCGAACTATTCAGGTGACCCTTCTCTCACCCCTGAACAACTCGGGGTTTACGACTCTTACAAGCCCAAAACCCCGAATTGTTCGAGGACGGCAGAAGAGCCACCACGCTTCGGCTCTCTCCGAACCCCCGAACCGATCGGTCGGCCCACCGCTCACCAACGAACAACCCGGGATCTCGCAGCTCTAACAGCCTGAACCCCGAATAGTCCGAGGGTGATCGGTGTGCCTCCGATCTGGAGTACTCGAAAATATTTTATTCTCTGGGTGCCCACCTTTGGCAGGCACCCGAGTTAGACGACTCACTGCCTGACAACCAACAAAGGGAGTGGGGGATTATATAGCCCCCTATGGCCCACATTTTATTGCATCTGGGAATACGAAACGACGGAAGGCAAAACGTCGCCATAAATGTTCATGGGAGTGCGAAACATTGCCAGTTATTGCTTATCGAAAAACTATATGCCGCGACAGTTGCGCCCATTGCAATAAGTCACCTCGGAGCTGACCCTTGCACAACGAGCCCGGCAACCGTCCCTAGTAACCAAGACGATCAGAGCATGGAAAATCAAATGTTCTTATTTATTACTCATTGCTTACAACTCAATGAACGTCGGTACAAATACAAGAAAAAAGCTCACAACTCACTCGCACTCGGCTGGGAACTCGAATTCGGGGCTCCTATCACGCTCGGCCGGACCGGCCTGGGAAGACACTCCCGCCACCGAGCTTCCTGCATCTTCGGGCTGTGCCCCATCCGATAGAAATATCGGAGACCGCCCCGGGGTCGAGTTGCTGACCCCTTCAATCAGACCAGTGCCTAACACCAGCTTCAGCTTGCGAATCTCCAGCTCCTTCTCGACTACGACCTCACGAAGGAAAGACTCCGAAGCCGACCCCACGCTCGGAGCATCCGAGAGGGACCAGTCCGTCTCGATTACCCACCAGTCCCGGTCAGCTACGACCTTCTTCAGGCGCGCCAACTCCAAGCCGAGCTCCCTGGACCTGTTCAGAAAATAGTTAACGGTGGCGGCTCGGTCCCGAGCCTGCTTCTGTTGACGAAGCAAAGCTGCCTCTGTGACCTCCTCCCCTGCTCAAACTAGAGGTACCTTGGCAACGACGGGGAGGGTGACACAGGTCCCGTGCGTCTATCAAAAGACGAGAACAAACATCACAACAAACACAAGTCTGTAGGGGTCGGCCCAAAAAAGTAAATTTCATTTCTTTCAAAAAGTTGGATACAAAAGCTGCGGTGGCCAGTCCGCTTAAGGCATTTACATCAAAACGAGCAAAAAGAAAAAAGACTATTCTATTCTTGAGGGGGGGTATCACCTCGTCGTCAACCTGGTCGCCCCCCGCGTCGTTGCCCCCCCGGGGTGAGAGGAAGGTTCGGTGTCCATCCATAGCAGAGATGGTCTACGTTCTGCTCAGGGTAGATCTGCTTAAAGTGGGACTTGGCCTGTTCGTACGCCTCGTCCTGCGCCTGCATCACAATCTCCCGCAAGGCCGACTCCATCTCCTCTAGTGCCTTCTTCCCCTTCTCCGCCTCGGCCGCGATCTTCGCCTCAAGATCCTCCCGATCCTGCTTGTGAATTTTGCAGAGCGACTCTATCTGGGCCTCGTGGACGGCCTCCATGGCCCGGGCCTCTTTCAGCTCATCCGTGGGCTTGTTCAGATCGCGGAGGTACTTCTCCACATTCTGCCGCTCGATGTATATCTCTTTCTCCAGACACTTGTGGAAGTGCTGACCATGGAGCATCGCCTGTCCGAAGAGACAAAGATCAGAAAAACTCCCAAGTTAATGATAAAAGCCAAGCCAAGCCAACTTACCGAGAGGTGTGCCTGAGACCACCGCATGTAGGCCTGATCCGCCGTCTGCGTCGCCAGGGCCATCGAATCGCGCTCGGTGGCGGCCTCCGAGACGAACTCGATCGCCACAGGCCCATCCAGCAGAGAATCCCCCAGCACGATCGACCAATCAGGGGCAAAGGGCAGCATACCCTGCTTGCCCACCATCTCCGTGGCGGTCGGCCGAATAGGGGGGAGCCCTTCTCCCTGGGCATCCACTGTCTTGCCCGAACCACTCCCGGCGTCCCGAGCCGCCCTCGACGAATGGGAGCGGGGGGAGTGGTGCCTCTTGGCCCTCTTCGCTGGGGAAGGCCCCTCGGCCACCGGGGCCGGCACCTTGGAGGACCCTCCGGCCTGCGCAGCCAGCTTCTGCTTCTTAGCTGCTATCCTCTCCTGCTCGGCCTTCTTCTTCTTCTTTATCCTCGCCTTCTCGGCGACAGCAAGCAACATCTTCTTCACGTCTGCCTGTTGAGTTGTCATCCCTGCAAAAACAGAAAGGAGAAGAGCTAACGTTAACACGAAGGCAGAAAAATGAACATATTCGGAAAGAAACATACTAGGGTCGGCGGGACTCAGTCCGGCCCAGGTGAGGTGTATCTCGGTCACTCGAGGTCATGCGATACTGTGCCCCCTGACTATCTTCTCCACCCTCTTCCACTCCTTGGCGGTCAAGTCACTCCGCTTCGGAGGCTTGTGGTTCGGCTTGACGAAGTTCCACCTGGTCGGAATTCCCCAAGACCCCTCCGTCCGAACCACGAAATATTTTTCTTTCCACCTCTTTATGGAGTCCAGATGACCATGCATAACCTTCTTATGCGGCCTCGGTGAAAAGTAGAAAATCTCCTCCTGGTCTCCGAGCGAGCCGATCCCAAGAACGGCTCGGAAATACGTCAGCTTCAACATCACTCCCTTCTCTTGGCACTTTAGTATGAAGCAGAATAGATGCTTCCAAGAGTTCAGACCATACTGCATAGGGCACAGCCCCGCCCAGTTCAGAACCCTCTTAATAAATGGATGCAGAGGCAGCCTCAGCCCCGAGAGGAAGGCGTCCTCGGGGAATATACAATAACCTGGTGCTAGAGCCATGGTGGGCCGAATACCTGGGCTCGAAATGAAGATCTCGAACTCCCACGGAATAAAGTAGGCAGCCCTAATAATGTTCAGATATTCTACCTTCAAAATGCTTGGGATGCTATCAGTGCGAATCTTCACCCGAGTGTCTTCGCCCGGCACCGGAGGGATCGGTCCGATATCCTTAATGTCGTCGGGATACATCCGAATCGACCCTGGATTCTTGAAGGAGACCGGGGGAAACTCGAAACCCGGTCTCGGGGCGTATTCATCCGGCAAGGAAGGACTGTGTGGTATGGTCAAGACTTTCTTCTTTCGACGAGGGCGAGCCTTCCGCTCGGGAGACGACGTCGACAAAGGGGGAAGGGGTGGAAGATCTTCCCCGACCCCGGTCGGCCTTCCAGCCGTGCCCTGGCCAGCGTCTCCTTAGGCAGCCTCACGTTCGTCGACCTCATCCTCCTCGTCTTCCTCGTCACCCTTGGCACCCTGATCATCTTCGTCTTCCTCCTCGCCTTCGGTGCCTTCCCCCTCATCTTTCTCATCGTCCTCTTCCAGATCCTGTTCCTCCTCGTCCTCTCCGTCCCCCTCATCCTCTTCCTCCTCGTCACCCTAATCCATGGGCTCCTTTCCCGGCCTTCTGGACCTCAATGGGGACACAACGAAGGCTACGTCATCACCATCGTCCGACTCAGGATCGGACAGAACTTCTTCCTTCACCTTATACTTACTCAAGGACGAGGACGTCTCCTGCTCGGATTCCTCCGCGAAACGGCCTGACGAGCTAGCCTCGTATCCGGACTGAGTTCGCGACATTACTAAAAAGAAAGTACTAACCTAGAGCGTCGGAAGTTACGGTCACCGGAAAATATTGCCGATGGCAAGTAAGATTCCCGCTCTTGTTAAAAATTGGAAAGTGAGTAATGAAGTGAAGATGAAGAAATGAAGGAGGGGGGAGGGGTTTTAAAGGGGAAAAGTGACTCCTCGATTTTCTCAAAAAGATCTAGCCGTTGGATCTTAACTATCAAGATCCACCGGCCACCAAGATCTGGAAACGCTTTGACCTTTGCGCCCATGACGTCAGCAGCAGGCATAAAATTACCCCACTACCCCTCCATCTTTTCTCTCCAAACAGGCTTTTTACGACAAGTTAGAAGGGTCGACGCTTGGATAGAAGCGCGAGTCAATAATTCTCCTTCTACTTCACAGAAGGGTCGACGCTCGGATAGAAGCGCGAGCCAATAATTCCCTCAATGCTTGGATAGAAGCGCGAGCCAATAATTTCCCTTCTACTTCATAGAAGAGTCGACGCTCGGATAGAAGCGCGAGCCAATAATTTCCCTTCTACTTCACAGAAGGGTCGACGCTCGGATAGAAGCGCGAGCCAATAATTCCCCTTCTATTTCGCAGAAGGGTCGACGCTCGGATAGAAGCGCGAGCCAATAATTCTCTTTCTACTTCCCAGAAGGGTCGACGCTCGGATAGAAGTGCGAGCCAATAATTCCCCTTCTACTTCACAGAAGGGTCGACGCTCGGATAGAAGCGCGAGCCAATAATTCTCCTTCTACTTCACAGAAGGGTCGACGCTCGGATAGAAGCGCGAGCCAATAATTTTCCTTCTACTTCACAGAAGAGTCGACGCTCAGATAGAAGCGCTAGCCAATAATCCCCCTTCTACTTCACAGAAGGGTCGACGCTCGGATAGAAGCGCGAGCCCCAACTGCCCTCCTTTGATTCAGAGGGGCTCGGAGCTCGGATAGCACCGCGAGCCCTAGCTAGCCACCTTTGATTCAGAGGGGCTCGGAGATCGGATAGCACCGCGCGCCCCAACTGCCCTCCTTTGATTCAGAGGGGCTCGGAGCTCGGATAGCACCGCGAGCCCCAGCTAGCCACCTTTGATTCAGAGGGGCTCGGAGCTCGGATAACACCGCGAGCCCCAACTGCCCTCCTTTGACTCAGAGGGGCTCGGAGCTCGGATAGCACCGCGAGCCCCAAACTATCCTCCTTTGTTCAGAAGGGCTCAGAGCTCGGATAGCACCGCGAGCCCCATGAGCCCTCCTCTTGTCACGAGGAACTCGTCTGTCGACCCCTAGTGCTCGACAAACCGAGCCCCAGGAGAAGACCTCGCCTCCTCCTCGCTCTTCCAACTAGCGAGGAGATCGTCCACCGACCCTTGGTACTCAACAAAAGGGGCCCCAACAGGACCTCGACGCCCCTTTTCTTTTCCATCAAGAAAGGGCCCTCGCCTGCCGACCCCAGACGCTCGGCAAACCGAGCTCCAACCCGACAAACCTCGACATCCCCTCGCTCTTCCAACTAGCGAGGGGATCGTCTGCCGACCCTCGGAGCTCGTCTGCCGACCCCCAGGGCTTGTCTGCCGACCCTAAGGCTCGGCGAGCTTCACTCCGACTCTTCTATATTGAGCATCTCGCACAAACTCCAATAAGGGATCCCTTCCTCCTACCCCCTGGCCTCTTTTGGAAACAGCAAAACCTACTTTCTCACCGCACCTTCCACCTTGCTCTTCCTACAGAGGCGAAGAATCACTCCTACATGGCAGGTTCACCCAGCCTTACAGGAGTGTGGGGCTTGTGATATGGGTCAGGAATAACGTGGCCCGTCTTGGGCCACAGGATCCCCTCAGGATGCGCGCTCCTTCTGATCCTTCGGATCTGCCACGTCAGCGCCGGAAAATCGTCCGGACCTTTGCCACGTTAGCCCGGAAACCACCCCGACGTCTGCCACGTCAGCCCTACACCGCCCGGTTTTCCATCGCTTCAGCCACACGGGCAACCGGGTCCAGACCCGGCCCCAAACGGGTCCAGACCCGGTTGGCTTCTTCTATAAATACCAGACCCCTACTCCTTCTCTAGGTAATCAAAACTTCTGCACTCAAACCCTAGTTACCGTTACTCTTGCTTAGTGACTGACTATATCGTCGGAGGGTCTACCACCGGGATCAACCCCGGTGTTTCGAGACCGTCTGCAGGTACACGAGACCCTCGAATCCAAGCCCCAGAGATCCGAACCGAGCATCAGCCTCCACCTCAATACCGCCTACTCCAGTACCTTTCGTCCGGTCGAGGGCCATCTACATAGGAGTCTCCTCCATCAAATACAAATCGAGTAAGAACTCACGCCTGGTGCATCCACACGTTCCCCAAAAACAAACCGCATCACCGTTCAACATTTGAAAGTGAACTCGAAATTATTATTATTTTTATAAAATGTAATTAACCTATCACTGGCTCCATAAAAATTCTAAAAACCCGAAAACTAAAAATAAAATTTTATCAAAAAACAAACAAACGAAAAAAAAAACAAAAAAAAACATCTCAAAACTCGTAAAAAAAAAAAGGGATATTTTAGCAAATGCCCCCATTCAAAATATATAAACTAGCATATACCCCCACTATTTTTAAAAACTAAGAAATACCCCTAGTTTGGATGGAATGGTTAAAATTTCGTTAAGTTAACTTACGTGCATCACATGTAACACAGTAAAATGACCAAAATACCCCCAATAAAATTATTTTAGCAAATACCCCTATTCAAAATCTAAAACTAGCATTTACCCCCACTATTTTAAAAAAAGGGATATTTTAGCAAATACCCCCGTTCAAAATATGGAAACTAGCATATATCCCCACTATTTTTAAAAACTAAGAAATACCCTTAGTTTGGACGGAATCGTTAAAATTCCGTTAAGTTAACTTACGTGCATCACACGTGACACAGTAAAATGACCAAAATACCCACTACATAAAGTAAGGGTTTCTTGAAGCAAACTTGAAAAGAGAATGAACCGTCTCCTTTCCGCTTTGCAAGTCCGTATAATTTTTTCTCTGATGGCCATCTACCCCACCTTGTTATATTAGGGTTTTTAAAGAAGAAATACCTCAACCCTAATCAGTCATTGACTCATTGTAAGCATCTTCTCCACCTTGTTATATTAGGATTTTTGATAGATTATGTTTGTTTGATCGTTTCAACTTGATCAATTTTGTGATGTTTTTTTTCTGAATTCTTTTTTAAGGAAAATTGGTTGTAGGAAGAGCCATGAATTTTTGAAGGTTCGCATCCGAATAATAAAAATATAAACAAAATAATAGAACAAAGATTCAGATGCGAACCTTCTCGAATTCGTGGCTCTTCCTACAACCAATTTTCCTTAAAAAAGAATTCAGAAAAAAAACATCACAAAATTGATCAAGTTGAAACGATCAAACAAACATAATCTATCAAAAATCCTAATATAACAAGGTGGAGAAGATGCTTACAATGAGTCAATGACTGATTAGGGTTGAGGTATTTCTTCTTTAAAAACCCTAATATAACAAGGTGGGGTAGATGGCCATCGGAGAAAAAATCATACGGATCTGCAAAGCGGAAAGGAGACGGTTCATTCTCTTTTCAGATTTGCTTCAAGAAACCCTTACTTTATGTAGTGGGTATTTTGGTTATTTTACTGTGTCACGTGTGATGCACGTAAGTTAACATAACGGAATTTTAACGATTCCGTCCAAACTAAGGGTATTTCTTAGTTTTAAAAATAGTGGGGGTATATGCTAGTTTCCATATTTTGAATGGGGGCATTTGCTAAAATATCCCTTTTTTTTAAATAGTGGGGGTATATGCTAGTTTTTAGATTCTGAATAGGGGTATTTGCTAAAATAAATTTATTGAGGGTATTTTGGTCATTTTACTATGTTACATGTGATGCACGTAAGTTAACTTAACGGAATTTTAACGATTCCATCCAAACTAGGGGTAATTCTTAGTTTTTAAAAATAGTGGGGGTATATGCTAGTTTTCACATTTTGAATGGGGGCATTTGCTAAAATATCCCAAAAAAAAAAAACATCTCAAAACCCTCACGTGCTCCATAAAATAACTTTCCGGACCGCTGTCTCTTTATTGATTACGAAGAAAAATGGAATAAATGCTTTCAGAGGCGACCACCCTCTCTTACTTTCTAACTGTGTATTTGTTTATTTTATTAAGGATTTTTTTTTATATGGTACAAATCCCTAACTACCATAATTTTTCAACGTTATTCTCAACTACCCTACATTCACTTATAGAATTTATTAAATATGAAAAATAATATTTTGTTTATTTGAAATATTTTCTCTCTAACTTTTCTCTCATGACCCTCTCTAAATTTTTCTTCAACTTTCCACGAATATAGTCATTTTCTGCACTCTAAATTATTGACAAATCATATTTTTAATTTATCTGAATAAACTAAAAATCTTCGATTTTTCTAAAATAAAATTAAAGAATTCCAGATCACACGATTAGCCACTCACTAGGGTTCGGACTATTTTCTTATATTTTTGGGGGTTGTCGCAATTTCGTTCATTTTTTTATTTTAAATATTTATTTATTATTTATTATTTATTATTGAGATATTAGCTAGTTGAATGAATTGAAGTTGCCATGGATAATGATGAAATGATAAGAAAAGATTATAATCTAAAGAATTGATTTTATAAATTTATAACTATTGCTCATAAAATATCTCAAATTTTAACACATTATTTGAGATGATCCAGTGATTAGTTTTACTCCTTAAATTAAATCATATATGGTTTTATTAATAAGAATATTTTCCCAATTAAGAGAAAACCAACAAAATAGTGGGTGTTGATATGGGTAAAAATAGAATTAAATTGAGACCGTTCAAATCGAGGAAGAATCTTGAAACTCCCGGGGGGTAAAACAGTAATTTTCACCACAAACGGGTCCGAAATGGAAACTGGGTCTTTTTTAAGCCCAATAATCCAAAAACGAGTCTATTTTACTGGGTAAGGGTGACGGCCCATTACAAACCAGCCCAGGTCATTTAGAGGGCAATTAAAATTCATGATTATCTCTAAGAAGCGGTTTAAACCAAAACTTTTATCATAAAAAGAATTAAACTCTTGCTTATCAAAAAACACCAAAACATAGAGATAAATGATTATCTCTAAACCGTTTCAAAATGCTACTATGAATACCCCTCTACCCCTACCATAAAAAAGGTAATCAGTATTTTTTCCACAAAGCGCTTTCTCATAATCTTTTTGATTACTGAATTGAGCATCGGAGGGTTTGTCGCCGGAATCCATCCCGGTGTTTCAAACTTTTTACAGGTTAGCGGCAGCAGCAAGAAACAATCAAACACCAGCAGAAAAGTCAACAAGTTCGCTTTTATTGTTCCTAGAAGAATTCATAAATCATCTGTTTGCTCTCACACCAAAATTAGCAGCAATATATTGGCGCCGTCTGTTGGAACAGAAAAAGCAATCCAACCACACTTACCCGGTTAAAGTAGTTTCTAGCCATGCCTCCGAAGAAAAAAGGAAAGGCGGCGGTATCCAGCCGAAGAGCCACTCCTCTTCCTCCTCCTCCACTCCAAGATGTTCTTCCTCAACCAGATCAACAAGTTCAGCAACTGCAGCCTGAACAACCTCTCTCTTAACAACCACCCCCCAGGTCCAGGGGGACTGCCCCGAGGGGCTCCCGTCGATGCTGTCTGGGACAACACTCTCACCATGACCACATCTCAGTCCATAATCCTTCAACTGACTCCATGGCCTCTCAAAGCCTTCCAGGGCTGGGAGATCTCTGTCAAGTCATTGTTAGCCGTCAACAGGGGGTAGAATTCCGCACTCGCCTGAACAAGAGGCATGCCCTTGATGAAGTCCCTCCCCCAGAGCACCAAAGGGCCCCAAGAGTCCAGCCCGCCACGGGCTAGAAGAACCCCTTCCCCATGGAGGTGAAGGGAGTCCCCTCCACATTATCGGCGGAGAAGCTTCACCCCAAAAAGTTGGCTAGCACCAAGAAACTGCCGAGTTGGAGGGGCACTGGTCACTCCGGTTGAGTTCCAGAACTTTAAAGAGGACATCCTGCGAGCCCTCAGCATTGCTACAAGTCACGATCAACGTTCACCTAATCCTCTCCATACCCCAAGTCACGATCAATGTGCACCTAGTCCTCGCCATACCCCAAGTCACGATCAATGTGCACCTAGTCCTCGCCATACCCCAAGTCACGATCAATGTGCACCTAGTCCTCGCCATGCCACCCCTCACAAAGGAAAGTCCCGAGGCTCGACCCACCGTGACATCAGATATGACACAGCCCATCGCCGTCTCCGAGAGATGGAGAGGTGCCTTAACAGACTCGACCTCGAAGAAGAAAAGTGGGCCAGGATTTTTTGCCTAAGAAGGTCTCCCTTCTCCAGATCCATCATGGAATCCCTGGTCCCTGAGACCTTCAAGCCCCATCACTTTGAGTCCTACAATGGGGAGTTAGACCCAGCTGATCATATCGAGAGTTTCAAAACTCTCATGATGATTCACTAAGCCTCAGATGCGCTCCTTTGCAAAACCTTCACAACCACATTGAAGAGACCTGCAAGAGATTGGTACTCTCGACTGTCCCCCGCCTCCATCTTGTCGTTTGATCAGTTTGAGGAACTCTTCCTAACCCATTTCATCAGCAGTCGCAGAATGGAGAAGACGAGCATATCTCTGTTGGCCCTTTGTCAGAGGAAGGGTGAGCGCCTAAGGGACTATGTCCGACGCTTCACAACCGAGGCTTGGTCTATCGCCTATATTGATCAGTCAGTGGCCTCTGGAGCCTTCAGACACAACATCAATCATGCTGACCTAAAAGCATCCCTCGCCAAGAAGCCACCCTGGGACTTCTCTGAGCTCCTGTTAAGGAGTGAGAAGTATATCTGGGTGGAAGAAGGCCGCCACCCTAATGACCAAAAAGAACCATTGACCAGGAACAAACGGAAGGGAGTTGGTGAAGAAGGCACTAAGAAGCTCCAAAAGGATAATACGGCTAGCGCTGCCCTCCTTCCTGATTCGAAAATTTCACTCATCTCAATGTCAGTGCTTCAGCTATCCTCATGGAAGTCGGTAAAGAAGGCATGCTCCAACCTCCCCCAAAGATGAATTCTCCTAGCAAAAAGAGGAATAAAGATAAATGGTGCCGCTTCCAGAAGGACAATGTCTACGACACTGACTACTGTCGAGCCCTCAAGAATAAGATCGAGGCTCTCATTCAGAGGAGACAACTGGCCAAGTTCGTCAGGAAGGAAAGAGTTGATCCTCCACCGTCCCGGGAGGCGAACAAGCGAGTTGAAAATAATTTTGAAAGATAAGTGTGTGTGCGTTAGTTAGAGTTGAAGTAATAATCAATGGCATACAAGCGAGCTGAAAGACCTGTTGAGTCCCCTGACTCTGAGCCCGGAGCAATCTTACACCTCATCCATGGAAGCCCAATGGGTGAGAGTCGAACTCCTCCCGAAAAGCCTTCATCCGAGAAGTATACTCAGTACAGAACCATCCTCCGCCCAAAGGCTTTGGGGTCCCCGTGACCATTTCAGAAAAAAGATTTGGAAGGCGTCCGAACGCCTCACTACGATGCTCTTGTAATCATTCTCCACATGGCTAACCACAAAGTGCACCAGATCTTATCTTAGTCGAAAATGGCAACTCTATTAACATCCTCTTTCTAGAGGCCTTCCAAGACCTTAAGTTGTCCGGAAACCACCTCAAACCCGTTGGCTATACTCTCCATGGACTCTCCGGGGTGCAAGTGACTATCGAAGGGGTTATCACTCTCAATGTAACCGCTGGCAAAATTCCTACCACCCGAACAGAGCCGATGGATTATATGGTTGTTGATATAAATGCTGCATACAATGTCATCCTCGGCTGACCCGGTGTAACTCCTATTTCTCGTATTTGTATTTTTATACTATATTTTGTCCCATTATACTCTTTCATCTATTTGAGACCTCGTATTTTGTTTCCGATTGAATAAAATCATTATTTTGTTCGACTCAATTTTTGGTCATTTTATCTAATTCAATTGTATGTGCTCCTTGTGTCATTCTTCATGAAGAATTGGCTGTTTCTTCTCATTCATCTCTTTATTCCCCATTATAATACACTTTGACTAATTCTCTAGTTGGATCCCACTCAAAACAGATACCCTAAAACCCATAAACCCGAAACCCTAGCTATTTAAACCTAAACACCCTAACCTTAACCCTAACCCTACCCCTCTTAGTGTTTAAACCCAACTCAACCTTCCGCCGTTTTCTTCTTCTTCCTCCAGTCCCCGTCTCCAATGTTCGAAACCCAATCCCTTCCGATCGTCACTCCGCCGTCTCCCTCACCATCGCCTTCGACCCCGCACCCCACAACACCAATCCTCCAACCATCATCCCGTCGTCAACCACCACACCGCCATCACCATTCGCCATCGAAACCCCCGAACCCAATCCATCCTCCGCCATTAACCAAGCTCTCGACCACCCCCCATCGCCATTGCCATCGCTCTCACCCTCTCATCCTCCTCACCTTGCGACCACCATCGTCGCCAACACCTCCGAGCAATTCCCCCGCCATCGCTCCCCTGTTTCGAGTGCGAAGAACAGGGCCACACCTTTTTCCGTCGCAAGCTCTGCCGTCGTCGTCTTCATCGTCGTCGACTGCTCCCCAGTCGAACCCAGACGTTGTCGCGAGCCCCCGCCGCCGCGTCGCATCGCAGTCACCGCACCGCCGTCGCTCTCTCGCTCGTTGTCGAAGAAGGGAAAAAGACGACAGCCGACTGGACGAAGACGTTGTTTCGTGTTGTGCCACAACAGATCCTCGTTGGCTGTACCCTGTTCGGCCCTGATCCGGTGTGCGGGATAAACTCGATTGGTGGGATCCGCTGTCCCGTGTTTTGGCACGCCAGATCCAAAATGCTATACGCTATTTGGAGGGATCTGTTATGTGGGATTATTCACTCTACTGTTGATTTCTTGCATGTGCTTCACACGTACTTTTGGGAGATTGTGCCCGGAGTTTTTCGATCCCATTTTCTTCAACTAACGGATCTATTCGTCATCAATCAAGGCAAGTATTTCTCTTGTACACATTTTTGTTCTAGTACAAGCATTCCTTGAAAATACTACAAATAGTTAGAAATTGCGACTCCTCCTTGACTATCGTTGTTGATCAAATATTAAACCTCCGCAATTTCATAATCTTAAGAGTCACAATAAATTCATTGTATTATATTACAACTACTTGGACTCATTTTACCCCCTGAACATATGGACACATGAAATTAAGGAGCCCTGGATTTGTAGACATATGTTATATCTTATATTTGATAAACTTACACCCATTTGGCTTGAAAAACAATTGTTACTTGCTGTTTTAACCAACCACTATCCTCTATTTATATCATACATTAACCTAGATGCCTAATAATAAAATTTCATGTAACTTATGCTAGTAAGATATTACCACATGTTGCTGTCCTGAATCTTATTTTACTGTTTCGACCCCTTTAACAACAGAATCTGAACCCGAGCCCTGAACAGAAAATGTATCTCTAGATGTCTAGATGTCGATAGCCTCTGGAATTTCTGAATTCGGATTTACAGTCTAGGATTTATTATAGTTTTACTGCAGCTGTGTCGGTAGACGCAGATTCGTAAAACTGCTGCACACCTCTACCTTGCGAATTAATTTAACTATGTTAACAGCAAGAGTTTGACTTGAAATTTTATATAAGGTTGTTGGAAACCCTATAAGACATCCCCAATTTTTCTTAGAATTAATTAATAATATTTCAACACTATTTCACATGTATAAATACAAATACACAAATTCTGCCTGAACACTTTAGCTGTGTAGTTCGCTATTTTGACACATGTTCCCACTACTTTCTCGTACCTTATTTTCACACACTTGCATACTTGCTTGATAAGAATTAACAAATGTAACAAGCCGGGGTTTAAGGGAAAGACTATGCTAGTGGACAATATAGGTAAGTGTACTCGGAAGGGGGCCCGTGTTTCCCAAATACTTGGTTCATGAACTTGTTGTATCTTGATCGATTCATGGAGTCAGTTACTTGGCTCATGAACTTGTTTGATTCATGAACCCATTGTGCAGTTCTTGAACATGTTAGTGGATTCGCGAACTTGCTTCGTGAACTTGTTATTTATTTTTCGTTTCATGAACCATGACTTGCTTGATACTTGACACCTGAGTACGCCGCCCTATAGACTCCATTACTAGGTCTAAACGTAACTGATTTGACTGTAGCAACCATGTAGTAAAGGAATGGATGCAAGAAGTACTACCTATATAGTAAATAACTACAAGACTTGAACATAACACCTGTAACATAACACCTGTTACTTGATACTTGATGATACGATACATGAAACATGATACATGAGACTAGAAGCATGAAACTTGAACTTGTTACTTGTTACTTGATACTTGACAACTTGTTACTTGAGACTTAACACTTGAAATAAAATTTTGACACTAGACTTGGCACTTGTTACATGATACTAGACCTGAGACTTGTCACTAGATGTTAGATACCCCTACAGGTTCACTTGTCGTGTGTTTTACCATTAGCATTGTTATCCAGCCCGTTTACTAAGATGTCCCTCTTGCTAGATAGTTCTTGATTTTTCCACTACTTGTTGTGTCCCTGTTACATTCTTGATTCCAATTCTTGTTCCCCATTACTTGTACTCGTTTTTACTATTTGTGGCCCTAGCTTGCACTAAGGGCATTTTCTCTTGTTTTCTCTACTTTTCCCTTTTTATATTTATTAAGCAGACTTTGGAGACGTGCTACCTGCTGGAATCGGGAAGCAGACGTTCTAGGCCTTGCTTGGAAAAATCTTTCTTTAATTATTTTGTTTTGTAATTGAGTTATTTCATTTTTTGTTGCCTAAGACTTGTAACGGGCTGATGTTTCCGAGTTTTATTTTGATCCAGACTTGAAAACTATTTGGGCATTATTATTTGTTTTCAATTATTTTCTGTTGCTTAATGAATTATTCATGCATACTTAGTTATATATAAATCTTGTTATATTCTTGTTGTGATGCTGAGTCGATCCTACAGCTTATGGATGATGTTAAAATCATTCACTGGGCTTCGTCACGTGCTCGTATTCCATGTTTTTGGGAAGCGGGGCGTGACACCCGGCCTGGCCGCGCTCTAAGCCATACCCTCCGCCTTCCATATAAAGATGAAATTCCTTACCTCCACAAGGGTGGGAGAAGTTAGGGGAAGCCATGAGATCGCCTGGAAATGTTACATGACTTTAGTAGGGGGTCCAGTTATCTCTCTCGAAGCCCTTGAGCTTCCCCAAGGGAGCAGCCAAGCCGTCTCAGAGCCGGTCGATGAGTTAGAAGAAGTGACTTTTTCTGAAGATGACCCGACCAGAACCTTCTAAGTGAGCAAAGCCCTCCCCCACTCAATCAAAGCCGACATAGTCCAATGCATCAAGGACAATCGAGATATGTTCGCCTGGACTGCTGCCGATATGCCTGGCATTTTGGAGGAATTACTCATTCACCATCTCAGCATAGCTCCCGAAGCTAAACCTGTCCAACAGAAGTGTTGCAAGTTTGCACCCAACCGCCAGAAAGCCATCAAGGAAGAAGTAGTAAACTCTTGGTAGCTCGGTTCATCCAAGAGGTCAATTACATCGAGTGGCTTTCCAACATCATGATGATGAAGAAGGTTGATGGGAAGTGGAGGATTTGTATCGACTTTACCGATCTGAACAAAGTTTGTCCAAAGGATATGTTCCCGCTTCCCAGTATCGATGCATAAATTGACGCTCCAGTCACAAACTCTTTGAGTTTTATGGACACCTTCTCCAGGTATAATCAGATTAGGATGTCCCCCCCCCCCCCCCCCCGATATTTTGAAGACCTCTTTCACAGCAGACCAAGGCCTATAATGTTACCGCGTCATGCCCTTCGGGCTAAAGAACGCCGTGGCAACATATCAATGCCTTGTCAATAAGATCTTTAAGGAGAAAATCGGGAGGAACATGGAGGTTTATGTGGATGATATGTTGGTAAAAAGCCTCCGGAAACAAGACCTTGTAGTCGACCTTCAGGAAGCCTTTGATGTCTTTCGAAGTCACAACATGAGGCTGAACCCATTTAAATGTGCCTTCAGAGTATCGTCCAAAAAATTCCTAGCTTTCATGATTAGCCAGAGAGGGATAAAAGCCAACCCTAAGAAGATACAAGGCATATTGGATATGGCTCCCCCATCCAATGTCAAGGAAGTGCAAAGGCTCACAAAGCGCCTCGCCGCCATAGAGCGTTTCCTCTCCAAGTCAGGGGAGAAGTGTCTCCCATTTTTCAAGGCCTTAAGAGGAACGAAAGGTTTTGAGTGGGGAAAGCACAGCAGGAATCATTCGACCAACTCAAAGCATATCTGGTCAACCCCCTGCTCCTGAGTAAGCCCAAGCCTGGAGAAACTCTCTACCGTTACCTCGCCAAACAAACCCTCAGTGCCGTCCTCGTGGGGGAAGAAGACAAAGCTCAGAGACCAATCTATTACGTGAGTAAGGTCCTCCGGGATGCCGAACTTCGCTATTCCAAGATTGAAAAGATGACCTTTGCACTGGTCATGGTTGTTCGAAAGCTCCGTCCATATTTCCAAGCTCATTCAGTAGTCGTTCTTACCGAACAACCCCTCAAGCAGGTGTTTCACAAGTTTGAAAGTTCGGGGCACCTCATGAAATAGTCTATAAAGCTGAGCCAACATGATATCAGCCATCAGCCAAGGACCATTATCAAAGATCAAGCCCTAGCATAGTTTATAGTGGAAAGCACTATCCCCGACCCCTACAACGAAGGCACAAAACCCCCATTCTGGAGCGTTTATGTCGATGGGTCTTCATGCGTTGAAAGGAGTGGAGCGGGGGTGATCCCAACCGGCCCGGATGACTTTATTCTAAGTATTCGCTTCGCATTCAACTTTAGAGCGTCAAACATTGAGGCAGAGTATAAAACCCTCATAGCAGGTCTAATCCTGGCACACAAGGCTGGCTCTCACCACGTCAAAGTATTTAGTGATTCTCAGCTGGTAGTGAACCAAGTCTCGGGGGAGTACGAGGCTAGAGATGACCGCATGACTAAGTATCTGGCTAAGATCAAAGAGTTGTTAGCCACCTTCCAAGAAGCAAAAATCCTACGGATCCACCGAGAAGAAAATGGGTAGGAAGATTCCCTATCAAAATTGACTCACGTTCTTCGATGCTAGGTTTGAGGAGGACCTCGACTAGGACAGTGCGGCCTATCAGGGCGTCAATGTTGCATCTATCAAGGCGTCGATGTTCGGGAGGGGGAAAGGGTCTTTAAGGTAGGCCTTGTTGAGGTCCGTAAAGTATATACAGATTCTCCATTTCCCGCTCGCCTTCTTCACTATCATAAAATTTGCCAGTCACTCCAGGTAGCTGACTTCTTGAATAAACCGGGCTGAGAGGAGTTTGCTTACTTCTTCCTTCACCGCCTGCTGCCTGTTGGGGGTGAACTTACGTCACTTTTGTTGGACCAGCTTTGAGTCCGAGTGGATGCTTAGCCAGTGAATTATAATGTCTTCGAAAATCCAAGGCATATCGGATGGCGTCCAGGCAAAGAGGTCGGAATTCTGACGGATGCATTCGATGATTGCCAGCCTCAGGTCCGGGGCTAGAGATTTAATTACCCGGAACCATTTGTTCATGTCTCCCTCAGAGAAGAGGACCTCCTCCAGCACGTCTACGGGCTCCGAGCCTTGCTCAGAATGGAGTTCTACTGCGTCAAGGGGATAAACTCCCCCCTCTACAATCCAGTCATATAACACGAACGTGCCGATTCCTGATTGCCCCGGACTACACCCACCCCTTGATCGATGGGAAACTTCAGCTTCATATGGTAGGTGAAGGGAACCTCTTAGAGTGTGCAGAGGCTGAGTCTGGCAAGAATAGTGTTGTAGGCCGCCTTGATATTCACTAACATAAAGTCCATTGCTTCGGTCCGGAGGGTCGAGGTCGTACCGGCGGTCACGTCAAGTGTGACAATCCCCTTGATCTGGACAGGAACACCGGAGTGTTGGTGTATGCCCTATAGGCCAGTTGTGTATTGACATTATTATTTTACATTGAATTATGACATTTATTTCATGTATGAGGCATTTCATTTATTGTGTTGTTTATTGTGATTAAATAAGCATAATAAAGTCCTTAGAATAGTAAGTTCAATACCATGGGATATCAAGTGCATGACTTGATTGTGAGATCCTTTTGGTTGGAATCAGAACACTATTCTTAATGTCCCTAGTCATGTATTATTGTGAATTAGGACAACAATAATGCATAGAGACTAGTATGTGCGTAGACTAATGACCATATCTCACGGGTCATGGATATGAGATATCAAGTCTTCACATGGGTACATATTAGAGTAATAATGTACTTGACTGACCCACCCTGAGAATGCTGTATGGATCGTTACGTGAGTGTCATAAGCAGTTCTCACAGTGACCATGGTGTATGTATTCATTTGACTTAAAGTCTCTACGGTTCCCTGCATGAGAAATTATATGTTTTAATGTCGTCAAATGTTGCTTGTAATAAGGTGATTATAAACTCGACTATTGGATATACTACAAATCATGCGGAGAGATGTGAGTGACTTAGAAAGGATTTGTCCCTCTTACATAACAAGAGCGTTATCTACAGACTCCTTGATTGAGTGAGACTGCAAAATGCATGGTCGTACTCAAATGAGTCAATATGAGATATTGAACTCATTTATTTTAGTAAGTCTACTCGGACATCAAGAAACCAAAGATTGAACTATACAAGGGTGACACACTTTATGCCTTGTGGTCAATTAAGATATCTAGACAAAGGGACTAGACTACATGGTAATATTGATCACGGATAGGTTATGTCAAGTCACTGACATGCCCACTACTTGAGTAGTAGTATGTATTGCTAGATACTGCTCACCATTTGTAATACTAGAATATGATTTTAGTATCACTGTCAACGTAATGGTAACCTACAGGATCACACACTTAGAATGGATCGAAATTGAGATTTAAATTCATAAGATGAAATTAATTGGGAATCCAAGTAAGACTTGGACTTCTGACATTGGTTGGACATTTACTTAGATTAAATGGGTTGACTAAAGTTCAGAGGCCCACACATGAATCTGACCCAGATCGGATTATGAGTCCAACAAGATCGTTACTCTTAGGATTGATTTACTGCAGCTATATATATGATACATATCTGTGGAAAAGTCACATATGAGAAAACCCTAGCCGTCATAGAAATTGTGAGAGAGAGATCGTGAGGAAAGATTGGATTTGATCTGTTCGTGTGGATATCGTAGAGGCATCACAACATTGCAGTGCTGTGATCGAAATATCTTGGAGACAACAGATCCATCCTTAAGGTATAACTCCTAAATACGTCTTATGGTTTTCACATAGATCCATGGCTAGGTTTCAATATTTTTGTAAATTTTTCGCTGTGTATTCAATCTGTGTTTGCCATTAAAACTTAACACGAAGAACCCGTGGAGCGTGTACCCCACCGGCTTCATCCTTTCATCGGAGAACTTGAGGCTTTCGAATGCGGCTAGAAACAAAATGTTGACCGAACTCCCATTGTCCACAAGGATACGCCGGACTTCATGGTTCACCATGCCGAGGTGAATCACCAATGCATCGCAATGGGGCAGGCGGATGCCTTCGAGATCCTTGTTGGAGAATGAAACTGCCAATCTCTGGTCCATAGGGGGCAGATAGTTATGGACCGAGTTCACTTCTCGAACGAAAAATTTTCGTTCGACTCTCCCCCCATAGGGAGTTGTTCGACTCTCCCCCCATAGGCCTGCCGTGAACACAGTGAAGGATGGCTGACACACCAGTATCCTTGAGCTCCGGCTCGGGCTTGGACTGCCTGCTGATCATCCGAGGAGGAGGCAACGGCCATGGATCCCTCTGGTCTTTAGGCGTGGTTCGGGTGAACTCCCTTAAGTATCCCCTCTGGATGAGGGCTTCAATTTTGTCTTTGAGGGCGTGGCAATTATCAGTGTCATGCCCATTGTCCCGGTGGAAGCGATAGTAAAACCTCTGGTCCCTGTTCTTGTTACTGTTAGGTCGGGGAGGGAGGTAGACGATGCCCTTGTCCTCGATCTCCAAGAGGATGGCCGACACACTTTGCGTCAGCGGTGTGTACCTCTCGAAACAGGACATAGAGCGTTTCTGGGCAGATAGATCTTTCTGTGCCCTCTTCATAGATTCGGATTCTTCGGCCTTCATCTTCCCCTTGCCCGGGTTTTCTTTCATGCCTCCAGGATGCAGAGCCTACTCAGCCTGAATATACTTTTCGACCCTGTTGAGTAGGTCGGGGAAGTCTAGGGCAATTTCTTGGCCAGAGAAGCCTTCAACTGGCCATGGCGAACATTGTGCCGGAAGGCCGCCGAGGCTACACTGGCATCGAGGGACGAGACTGCCCTGGCTTCGGTTGTGAACCTTCGCACAAAGTTACGGAGGGACTCTTCTTCCTTCTGCTTGAGGTCCAGAAGGGACGCACTTGTCTTCTCGACCTTCCTGCTGGTGATGAAGTGAGCAAGAAAGTTTGCTTTGAGCTGGTCGAACGAGAAAAATGATCTGGGAGCGAGCTTTGAGAACCATTCCCGAGTCGGGTCATGCAGGGTGGCAGGAAAGGCGAGGCATATGAGAGGATCCGATGTGCTGTGACGCATCATGAGGATTTTGAACCCTTCCATGTGATCAGCTGGATCACTCTCGCCATTGTAAGTCTCGAGCTGAGGTGGCCTAAAATTCCTGGGAATCTCAGCATCTAGAATTTGGGGGGAGAACGAAGGCCGGCTTGGCTATATACCCGATCGGTTTGTGATCCTCCCTCGTTAATGCGGGCGAGGTGATTCTCCATCTCCTGGAGGGGGTGGAGGACGACTTTGTTCTGTCGAGGTGGCTGGGATGAACCGTGAGACTTGGGACCTCGACCCTCTTCACATCTTGGGCCGGCGGTTTGCTGTTAGAATCCAGGACCGCCTCCGAGGGCTCGAATAATTTCGAGCCTGAAGTCCTGGAACTTGACTATTATGACCGGAGCTTGTTTGTCCTGATCAGGCGGAGGTGGACCACGAGCCATGTGAACAGCCATGTGAACACTCATGGCTCTAACTGACCACAAGCCAATGGTGCAACAGGACCCGATCTGAGCACTTCACGCTCGGTCGCCCGTGATTTACGGCATGTCATCAACGATCTGCATCCCCTTGTTGACCTTCGGTTCCGAAAAATACCACTCCATCCCGAGGCAGGGAGCACAACCGTAGCCGCTCCCCCAGGGGTTGTCCACCTCCGCCCGATCAGGGCGAACAAGCTCCGATCACGAGAGCTGAGTTCCAGGACTTCAGGCTCGAGATCCTCCGAGAGCTCGAAGGATCTCGAGCCTAAAATCTTAGAACTCGACTCTCGTGACCGGAGCCTGTTCGCCTTGATCGGGCGGAGGTGGACCACCCCTGGGGGAGCGGCTACGGTTGCGCTCCCGGTTTCGAGATGGAGGAGTGGTATGTGTCGGATCGGGGTCGGAAGGGACTGCCCGGCTCCGTGATCGACTGAGTTAGAGCCGAAGGTCAATTGGGGGATGCCGGTAGTTGATGGCATGCCGTAAATCACAGGCGACCGAGCATGAAGTGCTCAGATCGGGTCCCGCTCCACCATTGGCTTGTGGTCGGTTAGAGCCATGGGTGTTCACATGGCTGTGAGAGAGAGGAGGGTCTGGACGGCGTCCAGCGGTGAAGGCTCTCCTGACTTTAGGATCCATGGGAGGGCATGGCTTCAAGAGATATCCGAGCTTAGGGTCGAGTCAGTCTGTTCCCACAAACGGCACCAACTTGATGCTGCTTGTTTTCAGGTGTGGGAGCAACTGTGAGGTCTTGTAATTTATTAAGTGGAAGGGATAGATCACGACCTTGGCTTAGGTCGATTCCTGGAGGTCGACTCGGAAGCTCGATCGGAGTATCTGCAAAAGGCCTAGAAACACCAGGAGAAATTTTGGCAACAGACCCTCTGACGATCTAGTCAATCACTGGAAAGGAGACTGAGCAGCTAGGGTTCAGATAAGAAAAGCTTCATTACCTTTGGAAGTGGAGAAGGGGTTTGGTATTTATAGGCAGGGAGTAACGGATCTCAGACCCTACCTGGCCGGGTTGGACCTGTTTTCCCATGGGCCTAAATTGGCAGAAGCCCGTTGGGCCTGTTAACTTGATGATCTGGGATGAACGAAATTTGAGGAGATCTGATGGCCCTGATTGGACCGCGTCATTTATACCACATCAATTGCGGAGGCAAATGAAAAAAAAACCCACTCGTTTCACCAGATCATATGCCGACAGCGGGTATGAAAGAAGCGGAGTGGCGAAAGAGTGTTTCAGTTTTGGTACAAGTGTTGGATGGGAATCCAGGTGAAAAAGAGTTGCTAGAGGAAGTCACAAAGAAATTCCCATCGTCGTCTATCTGGAGGTGAGGTGGTCGGTCAATTAGGAAAATTGATGTTAACAAGTTTGTAATACCATGTGGCACTGAGAGTAGAACTCGAATCCTCTTGAGCAGAAGCTTGATCCAAACTCAGTTCTTCAAAGCAGCAGGTTATGAAATGGACCTTGGAGAGTGGTCGATGGAAGAAGGAGAAGCTTATATAAAAAATTTCCCTGTAGCTTGTTGGAATGAGAGTGGGTTTCAAGATTTATTTGGGAAATCTTGTTTGGTTGAAGAATTGGATACTGGCACTCGACTTCGCAGCAAATATGAATCTGCTACGGTTCGAGTTTTGTGTTTTGATGAGGAAGAAATACCTGAGAAACTATTCTAACCAGTTACGAGGGACTTTTGGAGGGAAGTTAAGTGTAACATTGGAGAAGGAGAGAGCTCGAGAAGGGAAACTACACCGTAAAAAAAACGGTGGGGGTCGGTGAACAGAGAAGGCATCTTGGAGAAGATGATCTAGGACCGTCGGATCAAAACAATGCTAGATCCAATGATCTAGATTCAAAATGTGGGGGAGGCTATATGGAGTCACGTGAGGAGTACGAGAGGATGAGGATTAACAAAAAAGCTGCTCGTTGTGAGGGTATGGTATGTTGTCTGCCACTTTTCCGGAATTAAAGGGACGTGGGGGTTCTAGAAGTGGGACAACATAAAACATTAGAAGGTAACGGATCAGGTCGGGAGATGTGTGAGATTTGGGGCAACATAAAATATTAGGCGGTGATGGGATAGCCATAGCCATAGCCATAGGTATGGAGAAGTGTGTGGGTTTGGTTCATTCAAAATCTAACTCTTTGATTGAAGATATTGAACAAATTGGCTCCAGAAGAAGTTAAAAAAATGTTGAAATGAGCTGTTAGGGACATGGTTTCTAAGGCCCAAAAGAGAGAAGAAATGCATAATAATATCCCTACTAATGTGAAAGGGCTTGCTTCAGGTGGGCCTATAATTACTGAACCTGAGATTATTCACAACGGAGGAGGTATGCATGCAAACCTTGTTGAGAATCATACCATCCTTATTGATTTTAATGTGCCTAATATGACGATGTTTAAGAACATGCGATACCTGGAACTCTCAGTATCAAGCTCTATATTCAATCAATCTAGTTCAAATCAATAGTTTCCATCAATTACAGTAATCATAGAAAGAAATGAAGAATTGGGAAAAGGGATTTAGGGTAATAGAGGTTGAAGATGAAGGTAGAAGAAGACAAAATAGTTTGTTACATCTGGATGATTCCCTCTCTCCCTCACTCTACTTTATTTATTTATACAGCTAGATAGTTAATCTCAGCCGTCCACATTTGTTCATCACTGCTTCCCACCACAATTATGCTTGAATCTACCCGTGCACACTACGTGCATATGAAGTCTTCTAAATACTCTGGTCTCGCTCAGTTGCGCTCGTTTCTCCTCTTCTCTCCTGTATTGACAATGGTCGTATCAATGCCGCCCCCTTTAAATCCAACCTTGTCCTCAAGGTTTGATCGCAAGTGAGGAAAAGCTGCGGAAATCGACTCTGCATCTTCCTAACTATCTTCTGCCTCAGACAATCCTTCCCAATGCACCAAAACCTGATGACACAGTTCCTTCCCTTGCTTCACTGTATGTCTGTTCAAAATTGTTGCTGGTTGGAAATAGGGAATGCCGTGGACTACTACTGTGGGCAACATCGCAGGAACTACTGTTGTATGATCCTCAAAGCACTTTTTTAGCAGTGACACATGGAATACTGGGTGTATCTTAGCCTCCACTAGCAAACACAGCTTATAAACCACCCTTCTGATCCTCTTCTCTATCTCATATCGGCCATAATACCTTTTCACAAGCTTTTGGGACTGCTTTGGAACCACTGAGTGTTATCTATAAGCTTGGAGTTTCACATATACCCACTCTCCTTCATTAAACTCCTTTTCTACTCTCTGCCTATCTGCCTTTTGTTTCATTCATAATTGTGCTTGCATCAAGTTTTGCTTGAGTTTACTCAACACTTTCTTCCTGTCATGGAGTTGTTCTTCTACTGCTTGATTAGGATTACTTCCTGAGATGTAATCAGGTACTGCAGGGGTTTTCTCCCATATACAATCTCAAAAGGAGTAAAGCCAGTTGATGAGTGAAGTGAGGTGTTGTACCAGTACTCTGCCAAATCAATGAATTTAGCCCACTGCCTAGGATGCTCACTCGTAAAAGCTCTGAGGTATTGCTCCAGACATCTGTTGACTACCTCTGTTTGGCCATCGGTTTGGGGGTAGTATGCGGTGCTTAACTTCAACACAGTGCCTCGATTTTAGAACATCTCTTTCAAAAATTGCTGAGAAAAAAAGGGTCTCTATCAGTAACTATTGAACTTGGTATATCATGTAGCTTGATAATGTGGCTTGCAAATAGTTCAGCTACTTTGGAGGCAGTGTAATTTGGCATCAGAGCAATGAAATGTGCATACTTCGACAAGCGATCAACAACCACCAAAATAGCAGATTTTCCTTGAGACACATGTAATCCTGTAATGAAGTCTAGGGAAATGTCAGCCCACACCTTATCAGGCTTTGGAAGTGGTTGTAAAAGTCCTACAGGCTTAGAAGTGTTGTATTTAGTTTGTTGGCATACTTGACACTCCTGCACAAACTGATACACCCCCTTGTGCATGTTTTCCCAGATGAAGAGCTCTTCAACCTTGCTAAGGTCTTCTCAATACCTGAGTGTCCTCCCAAAGCTGATGAGTGCCACTCTTGCATTACTAATTGTCGCAGGTTCTTGGGAACTACTACCCTCCCTTTAGAGTACAACAACCCATCCCTCAAAAGCAGTGAGGGTCTTGAAGCTGGCTTGGAACTAAGTTCAAGCAAAATTTGCTCATACTCAGGATCTTTCCTAAGCTCTTCCCTAATTTTATCACAAATCATAGGTTGTGTAATAGCAATTGTAGCTAGTAACTCTGCATGTTGATCATTAGTTAGTCTTGATAAGCTGTATGCAACTGAGTTGATTTTCCCTGGCTTATAAACAATTTAAAAATTGTACCCTGCCAATTAGTAGATCCACTTCTGCTGTTATGGGGTTTGGATTGCTTGGTTAATCATGTGGTGAAGGCTTTGATGATCAATATGAATGATGAACTCTCTCCCTAGCACATATTGTCTCCATTTCTTAATAGACTCAGTGATTGCAAACATCTCTCTTACATATGTCGAGGCTGACTGCATCCTTGAGGACATAACCTTGCTAAAGAATGCAATAGGCCCTCCTGTTGTAACACTGCACCTATACCCTTCCCAGATGCATCAGTCTCTATAATAAATTGTCTGGAAAAAATCTGGCAATGCTAAAATAGGGGTGCACTGCAAGGTTTGCTTAAGTAGCTGAAATGCCCTCTTTGCTTCTGAGCTCCATCTGAATGAGTCCTTTTTCAATAGACCAGTTAAGGCCATTGCTTTGGATGCATATCCTTTGATGGACCTCCTATAATATCCTGCCAAACCAAGAAAACCCCATAGCTACTTGATGTTTTGAGGTGTTGGCCAATCTCTAATGTCTTCAATCTTATTTGCACAGACTTGCACACCTTCTGCAGAGATCATGTGTCCCTAATACTCCAGTGCTTGTTTCCCAAACTCACATTTTCTTTTCTTAGCAAAGAAGAATTTGTGCTCTTAACATCCTCAACACAATGTCTAACTGCCTCAAGTGAGTTTCCCAATCTAGACTATATATAAGGATTTCATCAAAAAGGACCAACATAAATTTCCTTAGATATGGTTTGAATATAGAATTCATTATAGCTTGGAAAGTAGATGGGGCATTTGTAAGACCAAAGGGCATTACCAGAAATTCATAGTGGCCATCATGTGTACGAAAAGCCGTTTTGAGCACATCTTCTGAACAAACTCTGATCTGATGATAATCTACTCTAAGATCCAGTTTTGTAAGGAATTTTGCACCATGAAGCTCATCAAAGAGTTCATCCACAGTTGGAATAGGGAACTGGTCTTTAATAGTGATGGAATTAAGAGCTCGATAATCGACACAAAATTGCCAAAGTCCCGTCCTTCTTCTTTACCAATAGCACTGGTGATGAAAAAGGACTCTTACTGTGTCTAATTATCCCTTCCTGCAGCATTTTTTCAACTTGTTTCTCAATCTCACTTTTTTGAAAATAGGGGTATTTATATGGTTTAACATTCGTGGGTGCCAACCTTGGAACAGATGCAAGGAATGATCATAATTCCTTGAAGGAGGTAGGCCAATAACCTCTGAAAACACAGTAGCATATTTTTGCGAAAGAACTGATATATCACTGTTAATTTCTGACTGTGGCTGTTCTTCTTGTAAAACCAAGTGATAGAACTCACTTATATCATTTGTATTTAACTTCCTTCTCAAAGCATTGAGCTGAATTTGTGAAGGACCTTGTCTTCCTCCCCCTTGTAGCTTCACCTCCTGGCCATTGCGAGTGAATTGCATGGTCATCTCACTGTAGTCATTAATAATTTTCTCCAGTAGCCTCAACCATTGTATGCCTAGGACCATATCAGAGCCATATATTAGTAAGATATAGAAATCAATTAAGAATGAATACCCCTTGATATTCACAAGAACTGCTTTACACCGCCCTTCACATTGAAGTGACTGACCATTGCCCGCCATTACTTTAAAATTTGAAGAAGGATGAATAGGAAGATTGAGAAATTTGGCCAATCTTTCCTGCATGAAATTGTTAGTGCTTCCGGAATCAATCAAAATTTGAATTAGTTGGTTATTAACAGATCCTTGAACTCTCAAGGTTCGCAGAGAAGATTATCCTGAATAAGCTTGAAAGGAGATCTCTGGGACCTGCATGTTAGCTGTACTCACATCCATTTGTACTGAGTTAGTCGCAATAGAACTATTTTCAAAAGTTGTTCAAGCTCCTCATCCTCATCTTGAGTTAACAACATTAAAAATTTCCTCTGACACCTATGACCTGGCATATATTTTTCATCACAATTATAGCAAAGGCCTTTTTCCTTCCTAGATGCCCACTCTGCAGGGGGAATCTTCCTAACAGGAAATTTGTTCTGAAGATTATTATTCTGTGTTTGGCTGGGTTGCACTAGTGTAGGTAATAATGGGGGAAGTGTGCTGGGTGGTGGTGGTTGCCATGGTGGTCTCTGGTAACTGCTTCTATTAATTGGCTGTCTACTCTCCGTGAGTTTCTCTTCCTGCAACCTAGCGAGACCAATTGTGTCTACTAGCATTGAAGGCTTATGAGGCAATACTTCCCTTTGTATATCCGGTTTCAACTCCAAAATGTAATTACTCAATATGTGATCATCAGTTAATCCCTTAGTTTTATTAATCAATACATCAAACTGATCTTGATATTTAGCTAAGGTATTAGTTTGAGTCAATTTGAATAACTGCCGTGTGTGATCAACAAAGGGGGACACTCCAAATCTAGTGTCGATCTCCTTCACAAACACCTCCCAACTATGGAAATCACCCTTCTCATATCTAAATTGAAACCAGACTAAGGCTCTCCCTTCTAAATGAAATGATACAAAACATAATTTCTTTTCTACAGGTGTATTATGGAATGCGAAGTACTGATTTGCCTTAAACAGCCAACCCATAGAATTAGTACCATCAGTCTATGGAAATCCAATTGCGGATTTTTGTAATGTGTATGAGAATCAGTATGAGAGGATTGTAGTGAGGGTCTTACAATGATCGGGTTGTCTATCGATGCAGCACGAGTCAGAACTTGCTCTAGCTTCTCTTCCATCATCGCAAACCTTCGGAGCAACTCAGAGGATAATTGCTTCTGCAATTCCACCTCTGTTGTGAACGTGGTCAGTTGGTCCCTGTGTAGTCTAATTGTTTCTCTTACATCATCCATCGATCGCCTACCCTCCTCCATTGTCAAAGTTCAGATCATGAAAGCACCAACTGATACCTGGAACTCTCAGTATCAGGCTCTATATTCAATCAATCTAGTTCAAATCAACAGGTTCCATTAATTACAGTAATCACAGAAGGAATTGAAGAATTGGGAAAAGGGATTTAGGGTAACAGAGGTTGAAGATGAAGGTAGAAGAAGACAAAATAGTTTGTTACATCTGGATGATTCCCTCTCCCTCTCACTCTACTTTATTTATACAGCTAGGTAGTTAATCTCGGCCGTACACATTAGTTCATCACTGCTTCTCGCCACAATTCTGCTTGAATCTGCCCGTGCACACTACGTGCGTAACATCCTGAATTTTTAAATCATGTTAATTAGAATGTATTTTTATTTATTATTTTCACGTGTTGTGCACGTGCAAACTTTTATGCATGTATCTGTCCAAAAATATTTCATAAATTAGTAATCTTATTTTATTCTCTTTTTATTTAAGAGAACCTAATTTTATTTTTTGGCCTAATTGTCTTTTGTAGCCCACCTTAATTAATTAACTAATTAAATTAATGAAACCCATGGTTAGTTAGCCCATTATTGAGCCCATTTATT
This sequence comes from Hemerocallis citrina, assembly GCA_017893485.1. Classification (NCBI taxonomy): domain Eukaryota; kingdom Viridiplantae; phylum Streptophyta; class Magnoliopsida; order Asparagales; family Asphodelaceae; genus Hemerocallis; species Hemerocallis citrina. The sequence continues at coordinate 279,680,881 of CM030360.1, read as the reverse complement.
TTTAATCTCTTTTAATAATATAACTTGTAGTGTTGACTCATTCCATGAACAAAAAAATTAATTATACATGAACAACTTGTAAATAAGGGGGGCACTAGATAACACGTGTTTTGCACTAGGGTGTGCAAAACACACCCTTTGGGTGTGGCCGGATAGAATCAAGAGAGAGGGAGAGTGGATGAGGTGAAAAGGTGGTTATTTGCATCATGGGAAGTTATAACAACTCTCTATTTCATCCAAGCCCTTGATCCTAAACCACTTGATTTAATCCTAGCCCTTTATTTTCACTAGAATTTTGTATAAATACCCCCCCCCCCCTTTCCATTAGCTATTCTTGCATCTATTCTTTATCATAAGAGAATGAAATACATTAGTGAGCAAAAGAGTGAGAGTTGAGTGAGTTCTAAAAATTTGAGTGTGCTTGTGTGTGTTCCATCAAGAGGAGTCCGGCCAATCCATCCAAGGAGCAAGGGGCTTGTAGCAAACACCAAGGAGCAAAGCTTGGACTCATCAAACACTAGGAGGAGAAGACCCTTTTATGCATTCTAGGAGTTTTCCCTAGGACTTTTGTGAATTTTCTCTCCAAATAAGGTGGGTTTTTTTTCATGCTTCTAATCTAGTTACCATACTAGGAATAAATTGCTACTAAGAGAAAACTAAGTGAGTTGGACTTATGGTTGTTTTTGAGATGAAATGATAAATTAGAGAATGATTGATAAATAATTGCTAAATTGAGAATCAAAGTGTTATAAATTATCATCTTACCATGCTATATGTTTATGAGTTATGCTTTATGGAGATTTTGTGCTTGTGAGAAAAATAATTAATTAAATGCATCATGTATAATTGTTTGTTTGAATTAAAGTTACACTATTGTAGAAAAATGAGAATTGGTATCCTAAAAAAGTTGTAGGTTGATTAATGAGTAAAAGAACAAAGAAATAAGTCGTCTTGAGAAAAATCTAATTCTTGAATTATGTAGAAATGTAAAACGTTCTCAATGTCGAAACTATGGACATAGAACATGAAATAAGACCAAAAAATGCATTTTTATAAGGCAAATAATGGTTTTAAAATTATTGGTTTAATGTATTTTCATATAGATTAAAATCTGGAAAGTTTTGAGTTCAAAAAGAGAAAAAAAGAAACAAAATCGTTTTGAGAAGTGGTGAAATTAGAATTGAACAAAGAACTGAATTATAAATGACCCAACTCAAATTATGATAATCTGGCCACTTAGACCATTTAGTCGGAAGGTGTTTCAGTCGCTACAGTGTGGGGGTGGGTTGTCTCTGATCTCGGGTTCGATTCCGACTAGGAGCTTTGTTTTTTTATTTTTTGTTAAAAATCCCGAACGCCAAAAGTTAACACATATCGGTTAAAACCCAGATCAAGTCCCCTTTGTGGTTTGGCGCAGTGGTCTCGGGTGGTGCCTTTCTTTCCGCTGGTTGTGGATTCGAATCTGGGTTTGGGCTTAGTTTAAAAAGTGGTTTTTTTAGAAATAATTAATATTTTGGATTATAAAAATAAATTAGAATTTAGAAAAAAATATGGGAAAATTCTTATAATTGTTTAGACTTCATGGAATAAATTTTCTATAACTTTTGATGAAATATAATTGGAAAGTTGAGACTATTTTCAAGAAGGGACTTGTGTTTAATTATTAAATTGAATTGTCTTTTAGATAAAGAAAAAAATATATAAATGGATTGTTTTCTTTAAGGAGTTTAAAAATGAGAATTAGTAATGTGAAATTAAGTGTGAATTTGTGAAATCAAGTGGAATTGTGAATTGTCAATTTAGTATTGATAAAATAAGATTAAGAGAATTATGTGGAAAACATGAACTATTAATTGTGACTTGTTAGAAGAAATGATTTTAATTGACCATGCATGATATTGTGTGAAATTAAATGACATGATGAGTTATGAAGAATTATGAATATGAATACATGAATGCTATGAACACGAAATGTGAATTATGATTAATCACGAAAAAGACTTTATGAGTATGAAAGAAACTCAATGTTGTGATTATGAGTTGAAATTGAGAACTAGGCAGTAGCTAAGCCTCATACCGGCAATGAAAGAAATGTTGATATGATATTTGAGAAAAAAAAAAAGGTTTGGGTCAAATGCGTTGATTGATGGTTAAGACCGGTATAGAGGAAAGAGTTAACCCTAGAAATTGATTTTATTCATGACTCATACAATTAAGGACCAAACAATAGAGAAGACGTGATGAAAGTAAGAGAAAAACACAAGTATGAGGGCTTCGAGTCTACGGTGTGAGAGTAATTCATAGGTTGCCTACTTGATGAGTCAAGTCTTGGCTTGGACACTACTCCGGAATTATCGGGATCATGGCGATGCTTGTGGGATGTTTGATTGACTACGGGTGGTGCCATTGTCCATGACGGAGGCTGAATTGACCAGAGGCTCTGCATGATGCGTCAAGTCACGACGTGGGATTCCCCTATAGGCTGTCTGGACATGGGCTCGTAACTCATAGGACATCTAGGATATTTATCATAGTTATAGTAGTAGATTAAGTCATGGTGAGGGATCGAACCCTGTAAGTTGCAGTAGAGATAACCCTAACCCCCAAAACTATAGGGGTCATTCATAACGGTGTGAGCGACATCAAAAGAAAACAACATAAATAAAACATAAAGCATTGAGTCATAAACAATATGTATTAACAGCAAGAATAAATGAAATAAAATATAACAATAAGTAAAGCATGAAAACATCAAGAAATATAAGATAGTAAATAGTAAGACATGAAAATAACAAGTGAAACTAGACTAAGTATCAAGTGTAGGGAAAACAGAAAAACAACATGCATAAAACCAAGTCAAGAAAACATCAATGCTATATGCTGACTCTTCAATGCATACTTGTCAGATTCTATGCATTCCATGCTACATAGATCCGATGCAAGCCCTTATCGTTCTCCACTTTACAGGGTTAGATCCCTCGTAATGCAATTAATCCTACTACGGTGATGGAAAACAAGATCCAAAACGCTGTGCGAATAGGCACCACAGCCCTCAACACGCAAGCATCATGTAAGAATAGCTCAACAACCGGAGAATCACCTCCCTGCCGTGTACCCCACGAATAGGCTTGCAAGGCCCTCGACGTGCAGATACACTAGGTACATTTCGTGAATAGGCCTACCGATCCTCGACATGCGAATGCACTCTGCATGCTCCGTGAATGGGCCTGCAGACCCTCGATATGCGAACATACAAATGTCATCTCGAGACAGAACAACAAACAGTCCTGGAATGCATCCATTGGACTAACAAAACAAAGAGCATATACTTACGTTTCCCAAGTTCCATCACATCTCCACTAGTGCCTGTCCTTAAGTTGATTATTATTAAAACACAAAAATTCTCCTCTAGAATTAGTGTATCCTGCCGAACTTAATTCCACAAAACAACCCCCAATGACCTCAACGGGTCAAAGTCCGCAAAATCTCATCTGCCGGTTCACAGTCCCACTCAACTCCTAGAGACTCACAACTCAATCATCAATACAAAAAAAAATCTTTATTTTAATCTCTTCATTTATTTCATTGTTATCCTACTCGCAGTGAGGAAAAAGATTCATTCGTTCGTATTGTTTATATATATATATATATATATATATATATATATATATATATATATATATATATATAAAAGATCCCTTTATGAAAAGAAGTGTGCACAATGTGCACATAATGACCTTTACTGAAATGCAGTTTGTGTATATATATGAGACATACTCACTAAATTGAAACATGTGTATATATATAACTGATAAATAGTAAAAATCCCTTTTTGTTGAAGTCGCCTATGCAGGTTATATGGAAATGAAACATATGCAGGTTATATGTAGATGAAAGCATATACAGCTTATGCAGGTGTAGAAAGTAAAAAACATGTGCAGGTCTGGAAAGTAACTATGCCGGTTATAGTAGTCGTGGACTATGCAGGTTATAGGATGGAACTCTTTTTACTGAGTGGAGTAGGTATATGTATATATATATGATATATATATAGAATCCCCTTTTTGAATACGTAGTAGCGTATATAAATGTATCTGATGTGTAGGAAAAGTGAAATATAAGTTGAAGTATAGTAGAATTCCTCTTATTGCAATGAAGCATATGCAGATAATATAGAAAACTCCTCTTCTCTGACTGAATTGTGTGAGTATGGATAATATAGAAAGATCCCCCCTACTGATAAGGAGTATTTGCATAATGCAGGAATACCCTTAACTGCAAACACAAGAAGATTACCCAAACACACACTCATAGTTACTACTTAATCAAATACAGGTAGTGTTAATGGAGATGAACTCTTGTTCATATGTGCACCTGCACAAAGGTGCAGCAACTACAGCAGTAATCTGCAGCTGATACTCAACCCCCAACTTAAGCAATTTTTACTTAATGTAAACTAGTTCCTTGATGGTTGATAAGTGAATTTGGTCTTTCAATGCATCAGTGGCTTCACGGGTTCATTGAATAGATGTAGTATTGAATTCAAATCACCTCAATACTACTTAACTCATATCAGATCAAGGTTCACCAAAGTACTACCCAAGTTGGGTTTTTGTGCATGCCTTCAACTGATACACACTTAGGCTTTGCAAAAACAAAGTCTAACTCCCTGGGGGTGATCACTCATCTCTAGTATAACTTGTGGGGGGTGTTTAAAATGCATTACAACCTATTAGGATCTCAAAATAGAGATTTCCACAAAATTCTTCAAACTGCAGCAAGCAGTACATATGAATATGCATAGGTCAAATAAGCATCAGTGTTTGTTCTTAATATGGAAATTTTATAAGTATATATATTTATGTACTAGATCAATAATGCAATGGACAATTCACCCTCAGTTCTTAAATTGCCCAAATTTCACAAAACATGTACACAACAGATCCGAAGTGCAAAACTCTCTTTTTCACTTCACAGCTTGTTTCCTTTAGTTCAAAACTTATTATATGTGTACACAAATTATCTACAATAGTGTATCCATGATTATAAACAATTATAATGATATTTCAATAAATTTTAGGCATCAACAGTGAGTACAACTACCCATCAACAGTAACAGACTCCACTTTTTGTTCAAATTTGTGCATCATATACATATACAATTGTCCAACCTACAAATCAGCAAGCATATAGATGAAAGCAACCTACTCCTAACTTCTATTAGGTTCTTTAACAATCACAAGTCATTAATTTAGGGTTTTGGTCATCAATAGTTAATTTCAAGAAAAGATTCAACTTTAATTCATCTATATATCAAAATTCACTATACCTTCACATCATCATCTAATATACTTACTAATAAATAGATCAACACATACAACATTTTTAGAACAATAAGAAAACAAAACTAAGTCAATCACCTTATTTAAGAATCAACCGAAGAAAATAAAGAAATAAAAAAAATCTCTCATTCGCAAGAAATCCAAGATCATTTCTTTAAAAATCCAAGAAAATAATAATAATAAAATCCTGTGTTATGCAGCAAAAGACGGCTGCACTCCACCTTTTAAATAGGCCGAAAATAATAGGTTTAGGGTTTTGTAAATAGATTTGCAAAATACCACTTTTAAATATATCTTTCTATATATAAATCTTTATACTTGGAAACCAAATAAAACCAACTTAATTGAGTTAAAAAAAAAAAAAACAAAAACAACCAAATGAATACCAGCCGATAATGTTTGAAAAATCCAGAAAAATGAATTTGTATTTTTACCCCTCTCAATGGCAAATTTGCAAAAAGATCATTTTTCATCAAAACTTGTAAAATAAACCAAATTTATTAAAAAAAATTAAAATCTTTACCCCTGAGTTGAATAGGCATCATACCCAGCCCAAAAATCTAAAAATCTGGAGTTTTCACTCCAAGCGGTAATTTTGCACAAAAGTCCTTATTTTTGTAATATTTGCAAATAGGTCAGTAATTATCAGAAAAATCCAGAAAATTCACAAATAATATTTAATAATAAATAATGAGTTTTCCCAAAATAATTTTTGATTTTTAACTTCCCAAGAAAATATTTGAACGTGTTTTGCACGTGTAAAAAGGTAATTTTCGGAAAAATATTTATTAAATCACCAAAAAGTCATTTTAATTTATTTATAAATCTTAAAAACATTATTTATAAATATGGGGTACTACACAGTATTCCATGCGTCAGTCCTGAAAAAGTGCTTTGGGGATCATACAACAGTACTTCCTGCGATGTTGCCCATAGTAGTAGTCAACGACATTCCCTATTTCTAACCGGCAGCAATTTTGAACAAGCGTACAGTGAAGCAAGGGAAGGAACTGCATCATCAGGTTTTGGTGCATTCGGAAGGATTGTCTGAGGCATAAGATAGTTGGGAAGATGCAGAATCGATTTTCGTAGCTTTTCCTCACCTGCGATCAAACCTTGAGGACAAGGTTGGTTTTAAAGGGGGCAACATTGATACGACCATTGTCAATACAGAAGAGAAGAGGATAAGCGAGCACAACAGAGCGAGACCAGAGTATTTAGAAGACTTCATATGCACGTAGTGTGCACGGGCAAATTCAGGCAGAATTGTGGCGGGAAGCAGTGATGAACAAATGTGGATGGCTGAGAATAACTACCAAGCTGTATAAATAAAGTAGGGTGAGGGAGAGAGAGAATCATCCAGATGTAACGAACTATTTTGTCTTCTTCTACCTTCATCTTCAACCTCTGTTACCCTAAATCCTTTTTCCCAATTCTTCAATTCCTTTTGTGATTACTATAATTGATGGAAACTATTGATTTGAACTAGATTGATTGAATATAGAGCTTGATAGTGAGAGTTCCAGGTATCACATGTTCTTAAACATCGTCATATTAGGATCATTAAAATCAATAAGGATGGTATGATTTTCAACAAGGTTTGCATGCATACCTCCTCTGTTGTGAATAATCTCAGGTTCAGCAATTATAGGCCCACCTGAAATAAGCCCTTTCACATGAATAGAGATATCATTATGCATTTCTTCTCTTTTTTGGGACTTAGAAACCATGTCCCTAACAGCCCATTTCAACATTTTTTTAACTTCTTCCGGGGCCAATTTTTTCAATATCTTCAATCAAAGAGTTAGATTTTGAATGAACCAAACCCACACACTTCTCCATACCTATTGGCTGTGGTTATCCCATCACCTCCTAATATTTTATGTTTCCCCAAATCTCACACAGCTCCCGACCTGACCCATCACCTTCTAATGTTTTTTTTGATAACGGGGATAGAGTCATAAGACTCCAGCCCAATATATAGATAAAATAAAGTCATACATCAACAACCAATAAAGTCATACATCAACAGCCATAAGACTCCAGCCCAATTTTTTCAATACTTGTTTGAATGATACTTGACACTTAACATATGTTGTTTGTATACCATGTTGCTTGTTCTATTATCTTGATCCATGCTAGATATTCTATTTTGTATACCATGCTTATCCATGCCATGCTTGTTGCTTTAGACTTGTTTAGTTTTCCATGTACTTGTATCCTGCAAGAGAAGCGGCCCGTAACTTGCATTAACGGTTTTGTTTGTTTCTTTTTTCTTCTTGTAATTATCTAATTGCATATCAGGATGACCAGTTGCCAGATGGAATTGGCGAGATGAGATACTAGTACTGGAGATTTGTTTTATATTATTATTTTCTTGTTATTCATGAACTGTACTTGATTACTTGAATATTTGTTTTGTATTTTTTGGGCGATGTGACCCAAGACTTGTTGACTCGTTCAGATCTGGTTTATTTGAGATTTATATTTTTTTGTTTCAAGTAAATTTCTTGGTCATCTTGTCTCGACTATACATGCTTGAGTTGTTTCTTTTGCTTCAGACTCTGATTATGCTTGTGACATGTTGCAAAGATTCTCGTACACCTTATGGATGATGAAAATCATTTGCTGGGCTTTTGTTACGTACTCGTATTCTGTATTCTCTTTTGAAAAGTAGGGCATGACAATACCCATACCTGTTTCCCTTACCTCGGGCCCCACAACATTGTCCAATCTGCAGATGCCAACTGGTATTAGCCTCGTACTGTGCCCTGTGGCCCCCACAAAATGGTGCACCAGGCATGTAGCTTTGCCAAAAGAGAATTTGCTCACTGCATGATCTTCTCCCATTGCGCCCTCCCATATGATTATCAGTTGAGATCAAACTGATCAGACTGGTTCAAGCAAAGCCATCAGTTCAGAAACATTGCACTGTTCATCTTCAACCTCACGAATCTTCTTCTCCGCTGCTATCTCCACCCACTTCACCACTGGCCTCCCATTGCCATCATCCTTGAACAGGTTTTTATGCACCATCGACATAGTCCCCACCTTCCCCTCGTCCTGCCCCTGGCTGTACACCTCCACCGAGATATCGACGAGGAAACATTCATTTTCGGTCATCGTTCTTACCGTCGATGGAATGGTCACCCTATCATTGCAAGAAATCCTCACTCTAGCGGCACTCCTCGCCTTTTCGCCGTCGCTTCATCAACCTCCAAGATAACTCCAAATTTGCTGATGACATCTTGAAAACTGCCAATTTCCCAACAATGCAACGTCAGACCAGCAATATTAATCCATGTCGTCATTTCAAAGTTTTAAACAATGTTGCCTTCGTTTCTTGACCACGGACTGATGTTAATCCCGTATCGACCTTATACTATCTTTATCTCGGTCCTCCGCGCTAGTGCCACCACCCCGTCGGTACTTGGGAATTTCGTGATCCAATAAATTTTCACCTTTGCTAGCTCCCATTTCCTCTTGTTAAATGAATCAGAAAGATTTCTCAGCCCCGAGACCACCTCCACTGTAGATGGCCACCCTCGCACTCGTCTGATCACTCCCATGGTTGAATTAAGATGCTTCTTGCATCTCTTCATCGAGCTAGTGACCGTAATAATGGCATTAATGGTATCTTTCCTTTTCAACGGCAGATGATTATCTTCTTCTTGTCTAGCTCTCCTCTTCCCTCCCCGAATAGGGTAGGCATTAACCTTATGACCAGGATCTTTACACTCGAAGTAGACGAACACCCCAATGGGGCATTCCTCCTTACTGTGTTGATCACCACAAAAGAAGTAGCTTGAATCCCTTGCCCTTGCTTGTAGCAATTCATGTTTCTTAGAGGACTTCGACCGGTAGATCTCCCAGGGTTCTTCCTCGTCCTCCTCCTTATCAACCTGCACACCCTCGTTATTGCGGAGCTTCCGAAGAGTAGAGAGCAATTCTTCCTCAGAGAACTTTGATGGTGACTTCACCGTGGTAGGGGACCTCAACGAAGATTTGTTGATGATAACTGTGGTTTTTGGACTTCTAAGTTTGTGAGAATGTTGATGAAGAGGTGAAATGGGTAAGTCTGCCTTTGGTGACCTCTGACTCACCATGTGAGAGTCCCTATGATACCCCATCAAGCGTAGACCAGAGTTGTAGGCCTCGTGGTGATTCGAAACTAGTGATCGAGAACTCATTCTCGTAGCTACACCACTTCTCCCCTGAGAAGGGGAGTAATAGCTCGTCGTCTTCCTGTCTGCGAGATGCCGGTCCGGTGACCGTGCCTTAGGCTCTTCCCCTCAGAGATGATGATGCCCCTGCCTGCTATGAGGATGACGACGTTCCTCGTCTCTACTGTGTTCTTTAGGTGCCCAAGCCCTCGCTCTACCACGATCGTGAGCCAGTTCATGCCTCGTGATAGGCAAAGATGTAAGAAATATGAGGTGGAATTTAGGGGGGCAGGAAAGGTGAATAGTAAGAGAACAAAGGCGGAAGGTAAAGGTATAGAAGAAGATGGTGGAAGCTGGATTTTTTTTGGCTGAAAGTGGTTATGGTTCAGAGCAGAAGGAGCAGGGGGTGGGTGGGAGTGGGAGAAGGCATTGGGTGATGCTTAGGAGTAGAATGGGAGAGGGGGTTGGGAGACTGACGATGAAGGGGTGGTAGGAGAGGCCAGGATAGGGTTCAGAGGGAGGAGGCAGGGAAAGAGAAGAGATTGGGGAGAGGGTGAGGAGAGATAGGCTATATTATATCAGCATTGTTGTTTTTCCATATCCTTGAATTAACAGAGGAAGATTTCGGCACGTCTAGTACAGAAGTACTTATGTAACACTAACCAGCTATCTACTGCAGGCTGAAATAGTGCCCTATCGGCACAATGGCAAGGATCTGAATCCCTAGTGGAAGAAACACTGGCAGGTACAGGTGTCAAAGAAACATAATAAAGACCTAGTTATTTAGACATATATATACAATATAAAACCATGTAATTTGAATGAAAACAGACACCTGTTGTAGGCTGGAAACTGTTGTTGATTACTCACTTCAAAAGCATCTACCTGAGATGATTTTGGATATCGAGAGGCCAATGGCAATTAAAGAGTACAATTCTCTTAAATTTTTAAAAAAGTACATAAGAAAAGAGATTATCAAATGCAAACAAATCTCTTTGGTTCTCTGCTAAATATCAATGATGCTGTGATTCCAAGTACCGAGGTGAGATCTCATGAACTCATCAATCTTAGGAAGATGCTGAGTTCTGATGATGGAAGGGCTGACCAGGCTGAGCATGGAACTCCTCATAGCCTTGTGAATGGGCCCACTAACTACTGCAATGTTGGATTTGCCTAAGATGTCAAGCATGGATTGTGGGTACCCAGGAACAAGTCCTTTGCATTCATTCATGACCATGTACCTGTTCAGCTCTAGATCCATGGACACAACTATTGGGCATCCAAATATATGTGACTTGAATAAACTCCCATGTCTGAAAATTCAAAGGAAAAAAAATAGAGACAAATTAGAAATAATAATATGATTATGATGGAAAGTTGGTAGGTTTGAATATCATCAAATCTTCAAATTTTCTTCTTCTTTTTGTTGTTGTTATTATTATTATTATTATTTGAGACAAGCATTTGGAAATGGGGCTTAAATGAGACAAACAGCTTTCAAGTATGTACCAACAGTCAGAAAAATAAATTACGCACTTTCTAGTTCTACCTTGCATTCATGTCCATCATCCCCATCTTTTCTTTCTTTCCTTGTTTTTTTCTTTTTCCTTTTTTTTCAAGAATTCATGACTGATATTAGTCTGTACTTCCTAAGTTGGTGGTCAAGGAGAGGCTAACTATAAGTATCGGCTCATCTGGTCAGCGTTACGTGCAGAGAAAACACCCGATGAATCCACTAAATGCTCTGGGCCTGGATGGCTATAATGTATACTTTTTTCAGAAACTCTTGGATGTAATTTACAAACTGAACTAAAATCCTAGACAGATTACACTCTTTGTGCGCATGGAATGGTGAAAGGATCGAAGAAAGCCGTTCTTTAAAATTGAGACGAGGAAAGCTTTTGACAATGTTAACATAGAGTTTAACTATTTCATGATGCGGCACTGAGCATTCCTAGAGTTTCCATCTCCAACAGTGAATCTCTTTCCCATCTTTTTCTTTTACGAGAAACTCGGCTCTTTTATACCTCTTTTTTTTTGTTGTTGTTGCAAACTCGAAGAGAAGTTAGGTAAAAGTGATCCCCTCTCCTTGTACTTATTTGATTTGGCAATGGAATACGACTAGACACAAACTAGACATAGCAGTTGAAAGGGTATCACTGATCTGATTACCAAGAGAGGTGCTTTATGTGTGTTTTTTTTGTTGATGATGTTTTTGATATCTGGGGAAGCTAACAAGGAGACATTGAAGGAAAGAGATGATACTCTACAGTAGCTTATTCTTAATAGCAACTTACTCTTTAAACTGATGATCAATTTTTACATGGACAAAGTAAGCTGTTCTTTAGCTCAGGGTGTCATGATGCACCCTTTCTTGCCTTTTTGTTGTTGGAAAAATACTATTAATCACCTGAATATTTTTATTGGAACACACCCTGTCAGATACCTTGGTCTATCTTTATTTATATGATATCTTAAAGCTTCTAATTAGTTTATATTAATTGATGAATCTGTTGGTAAAATGAATAATGTATTCATTTTTTTCAAAAAAAAACTAGTTTTTATATGATCTGATACTATAAAAACCCACAAAAAAAAATAAATAATAATTCATGATTATAAGGCTGAAATCATTCTCACCTTGCTCTCTAACTTTTTAAGAAATCAGGCCCTAACTTGAGAAACTCAGTGGTTTCACCAAACAGAGGCCAGGCCATGGTTCCAGGTGGCAAACTCTTCTTCCTATACCTCATTTAATTCCATCTCAACAACCCACAACCAACAACCAACAACCAAGAAACAAAAAAGCCAACCCTAATATTGTTGGGTTTATGTCTTGCATACGATGTTGGATACAAAGACGATAAGACGATGGAAGGATCGAGATGATTGGAAACGGAGTGGAGGCAATAAGAAAATAGTCAGCAGCAGCAGTAGAGGGAGGTTGCGGTCGACCGCAACTCAGGTGCTATCTAGTTTTGCTTGGTGGTTTGTGTTGATTGTGTCGAAGACTCAACAAGATCCTCAAATTTCTAACAAGTGGTATCGGAGCAATCAAAGTTTGTGGGTTTGCTCGAGTTCCTTGGAGGAGATGGCAGATCAAAAGACGAAGACCAAGCAATTTGACAGTAAGATCGACTTCAATCTATGGAAGGTGGGCATGTATGATGTTTTAGTTCAGAAAGACTTGCAACTTGCCTTAGAAGAGAACAAGCCAACCGACATGAATCAGGAGAAGTGGGATTAGATTTATTTGAAGGCCTTGAGTTTCATCCGGTTGCAATTTGCAAATGAAGTCAAGTGTAATAGTGTTGAGAAGACAAGTGCGGCGAGTCTATGGGCGAGACTCAAATCAAATTACTCGGGATCATCGTTACTAGATCGGATGTATTGGAAGATGAAGCTATTTAGGTTATCAATGAAGAAAGGTACCCATCTTCAAGATCATATTGTGGAGTTCAATAAGATAATACCCAAACTGAAGGTGATTAATGATGATGATCTTAACGAAGAGGATAAAGCTTTCAACTTGATATATTCACTGTCAACTTCTTATGATCACTTGATAACTACCATGCTATACGGGAAGTCATCCAAGGAGACACTTATAGTAGCCAGGGTGATTAAGGGTCTGAAGGAAGATAAACTAATAAAGGAGACTCATAAAGGAAGGTCTATTTCTACAGGGTGATTTGCAGTGGATGGTGATACTTCAATTGGAAGAAATGCGACACACAAGAGTAAGATTTGTTGCCACTATTGTAGAGGACTTGGGTATTACAAAAGAGACTGTGCAAGTGGTTGATTCAGAAGAGTGCTACTAAAGACGGTGAACAAGCTCATATATTCAGCACAACTGATTCAGGTAAACCAGCTAGGCATGAAGACCTATGTCTTCTTGTTTCAAGTTCTTCAGATGTGGATTCAAGTTGGTATCTTGATTCGGGAAGTTCTTCTCATATTTACTCCGAGAGGGAGATGTTTTCTACTTACAAGTCGTTAACAGGCCATAGTGTGAGACCAGGGAGTGGTGAGATTTGTGAAGTAGTTGGTGAGGGAACAGTTAAATTGGAGATGCCAGATGGTAAAGGGTTCACACTAGAAGATGTCATGTATATTCCTTCGATACAACAGAATATGATATCCTTGGGCACTCTTGATGATATCCAAGGTGGAGATTGTTGGGTTTATGTCTTGCATACGATGTTGGATACGAAGACGATAAGACGATGGAGGGATCAAGACGATTGAAAATGTAGTGGAGGTAAGAAGAAAATAGTCAGTGGCAGCAGCAGAGGGAGGTGGTGGTCGACCGACCCCTGTACAGTGTCTTCCCGTAAGGAAGACAGTCGACCGTCTTGTTGGACAGTCGACCGTCTTGTTGGACTGTCGACAGTTCGCGGCACTGATGGGTTTTTGGGCTTGAGTCTGGCTGATTCGTGAGAAGCCCAACTTGCTCTTCAAGTTAGATCGTGTGGCTTTTATCGCAGGGTTATCTCTTCTGTAATATCCAATGGCTATTGTAACAAGATATCAACTTAGGGTTTTTCTCTAGATCTATAAATACAATGTAAACGGCTCCTAGAACAATATGATTCTATTGAGTGCCAAAGAAGAAAAAAGTACTTCATCTGAGAGGGTGAGAGAGTTTCTCCATTGTAAGCAGAAACCAAGTTCCAGTTAGGCTTGAGAGAGAGTCGTTGTGAGAATTGTAATATTATTGTATCTTCTCTAGTTGAGATAATATCTCGGTTCTTTTTCTCCCGAATTAAGGTGAAAGCCCCAACCAGGACAATTCATGTGTGCTTTGTGTGATTGGTGCGACCTAGTTTTGCTTGGTGGTTTGTGTTGATTGTGTCGAAGACTCAACAAGATCCTCAAATTTCTAACAAATATCACACCAAAGAAAGCCATTGTTGTTGAGCTTAATTCAAGCTCTCTCTCTCTCTCTCTCTATCTCTCTCTCTCTCTCTCTCTTTCCTTTTTAGCCTTGTAAAGAAATGAGATTAGATGAGATGGCTTTATTTGCTCTGTGTTCCAATGTCGAAGGACAAAAGAGTGAGGGATTTGGGGGTGGGGATTTGTAGAGAGAGTGAGAGGTGAGAGGCGAGGGGGTTACAACGGGATTGAGAAAGAAGAAGGAAAGCAAGGGTACTGGGGGTTGAGGAAAATAGGATTTGGGTGTGAGGAAATAGGGCAGGATCGAGCGCGAGAAGAGGGAAATTGGGGATCGTGGGAGCTAGGATTTTGCTGATATTATCATTATAATCCCTGGCATTTGCAAATGCAGGGGTAGGTTGATACCAGGCAAATGCAGGGGTAGGTTGCTATCAACTCCGCTGGTGTTTTCAGAAAAACGTCGGGGAATCCCAGCAAAATTGCCCAAATGCCGGGGTAGTTTCGCCGGTTTTCCATGTTCTTTTGTAGTGTTGAAATCAACAATTTTGAACATTGACAATCATACAAATTGAACTTCAGATGCATGAGATGAAAAAAGAAACAAAAAATGTGTTTCAGAGGATAAGTGGCTTACACAGATGCATTACATAGAAGCTACCAAAATCAATTGGCTTTATCACCTACATAACAAGAAGCTAATAAAATTATAAAAAGAAGAAAAAGATTGCAAGTATTTAAAATATGAAGGATCTAATAAAATAAAGAGGAGATCAGTATATCCTCTTACATTTTAAAGTCAAACGCTAGCTAACTATAAATCGCTACATTGCATTTTAAGATTTCTTAATTTTATTATTGGTATATAAATTTGTAGGGCAGTAACTTAAGTTGGCCATAAAGTATAAACCATGGGGACTATGATCCGTTAGGATAGGGTCTAAGACTGGAAATTGCAAATCAGATAGGTTGAAACATACTCAACCCAAAACCACTCTACCTTTGTGAACCCATCCCAATCCTGAGATATGCTGAGACACGTTCGTATTAGGGTCCAAGACTGAAAACTGCTACTCACTGGCTATGTTTCTGGTACAATTGTCATGTAGTTGGGGCAAGCTAAGCATGGATTTACCATCACAACATCATTTAAGAAGTTGCTTTCAGCTATATAAGTTATCATTGATGGAATGCAACAAATTTAGAGGAAAAATAGTTATGAAGAAATACATTAACAACATAAACGGATAATATCATTAGAGATAACTGTCAAATAATTGAATTTGATGAAAAAAGTATATAACTCAAAATATATGAATCTTAAGAGTTAGCATAACACTACTCCTTGAAAAAAAAATGAAAAAAAAGTGAAAAAAAAGAGAGTAAGCAGGAGACTCATAAGGTTAAGGTTAACTGTGGATGCAATGGATGGTCTCAAATACACATTAATGATTATGTTTATAATCAAAAGCACAAAGAAACCGTTGAGTCTTAGTTTGGTGTGCACAAAACGTGCTCATTAATACTAATAAGTTTAAATTTACTTGTTCAGATTTTCAGGAACAAATAACAAAAGATCCAAGAGAGATTCAAGAATATTCAAAGAAGGAATGTAATAAAGAAAGATTGCAAATGCAAACAAAAGAGGAAGATATTCAAAAAGAATTCATGATAAATTGGTGTAACCCCTGTTTCCGTTAATTTATATTTTCAAGTATTTTACCGTATTTTAAATTAAAATATTCTCTTTTAATTTAATATGTTATCTAAACTATTTTTGTGAAGCCTATAATTGATTATTCAACTATTTTATTATGTGAAATATTTTTGAACCCAAATTCTATTATAAGCCCAGTAATTTTAAATTATTTTGTATGAGCCCAAGCAAATTGTTTAAATTAAACCCAATTGCCAAATTATTTATTTTGGGGCCCAATTCTATTTTTTTTTAAAATAATTAAATTGTTTTGAGTCCATGGACCAAGCCCGCCTCCTATTGGGTCTTGATCCGTTAACCCAAACCCAAATTCTATTGTTGACCAGATCCCATACTTAATCCCTAAACTTCTCCCGTAACCCCCCAATTAATATTCCTATTAATTTACATTTTCAATCAGTTAATTGGCTCCGTAACCCCCTCCCCTACAATCACTCTACTCCATGATTTTATATTATTATTATATACCCCTATTCTCTCTCCCGTACTCTCCTCTCTCCTCTGATTAAAAACAAAAACAAAACCAAAACAAACCCAAACGAAACGAAACAAACAAATCAAAACCAACAAATCAAAACCCATTCCCATCGTCTCCTTCATCCCACCTCGCGACCACCGCAGCCGATGTGCCCATTCTCTCAGCCGGTGCCCGCCTGCTGTGCCGCCCCCCTTGTGTCCCTCCGCGACACGCAGTAGATGGCAGCAATGACTACAATGTCCCCTGTTCAGCGCCCCTGCCAGTGCTCAGCCACGTCTACTTCTTCTCTTCGACAGCAGCGACAATCGCGCGAGTGTACCGTCCCGCCACCCCGACACCATGGCCCTCCCTGCTCGCAACCCAGTCGCGCAACGACAGCTCATCCGCCGCAACCTCGCTGACCCCTCCTGCGTCGCGCCCCACCTTCGCGCGACTGCAGCGTTGCTTCCCTCCGCGCCAGCAGCATCGCGCTGCCCGGTTCCCTTCGCCCGACCACCTGCGGCAGCAAAGCCCCGCCGACTAGCAAGCTGCGACAGCAGCAATGCCTGCCTGTGCCGCCCACAGCCTCATGCCTCCCCAGCCGCGCCGACCATCGCCAATCGCCAAGCCAGAACAAAACTAGTAGGTTGCTGTTGAGAGGAGTTGTCCATGGAGTATTGATCAAGCTTTGATCAAGTGGAATTTGAACCGTCCGATCGCCATAATGCTCAAGATCTTAATCACCTTGATCGTGGCTTTGATTGTGGGCCATCAGATTCGATCGAGATCCAATCTTGATCAGATCCGATCTCTTCAACTCAGATCTAAGCAGATCCAGCCGCCCGATCGTCCCGATCTTGATCTTCCATCAAGATCCGCTCCGAATTCAACCTTGTGTGGGCGTTTGTACGTGTTCCGCACGTGCGTGCGTTATCTGTGTCCGTGCTCGTGCCTCATCTCTCGGGATTCTCATCCCGTATTGGTTCGTGTTCGGATTTACCATCGTTAAGGCAAGTATCTCTTGTACACTTTTATTGTTCTAGTACAAGCCATTTGTAAAAATACCGCAAGTCTATTTTTTTTTACTCCAATTTGCATTCATAAGTCGAATTGATACCCGTTTATATTCCTAATCCGTCGATCCTGTATTCACATATGATCGTGAATATTTTGTTACCCTAAGCATGACACGAACACAAATAAATATACACATCTGTACTTTTAGGATTATACATGTTTATGTGCAGGAATGTTTCACCGAGACAGTAGTTAAATACGAATATGATATCTTGTTCTTCTTGATTAAATTAAAATAAAAGTAAAAAGTCGGGGTTTAAGGGAAAGATTTAAGTAGTGGTCAATATAGAAGAGCGTACTCGGACGGGAGCTCGTGGTTTTCCGATGCAAGTTGCAAGTTACAAATTGCAAGATTGCGAATGATATGTTTATATGTTTCACGTTATATGTTTACACTATGTTTGACCCGATATGTTTCACGTTATATGTTTGCACATATCTCGATACAATATTGAATGACATGTTTTTCCGAGTACGTGACCTATAAAACCCACCACTAAATCTAAACGAAATTGTATTGACTGTAGCAACCATATAGTAAAAGTATGGATGCATGAAGTGCTACCTAGATAGAATCAAACATTAGACATAAGAATAACACGTGCATTTTCATGATCCAACTATATGTTACATGTTCATGTTGACTCGATACTTGATTATTTGTTTTATATGTCACTTGTTTCGTAACGCCATGTTCATATCATGTTTACATGTTGCATTTTGTTCCTATTTCGTAATTATCGATTCCCTGCTCTTTTCCTTTTCTTTTTTTTTTCCTTTGTTTTATTGTTGTTCCTGTTTCCCTTAGCTTGTACCCCTTGCGGTCCGTAACTTGTATTAACGGGTCTCCTTGTTTCCTTTTTCTTTTCTTTTGTTATAATATACTTGCAGGCCCTAATGGAGAGTTACCAGAAGGTGTCACTGACCAAGTGTTCTAATTATTATTTATCATGTTATTGTATTAATTTGTGTTTTGTTTATTCAACTCTTTATTGTAATCCGGGCTTGTTTGACCCGTAACTATTGTATTTCCCAGTTGTTGGTTATTTTAATGGACTATATCATGAACTCTCATTATCGTATTGTGATTTATATGCCTGCGTGGATTGTTTTATTATCTTGTTGTTGAGTTTACTTGTACAGCTTATGAATGGTGCGTTCGCACCATTCGCTGGGCCTAGTCTCGCGCCCGTATTTCCATGTTTTGGGAAGCGGGGCGTGACAATTGGTCTCCAAGAAAGCTATCAAGACCTGAGTTTTCTTTCTATTTTCGTGAGATTTTAATTGTATACGATTGATAAATGATTGATTAGTTTATGGTAAGAAAACAAAGTGGATTCGGAATATACAGCGCGATACCGGTCGACCGTACTTCGTGACGGTCGACCGCATCGTAGTCGACCGTAACTTTGAGTTGCTTGAGAAGTGGTCGACCTAGCTGAACGGTCGACCACACCAATATGTCGGTCGACCGCACTTTGCACTGTGTTCATTTTTGGAATGTATCGTTTTAGTTTTGATCGATACACTTTCCCGTCTATTTATTTTGGACGAATCCACTGTGTATTCTTTACCTATTACTTCTGAGAAAAATATTCTGAACTAATCTTTCAATAATTTATCCGAGTGTGAGCGATAATTTTTCTGTATTCTTTCGTCAGGATCATTAACGATCTCGAGTTTTTCTTTTTCTTTCTTTTTCACTTCGGTGAGATTGGTGGGACTTGTATTGAAAGTCATGTGGGTATAATAGGTCTCTCGGCCTGAATCCGAGATTCACTGTACAATGGGAATTTAAGTATAGTGGAATGCTTGTGGTGGAGAATTGCTACAAGTAGGTGGTATGGATGTAGACCTGAGGGTCGAACCACGTTATATCGCTGCGTCATCTGCGTTTGTTTCTTTTATCTCTTTTATTTACATTGCACTTTTTTTATTAATTTTTAATTCTGCATAATTACCTTATTCACCCCCCCAGGGTGATTTACAATGGTATCAGAGCGAGGTGCTTATCAAAAGCTTCAAAGCTTCAGCAAAAGGTCCAATGGCCGAAATCCCTCATCCCCAAAACTTGCACTCATCGGAGCCTTTAGTCTCCAATGGGACAAGTCTTACACGATCACCATTTTTTGATGAAAAATACTATGACGTCTGGAAAGTTCGTATGTCTCATTTTTTACAGATGCTAGGAGAGGAAGCATGGAATGTGTGCATCAATAAAACAGAAATCCCAGTCAACGATGAAAAGAAAGCTTTTACACAAGCGGAGCTATCTCTTAAGACGGGAAATTCTAAAGCCATGACGGCTCTCTATGTAGGGTTGAATAACGAAGAACTAATGTGATGCGGGCGTACCTGCAAAACAGCATACGATATCTAGAACAACATATTGAAGTGACATGAAGGAGCCGCTTTCGAGGTAAAAACTAAAGTAAATTTGTGTTTTTATAAATTTGATGTGTTTCGTATGTTGCCAGGAGAAAAATGTGGATCAAATTCTCGCCCGCTTCGATATTACTGCTCATGAACTTGAGAGCTTAGGTAAGGGACTAGATGATGACCGAAAGGTCGTAAAGCTCATAAGCTGTCTCATGCCAGAGTGGGATGTAAAGGCCGCTGCAATGAGAAAGACTCTTGAAGAGAAGGGATTCAACTACTACACATTTCAAGGAAAGCTGAAGACTTGCGAGATGGAAATGTCGGAAACAAAAAGATACAGACAAAACATCGGAATTGAACCAAAGACCGAAGAGAAAACCATTGCACTAAAGGCAGAAAAAGCCCGACCATCAAAAACAGATTTAGACCATGAGGAGTCAGACGAGGACATTGCTCTATTGACCAAACAATTTCGTAAGTACCTCAAACATAAAAAATATGGCAGGTACCAAGGAGAAAGGGAGAAGAAGAAGGATGATGTGTGCTATAAGTGCAATAAGCCTGGACACATCCGTGCAAATTGTCCTGTCTCACAAGACAGAAATAGGGACTACTACCATTCAAATCTAGGTAAGAAAAAGAAGGCGTTGAAGGCAACATGGCTAGCTAGACTTAGATTCTAGTGAGGAAGAGCAAGACTACAACCAGATTCAATTATTCTTTTACAAAGTTTTTTTCTAGTCATCTTATCGTCGGCTTCATTGTAACGCCCCGAATCCCCGTTACCGGACATCCGTGACGTAACCAGAATCCTTGCCTTCAAATGCATCTCAACACAGTAATAACACGGAAATTTTTAAAAAAATTTATTACCAAATAAAATCTTTACATCATTGATTACAACCAATGTCTTGTTCTTGAACAAGATTACAAATTACATTAATTCATTACATCTTATTACAAATGTACATCAACTCCTCTTGTAAAGTTAACAACTGTCTCTCGGAATGGTAGTCGGTGGCTCGCTACCGAAGCTCTACTGAACGATCAATCTGCTTCCCTGGGGCTTGCTCCTCGGCTTGAGTCTTCTACTGTGCGACTCTGATATCTCTGCACCTGATCGAAAGGTAGAACCAGTACCTAAAAGGTGGGAAACGTCAGTACTTCGACTGACGCAATACTGATATTAATAACAGCGATCCTCCAAACTGGCAACCACAAACCATCTTGAATGGAAAGAGAAACGTGCATCCTAAATTATGTAGTGCTCGTGTATGCCATGATTTAACAACTAAATGCACCAATCACAAGACTATTCTAAAGCAAGCAAGACTTGGAAATCTAGATCCGCTTGCATCCCATACTACATGCGTTCCAGACCCAAGCATGGCCTAATCTAATGTGCAAAACAAGAATGCACACGATGCACGTACTCTAATGTAATTCATTTGGGAACGTATGCATCCTATACTACATACTTCCCCAAAATCAACTTCGATGGAAACGTATGCATCACATACTACATACTTTCCAAAGAGTTTGTCTCTCCCGATTGTAGGGTTCAATCCCTCGCCATGCATCCTACCCTTGTACTCATTCTGTTTCCAATAGATTGTTCGTCGTCCAAGGAGGTTGCAGCTGGTCGGTCTAGTTCCGGCACTGCAGTGCCTAAGTGGTGGTCGTGTTTGACACTTGGTACCCACGTACGGACCTCTTCAGAAAGCCGCGTTGAATCCGATCGTAAGACCGTGTGATTCCTGTGTCCACCCCTAACCCGGGCCATGGACTGACGCATGCATGTTCACCCCTAATCCGGGCTATGAACTTATATATATAAAAACAACAAACCCACGTGCATAGGAACACGAGTGCCTCGGGGGTTAAATCCCCCTAGCCTCCCGTACCTTACTCTGGCAAAACTTTGGGAATTAACAAATCGAGATACGAGCTGAGGACTCACTCATGAGTGCTGAAAACGTATCCCTACGACAGGAAGGTAACACCGACTATGGTCTGCTAGGAATAATGCAATTACCCAACCCCTTAATATGTCACTCTAATCCCAGCCTTACTCCAATCACTTTGGGTAAAAATAAGATTGCTTCTAAACTTGCTTATCGACCTCTGGCCCTGACGATACCGGTCTGATTCGCCACTTCTCTGGCTTGGAATTGTCTAGCATTACGGCCTACATTTGCCTCTATCCCGAATGTGAATGTATGTTCATCCTTGACCCGGGCTATGAACTCATATTAATGGCACGACTCGGATGTCCTACGCTTCGGTGGAACTTTATAACTTAGGGTCGACAGGTGCAGGGTATCCCTTACCCTAGTGACTAACTCGAGTCACACACCCATTTTGGGAGTCAACAAAACCAACAATAGGTACCAACATCCTCATACAAGAATTAACAACACTATAGTACACAGGGGAACGAGTTGTCACAATACCTAGTCAAAACCAAGACTAAGCAACCTACGGAGTTTCTGTACGAAACTTAAAAGGTCATAACTTCCTCGATACAACTCCGATTGGGGTGTACGAGCCCAATATAGAAAGTTAAGAACCTAGGCTACAACTTTCTGGTTAATCATAAACTCAAATTCCATCATTTAAGTCCCCAAAATGGCCTCTCAAGCCTCAGCCTGTGTATTTCCTGTACACGGGCTGCGCCTTACCGGTAGCATAAATCACTGCTCACTTATCAAAATGCTACAAACCCAAGTTCTATAGGAAGGTGTGTATGTCCTCTACAAGTCTCTAGTTGGTCATGAGTCCAAAATAGACCAATATATCACCCTAACACACACATCTCTCACAAATGTACCAAGTCACACACTAGGACTTCTAAATCAGAGCACTCAGATCAATTCTTGGTCTCTGTCCAGTATTACAATAATCACAATAAATCAACCACTCACTGGAAACACCTCAAATAGGTCTTGTTGGAAAGTTCTTGTCGTCTACTACAATCCTCTTATGAAAAAACTCCTCAAATTTTGCTCTTAAGGAGCCTCAAATGTGCAATTTCTACAGGGTATCAAAATTGGCTGAAACCAGCATAGTACATGCTAATAAAAACATCATAAATTCCATACTCATCCAAATAACATGAAATTGACAGTGATGAAACTAAATACCATAATAAACAACATGCAAATGGTTTCATGTCAAAACTCCAAGCTACACTGAGTTCTCCCTATTTCAATTAAGCACATAAATCAGCATGTTCTTTAGTTACAATTCTAGCTACTGCTTAAAGATCAATTTTTAACATGCCTATAATTTCATCCAAACATTTCTCTGGTTTTACTGTAGAATCTAGATACAAGTGGAAATACCGGGTAAAACTTTCATTTTGAGAACATGCTCCAATAAATTATGAAAATTCCAACAATCGCAGGCATCCTGTTAACCAACTACTGATTCTGCCTACGACACAGTTCTACTATTGGATTTTATTAAAATATCAAACCTTCTCAGAAAAACCAGAAATAAATCATGAACCATCTAAACATATATAGGAACAATCTCTAAAATTTTCATGATTTAATTCCATGTCGTTTGCTCTCGGAAAAATCTAAAAAATAGCATTCAGATTAAGATTCTAATTCCAGTTTCTGATTTCATCTTCCAAACTTCTTAGATGTTCATCCTAGCACTTACTACCATACATGCATGCAAGAATTTAATCAAGAGACAATAAGAAAGGTTTGGAGTAACTCCCCACCCTGAGTTTATGTAGAGAAATTGATCTCTTGGAGCTTCCTTTCGTTGAGAATCCCTCATAGAGTCCTTTCTTCAATCTCTCTTCTTTCTCTCTTTCTCTTCTTTTTTTTCTTGGTTGAGTTCTGAAATTCCAGAGCAAGAGAGGTGGAAATGGGGGGGTTTTGAAGAAGAAATGAAGGAGGAAATAGGGGGAGAAGATGGGCCGGATCCTAGGGGGTAGGAGTAGGGTGGTAGGGTTGTTTTGTAGTAAAAACCATGGGCTAGCCATTGGTTTTAAGGTATAGTGTGTTGGCTGCCCATTTTATACTTAAATGGGTTCTTTTGAATGCGAGACAAGGGGTTTATCACCGTAGTATCATACAGTGTTATATTTGCATAGGCGTCGCACCAAAAACTAGTGTTTATACTAGTATTGGTCCTCCTCATTCTCGTGCATTTTCTAGAGCGCAACCGCTCTTATAAACCGTCCCGCAAACATGGACTCACTCCAACATCCATGTACTCAAACAAAATATTTCAATCATGTGCACGCATACGGACAATATATATATATATATACATATATATATTTAGGTATCATACATTCCGGGGTGTTACATTCATGGCTCTTGGGATTGGTGATGTGCAATCACCATCTCAAGAACTGGTAATTGGAGAACCCACTTAGATGAGCTAGTAGACATGTGTAATAGCTTAAAAGACTATGCAAAAAAAACTAAGCCGTGAACTTAGGAAATATAAACAGAATTCAAATGAAACAAATGACTCCTGTATTACAAAAAATCAAAAACTGAAAAATAATAATATCTTGACCATGGAAAATTTTGAGACATGTAGAAAAGATTGTGATGTATTGCTAGAAGAAAATGAACTTTTAAAACAACAAATTCAAAAATCTTTAGCAACACATGATGGCATGATGGTCACTTAAGAGAAATTCATGAGAAATTTGCTTATATCGCCAAATTCACAGAAGATATAAAAGAATGCAAAAGAAAATTTGATGAAGTAGTGGAAGGCTGTAATGAAGTCCTTGACCAAAATAGAATTCTTGATGCCACACTAGACACTCTTCGTTGGAATACAAAAAACGATAAGATGACTAAAAAAAGACTTTGTAACAGAGTAATTGAGCTCGAAAAAAATGTGGAAAAATATGAAGGGCCCAGTTACCTTATTACAAAAATTTCAAGATCATATCATGATAATCGAGGGCTTGGTTACGAAGAGCCAATGCTTCATCAAAATTCCAAATCACAGTGTCATACACACTTGCACAAACATTAAAACAACTACAAACCAAATCCAAACCATACAAGTGTGCATGACCCAAGGCATAGTCGCATCACATGTCATTACTACTGTAGATTAGGACATTTCATATAACTGTTCATTAAAAAGGAACACTAAACTTGTCTGGGTAAGAAAGAATGTTGATGCAGGCCAAAACCCACATGGACTCCTACAAAATCACATGTAGGTAGTCTGAAGCTCTCAACGTAGAAAACCGCAGACACCTTGATAGATGACGCACATGAGGCTCAATAAGTCATACTGATGTGTCTAATTTTCATATAAATATTTATACTCTTTTACCCATTAAAATTGTTTGTTTTCATTTATATTATTTATAATTCTTCTTATTTCCATAATATTTCAAATAATTAATTGTTTTTGAAGAAATAAGATTTTTGGTGCAAAAAGAGAATTTTTTTGAAAAAAATCAACAAACAAAGCAAAATTATTGGTTTATAAATTTTTATTGTTTTGTTGAAATTTTACGATTCGGCCATATGAAAAGTAAAATAGAAATATTATTATTAATTAAGGGGTTAGAATAAAATTTTGTAATTTAAAAATTAATTTATAATAATAATAATAATAATAAAAAGAAAAATAGAATGCACGGTTTTGGATTGGTAGTCTAAAGATTAATACTAATCATAAATTCTAGATAATTATTTAAGATAATTATTTATCCTAATTACATTTAAACTAAACTACCTAATAAACTAAATATAACTAATTCCTACTTCCTATATATACTACAGGTAAAGAAGAAGGTGGAAGGAGTTGGCGTGAGAAGAGGTGAGTTGGTAGGTGGGCACTGGGTAGGAGGGGCAGCACACACCCGAGAAAGAAAGAAAGACACAGAGGAGGGCGTGCGGGCGTGAAGAGAATTAGAGGAAGGGAAGTAGTTGGCGTGTGGGTACTTCAGGGAAGCACGGCTCGAAGACGGAAAACGACAGCATACTCTGGGCTCAGTGCTGACGCGCGACAGCGAAGTGTTCCTGTGGGATTCCGCTATCTGGACTGGCTCGGGTTTCAACGCAGACAGAGAAGAAAGAGAATACTTGGTTTATTGTTTGGGCACAATTTTCAAGACTGTTCGGTTTGCATTTTTATTACAAAACAGTCTATTTTTGTATCTATTTTTTCTCTCTAATTTTTATAATGCAATCCATGAACAATTTTGTTAATTACAATTTTATTATGAACTAAATTTATTGTTTTAGGGTTTAGATGTAGCCTAGTTTTGAGAACACAACTTCATATTTTTCTATTGTTGTGTGTTTAATTTTTGTGCTCAATGCTTACAATTATTTGGCCGATTTTTGTATGATTATTGGATCATGGAGAGACCGAGAGGTAATTTGTGATTTAGAACAATAAAAATTGAACACCATTGATTGAGCAAAATTAGAGATAATTTACCGCGATTAATGTGGCCGTTAAGAAATCCACAGAACTTAATGAGTCTTTGATTAATTAAATTTGCATAGAGATATGTCAAACTGTTAGTTAGAGATATTTTTGGTGTTGTTCGAGAGAAAGCATCGAATAATTAAGAGATTTTGGTCTACAACTTGGAAAAATAATATTTTTAGGAATTATAAATTGTGTGGGATGAACTAGGTGAAGTCAAAAGCCCTATAATTAATTTTGCCATTAACAAATTACAATTTTCAAACTCCGCTCCCTCTCCATTAATTTAGTTAGTTTAGATTAGTTTAATTTACTTGTTTTCTTTATTTATTAAATTTCGATCTTCCAAATAGTGATTAATCTAGTAATATCGGTACTCAATAAAATATCTAGTCTCTGTGGGTTCGACACTCTATTCACTACTATATTACTTGTTGCGATTTTGTACACTTGCAAATAAACACACCACATACCAGCAATCTGCATCTCTATCAAGGAAAGGGTGAAGGACCCTGGTTCTTCAAATAAGTACAGCACAGGGTAAAATCTATACTTGCTTTAATTTATAATAAATGTGGATCCAGGAACTGTGTTAATTTCATGTGCAAAAATTGAATGACTGGTCGACCGTATTACTTATTAGCTCTCCATTTTTCGAGAGTGGACCAGTCGACCATGCAGTCGACCGTCCACCCCTCTGAATTTACTCATAAAGATAAAATATTCTATCCCATGTGGAGCGGTCAACCGTATATAAGAACCGGTCGACCGACCTAGTCGGCTGATTCATCTTTTCCCTCTCCAATATAAATAACCCTTCATCTCTAACCTATTATCCACCCGAAAACCCTAGCTTCCATCTTCAAACCCATCACCAAAATCTCTATCCTCTCAAATATTTTCAAAAAAACTCTTGAGGACTCCCCTTCTCTCTTGCTACAATGGCCTCTTCCTCTAACAAATCAAATGGCAAGAAGGCTATAGCCTCCAAATCTGTCACCAGAGAGAGTATTATCTTTCGTAACTCTCAATGTGCTGATCTTTATTTTTCTGCACTACCAATGCTCCCGTTGTTGCAAATCGGGAAATCAATCTGTCATCTTTAGGGGGTCCATTCTCGGTTATGGTTAGAATTCTTAGAGAATTTGGTTGGGAAAACTATCTTGCCACTCCTATCACCCATTCCGAATCTTTGACCCGCCAATTCTATGCCAATCTTGATGGCCTTCAAGATGGTGATCTCACTCTCACCTCTATCATACTTGGTAGAAGAGTAAAAATCACTCCCGAATATCTCTGCGGAAGATACGAATTTCCCGAAGGGGAATTTAGTGCTTATCACCTTGATTTTAAAACTCTTGAGTATAAACCGGGCCACGATCAACATACTGTTAAATCTATGATTTTCCAACCCAAATTCTCTCGCCTCCCTCATCCTGCTCCTACCAATTTCATCGATACTGCCCGTGTTCTTAATAAAGTTGTTAATGCTGATATTTGGCCCAAGAAAAATGACAAATCAGAAATTAGGTTCGATCAGTCTTTCATCATTTTTCTTATTCTTGGTGAGTACAAGTTTGATCTTGCTACATTCATCATTCGTACGATGAACTATGCTACCTCCACTAATCGTGGTCTCCCCTTCAGTTCGCTTATTTACAACCTTGCCATTGATTCCCGTATTGAGGTAAGAAATTACTTGCTTAGTAAAAGTCCTATGCCCATCCTCCCTCAACAAATGGGCATCGATGTCCCATTTAATCAACGGGCTCGTCGTCGCCAAGCCTAATAGCAAGCAAGGCAAACTGAAAAAGCACCACAAACCCCTTCCTCCTCGCATCGCAAAATTGCCCCCTCCTCCTCATCGTCATTCGTGACTTATGAGCAGTTTGCTGCTCATCAAATGCAAGTCTATGGTTACTATGCAAACACAATTGAGTACTTGTAAGAGAAAGATGATTGGAAAATTCTTCCTCTTCCTAATGGTGAGGAAGATGATGAGGAAGGTGAAGGTGAAGAAGAAGAAGAAGAAGACTATTATCGTTGAATCTGGTGTGGGGGTAAACAGATAGTATTTGTGAGTTCTTGGAAAACCTGAATAGTAAACACCTTCTGTTTCACCGGAGTTTGACAGCTGACTCCCGCTGTTCACCTGTAAAGAAGTGCGAGACACCGGGGTTGATCCCGGCGATGCACCCTTCGACGCTCAAGTCAGTAACCAGAAATGATTATGAAAGAGCGTTTAACTAGCAAAAGATTGATTACCTTTTAATAGTGGTGGATGGGGGGTATTTATAGCCGCCTTAGGGATCAGATTAGGAATGTAATTCCTGTGATCTGATAAGGAGTAAAATCCTCATGATCAGATTAGGAATGTAATCCCTTAATTCCCGGTGAGAGGATAGTCGCGAATCAGGCCCGTTGATTTGGTTCAATTAGAGACCCTAATTCTATCCTGTCGGACTGGGTTTGTATCAGGTCGAGACCCGTACCCAGTTGAGGTGGATCCATTCGTGGGTTATTGGATCTGTGAGAAGGAGACCCAGTACCCGTTTCGGACCCATTTGTATGTGAAATTACCGTTTTACCCCTGAGCTTTAAGATTCGTGTTTGATGTGAACGGTTCCGATTTAATCCTATTTTTAGCCATATCACGAGCCCCCCACTCCTGAAGTCTGAGTTTGATCAGCCTTTGAGGAGTATTTTTACTGTTCTAATGGCATACGGGATTTTATCGGTGTTCTTTAGGGAGTTTGGATCTTTCTCGGGGTGTAACGGTGTTATTCTGGGCTTGTAAAATGCCCAAAAATATCTTCAGAATTTTCTGGATTTTTTGTGATTTTTCTGAATTATCTCATTGTTTTGAATTTTTTATTCATTTTCCGAATTAAATAATTAATTATCGAAAATATTAATTAATTATTCTAATTTAATAATTATTTTTTTAGAAATTAAAAATATTTTTTCTGAATTAATAATTATTTTTAAAAATTTTAATTAATTTTTTTCGATTTTTTAATTATTTTTTCGGATTTTTTAAATAATTAAAACAAATAAATAAATTAATTAATTAAATATTACCTGGACACGTAGTCCGTTTTTGGACGTCGATCATGATCAGATGGCGCGCATCGCAAAGCAGATCATGCTGTGGACACGTGGCGCGTTTCTGAGCGTCAATCATGATCAGATGTGTGCGCATCGTGAGACAGATCACGTTCTAGACACGTGGTGCGTTTCTGAGCATCGATCGTGTCGCGACGCGAATTTTGAGATGATTGGACGGATCGTGTGGGTCGGCAGGTTTTTTCTCAATATACGAGGGTCGGTTCTTCGGCTCCTCGGATCGGCACCTCGGCTCGGCAACTTGGATCTGCCGACCCTTGAGATGATGCCACGTGGCATTTTTTTTTCTTTTCTCCGCTACTTCTAGCCTTCTTCTCCTCTGTTTCTTCTCCTTCTCTGTTTCCTCTTTCTCCTTCGACCGTCTTCTTCTTCGTCTCTCCTCGCTTCTCCTTCGTCATCGACTTCGACCTCGTCTAGTCGTGAAGCTCGGCAAACGAGAGCTCGGCGATGGAGTCCATTCGAGTCTTCGGGAGGAGGCATCGAGCTCGGCAAGGTCGGAGCTTGGAGTGCGAGAGGAGCTCGTGTAGGGGGAGTTCGACGCAGCGGTTCACCAGGCCATGGGTTCGGCGATGGCATCGACGCTCGACGAGAAGAGCTCGATGCTGTGATGCGAGCTCGGTGATGGAGGTCGGCGAGGGGAGCAC
The DNA here is from genome assembly GCA_017893485.1 of Hemerocallis citrina. NCBI lineage: Eukaryota > Viridiplantae > Streptophyta > Magnoliopsida > Asparagales > Asphodelaceae > Hemerocallis > Hemerocallis citrina. The sequence goes on along the minus strand of CM030360.1, from coordinate 279,650,642 downwards.
ACGAAGTGGGGAGCTGTGGCGATGTGGATTTGAAGCTCGACGAAGCTTCGAGCTCGGCACCGGAGCTTCGATGGCGTTCGGCAACAAGCTTGGCCATGATGGCGGAGGCGGAGCTCGGGGGTGGAGTAGAGCTCAAAGTTTGTCGAGGTGAGTGGGGTTCGTCTCGGGAGAGCTTCGACGATGGGTTTCTCAAACTCAGAGGTGGTGGAGCTCGGAGGTGGAGCTTCGGAGTTGGGCGCTCGGCATTGTTGCTCGGCTACGAATGGAGCTCATGTAGGAGAGCTCGGAGCACGTGCTTTTGGAGTCGAGGTCAGAAGCTCGACGAAGGACTGTGGGGGAGCTCGGCAATGGAGCCCGGAGGTGGAGTAGAGAGGAGCTCGGGCTTTTGGAGTCGAGGTCGGGAGCTCGACGGAGGAGATGGAGCTTGAGTTCGGAGCTCAATCGCGAGGGGAGCTCGTCGAAGGTGGTCGACGAGTGGAGCTCGGAGCTTCGTCGAGGAAGAGAGCTCGGCGTTCGACTGTGAAGGAGCTCGGCAATAGAGAGGGGCTCGTCGGAGGCAGCGCGTAACAGGGCGAGGAGCTTCGGTGGTGAGCTCGGCACAGTAGCTCGGCATAGGAAGAAGAGGAGTTTGGGTTTTTTTTTCTTTTCTTTTTCCTCTGGTTTGTTTTGGTGGGAGATCGGAGAAGGAAAGAAGGGTGACGTGGCAATAGGGTTGGATCCCTTAACGGGTCGACCCCGACCTAGTAATTTTTTTTCTTCCCTCCTCTGCTTCTCGTTCGGCAAATCCGAGCACGGATTTTGAGGAGCATTTTTCACCACTTTGCTGCTCGGTAGTTCGGTAGCTCGGATGTGAGATCCGAGCTACGTGGCTCAATCTGAATGGTTGATCACGATCGTGGCACGAATCACGAGACAAGATGCTCAAATTTTGAGAAAATGCTATCTTGTCATTTTGTGGAGATGTGGCGAGATCTGAGCCGTTCATCATGTTTTAGCACGAATTTTGAGACGATCCGACGATGAGATAGGATCGGCAGAATTTTTCTCCATATGTGGAGGTCGGTACCTCGTCCCTTCGGCTCGGCAGCTCGGCTATGGCAGAGCTCGGCCCTGAGAAGAAAGAAGAAGGGGAGGAGAGGCATTTGGGTTCTCTCCTATGCCTTGTTCTTTTGCACAGTGAAGAAGAGGAGAAGTGTTGGGTACTTTTGACGGGAAGATTTGAAGAAGAAGGAGGAGAATGAAGGAGCTAAGAAGGGTATGGGTCGGACCGTGGGTATCGGATCCGACCCTAACCCGTTAGCCTCTTTTTCTTTCTCCCTCTTCATCTGTTTTGCTGCTCGGCAGATGCATCTTGTTCGGCAGATCCGAGCACGGATTTTGAGGTGCATTTTTGCCACTTTGCAGTTCGGTAGATCGGATTTCAGATCCGAGCAACGTGGCTTCATCTGGACGGTTGATCACGATCGTGGCGCGAATCACAAGACAAGAGGCTCACATTTTGAGAAAACGTTATCTTGTCGTTTTGTGGAGACGTGGCACGATCTGAGCCATTCATCATGTTCTAGCACATTTTTTGAGACGATCCGACGGCGAGATAGGATCGACAGAATTTTTCTCCATATGTGGAGGTTGGTACCTCGTCCCTTCAGCTCGGTGACTCGGTAGTTCACCCTCAGCCCGTAGTAGCTCGGTGTAGTGGAGCTCGGAGTTCGGACGGCTCGAGCGTGAGGAGAAGCTCAGCGAGTTGATGAAGGGGACGGGTCGACATATGGAAGAGGTGATGCTCTGTTTGGTTTTGGAGATTTTTGAAGAGGAGCGCCACTTATAGGGGTGGAGAAGACGTGCTAGGAAGATCCTCTTTAGAGCCATCGGAAGACCCATTCTTTGAAGAGAGTGTAAGGAGCAACTCTATGGGAGAGTTTTGAGCTCCGAACTCGCTTAGAAGAGGCCCGCTGTGGAAGCAAGCGGAGTGAAGAGCTCGACTCTAGGAGAGAGCCATCTGGAAGACGAGTTTTGAGTAGCAACTCTAGGGGAGAGTTGTGCTCCGAACTCGTTGAGAAGAGGTCCACTTTGGAGGTGAGCAGAGGGAAAAGCTCGGCTCTAGGAGAGAGCCATTTGTGAGACGAGTGTGAGGAGGAACTCTAGGAGAGAGTTGTGCTCCGAACTCGCTATTTAAATGACAAAATCAACGATTGTGGGAGTAGTTCCGAATGGCGAATCACTTCTAACCCGCTGAAGAGCAAGTTATTTGAAGAGGAATCGAGCTAAGTGTTGGACTCCGAACCATCGTTAGAGTTATTCAACGGTTGTGGGAGTAATTCCGAATGGCGAATCACTTCTAATCCGCTGAAGAGCAAGTTATTTAAAGAGGAATCGAGCCAAGTGTTGGACTCCGAACCATCGTTAGAGTTATTCAACGGTTGTGGGAGCAATTCCGAATGGCGAACCACTTCTAACCCGCTGAAGAGCAAGTTATTTGAAGAGAAATCGGGCCAAGTTTTGGACTCCGAACGTGTTGTTAAAGGTTAGTAAGTTGCGGGAGCAGCCATGTAGAAGAAGTTGGACTCCGAACCCACCATTTAAGAGAGTCGTGACTCGGAGAGATAGAGAAGCAAGAGCAATAATTTTCAATGGAAAGATGTAAAGTTTTAAATAAACTAAGTGGCCGCTTCAATAGGGTGAGCCATTATTACATGCTATCGGCCGGGTTACAAGTGTCGGCCTTATTGAAAATCAGGATCCTACTTCTACAATAAGGTGAAGACCTCTTGGGAGGAGCTGGGAGATTCTGAGTCTTGAAGCTCGGCGGGCCCTTCTGTTCGTTTGTAGGCTCCTCAACGGGGAAGCTCGGCCCCCTCTTTTTGGACGAACTTGATCAGGTGCCCCCACTGTATGAGTTCTTCGATCTCCTCCTTGAGAGCCCGACAATCATCCGTGTCGTGGCCGTGGTCCCTGTGAAAGCGGCACCACTTATCCTTGTTCCTCTTCTTGCCAGGTGTATTCATTCTCGGGGGAGCGCGGAGGAACCCTTCCTTGTCCACCTCCATAAGAACTTCTGATATATTGGCAATGAGGGGGGTGAACTTCTCAAACCGAGGAGTCGAGCGACGCTGTCCATTGCCGTCCTTCTAGGATTTTTGGGACCCCTCTTCGCTTGTGCTCTTCTGTTTGTTCTCGGAAGATATCTCCTCAAAGCCCGGGAGATTCTCGATTTCTTCAGCCCGAATGTACTTCTCGCTCCTAAGAAGGAGGTCAGCAAAATTATGTGGGGGCTTCTTGGCAAGGGAGGAGTGAAGGCTAGAGTTGAGGACGTTTGATTGGAAGGCGGCCGCTGCAACAGACTGATCAAGGGAATCGATGGATCTCACTTCTGCAGTAAACCTCCTCACCTAGTCTCTCAACTTCTTTCCCTTCTCCTGGCAGAGCTGGAGTAACGAGATGTTGGTCTTCTCCGTGCGTCTGTTAGTCACAAAATGAGTGATGAAGAGGGTCTCGAATTGCTCGAAGGAGAATATGAAAGACGGGGCGAGGCGGGAGTACCACTCCCGAGCCGAACCCTTAAGAGTGGCGGGGAAGGTTTTGCACAGCAAGGCATCGGAGGCTTGGTGGATTAGCATGAGGGTGTTAAAGCTTTCGATGTGGTTCACGGGGTCCGACTCCCCTGAGTAAGTTTCGAACTGGGGGGGTTCGAAACCTTTTGGGATAGGAGCTTCCATGATGGTCCGGGAGAAGGGAGGTCTACTCGGGCGGATGGTCCTTCCTCTTAACTCCTCATCCTTGTCTATTCGGCCGATGCGCCTCTCCATCTCGTGGAGACGGCGGTAGAGGCATCGTCTCTTCGACGGTAGTCAAACGAGCCTCTGGACTCGTCTTCATAGGAAGGGGAGCGACGACGGTAGCTCTGGGAGCAGCGAGGGCTAGGCATGCGCTGTTGGTTGCTAGGAGCCGGAGGAGGAGTTATGGATCGATGGTGAGGACTTTGGACCCGTGGAGGGGTAGGAGCCCTCTGAGCATTGTTATTGTTGGGTCAGAGGTTGAGGGCTTGCAACACCGTTGCTTGGAACTGCTGGAACTCAGCAAGGGTGATGGGTGCCTCATCGTTTCTCGGATGTTGCCGACCGGCAGGGGAATGAGGTCTTCTCCTATGGTGTTCGGGGGACTCTTTCATCCCTCTTCGGGTAGGGGACCTTCTGTAGTCTCGGTGGTGAGGAGATCGCTCATCCGGATGCTGTTGGCGGGAGGCTCCCTCTCGGGCCCGCTTTTCATCCAAACGGCGGCGAAGATCCTCATCCTTCTGCCGATTGAGGATGGTATTGCGGAGGTTGGAAACTCGAGGATTGTGGGAGGCCATGGAATCCAAAGAGGCATTGTGTACAGAAAAGCGGTCCTGATGGAGGGGTTGCTTCTGCGAGTTGGGAGGCGAAGCCCCCGCACCGGCATTTTGAGGACCGGCGGGACCCTTAGGGGGTTGCTGATTCTGAAGAGGAGGCTGATCTTGTTGAAGAGGGTCTTCCGCTTGGAGAGGAAGTTGTCCCTGCTGCTGAGCGGGTTGGATGGGGACTACCTCTTGCTGATCAATGGGAGTGGGTCCACGGTTGGACCCTCTAGATCTTACTTTCCTAGGAGGCATGGCTGGAGGAGATCTGACCAGCGGGAAGAGGGGAGGCTGCTATTCGTATGTTTCTACAGACGGCGCCAATCTGTTACCACTGAATCTGGTGTGGGGGTAAACAGATAGTATTTGTGAGTTCTTGGAAAACCTGAATAGCAAACACCTAACCTGTTCTGCCGGAGTTTGACCGCTGACTCCCGCCGTTCACCTGCAAAGAAGTGCGAGACACCGGGTTGATCCCGGTGACGCACCCTCCGACGCTCAAGTCAGTAACCAGAAATGATTATGACAGAGCGTTTAACTAGCAAAAGATTGATTACCTCTTAATGGTGGGTGATGGGGGGTATTTATAGCCGCCTTAGGGATCAGATTAGGAATGTAATTCCTGTGATCTGATAAGGAGTAAAATCCTCGTAATCAGATTAGGAATGTAATCCCTTAATTCCTGGTGAGAGGATAGTCGCGAATCAGGCCCGTTGATTCGGTTCAATCAAAGACCCTAATTCTATCCTGTCGGACTGGGTTTGTATCGGGTCGAGACCTGTACCCAGTTGAGGTGGATCCGTTCGCGGGTTATTGGATCTGTGAGAAGGAGACCCATTACCCATTTCGGACCCATTTGTACGTGAAATTACCGTTTTACCCCTGAGCTTTAAGATTTGTGTCCGATGTGAACGGTCCCGATTTAATCCTATTTTTAGCCATATCAAAGACGATGATGAATAGACTCACTATTGTAATTTCTAATGTAATATCTCAATGTATGAAATGTATCAATTTGCCGGTATCACTATGATTTATGAATGTTTCCATCAAGTTATTCATACTGAGTATCTGTTTTTTTTTTGTGTGTATCGGTATTGCGGTCGACCGATCGCCCCTCTGGTTACTTAAAGTCAAGATCACTCTAAGAAACACTTTTCTTTTCAACATCTTTCAGTTTTGCGGTCGACCGTGCAGTCGACCGGTCTGCTCTCGGGGAAATCTTTGAATTATTGCTTTCGCGGTCGACCAGTCTCTTTTCTGGTCTTTCATTAAATATTTTTGAAACTCTCCTCATTTTTTTATATAAAAAATACTTCTTAAAATGCATTACATTTGCATTAGGGAGAATCTCGAATCTATGATATTATGAAGAGCTCTCACTAGATAGCAAAGAGTCTCGCTATTAATGGTATCATATAAGAAGATTCTCTTCCAATTTTTTAATTAAATTAAATTTCATCCATTTCCAAACTTTATCTCTGTTGTTTGTTTTGAATGATGAATTTTTTTTTTACACCGTGCTTCAATTGGAATTTCTTATTCACTCCCCTTCTACTTGACATTTACGCCCTCTTGGTGTGTTCCAAAAAAGGAGAAAATATTTTTATGAATGTTTTCAACTACAAATATATTTTCAAATGTTTTTAACAGATAATAAAGATTCTTGTGTCTTGTGAATGTTGTTTAATTCTCCATCCTATTATATATTATATCATTGAAGTTTTGTACAACAGGTGGCATTGAATTAAGGGGCAGTATTTACATCTCTTAAAAGCTCTTTATTTTTGAAAATCTGTATTACATGATATACTAAATTCAGGGGGAGCATTTATGTACCTTATTTTAATTTTCAAACATTCAAGCATGTTTTGTTCACACCAAATGGGGGAGATTGTTGACTCTTTGTTTGGTTTGCACAAAACTTGCTCATTAATACTAATAATTTTAAATTTAGTTGTTCAGATTTTCAGGATCAAATAATATCAACAAAAGATCCAAGAGAGATTCAAGAATATTCAAAGAAGGAATGTAATAAAGAAAGATTGCCAATGCAAGCAACAGATGAAGATATTCAAAAAGAATTCATGATAAATTGGTCTCCAAGAAAGCTATCAAGACCTGAGTTTTCTTTCTATTTTCGTGAGATTTTAATTGTATAAGATAAATGATTGATTAGTTTATGGTAAGAAAACAAAGTGGAATCGGAATATACAGCGCGATACTGATCGACCGTACTTCATGACGGTCGACCGCAACTTTAAGTTGCTTGAGAAGCGGTCGACCTTTCATCTCTCTACTTTACGTCAGAGAGCTGAATGGTAGACCGCACCAATATGTCGGTCGACCCCACTTTGTGCTGTGTGCATTTTTGGAATGTATCGTTTCTATTTTTGGTCGATACACTTCCCCGTCTATTTATCTTGGATGAATCCACTGTGTATTCTTCACCTATTACTTCTGTAAAAAATATTCTGAACTAATCTTTCAACAATCAATCTGAGTATGAGCAATAATTTTTCTGTATTCTTCCGTCAGGATCATTAACGATCTTGAGATTTTTTTTCCCACTTTGGTGAGATTGACGTGACTTGTATTGGAAGTCCTTTGGGTATAATAGGTCACTCGGCCTGATTCCGAGAATCACTGTACAAGGAGTTTTTAAGTATAGTGGAACGCTTGTGGCGGAGAACTGCTACAAGTAGGTGGTTTGGACATAGACCTGGGGGTTGAACCACGTTATATCGCTGCGTCATCTGCGTTTGCTTCTCTTTTCTCTTTTATTTACTTTGCACTTTATTTTACTAATTTTTAATTCCGCATAATCACCCTATCCTATTCACCCCCTAGGGGCTAGGGTGATTTACAGAAACAACCATTTTTTGCTAATTGATCAAACACATTGTCAGTCATATTTATTTATCATCTAGTATCAACATGTTATCCACCCATTAAATCCTTGAAGCCTCTCCTACCAACAAAAGAAGTAATAGATAGACCAATAACTCACAAAATTATAGTAAAAGTCATAAAACTGAAAGAGAAATGGATTCAAGTTACATATTTTCTTCTTAAATCGGTTTTAATAAAACCATAAATGGAGCCACCAAAGTCAGAGCAAGAGGAGTTGAGGCAAGATTTGGTGATGCCAATTAAAGAGTATCAGTTGAATCATGAGATCCACTTGGAAAACACAAAAATGAGTTAAAGGAGACATTGGCGGATGTTGAAGATTTGAAGAAGTGATCGGAAGGGAGTTAGAAAAATTCGATCGAGAAGGAGTCAACCTTGAAGTTGTCGGGTTGGTTGGTTTTGTCGGTCATGGCGTGGATTTTGGCGGATTGGAGAAACCCTAGACGTCGTATAATCCTAGACAAAGAGAATGGTTGGTGAAGACGAAGAAAGAGAGGATAGAATGGGGAGATGGGTTTGCAGGTTTGGACCTATTTTAATCGGATCGTGTAATCCACAGTCAATATCTAATCAATATATTGATCAAATGAACGATCTAGTTTAGTTCTATAAATATAAGTAAAATAAGATAAACAACTGCGATCTGTTGGGATCTCATATGACTAATAAAATAAAATAAGATAAACAACTGAGATCTCATATGGATAAATTTATTCTTTTTTTATAATTTAAAGGTGGACAAAATTGTGGAGTCTGTGAATTTTTTGTCGTACTAACCCACTTTTTGAAAATATTTGGCGGTCTAACTCACTTCTGTAAACAATTAGCGATCTGACTCAGTTTTGGACACGTCAGCATAAATCGTTATTGAAAATAACGACATAGGTTATTTATATGCCGTTGTTTCCAATAGCAGCATCATTTTAAAATTTTTTAGCATGCCGCTATTGGAGTAATGACATCAGTATATTTCTCATACAAGTCTGAATCTTCTGACTTGGAAAAAATTCTAAGTATTGAAATAACTTATAAATAATGTCGTTATCCCCAAGAACGACATTTGAATTACTGATTGCGTTGTTGGAGATAATGATATCAGTTATAATAAAATGAACTATTGCCGTTGTTCCAAACAAATACAACAGTTCATTTTATTATAACTGATGTCGTTATCTCTAACAATGATATCAGTAATTCGAATGCCATTCTTGAGGATAACGACATTATTTATAAGTTGTTTCAACCCTTAGAATTTTTTCCAAGTCAAAAAATTCACACTTGTATAAGAAATATACTGATATCGTTACTTCAAATACCGGCATGGTAAAAAAAAATTAAAATGATGCTGGTATTGAAAACAATGGCATATAAATAATCTATGCCGTTATTTCCAATAACGGTTTATGCTAACGTGTCCAAAACTGGATCAGATCGCTAATTGTTTTTGGAAATGAGCTCAAACCACCAAATACTGAATTTTTGCATTACTGACCCACTTTTTGAAAATATTTGGCGCATTGACCCACTTTCGAAAATAATTAGCGAACTGACCCAGTTTTGGACACGTCAGTAAAAGCCGTTATTGGGGAAAAAGGCATAGGTTATTTACATGTCTTTTTTCTCAATAACGGCATCTTTATTTTAAAAAAGTGTCGTACCGTTATTTGGAGTAACAGCATAGGTTATTTTGTTTTTCGACGACTTGTAGTCTCCATTTAGAGAAAAAATTACAATGGTGAAAACCTTATAACAGATGCCGTTACTTCAAATAACAGCATTCTCAATACTGATGTCGTTATTCGGAATAATGGCATCAATTATAAAAAAAATTTATAAAAAATTAACTTATTCATTAGAAAGGATGAATATTAAGTTATTTTTTTATAAAAAAATTTATAACTGATGCTGTTATTTGGAATAATGGCAACAGTTATAAATTTTTTTAATAAAAAATTAACTTATTCATTAGAGAGAATGAATAATAAGTTAATTTTTTATATAAAAAATTTATAACTGATGCCGTTATTTGGAATAACGACATCAGTTATAATTATTTTATATAAAAAATTAACTTATTCTTCAGAGAGGATGAATAATAAGTTAATTTTTTATTTAAAAAATTTATAACTAATGCCGTTATTCCAAATAACGGCATCAGTATTGAGAATGCCGTTATTTGAAATAACGGCATCTGTTATATGGTTTTCACAAATGCAATTTTTTCTCTAAATGGAGACTATAAGCTGTCGAAAAACAAAATAACCTATGCCGTTACTCTAAATAATAGCATGACACTTTTTTAAAATATAGATGCCGTTATTGGGAAAAATGGCATGTAAATAACCTATGCCATTTTTCACAATAACGATTCTTGCTGACGTGTCCAAAATTGGGTCAGTTTGCTAATTATTTTCGAAAGTGGGTCACAATGCCATCATTTTGCCAAATATTTTCAAAAAGTGGATCAGTACGGGAAATCTTTCGGAGTCTATTGGGATGTGTCAGACTATAATTAGGGCCGACCCTGAGTTCCCGGGGGCCCGAGGCGAATTCCCGAAATGGGGCTCCCCATACACTAAAATTAAAAAATATATAATAAATAAAATAAAATAAAATAAAATAAAGTAAAATAAAATAAAATAAAATGTTTGCAAAAAATTTGCACATTGTTAAAAGCAAAATATGCAAAAATATATAAATTTGTTTTAAATCACTCAAATTTAAAGTCTCAAATTCAATTCAAGTCTAAACCCAAATAATCTTCAAAAAAAATTTAAAGGCTCAAATAATTATTTTCAGGGCCCCCTAATAACAGTGTTTTTATTTTATGCGCAAAATACAAACCTATATTTACAAGCAAATTACAAATTTGGGGGCCTTAAAATTGCGAAAACACCGGGGGCCTGAGGTGGCTGCCTTACCCACGTCAAGGGTGGGGCCGGCCCTGACTATAATCGTACGTAGAACAAAAAAAAAGTGTCCGTACTAGTACGGACACATTGATAGAAGCAAGAATTTTCAAATTTTGATAAAGCAAGCTTGTTGGGATCGCTAATTGATAAAGCAAGAATTTTCATATATATATATATATATATATATATATATATATATATATAAAGGAAGTCAGAGAGAGTAAGAGACAACCAAAAAAAAAGCTAGGGTTTTGAAGCTGCGAAAGCTACGGTTTTGAAGCAGTGGGTAGAGGTAAATACCCTCCATCTTTTCTCTGTTTTTCGTAGAAATTGAGTGTTGTGAGTTAGATCTGTTGCATACATTACATTTTATCGTTCGATTGTAAGTAATTTCGGGGTTTTGATGGTGAAACGGCATGATTTTTTTGGGTTTCTTTGAGTTTTTTCCCCTCTATATGCGATTGTTAGTTAGATCTTCAATTTGAAGTTATTTTTGGTTGATTTAGTTTAGATCTTAGGGGGCATTTGGTACGCGGATTGGAGAATTCCGAGGAATTAGTGGATTCCCAGGAATATGAGGGTGAGAATGAAGATTCCCGGAAATGTTGCAATACTGTGTTTGGTATACGACATTACATGCCTAGAATTACTTTATTACCGTGTTTGGTATAGAACAATTCATTCCTATCAATCCATCTCTATAGTAGACATTACCGAAAATATCCTCTTGGCTTTATTTAAAAATAAATAAATATTAAAGTTATCTAATTTAGTAATTGAGTGCAGATATGAGATAATTTATGAATAGGTTATTTCTGAGTCTAGGGTCAGGTTTGAGAGGCAGGGAGGTCGGTTGAAGAGAAGGGTTTGAGTTGGCTCGAAGGCAGGTCAGATTTGGAAAACAGAGAATTAGTAGACTGTAGCAGAGAAGGATTCGGCTCTGGTGGGAAAGTTACAGATGTGAGGAGAAAGAGGTTGATGACATAATGTTTGGAGATTTCAGATATTGAGAAGAAGCGGATCTGCTAGGGAAGAAGGATTAAAGAGTTTCAGGTCTTAGTTGAGGTCAATTGAAGAAATTTGAGCACCCCATCTAAGCGGCAATAATGCTTATGACTCTTGGGATGTGTCAGACTATAATCGTACGAGGAACCCAAAAAAAAATGTGTCCGTAAAGGTAAGAGCAAGCATCGCTAATGGATCAAGAAGAATTTTCAAAATTATATATATATATATATATATATATATATATATATATATATATATATATATATATATATATATATATATATATATATATATATATATATATAAAGGAAGCCGGAAAGGGTAAGAGACAACCAAAAAAAACTAGGGTTTTGAAGCAGCGGGTAGAGGTAAATACCCTTCCATGTTTTCGCTGTATTTTGTAGAAATTTAATAATTAAATTTTGTAAAAACTTAATTATTAAATTTGTACAAAATACAGCGAAAACATGGAAGGGTATTTAACTCTACCCGCTGCTTCAAAACCCTAGTTTTTTTTGGTTGTCTCTTACCCTTTCCGGCTTCCTTTATATATATATATATATATATATATATATATATATATATATATATATATATATATTGAAAATCCTTCTTTATCCATTTGCGATGCTTGCTCTTACCTTTACAGACACTTTTTTTTTTGGTTCCTCGTACGATTATAGTCTAACACATCAATTTATATTTGAAAATTCTTGCTTTATCAATTAGCGATCCTAACAGGCTTGCTTTACCAATTTTTGAAAATTCTTGCTTCTATAAATGTGTTCGTACTAGTACAGACACTTTTTTTTTGTTCTACGTACGATTATAGTCAGGGCCGGCCCCACCCTTGACTCAGGTGAGGCAGTCGCCTTAGGCCCCGCGTTTTCACAATTTTAGGGGCCCCCAAATTTGTAATTCGCTTATAAATATAAGCACCTATTTTGCACGTAAAATAAAAATACTGTTATTGAGGGCCCCAAAAAATAATTATTTAAGTCTTTAAATTTTTTTAAAGATTATTTGGGTTTAGACTTGAAGACTTGAATTGAATTTGAGACTTTAAATTTGAGTGATTTAAAACAAATTTATATATTTTGCATATTTTGCTTTTAACAATGTGCAAATTTTTTGTAAACATTTTATTTTATTTTATTTTATTTTATTTTATTTTATTTTACTTTATTTTATTTTATTTTAGTGTATTGGGAGCCCCATTTCGGGAGTTTGCCTCGGGCCCCCGGGAACTCAGGGCCGGCCCTGATTATAGTCTGACACAGTGACACATCCCAACAGACTCCGAAAGATTTCCCGTACTGATCCACTTTTTGAAAATATTTGGGAAAATGTTAGCGCTTTGACCTACTTTCGAAAATAATTAACGAACTGACCCAGTTTTGGACAATTGGACGCGTCAGCAAAAATCGTTATTGGGGAAAACGGCATAGGTTAATTACAAAAACAAAAAAAAGCGAAAACATGGAAGATATCTACCTCTACCGACTGGCGGCTGCTCTCTTCAAAACCCTAATTTTTTTAGTTCGCTCTTACCCCCGGCTTCCTTTATATATATATATATATATATATATATATATATATATATATATATATATATATATATATATATATTTATATTCTTGAAAATCCTTGTTTATCCATTAGCATGCTTACTGGACAATTTTTTTGTGTTGTTCCTATGATGATGGAAGTGAAGATGAATAGTGTATCACATAAGAGGTAAACAAGTGGTAGTGTAGGAACTCTTACACATATATACGTGGGAAACACGTGTAATAGAATCTTATAAATAAAAGGGATAGCTCAGTTATGAGCTATGTCTGAAATAAGGCAGGCAATTGATCCGAGCCCGATCAAGTCCGACCCGTTTTTAGTAGGACTTGGGCCTGATTTTTTTCATTTTTTTCGGACCCGGGCTGTAATACCCAACTTCTCTACAATAGTGGCAAGAAATCTTATCCTTGTGTATCGCTGTCACGCCCCGCTTCCCAAAAAGAATACGAAATATGGATACGTAACAAATGCCTAGCGAATGATTTTCATCATCCATAAGTTGTTCAAGAATCTTTACAATATCTCACAACAATAATCAGAGTCGGAAGCCAAAAAAGTCAACCCACATGCATAATTGAAACAAAATACCAACAGAAATTTACTTGAAACAAAATACAATATTCTCAAAAAAATCAGAGTCTGGACAAAATCAAATATCCTGGGTCACATCGCCCAAATACAAATAAATATCCAATAAACCAAATACACTTTATTCAATGTTCAAGCAACAATAAAAATAATAATAAAGTAGAATCTCCAGTACTAATACATCATCTCGCCCATACCATCTGGCAATCGTCCATCCTGATATGCAATTAGTAAATATGCAGGAGAAAGAGAAAAGAAGAAAACAAGTACCCGTTGTAACACCCCGCTCCAATACTCAGACAATTTTAATATTTTTAGAATAAAAATTAGATACTATGTAGTACAACTGCCCACCACAGGCTGCCTCTCAAAAGGTGGTTAACCAATTAGGTGATTCTTGATCATAGGCATTTGTATTTATACTCAAATTATTTTTTGTATATTTCCAATATGGGACTATTATTCCCAATCTCCTTTACAAATCCCGTGTACTCATGTACACTTCATAACCAAACCGGGCCCCAAGAATTCCCTTCCACGTCATCGTGGGGGAAACCATATCTCAACAAATCCAACAACAACAGCAGCATTCAAGCATTCAACCAGTGGGCCATAATTCTCTTCAATAACCGGGATTTCATGAAACCCACCTATAGAATATTTCTATAGGAAAACCCAAATTCATTATTTATTCAAATCATCCAACCTTATTTATATATATATATATATATATATATATATATATATATATATATATATATATATATATATATATTTCGGAAATACGGGGTATTACATACACCCCACCTTAGAAATCAGTGTCCTCGCTGAGTACGGGACACACATCTAGTGTAGGATCCGCTTTTCTAGCCGATGTAGTGTCGTCCTCGATCCCGATAATTCTGGAGACTAGTTCCACACTGCAGGTAATTTCGAAGACTATTTCACTCACACCTCGATATTTTCGGAGACTATCTCACACCGCAGATCATACTAAGGCCCTCTCTACATCTGGTATCGAAAGTCGGCTCTGATACCATCTGTAACGCTCCACCCCAATACTCAGACAATTTTAATATTTTTAAAATACAAATTAGATACTATGTAGTACAACTGCCCACCACAGGCTACCTCTCAAAAGGTGGTTAACCAATTAGGCGACTCTTGATCATAGGCATTTGTAATTATACTCAAATTATTTTTTGTATATTTCCAATATGGGACTATTATTCCCAATCTCCTTTACAAATCCCGTGTACTCATGTACACTTCATAACCAAACCGAGCCCCACAAATTCCCTTCCACGTCATCGTAGGGGAAACCATATCTCAACAAATCCAACAACAACAGCAGCATTCAAGCATTCAACCCGTGGGCCATAATTCTCTTCAATAACCGGGATTTCATGAAACCCACCTATAGAATATTTCTATAGGACAACCCAAATTCATTATTTATTCAAATCATCCAACCTTATATATATATATATATATATATATATATATATATATATATATATATATATATATATATATATATATATATCGGAAATACGGGGTATTACACCCGTCAATTGCAAGTCGCGGGTCACAAATAATGGAGGATACAAACACATGGGAACAGTAACAGTAACAGTAACAGTAGCAGAAAAGTAACAGTAACAGTAACAGTAAAAGTACGGAACACTAGTTCCCTTCCAAGTACACGTTTCCATATTTTTCCACTACTAGATCTTCCCTTAAGAAACTCCGGCTTGATTATTTTTATTATGGTCATCAAACATGCATGATGTGTACAAAAATAGTGTCAAACTAACATGGTATAATCAGTATTAGTTTCAGGAAAACAAATAAACATGCATAGGTGATATACAGTCACATAAACGAGCAAAACAGTGTATGTTTATATTCAGGACAGCATAACAGTACAGTACTAAAACAGTGATTCTTGTCGCTACAGAAATGCAAATATGGATCCGTCGAAGGATCAGGAAAATAGACATCCACACGGAACCCAACGAATATAAACAAGTCACATAGTACTTCACAACATCATAACTCAAAACAGGTTCGGAAACAGAAAACATGTTCAGTAGGAAAACGAATTTTCAGTCAGAAAAACAGCATTAAAACTTCTCAATTAAATTCAGGAAAAATTTGGGGTATTCCCCTGTATGTCTAGAATCAAAATATAAAGTTTCATAATGTTCTAGTAAGAATAGTTTAGTCATCAAAAATACGAAAGCATCAAGAAAACATAGTTTAGCGAATCTGAAAATCCCAACATTGTTGTACGAAAACTAAGATATCTCGCAACCAGTGAAACGAAATCCAATTCCGCCAAAGAGATATGAAAATAGATAGAATATAATAACTTTCACATTTCATAAATATTTTTCATACAGTAAAAGGAATCATAATGAAAGTAGGGTTCTTTATAGAACAGTGAGCAAAATACAGCACGAATAGATTTTAGAAATGAGCATGGTACATCACATAAAACTTATCAATAAAATTCACCAAAATTCTGGGTAATCTCTAACTAGATAAAGAAATACTGACCAAAGTTTCAAATCAATATAATATGTATAGCATAGCTCTTTAAAATGATTTGTCATCAAAATTACTGAAAAATAAAATCTGGAAAAGATCGACACCTCTGTACTAAAACACCATAACTCAGTCATACGAAACCAAAATCAAGCAAGGTCAGAGGGGTTTGAAGATAGAAAAA
This sequence comes from Hemerocallis citrina, assembly GCA_017893485.1. Taxonomy (NCBI): domain Eukaryota; kingdom Viridiplantae; phylum Streptophyta; class Magnoliopsida; order Asparagales; family Asphodelaceae; genus Hemerocallis; species Hemerocallis citrina. Next base: position 279,634,540 of record CM030360.1, on the reverse strand, counting down.
ATTATCTAAAACTCATGTTTTATATCGAAATCAATATACTGACTGTAGCACAGTCGAAAACAGCAAACAAAACAGAACAGCAAGAAAATACAGATTTCACCCTTAAGAACAAAAACATCATAGATTCAAGAATATTGATCCAAACACTTCCAAACTTGAAATAAAGCCTACAAAGTGTCTAAACATCATGATTTAGGCTTATTAAAATGTCCACACCAAATATATCATATGGGTCTCAATAAAAACACAATTTCACACAAATTTTTACATACACGATTAAAAATCAAGAACGGGCGATTCCTAGGTTAATTCATATCAATATGGTGTCGTGAGTCAATCTATGGCCAAATTATCACAATAAAGACAAAACTCATCAAGAAAAACACAATCAAGAGTTGTCTCTAGACCCATCTAGACTATAGGTGAACTTTGGAATTTGTATCAAACAAATGAATTGGAATACAAGTTACTTGCCTTGATTTGGGGATGAAGAACGATGCAATCAAGCCTAGAAGCAAAATCCACGAACGAAGTCTGTTACATGCAACGAATCCAAGCAATCACGAACAAAACTCCACACGAACGAACCTCCTTGAAGCGACGATGATCAAAGTGGCAAGCGACCACTTTGAGAACACCGGCCACGAAGAGAAGTAGGGGGGTTGATGTGCAAGCTTTTGATGATGGTGGTGGTGATCGGCAAGCAAGGGAAAGGAGCAAGGGGGCTCGGGTTTGGGATGTATGCCGGAAGGGGATGGCCGGCAAGGGTGGTCGGCCTGGTGGTGGAAAAGGCCGGGAGGGCTGATGGGGCTGGTCGGGTTAGGTAGGCCGGGAGCAGCAAGGAGAGGGAGAGAGAGATAGGGAGGCCGGTTTATGAGAGGGAGAGAATTATGGTTAGGGTTAGGGTTTGTGAGGGTATGGATTTATATATAGGGTCTATATGTGGGCTAATGGGTTATGGGTATTAGCAATTAGTAATAGGTATACAAATGGGTTTTGGATTTTGGGTCAAATAACTATGGGAATGCAAATAGGATTGGGATTTCTTGGCTTTGAAAATCTTGTTAGGGATCAAATTAATAGGAGTGGGAAAAGACAACCAAAATACCACCACAACACCAAGAAGAAATAAAAATAAGAAACGAGACCAAAAATAAGGGAAAGATCAAAATAATGAAAAATGAAATAAAAGAGACGGTCAATCAAACACAAGGAGCTCAAAATACAATAAAATGAATATATATTGAAAACAACTCCAATATACGGTTCAGAAAAAATACAAGAGAGAAAAATACACCAAAACGAAAAATACAGTCAAAAATACCCAAAATGAAAAACAGGGGTTACAGTCGCATTCCTTCCAATTGAAGTATCACCATCCACCGCAAATCACCCTGTAGAAATAGGCCCACATTTATGAGTCTCCTTTCTCAGTTTATCTTGCTTCAGACCCTTAATCACCCAAGCTACTGTAAGTGTCTCCTTGGATGACTTCCCGTGTAGCATGGTAGTTATCAAGTGATCATAAGAAGTTGACAGTGAATATATCAAGTTGAAAGCTTTATCCTCTTCGTTAAGATCATCAGCATTAATCACCTTCAGTTCGGGTATTACCTTATTGAACTCCAGAATATGATCTTGAAAATGGGTACCTTTCTTCATTGAGAACCTAAACAGCTTCCTCTTCCAATACATCCGATTTAGCAACGACGATCCCGAGTAGTTTGATTTGAGTCTCGCCCACAGACTCGCTGCACTTGTCTTCTCAAGAATATTACACTTCACTTTGTCTTCAAATTGCAACCGAATTAAACTTAAGGCCTTCAAATAAATGTCATCCCACTTCTCCCGATTCATGTCGGTTGGCTTGTTCTCTTCTAAGGCAAGTTGCAAGTTTTCTTGAACCAAAACATCATACATGTCCAGCTTTCATAGATTGAAGTCGATCTTACTGTCAAATCGTTTGGTCTTCGTCTTTTGATCTGCCATCTCCTCTAAGGAACTCGAGCAAACCCACAAATGTTGATTGCTCTGATACCACCTATTAGAAATTTGAGGATCTTGTTGAGTTTTCGACACAGTCAACACAAACCACAAGCAAAACTAGATCGCACCTGAGTTGCGGTCGACCGCAACCTCCCTCTGCTGCTGCCGCTGACTATTTTCTTATTCCCTCCACTCCGTTTCCAGTCGTCTCGATCGTTCCATCGTCTTATCGTCTTCGTATCCAACATCATATGCAAGACATAAACCCAACAATATTAGGGTTGGCTTTTTGTTTCTTGGTTGTTGGTTGTGGGTTGTGGAATGAGATGCGGTATAGGAAGAAGGGTTTTCCACCTAGAACCTTGGGCTGGCCTCTCTTTGGTGAGACCACTGAGTTTCCCAAGTTAGGGCCTGATTTCTTGAAATGTCAGAGAGCAAGGTGAGAATGATTTCAGCCTTATAATCATGAATTATTATTTTATTTTATTTTTGTGGGTTTTTATAGTATTAGATCATATAAGAACTAGTTTTTTCTGAAAAAATGAATACATTATTCATTTTACCAAAAGATTCATCAATTAATATAAACTAGTTAGAAGCTTTAAGTTATCATATAAATAAAGATAGACCAAGGTATCTGACAGGGTGTGTTCCAATAAAAATATTCAGGTGATTAACGGTGTTTTTCCAACAACAAAAAGACAAGAAAGGGTGCATCATGACACCCCAAGCTAAAGAACATCTTACTTTGTCCATGTAAAAATTGATCATCAGAGTAAGTTGCTATTAAGAATATGGTGCTGTAGAGTATCGTCCATTTCCTTCAATGTCTCCTTGTTAGCTTCCCCATATATCAAAAACATCATCAACAAAAAACACACACATAAAGCACCTCTCTTGGTAATCAGATCAGTGATACCCTTTCAACTGCTGTGTCTAGTCGTGTTCCATTGCCAAATCAAATAAGTACAGAGAGAGGGGGTCTCTTTTACCTAACTTCTATTCGAGTTTGCAACAACAACAAAAAAAGGTATAAAAGAGCAGAGTTTCTCGTGAAAGAAAAGGATGGGAAAGAGATTCACTATTGGAGATGGAAACTCTAGGAATGCTCAGTGCCGCATCATGAAATAGTTAAACTCTGTGTTAACTTTGCCAAAAGCTTTCCTCGTCTCAATTTTAAAGAACGGCTTTCTTCGATCCTTTAACCATTCCATGCGCACAAAGAGTGTAATCTATCTAGGATTTTAGTTGAGTTTGTAAATCACGTCGAAGAGTTTCTGAAAAAAGAATACATATAGCCATCCTGACCCAGAGCATTTAGTGGATTCATCGGGTGTTTTCTCTGTACGTAATGCTAACCAGATGAGCTGATACTTATAGTTAGCCTCTCCTTGACCACCAACTTAGGAAGTACAGGCTAATATTAGTCATGAATTCTTGGAAAAAAAACAAGGAAAGAAAGAAAAGATGGGGATGATGGACATGAATGCAGGGTAGAACTAGAAAGTGCGTAATTTATTTTTCTGACTGTTGGTACATACTTGAAAGTTGTTTGTCTCATTTAAGCACCATTTCCAAATCCTTGTCTCAAATAGTAATAATAATAATAATAATAATAATAATAATAATAATAACAGCAAAAAGAAGAAGAAAATTTGAAGATTTGATGATATTCAAACCTACCAACTTTCCATCATAATCATATTATAATTTCTAATTTGTCACTGTTTTTTTCCCTTGAATTTTCAGATATGGGAGTTTATTCAAGTCACATATATTGGGATCCCAACAGTTGTGTGCATGGATCCAGAGTTGAACAAATACATTCTCATGAATGAATGCAAAGGACTTGTTCCTGGGTACCCACAATCCATGCTTGACATCTTAGGAAAATCCAACATTGCAGTAGTTAGTGGGCCCCTTCACAAGGCTATGAGGAGCTCCATGCTCAGCTTGGTCAGCCCTTCCATGATCAGAACTCAGCATCTTCCTAAGATTGATGAGTTCATGAGATCTCACCTCAGTACATGGAATCATAGCATCATTGATATTCAGCAGAAAACCAAAGAGGTTTGTTTGCATTTGATAGTCTCTTTTTGTAACACCCCATATTTTTATTTTAAGTAAAAAAATTCATTTTTCTATTTTTGCATGTATGATGCACGTATTAATTTTTCCATCTCTATTTTTTACTCTCATTTACTATTTTAGCATGCATAATATTTATTTAGTCTTTTATTAAACCCATGGACCTAAAAGAGATTCTAGCCCATTGATTAATTAAAAGGAGAGCCCACTGGAATAATTAATTAAATTGATTAAAAAGAAAGCCCATGGGACAACCCAATTAATTAAATCCTATTTTAAAGTTGTGCATGGACTCACACATGACATGTAACAACTTTTAATACACATTTTAAAACTATAGGAATTGTATTAAATATTGTGTATGTGTGTGCACTAGTGCACAACACGTACACGTGCTTCCAAAGAGTGGGGGACCGATTTTGAACTTGAAGAGATGTGAGTTGAGTTTTTGAAGAGGTGGAATAGTGAAGAGTTGGGAGTTATGAGAGTTAGGATAGTGAAGAGTTAGAGAATTAAGTTGAGTAATTTATTAGGTGGAGAATTTTGCAATTTGAACCCTCAATTTGTCCTATAAATACCCTACTGTTCCCTTCTCATTTCACACCTAAACTAAACAAAAATAAAGAGAAGAAAAGAAAGATAGAAAAAAAGTATTCTTGTGCATTTGGTAGCTTGTTGGAGATCTTGCTAGGAGGAGAAGGACAAGAAGGTGCTAGTTGGAGCTAGGAGCTAGAAGTGGTCTTTCCATTCTTAGTTGTTAATTCTTCACAAGAGGTGGGTGGTCTCTATATTTTCTAATTCATAGGTTGAGCATGCTAGAATATGATATTAGTAATATAGATCAATTTGATGTGATGTGGGTAATCTTGTATTTTTCTAAATATAAGACATGCATGCTAATATATTACATGAGTAGTAAAGATAAAGATGATGTAATAATAAGAAAACAAATTCATACTATTTATGAATTGTAGAAATTTTGTTATAGTCATCATGTTGGTTGAAAATGAGAAAAAGAAAGAGAACAAATTCATGCTATTGTTTGTACTATGGTTAGTAGTAAAATTTTGTTTTAACATGTTAATTAGAAATAAGAAAAAGAGACAATGAGTTATGACCATATATGCATGTTAATTCACAAATATAGAAATATAATAGAAATATCACTTGTTGAGATTTTTCCCTTTTAATGAAAATGAAATTTTGCGCGAAATCGAATTGATGTACACAGAATCATTTTTTAAAAATTATTTGCAAGAGAAACATTATGTTATTTTTTTTAAATTAAAATGAAGAAATGATATTTTTGTTCATTTAAGAGAAGGAGATAATTTGAATGTAGATACAATGTTTAGAATATAAATTTGGAAATCGGGAATCACAGTTTTCAAGTAAACTCTATTTGGAAATAATTTGCACAAACCCAAATACTGCAGTCTGTATGTGTGACAGTCGACCTTCGCGAACTTGGCTGCAGTGTTCTCTGAGTTTTGGATTTTTCGTGCGGGACAGTCGACTAACCCCTTGTCACATTCAACTGCCACTGCTCTAAATTATGTTTTCTTGAGTTGGATTTCACGCGGGACAGTCGACTGGCTATAGTACGCAGACGATTGTCACTACTTTAATCGATGGATTTCTTGAGTTTGGATTTCATGCGGGACAGTCGACCGATCACCTTATGAAGTCGACTATTACTGCTCTAACTGATATTTTCTGAGTTTTCTGATACTTCTTTTGAACGAAATACTTGATGTGGGTTGAGATATGAATTATTATATGAGCTTAAAATTGCTAATGAGACTTAAGTGGATGAATCTATCTTCATGAAAAGAAATATTATTTTGTAAATGAATAATTGAATCACGAATGATGCTAGATAAGACATTGTGAATAAGTTGAAGGGGAGAATATTTAAGTTTAAGACATGTTTATTGAAGGGTATAAGTACCCATGGATTCTTAAACATGAAAGGTTGTGATTTAGAGTTAGAAAGACCTCGGGTACCGGCACTGTTGAAATAAAAAGAATTGAATTATATTTTTGAGATTTTCCATGGAGCAATCTCGATATTTGTGATCAAGTCCGGTAGGGGTTAAGACTAACTCTAGGTATGATAATTGATTCATATCTTGAACTTAAGAACTAGGCACTAAGAGAAGATGTAGTAAAACCTAGGCAAACATAAGTGGGCACTCTATATAGTCCAGTGGTGGATTTGCTGTGGCAGTTCACCGAGACTGTAAACCCAGTCGGACGGTGTACTCCTGGACTGTGGTTGCCTCGTGGGAGATGAGCTTTTATTTTAAATCCGGGACTATGCGTAGTCAGGCGGATAGTTTGTCGTACTCCAGAGTATATACGTATACCGGGGCTAGAGGGGCACTTACGGGAGGTTCACACGATGAGGAGGCTGTATAACAGTCGGGTGGGGGATTTGCTGCAGCGGTTCTCCGGGACTGGGATCCATACTCATGGAACGTCTCAACTTTGTTTTATTACTAGGTCGAACCCTTTATTGTGAAGTACGTAGGTGCTTGCCTTCGGACCTATGTAGTATGGGATGCATAGAATCCGAACAAGTATGTATTAGTGTCATCTTAGTGTAAAATATCTGCATTAGGCATTAAGGCATCGCATACATTTACATGTTTAGTGTAGTCACATTTAAAACTTTATTTTGCATTCAAATTTGTGGTTTGTTAAAGTATTGAGATCATTATATGTACGGCATAGAGAGGATGGCCGAGTATAACATTTTCGTCAGTTGTAAGTAACTGACATACCTACAACTTATTGTGCAAGGAAATGGACATATTCAAGGAGTAAAGTTGATTTCGATGCTTTTAATTTATTACTTGTTAAAGATGTATAAGTTGTATATTATTTTCATTGTTGTATTCTATCTTTATTCTTTTGTTGTGTAAACAATGTAAAGAACTCTGATGTATGATGAAAAGTTTAAATTTCCTTGTAAAATTGTACGAAGTGAAGTGTAAAGATCCAGTGGAATCTCGAAATCGGGGCGTTACACTTTTCTTATGTAATTTTTTTAAAACTTAAGAATATTGTACACTTTAATTGCCATTGGCCTCTCGATATCCAAAATCATCTCAGGTAGATGCTTTTGAAGAGAGTAATCAACAACAGTTTCCAGCTTACAACAGGTGTCTATTTTCATTCAAATTACATGGTTTTATACTGTATATATATGTCTAAATAACTAGGTCTTTATTATTTTTCTTTGACACATGTACCTGCCAGTGTTTCTTCCACTAGGGATTCAGATCCTTGCCATTGTGCCGATAGGGCACTATTTCAGCCTGCAGTAGATAGCTAGTTAGTGTTACATAAGTACTTTTGTACTAGACGTGTCGACATCTTCCTATGTTAATTCAAGGATATGGAAAACCAACAATGCTGATATTACGGAGCCTCTCTCTTCTCACCCTCTCCCTAACCTCTTCTCTTTCCCTGCCTCCTCCCTCTGAACCCTATCCTGGCCTCTCCTACCACCCCTTCACCGTCAGTCTCCCAACCCCCTCTCCTATTCTCTTCCTAAGCATCAGCCAATGCCTTCTCCCATTCCCACCCACCCCCTCCTCCTTCTGCTCTGAACCATAACCACGTCCAGCCTAAAAAAATCCAGCTTCCACCATCTTCTTCTATACCTTTACCTTCCGCCTTTGTTCTCTTACCATTCACCTTTCCTGCCCCCCCCCCCTAACTTCCACCTCATATTTCTTCCATCTTTGCCAATCACAAGGCATGAACTAGCTCATGATCGTGGTAGAGCAAGGGCTTGGGCGCCTAGAGAACACAATAGCGATGAGGAATGTCATCATCCTCGTAACAGGCAGGGGCATTATCATCTCTGAGGGGAAGAGCCTAAGGCACGCTCACCGGACCGGTATCTCGCAAACAAGAAGGCGACAAGCTATTACTCCCCTTCTCAGGGGAGAGGTGGTGTAGCTACGAGAATGAGTTCTCGATCACCAGTTTCGAAGCACCACGAGGCCTACAACTCTGGTCTACGCTCGATGGGGTATCGTAGGGACTCTCACATGGTGAGTCGAAGGTCACCAAAGGCAGACTTACCCATTTAACCTCCTCATCAACATTCTCACAAGCTTAGAAGTCCAACAACCACAGTTATCATCCACAAATGTCCATTGAGGTCCCCTACCACGGCGAAGTCACTTTCAAAATTCTCTGAGGAAGAATTGTTCTCTGCTCTTCGGAAGCTCCGCAGTAACGAGGGTGTGCAGGTTGATAAGGAGGAGGACGAGGAGGAACCCTGGGAGATCTACCGGTCGAAGTCCTCTAAGAAACATGAATTGATACAAGCGAGGGCGAGGGATTCAAGCTGAATTGACACAGTAAGGAGGAATGCTCCATTGGGGTGTTCGTCTGCTTTGAGTGTAAGGCTCCTCGTCATAAGGTTAACGCCTGCCCTATTCGGGGAGGGAAGAGGAGAGCTAGACAAGAAGAAGATACTCGTCCGCTGTTGAAAAAGAAAGATGACCTTAATGCCATTATTACAGTCACTAGCTCGATGAAGAGATGCAAGGAGCATCTTAAGTCGACCATGGGAGTGATCAGACGAGTGTGAGGGTGGCCATTACAGTAGAGGTGGTCTCGGGGCTGAGAAATATTTCTGATTCATTTGACAAGAGGAAATGGGAGCTAGCAAAGGTGAAAAATTATTGGATCACGGAATTCCCAAGTACCGATGGGGTGGCGGCACTAGCACGGAGGGCCGAGATAAATATAGTAGAAGGTCAATACGGGATTAACATCAGTCCGTGGTCAAGAAACGAAGGTGACATTGTTCAAAACTTTGAAATGACGATATGGATTAATATCTCTGGTCTGCCATTGCATTGTTGGGAAATTGGCAGTTTTCAAGATGTCGTCAGGAAATTTGGAGTTATCATGGAGGTTGATGAAGCGACGGCGAAGAGGCGATGCATGTAAAGCTAGAGTGAGGATTTCTTGCCATGACCGGGTGACCATTCCATCGACGGTAAGAACGATGATCGAAAATGAATGTTTCCTCATCGACATCTCGGTGGAGGAGCACAGCCAGGGCAGGACGAGGGGTGGGTGGGGACTATGTCGATAGTGCATAAAAACCTGTTCAAGGACGATGGCAATGGGAGGCCAGCAGCGAAGTGGGTGGAGATAACAGCGGGGAAGAAGATTCGTGAGGTTGAAGATGAACAGTGCAATGTTTCTGAACCGATGGCTTTGCTTGAACCGGTCCGATCAGTTCGATCTCAACCGCTAATCCTACGGGAGCGTGTAATGGGAGAAGATCATGCAGTGGGCGATTTCACTTTTGGCAAAGCTACGCGCCTAGTGCACCATTCTGTGGGGGCCACAGGGCACAGTACGAGGCTAACGCCAGTTGGCATCTGCGGAGTGGACAGCGCTGTAGGGCCCGAGGTAAGGGAAACAGGTATGGGTATTGTCATGCCCTGCTTCCCAAAAGAGAGTACGGAATACGAGTACGTAACAAAAGCCTAGTGAATGATTTTTATCATCCATAAGCTGTACAAGAATCTTTGCAACATGTCACAAGCATAATCAGAGTCGGAAGCAAAAAAAACAACTCAAGCATGTAGAGTTGAGATAAGATAACCAAGAAATTTACTTGAAACAAATATATAAGTCTCAAATAATCCAGATCCGAACGAGTCAACAAGTCTTGGGTCACATCGCCCAAAAATACAAAACAAATTTCAAGTAATCAAGTACATGTTCATGAATAACAAGAAAATAATAATATAAAGCAAATCTCCAGTACTAGTATCTCATCTTGCTAATTCCATCTGGTAACTGGTTATCATGATTTGTAATTAGATAATTGCAAGAAGAGAAAAGAAACAAACAAACTCCCGTTAATGCAAGTTACGGGCCGCTTGTCTTGCAGGATACAAGTACATAAAAAATTAAACAAGTCTAAAGTAACAAGCATGGCATGGATAAGCATGGTATACAAAATAGAATATCTAGCATGGATCAAGATAATAGAACAAGCAACATGGTATACAAACAACACATGTCAAGTGTCATTGAAAAAATTGGGCTGGAGTCTTATGGCTATTGATGTATGACTTTATTGGTTGTTGATGTATGACTTTATTTTATCTATATATTGAGCTGGAGTCTTATGGCTCTATTCCCATTATCAAAAAAAAACATTAGAAGATGATGGGCCAGGTCGGGAGATGTGTGAGATTTGGGGCAACATAAAATATTAGGAGGTGATGGGATAGCCACAACCAATAGGTATGGAGAAGTGTGTGGGTTTGGTTCATTCAAAATCTAACTCTTTGATTGAAGATATTGAAAAAATTGGTCCCAGAAGAAGTTTAAAAAATGTTGAAATGGGCTATTAGGGACATGGTTTCTAAGGCCCAAAAAAGAGAAGAAATGAATAATGATATCTCTATTCATGTGAAAGGGCTTGCTTCAGGTGGGCCTATAATTGCTGAACTTAAGATTATTCACAACAGAGGAGGTATGCATGCAAATCTTATTGAGAATCATACCATCCTTATTGATTTTAATGATCCTAATATGATGATGTTTAAGAACATGTGATACCTGGAACTCTCAGTATCAAGCTCTATATTCAATCAATCTAGTTCAAATCAATAGTTTCCATCAATTACAGTAATCACAAAGGAATTGAAGAATTGGGAAAAGGGATTTAGGGTAACAGAGATTGAAGATGAAGGTACAAGAAGACAAAATAGTTTGTTACATCTGGATGATTCCATCTCTCCCCCACTCTACTTTATTTATACAGCTAGGTAGTTAATCTCAGCCATCCACATTTGTTTATCACTGCTTCCCACCACAATTTTGCCTAATCTGCCCGTGCACACTACATGCATATGAAGTCTTCTAAATACTCTAGTCTCGCTCTGTTGCGCTCGCTTCTCCTCTTCTCTCTTGTATTGACAATGGTCGTATCAATGTTGCCCCCTTTAAAGCCAACCTTGTCCTCAAGGTTTGATCGAAGGTGAGGAAAAGCCACGGAAATCGACTCTGCATCTTCCCAACTATCTTCTGCCTCAAACAATCCTTCCCAATGCACCAAAACCTGATGATGCAGTTCCTTCCCTTGCTTCACTGTATGCTTGTTCAAAATTGCTTTCGGTTGGAAATAGGGAATGTCGTCGACTACTACTGTGGGCAACATCACAGGAACTACTGTTGTATGATCCCCAAAGCACTTTTTCAGGACTGACACATGGAATACTGGGTGTATCTTAGCCTCCACTAGCAAACACAGCTTATAAACCACCCTTCCGATCCTCTTCTCTATCTCATATGAGCCATAATACCTTTTCGTAAGCTTTGGGGACTGCCTTGGAACCACTGAGTGCTGTTTATAAGCTTGGAGTTTCACATATACCCACTCTCTTTCATTAAACACCTTTTCTGCTCTCTGCCTATCTGCCTTTTACTTCATTCATAATTGTGCTTGCATCATGTTCTGCTTGAGTTTACTCAGCACTTGCTTCCTGTCATAGAGTTCTTCTTCTACTGCTTGGTTAGGAGTACTTCCTAAGATGTAATCAGGTACTGCAAGGGGTTTTCTCCCATATACAATCTTAAAAGGAGTAAAGGCAGTTGATGAGTGAAATGAGGTGTTGTACCAGTACTCTGCCAAATCAATGAATTTAGCCCACTGCCTAGGATACACACTCGTAAAAGCTCTGAGGTATTGCTCCAGACATCTGTTGACTACCTCTGTTTGGCCATCGGTTTGGAGGTGGTATGCTGTGCTTAACTTCAACACAGTGCTTTGATTTTAGAACATCTCTTTCCAAAAATTGCTGAGAAAAAGGGGGTCTCTATCAGTAACTATTGAACTTGGTATATCATGTAGCTTGATAATGTGGCTTGCAAATAGTTTAGCTACTTTGGAGGCAATGTAATTTGGCATCAGAGCAATGAAATGTGCATACTTCGACAAGCGATCAACAACCAACAAAATAGCAGATTTTCCTTGAGACACATGTAATACTGTAATGAAGTCTAGGAAAATGTTAGCCCACACCTTATCAGGAATTGGAAGTGGTTGTAAAAGTCCTGCAGGCTTGGAAGTTTTGTATTTAGTTTGTTGGCATACTTGACACTCCTGTACAAACTGACACACCTCCTTGTGTATATTTCCCCAGATGAAGAACTGCTTCAACCTTGCCAAGGTCTTCTCAATACCTGAGTGCCCTCCCAAAGCTGATGAGTGCCACTCTTGCATTACTAATTGTCGCAGGTTCTTAGGAACTACTACCCTCCCTTTACAGTACAACAACCCATCCCTCAAAAGCAGTGAAGGCCTTGAAGCTGGCTTGGAACTAAGTTCTTGCAAAATTTGCTCATACTCAGGATCTTTCTTAAGCTCTTCCCTGATTTTAACAAAAATCATAGGTTGTGTAATAGCAATTGCAGCTAGTAACTCTCCTTGTTGATCATTAGTTAGTCTTGATGAGCTTTCTGTAGCTGAGTTGATTTTCCCCGGCTTATAAATAATTTAAAATTTGTACCCTGCCAATTTGCAGATCCACTTCTGCTGTTCTGGGGTTTGAATTGCTTGGTTAATCATGTGGTGAAGGCTTTGATGATCAGTATGAATGATGAACTCTCTCCCTAGCACATATTGTCATCAAAAAAGACCAACACATATTTTCTTAGATATGGTTTGAATATAGAATTCATTGTAGCTTGGAAAGTAAATGGGGTGTTTGTAAGACCAAAGGGCATTACCAGAAATTCATAGTGGCCATCATGTGTACGAAAAGCCGTTTTGTGCACATCTTCTGCACAAACTCTGATTTGATGATAACCTGGTCTAAGATCCAGTTTTGTAAAGAATTATTCACCATGAAGCTCATCAAAGAGTTCATCCATAGTTCGAATAGGGGACTGGTCTTTAATAGTGATGGAATTAAGAGCTCGATAATCGACACAAAATTGCCAAGTCCCGTCCTTCTTCTTTACCAATAGCACTGGTGATGAAAAGGGACTCTTACTGTGTCTAATTGTCCCTTCCTGCAGCATTTTTGCAGCTTGTTTCTCAATCTCATTTTTTTTGAAAATGGGGGTATATATATGGTTTAACATTCGTGGGTGCCAACCCTAGAATCAGATGCAAGGAATGATCATAATCCCTTGAAGGATGTAGGCCAATAACCTCTGAAAACATAGTAGCATATTTCTGCAAAAGAACTCATATATCACTGTTAATTTCTGACTGTGGTTGTTCTTCTTCTAAAACCAAGTGATAGAATTCACTTATATCATTTGTATTTAACTCCCTTCTCAAAGCATCGAGCTAAATTTGTGAAGGACCTTGTCCTCCTCCCCTTGCAGCTTCACCTCCTGGCCATTATGAGTGAATTGCATGGTCATCTCACTGTAGTCATTAATAATTTCCCCTAGTAGCCTCAACCACTGTATGCCTAAGACCTTATTAGAGCCATATATTGGTAAGATATAGAAATCAATTAAGAATGAATACCCCTGGATATTCAGAGGAACTGCTTTATACTTCCCTTCACATTGAAGTGACTAACCATTGCCCACCATTACTTTAAAATTTGAAGAAGGCTGAACTGGAAGATTGAGAAATTTGGTCAATCTTTCTTGCATAAATTGTTAGTGCGTCCGGAATCAATCAAAATTTGAACTAGTTGGTTATCAACAGATCCTTGAACTCTCAAGGTTCGCAGAGAAGATTGTCCTGAATAAGCTTGAAAGGAGATCTCTGGGACCTGCATGTTAGCTGTACTCACACCCATTTGTACTGAGTTAGTCGCAATAGAATTATTTTCAAAAGTTTGTTCATGGTCCTCATCCTCATCTTGAGTTAACAACATTAAAAATTTCCTCTAACACATATGACCTGGTATATATTTTTCATCACAATTATAGTAAAGGCCGTTTTCCTTCCTAGCTGCCCACTCTGTAGGGGGAATCTTCCAAATAGGCAATTTGTTCTGAAGATTTTTATTCTGTGTTTGGCTGGGTTGCACTGGTGTAGGTAATAATAGGGGAAGTGTGCTGGGTGGTGGTGGTTGCCATGGTGGTCTCTGGTAATTGCCTCTATTAAGTGGTTGTCTACTCTCCATGAGTTTCTCTTCCTGCAACCTAGCTAGACCAATTGCATCTGCTAGCGTTGAAGGCTTATGAGCCAATACTTCTCTTCGTATATCCGATTTCAACCCCGAAATGTAATTACTCAATACGTGATCATCAGTTAATCCCTTAGTTTTATTAATCAATACATCAAACTGATCTTGATATTTAGCTAAGGTATTAGTTTGAGTCAATTTGAATAACTGCCCTGTGTGATCAACAAAGGGGGACACTCCAAATCTAGTTTCGATCTCCTTCATAAACATCTCCCAACTATGGAAATCACCCTTCTCGTATCTAAATTGAACCCAGGCTAAGGCTCTCCCATCTAAATGAAATGATACAATATGCAATTTCTTTTTTGCAGGTGTATTATGGAATGTGAAGTACTAATTTGCCTTAAACAGCCAACCCGTTGTCTATCTATGCAGCACGAGTCAAAACTTGCTCTAGTTTCTCTTCCATCATCGCAAACCTTCGGAGAAACCCAGAGGATAACTGCTTTTGCGATTCCACCTCGGTTGTGAGCGTGATCAGCTGATCCCCGTGTAGTCTAATCATTTCTTTCACATCATCCATCGATCGCCTACCCTCCGCTATTGCTGAAGTTCAGATCGTGAAAGCACCAATTAATAACTGGAACTCTCAGTATCAAGCTCTATATTCAATCAATCTAGTTCAAATCAATAGTTTCCATCAATTACAGTAATCACAGAAGGAATTGAAGAATTAGGAAAAGGGATTTAGGGCAACAGAGTTGAAGATGAAGGTAGAAGAAGACAAAATAGTTTGTTACATCTGGATGATTCCCTCTCTCCCTCACTCTACTTTATTTATACAGCTAGGTAGTTAATCGCAGCCGTCCACATTTGTTCATCACTGCTTCCCGCCATAATTCTGCTTGAATCTGCCCATGCACAATATGTGCAAATGAAATCTTCAAAATACTCTGGTCTCGCTCTGCTGCGCTCGCTTCTCCTCTTCTCTCCTGTATTGACAATGGTCGTATCAACATGCCTACTTATTTCATGAAAATTGGGGACATTTTTTTGGAAGTTATTGATAAACAGTCTGTTATGTTTCAAATGAAGTTCAAAGCTAGGCCGATGGAGGAAGCTTAATTGAGATTAATTGATAATGGTGAGGTGTTTCTTATATTAGTGATAGTGAGGAGGAAAAGGAGAGAATAACAAAATTGATTGGGACTAAGGAAATGGAGGGATTGGTTACAATTAAGGAGAGAGAGAGAGATGCTAAGGGATATGTCATTTGGAGATCAAGGGAAGAATTTAGCAGGAACTCATGCTGCTAATCCCGGGGATACAAAATGAGCTTACTTACGGAGAAAGAGATTGTTAACGGGCGATGGGTCTCGAAGCGTATGAGAGAGGCATGGGTGGAAGGGTTAAATCAAAAAAATGCAGGAATTTTGGAAGAAGGCGAGGTTGGTATTAATGAGAATATTGTGTATGTCAAGATAGGAAAGGGAGATCGTGGAATAGGGATTGAAGACAATATTATGTTTGAAGCTCTTAGGGATGATTCAAATCTAGAGGAATCAGGAGAGGGGGATTCCACATCTGAGGATGATATGGAGAAGGCAGTTGCGAAGTTCTTCGACAACGATCTAAAAGGGAAAGGTCCATCGAGGGAGAGCATCATGAGTGGAAAATGCATAAAAGTTCGACACTTGCTGAATGATGGCAATTCAAAATCTAGGATTCACAAAGCAATGGTGAAAGGTAAACATTGCTCTAAATTCCGCTAAACCGATTTCCTTTCAGACAATACTGTTATTTCATTCTGTCGTGTTAACGGTCTATTGACTAGTATAGCACCTGCTAATGAACATGTGTATGTTAACAAATTTAGGGATTTGGTGAGGGGAGGAGAGATCTCGACCGAGGTCTTAGTGAGGAATTTTTTTCATTTCTTTTTATGAATTATCTATGTTGGAATGTGAGAGGCATGACTATGCCTAGTAAACATAGAATTATAGAATTGTTGCAGATGTCATTAAGGATGGTAATCCGTGGGTTTTGGGCTTCACTGAGACGAAATTAACGAGCCATCCATCGATAATGTTTAGGAAACTAATGGGTCCTAGGAATTTCCAGTGGGTTCATAAAATGGCGAAAGGTTTTTCAGGGGGGATTGCGGTGGGAATTGATGACAATAAACTTTTACTTGCGGTTAAGAGAATTGAGAATTTCTCCATTTCTATTAAGTATGTTGATAAATCATCGAAGATCACCCATATTATTTCACTAGTGTACGGTCCTAATGACACCAGGAGAAGAGAGGAGTTTGGGGAGGAACTTAGGGAGATTAGGAGGGATTGGACAGGCCCATGGGTGGTAATGGGAGATTATAATATTACTAGATTCGATGAGGAACACACTGGAAGGGGCAGTTCTCTTAGTGACAAGAGGAAGTTCAATGAGTTGATTAATTCGCTTCATTTGATCAACATTCCAGTGAGGGATAGAAGATTTAGTTGGTCCAACATGCAGGAGAATCCCATTCTCGCTAAGTTGGATCGCTTTCTTGTTTCACCTGACTGGGATACGTTATTCCAGGCTGCCCGTGCTAAATCCATTCAGAGGGTGACCTCAGACCATATTACAATTCTTCTATGCGGGAGAGATGAGATGTGCAAACCGACTTTCCAATTCAGATTTGAAAAGGCTTGGTTGCAGGCGAAAAGTATTAAACGAGTGGTATTGAAGGGATGGAATTGTAGATTGCATGGGGATGCGGTGAAAAGATGGAATATGAAGGTTAGAAATCTGAGGAAGGGTCCTAAAAGGGTGGGCCAGAATTGAATTTGGGGGTTTCAAAGAGAATATGAGTATTAAGAAGACGAGAATTCAAGAGCTAGAAAAACTAGACGAACAGAATGCTTTGATACCAATCCTTAGGGAGGAATTAGTGAGAACTAGGGAAGAGGCCATTCAACTGTTTCAGGTGGAAGAGACGTATTGATATCAAAGATCGAGAGAGCAGTGACTTAAGGAAGGTGACGCGAACACAAGCTACTTTCATAAGATCGCTAACGCCAAACGTAGGAGGAATAGAATTGCTAGTATATACAAAGATCTACTATGGATACCTTATGGAGAAGGACTACATGAAATGACGATCAACACTTCAATAATATTGTTGGTATCGTAGGAAATGGTGGTTTAGAACTTGCTGATGACTTTTGGGAAAACAAGGATGCTTCTGATCCAGGGGATTTGGAAAAGGAATTCTCGTAGGATGAAGTTTTGATTGCTATCGCACAACTGGGAAATGACAAGGCTCCAGAGCTGGACGGGTTGTCGATCCTTTTCTACTCTAACTTTTGGCATATTATAAAAGAGGGTTTAATGAAACTTTTTTAGGAACTTCATTTGGAGATGGCGAGGATTAAAATGCTTAACTTTGCCTCGGTAGTTCTTAATCCTAAGCTGAAGGAACCAGAGAGTTTGCATGATTTAAGACCTATTTCTCTTCTTAACGGTTCGTTCAAAATCATTACTAAAGTACTTGCTAATCATTTGTCTCGTTGTTGGACTCTTTAATACGATCAGAACAGAGTGGGTTTATCAGAGGAAAAGAAATTGGTGAGAATATTATTGTGCACAAGAGTTTATTTTCAACACGTTTTTCTAGAACAAAGCTGGTGTTACATTGAAACTTGATTTTGAAAAAGCTTATGACACGATTGATGGAAAAGCATTGAGTAATGCTCAATCTGTATGAATAGTACACATTCATTCCATGGTGTATTGGGAATTGTTGTTTAGGAACAATAGTATCTTTTTGTTATCGGTCATTTGTTAGCTTTTATTTGTAATAATGTTTGTGTTTTGTTAGTGTAGAATTTTGGGCAGTGGAGTTATATTTATCATCTCTGTTAGGAATAAGATATCTGCATAATAAAATACATAGTGGTACTTTATTATGGTTAGTGCTTCGGTCATTTAGTTATTAACATGCTACATCTTTTATTCATTAATTAATTGATTAACTTTTGCATTGTTAATATAATAGTGTAAGTGGTAAATCATTTTGAAATGACATGTTCTAATTGCTCTAGAGGGAGACCTGAGCACCGATATGAATACATGTGCAAGGTAACCTACCAGCTAATGCATGAGAAATCTATGTTATCGTAGGAGAAAAAATATTGAGTGTTTCAGTGTTTGTTAGTAGAGTATTATGTATATTTTGAAAGCTTTAAACTTAATGCCACACTGGTGTTAGTTTCTTTTTGTCATGGATCAGTGGTAAAGTTCATTTGTGCGAAAATGATCCCAAAAGTTTCATCTTTACATCTTTTCTATTAAAACCATTCGTTTTAGCAAATCCATCAATTGATTTATCTATATTTTGTTAGTAAATGGTATTCAGTTTATCTATTACAATTGATTTTGGCTTTGTTTTCCTGCAGCTATGGTTATACCAAAAACACAACATTAAAGAAATGCATAAGCATAAGAAAAGGTGACATACAAAGGTTTCCTTCTTTTTCTCAAAAGGTTTGGCCAATTTTTTACGAGATTAATAATGCATATCAATTATGTACGGAAAGCCTTTTGCATCCACAGGTTGTTATTCTAATTTTTATCACGGGATCGAAAATCATGCAAGATCGAAAATCACTGGATCGAAAAACTGCAGATCACCATCAATTTTTTTATTTTACTTTTCAGGTTTCTTTAGTTTCTCAACAGCAAATGGTTGTGTTTTTTTTTGAAAATAAAGTGACCATAATGGTCACCTGTTTCATTAATGATCGGTTAACGAAACAAGAAGATCCACAACTACAAAATATCCATGATCTAGACTATTACATCAAAGAGTTCACCCTAACCGAAAGAAAATACAACATCAAGAAAATACAACATAAGACCCACTGCGATGCCAACACCACCCAATCATACAGATGTAACAGCAAATGGTTGTTCTCATATTAAAAACGTGACTTGGCTTATAGAATTATTTTTCTATGCGATGTTCGGTAGCTTACATTTTGCAAATTGTGTTGCTTGTGATTATAAAGTATGACAAATCTCATTGTGCTTGCATGTACATAGAGAACAAAGTGCTTTTTCCAGCTTTGTTTACTCTTTGAAATTGAGATGTGCTTTTCTAAAAATTTCTAAAGATCAGAGAACATTGGTTTTTCTTTTAAAAATTGCATCCCACGCACAATTATTTACATTGTGTTTAATAATTCTAATCCAAGTTAGATTATAAGAAGTAATACTTTTCCAAAGCCAAATTGTGATTCCTTAAATTAATAAGCCCTAATGGCATAACAATTAGCTAAAAGTTTTCTGACTATTTAAGATACCATGGCCAATGTCTAACAGCCAATATATACATCAAAAGTTCCACAGAAGACAGGATATGCAGTTGATGTGCAAACACAGGTCAGCAGAAAAACATGGAACTGCCGACCTTCTCATGAAGCCTGGGCAGTTCTGGCACAGCAGCAGGACCGGCAGCTGTCATCCCTCCGTGACCAGAAGAAGTCTCAGACATGTTGTCGAACTTCATAAACTGGCTCATCTGAGCTGCCGCCAGGTGGGCATAGCAAATTGGAGCAACTGAAAAAAATTAGTGAAAGAAAACATTAACTGTCATGCAAGAGAAGAAACAACTAGGGCAAAATCAAAAGAACTTCTTATCAGTTTAATTATTTAGTAGAAGATTAGAAGACTACAGTAATCAAGCACTCTACCAGAATATACAAACACCATTCACAGTAGATAGAAAGCGAACTGTTTCATCTAAATTAACGCAAGGGATATGAAAATAGCGTAACACAAAGAACAACGATAATTGAAGAGGTTAGGTTGTCTTACCAACAGAGATGGCAGTCGTGCTCCTCTGGTACCTGAAAGTAGCAATGTATGGGGGGATTATCAAGAATGATTTTGTTCGGTTCGAATCCACATATTTCAGAAACAAAGTATACAAAAAAATCAAAAAAATTTAAGGGAATTTACACATAGGAGAGGGAATGAACAAGCTCCTGAAGATCATCCGTACCGAACCCAATCTCATCATACAGAACATGGTAATGCGTGGGTCGAGTAGTACCCTGTCAGATATTTGTTCAAATAAAATATTAGTCCAATAAATAATAAAAGAATATTTGTCAAGGAAACAACTATGACAAAAACCGTTATACACGAGCAATGAAATTACTGAACCTATGGTACTCAAGAATATATTCCTTGCACACATATCAGAGACTTACAATCATTCCTGCATGAGCACACATATAGAAGTCATAGTTCCTTGGGTGGCAGACAGCATTGTCAACAACAGTGCCTGCACGTGAGAAAAAAATTCTAAATTCTGCTAAAACTAGTAGCAGTAAGCATTAAAGTACTTCAAATTTTACATGCAAATGACAAAAAAAGAAGATAAATAGCAAGAAAAGCAGCTCACGAAGCTAACCTGGTGGAACATTATCAGCTTGGCCTGGCTGGAAGAACTTAGTGTAGTGATTCTTTTGGGCTATTATCAGTGTAAATTTTGGACGCCACTCTTCATCCAAAAAGTTGCACGCCTGATACAATCAGAGTTAAATTATTTAAAGTACTCAAAAAATCAAAGTAACAAGAAATATAAGAAAACACCAACTCTAACAAAAAGCTGAGCCAATATTACACCTCAATTATCTGATCCAACTCAATGTTCAACACCTGATTAAACTGTGACTCGCTTACTCCATCCCTGTATCAACCATTTCAAATAAACAAATCAACCATTGAAAAAGATAGTTGTTGCCACGTCAGACAAAAAACAGAAAAATGTTGAACAATGCAAAAAATACTTCCAATACAAAATGTATTCAATAAAGAACAAAATAACTGCACTGGATATTAATACCAAAATAGAACTTTTTTCCATATAAATAAATTCCTGAAGGAATACAATTAGCAGTTGAATTGCATATCAGAAGGCTGATGGTAAACAAAGCAACATTCTTTTTCAAAATAATCATTTTCACAGGAGCTTGTAAAGATTTAAGCAGAGCATACCTGAAGATCATAATGTGTTCTGGTTTCCTTTTACCCGAGCTTGTGTAAAAATCAATAAGAAGCTCCCTATGAAAAAAAACATTTAAAAGCATTAGTTAGAAGCGGGAAAAGAAAATTAAGCTGTTAACAAAATAATGCAACCAAATGGAAATACATGCAATACTATTGAGGAAAGGAAAGTTACAACATAAAATTAATCAGACAGAAAATGAAAAAAAAAATACAGGCCATAAATTAGCAACGCATGATAAAAGGCCTCACCGGACAATGCCAGTATCTTCAGTGCCTACTGGCTTGAACAGAGAATCTATCATTTCAACTTTTGGACTCTGGGTTTTTACACAAGCTCGATAACGTGAAATGGAAGGCCAGCACCTTGAACTTACAACCTAACACAACAAAGAATTACAGGAACCATATCAACAAATAAATGAATTGAGAACAAAACAGAATCATAGATGAAAAACTATATAAATAGCAATTTAAGAAAAATAAAAAACAACAACATACTCCATAAAGAAAAGTATCGGTATATTACCGCAGCAATGGAGGGAATGTCAGAATGACCAGGAGAGCCATGTGAAACATCCATGCCTAGGATGATTGTCGGAGTTCCAGAAACAAGAGGAATATTTGACATTCGCTCGTGCAGCAACAATGAGTTAATTCCACCCAGCTGTGAAGGAAGACAGCAAGATCAGCAGCTCACAAGGGGAAAAAATTTGGTGTGCGAACAGTATATAACAACCTACCTTTGCATTGATCTTTAACAGAACGTTAGTAATGTACTGGTCATTAACTTTTGTTGGAGCAATACACTGAGTGACTATGCCAAATTCAGAAAGGCACTTCCGTTTCCATGGCCCTAAAAAATAAAATCAAATAAAAACCTTCAATTAGAATGAGAACACCCCATAGACTAGATTCCAAAAAAAGTGAACAAAAGACTTCGAAATATACCATAAATATCAGAATTTTTGCGCTCTGGTAAGAGGCAAAGAAGAAATTTGGGAGCTCCAGGAAGTTTTGACCGGATCTGCACAAACATATCTTCTACTCTTGCTGGAGGTGGAGCCCTCCTCATGGAACCGTTTTCTTCAATCACAGCAAAAGGCTCCTCCACACGCTACAAAATTTAGCATTCAAAAAGTTGAGGAATCAAAGTACAAAATCTTATTAAAGATAAACAGGACAAAGATACATACAATCCCTTTAAGGTTGCCACATTTGATAAGATCCCGAATGAGAAATTGCATATTGCACCGAGCAGAGAAGTTCACAACAGCCCACTTGTCGATAGTAGTCGGTTCATAAAGTTTCTAAAAAAATAACAGAATCAGAAAATTTTAGTGTAGAAGAAAATGCAAAGCTGCAAAAGGAGGTGCAATGTAACAATAGAAAGTGATGAAGGCAAAGCTATAGAAATTCTTTGATGTATTCAGATTTGATTTTGATGTTTTAGAAAGAGAAGAAAGTCATGAAGGCAGACCTTATTATTAAAATTCCACCTCCCATTTCTCGGCATAAAATCCTCGCCATTACCCACTTTCAACTGTAGTAAGACAAATTTGAGAAAACCCAATAACTCATCCAGGGCTTTGAACAAATGCAAGATAACAATGCATAGACAATTAAAAAAATTAATATATTGCACAAAAATTATTATAAGGGCACAGGTAGAACCTTTGGTGGTGGTAACACTCGTCCATCAACTTGTGTAAAGCTTGTACTAATCGAGACCCCACATGCTTTTAACATACGATCGGCATCATAGTTGTTGGCTCTCAGTGCCTACAAAAATTGTTGAAAGTTAGTTAAGCAAGGGATCGATCTTACATACAGATACTTTAAAGAATGACACTTTACATTGCTGAGGGTTGACATTCTTTCTAGAGGCTTCTGCCTAGACTTTTCTACGAGTTGTGATCGCTGGAGGTTACTCAGAGCTTTTGTATATCGTTGCAATGGGACAAGGGAACAAAGCTTTTGGGACATAAGAAAAACAGCAGTTCAGTCTCAATATGGATAACTGGGAAGAAATAAGATAGAAAAAGAACTAGAAACAAACAGACCTCAATAGGAACAAAGTTGGGTTTCTTTGGCCTTCCAACATTGATGCATGGAAGATTTCCAGAGTAATTCAACGGTATCTTGCGAATATTCACGAAATAATCATAGACAGTAATGTCTGTTTCTTGGACCTCAGAGTCTCCAGTATCATCTTTACTAACTCTTCGCTTCATAGTAAACCTGCAAATAAGAAACAATGGTTTAAGGAAAGATCCATAACCTACTATATACCATAAGCTAGATGATAATAATTAATAATAAACGAAGGAAATAAAAATTAAACAGTAGAAGCTAAAAGTCTATAATTACAGATATTAAACAAAATTAACAGGCTGATTGTGTAATAAAACAACGAATCTCAATTACATTGCTTGGAAAAGGTTTAATTGGATGCAACAAAATGCAAAGATCATGTATGAACTTGATTTGAAAAGGTAACAATGAAGAAAGTGCTGAAGGCAGATCGTGAAATGGAGTAATCACAACTGTTATGCACCAACAAATTTAGAGCTTGTTTAAATACGAAGGTAAGATGACAGGGTTAACTATTTGTGAATGAAAGCTAAATGTATTTTAGTTGTTAGTGAATGAAATATCCACGTAAATACATGTATCACTGGATAGAATATTACCGTATGATGGCAAAAATGTATATAGGTAGAAGAAAAAAACAAATTTGTAAAAAGTAGGATATGGAGCCACTTCAGCAACAGTTGAACACAGATAAAACATACACACTGAGAGTACAGAAATGACTCACAGTTGATCCTTGCAAGGTTTATCACTGAAACCAATAATCTTGGATTCTGTGTTGTTTGGTTTTGCCTTTATCCTCAAATTTTTAAGTGTACGCTTTGCCTGATACACACAGAAAAGGGAGGAAAAAAACGAAGAAACAAACAAACCAGTATTAGAAAAAGCAAAATAAATAAATGACCCTTTGCATAAAAAAACTAAGAAGTGATATAAATTTAGTGTAAACCAAAGCAATTAAACCCACTGTAATAGGGAATTCACTACCAAATAAATGTTGTTAACCAAATCCTTTTCCCTATCTATTTGTCTTATGAAGTAGTGATACTAGCAACTAAATTAGTTGCGTGTTTTCTAATTTAGTTACATTGTTTATTTGTAAATTTGTATTAATACCAAAATGAAACAATGTAACAAGTGCATTTTACTGTTTTTTTTATTTAAAAAAAAATGAAAAATGGAAACAAAAAGTAGCATAGCAGTTGAGAAAAGATGTTTTACAATAGGTTCTGAATTGGAAACAAAAGTATATACAAATTCAAAAGTTTATACATACTTTTGCCCAGTCAATTTCAAATGGATCTCTAACATTCTGGTTCTGAATTAGAAAATCGACAACCGGCCCTGGCTTAACTATCATAGTAGTAGAGACATCTGCAAATAAACATGAATGGTATTAAGGGGAAATGAGCCTGCAAAACTGAAGAACAGAACGAGAAAGAAAATAGGATATCAACTGAAAAAGATACGCATCAGTGCAAGAACGATAACTACCAATATTTAGTGAGAGCCCCCCCTGTGAAGTTCGAAAACTTGAATGAAATCCTCTGCAGCCTATAACCCCCCCACCAATTTCAGTGAAGTTTGCAGGGTTGTTATGGAAAAAAGACTGCCTCACAAGCAAACATCCCCTATCAGAAACAACAGTACGTATTAAAAGGATTGACCTTCTAAAGAAAACATATGTCTTGTAAACGATTATTTGAATTACATACTGTTTAGCTGCATGCTGTCTTAGTATTATATCAAGAACTCTCAGAGCTTCTTGGGAGTTGTCGGTATCATGACCTTTCAAAGCTTGTGCAATAGCGTGCACTGGAATTTTAGCTGCATAGTTTAGCTCAACCTTAAATGTCTTAGTCTGGTAAGGACGCCTTTGGCGTTTGAGCTCATTTTCACCTGGGCTATCATTTCCACCGGGGCTTCCACTGACATTAGCCCTAGAGAAACAAGCAAACATTTATACATTAGAGCTTATATTCAAGATTAAGCATTTTATTTTAAGCGTAAAAAAATGTATAACATGAACGCTTTACCTAGTAGGTAGCTCCTCCAGCACAACAACAAACTCGTTCTTCACCTGAGGAAGGGAACCTATTGTAAACAGGCTTTTCTCCCCATCATACGAGAAATTCTTGTTACCGAGTTGAGTATCATAGGTCTCACGTAATTTGTCCAGAACTCTACGACCTATTCCTGTGCTGTCCACCGGTCTGTCATCTTCATATTTCAAGTTAACCTTGACAGAAGAAAGGAAAAAAAAAAAAAAAAAGGGGTACACATCTAGTTAATCTGAGAAAAAAAAAAAGAGTATTAACAAATAAAACAGAGATAACAGTGTATACGTACACTATAGTGGAAGAAGTAATCATCCACAGTCTGCACAGAGACTTTGAAGTGATTCGTTACAAGCTTGATCGGCTGTCCTTTCCTAGCCAAGCCAGGTCTTGCCATAATAATCCTCTTCGGCTTTGATGGTTTTTTAGGAGGCAATATATGATCTAGATCAGCTTTGATAGGAACCACATTTGGAGGAATGACGGGTGGAGGTGGGGGCAAATCCTCTGCTGCTTGGTCCTTTGGTGAACTCATTGTTGACAACCTGCCACAAACAGCACTTGTAAAAGATATTTAATTGGGGGCATACCCAACTTCTCAACATAGAAAAGACGACATCAATTTGTAATGGAAACTAAAACAACAACCACCAATTGTAATCATCTACAGAATAACTACATCAGGGAGAAACTAGATTCATGCATTTAAACTAATCATATTCTAAAGAAATTGGCTAGAAACTAAAAGATCTCAAACAAATCATCATAAACACCAAAATTAACAAGTAATAAAACATCTCACCGCAATGAGGACAATAAAAAGTTAATAAAAAATAAATCAACCAAAAAGAACTTCAAATTGAAAATCTAACTCACAATCGCATGAAGAAGAAGAAAAACTTCAAGAAAACCACAAAAAGTACACCGTTTCACCATCAAAACCCCAAATCACTTGAAATCGAATGGTAAAATGAACATGCTTAAGACTGCTTCAAAACCCTAATTCTTTTGAGTTATCTCTTACCGTGTTTTTTTTTTTTTTTTTTGTGAAAATTCTGCTATATCCATTAGAAGGACAACCAAATTTTTAGGGTTCCTGGCAAGATACACTATAGTGGAAGAAGTAATCATCCACATTCTGCAGAGACACTTTGAAGTGATTTGTTACAAGCTTGATCAGCTGTCCTTTCCTAGCCAAGGAAGGTCTTGCCATAATTATCCTCTTCGGCTTTGATGTTTTTTAGGAGGCGATATATGGTCTAGATCAGCTTTGATAGGAACCACATTTGGAGGAATGACGCGGGTGGAGGTGGGGGCAAATCCTCTGCTACTTCATCCTTTGGTGAAGTCATTGTTGACAATCTGCCCACAAACGGCAGTTGTAAAACAGAGAAATGGGCATATCCAACTTCTCAACATAGAAAAGACAACATCAATATATAATGGAAACTAAAACATCAACAACCTAAAACGAAAACAGAGAAACTGCAAACAATAGTAATCATCTACAGAATAACTACATCAGAGAGAAACTAGATTCATGCATTTAAACTCATCATATTCTAAAGAAATTGACTAGAAACTAAAAGATCTCAAACAAATCATCATAAACACCAAAATTAACAAGTAATAAAACATCTCACTGCAATCGCATGAAGTAGAAAAAGAAAAAGAAAAAAAACTTGAAGAAACCCACAAAAATCACACCGCGTCAAAACCCCAAATCACTTGAAATCGAATTGTAAAATCAACATTATGCATAAATTATGCATAAGATCGTACTTCAGAACACTTAATTTGTACAAAATACAGCGATAGGATGGAAAGGTGTTTACCTCTCTACTCGCTCCTTAAAAAACCCTAGCTTCTCTTTTAGTTACTCTTCGTCGCCGGAGTCGGGGGTGCCGAAGAAGATGGGTGTACAGTAGATGGCTTGCGCTGTTTGGGCGGGAGAGAGAAAACAGGGAGGAAAGAGAAAGGGAGAGGAGAGAGAATAGGCGGCTAGGTTTCGATTTGTGTGCAAAATTAGGGTTTACATCAGAGTTCTATTTATAGGGTACAATCAGGGTACTGGGTTAGTTGTTTAGAGTTCAATAAAAGTGAATTTGGTTCAAAAACAAATCGAATTAGGTTTTAGGGTTCAATTAAGGCATAGATCAAAAGCAGTCGGGTTCAAAATAAAAATACTCACAATTCACTATAATGATACACTGATACACAAATATTTTTACTGATTTTAATATTGAGTTTTTGCTGATTCCTCAATCTTCTCGGCCTCTGGATCGATCTTTTTACGATATATATATATATATATATATTTATTTATTTATTTATTTATAAAAATGCAGTGTGTTAGTTACTGATACATCAATACGGCCGAATTTTGTCGAGCGACCTTTTGTACTCTGACAGCTGACATGCTAGATCTTAGTCACATCCAAACAAACCCCCTGATAAATAAAAGATCACACCAAATATATGAAATATACAATTTTATTCCAATTTTGATATAGGGAAATGATATGTTATAGATGACTTGGCCCATTCAAGACCGTCACATCTCCTCAAATTTTGCTCATTGCAAATCATCAAGCCAACAGAGTCCAACGGGCTTCTGCCATCTCATACCCACTGGCAAACGGGTCCGACCTGGCCCGTTACATTCCCAGACCCGTTAACCCCTGCCTATAAATACCAAACCCCCTCCTTCCTTCTAAAGGTAATAGACTTTTTTCCACCTGAACTCTAGCTACTGTTGCTTTCTCAGTGACTGATTAGATCGTCGGAGAGTCTGTTGCCGGGACTTCTCCTGGTGTTTCTAGGCATTGTGCAGGTACCAAGATCCGAGTCGAACTAC
The DNA here is from genome assembly GCA_017893485.1 of Hemerocallis citrina. Lineage (NCBI taxonomy): Eukaryota > Viridiplantae > Streptophyta > Magnoliopsida > Asparagales > Asphodelaceae > Hemerocallis > Hemerocallis citrina. The sequence goes on along the minus strand of CM030360.1, from coordinate 279,606,248 downwards.
GAAGATCCGAGTCGAGCACCCAGCCTCTTCCACTCTCTTGTTAGCCCCGAGCCGGTCCTACAGACCGAGGATCTGACCAAAGCCAGTAATGTATCTTTCGCTTCACAAATTACAAGAACTCACACTTGTTGCCCCCACACCCAGAAACAAGTAGCAATATGGATAAAAATAAAATTAAATCGGGCATGAATCTCAAAGTTCTCATGAGTAAAAATGTAAATTTTTTTAGAAATGAATCTGTAAACGGAAGTCGGGCCTCTTTCAAGCTCAATAAACCAAAATGGACTCGTTAAACTATGTTGTCATAACAATCCAATATGAAGGAGTTCATTATTATCTAAAAATCATTTTAAACTCATAATTATCCATAAGACAGGATTCAAAAATCATATATTTTCACAAGAGAATACTCAGAATAGTAACTCTATCTCTACAAGCACTTCTATCTTTTCAAGAAAAGTCAACTAACCCTATCTCTTTGCCAAGAGAAGGGTAACCGATATTTTTTCTTCATGAAAAAGAGAATAACCAACTCTATCAAAATACCGGGAAGTAGAGATTAATCAATATCTTGAAACTGGTCCCAAAAATGACTATAAATAACCCCATGATCTCCACAGAAACCACATAATTAGTATTTGGCTACTAAAAACTCTCATATATTTATGAGTTTTCTAACTTGAGCATCGATAGGTTTGTTGCCAGAGCTAACCTCAACGTTGCAAACTGTTGCAGGTATATCAAAGCGCTACTCACCGTTCAGTTCAGATATAACCGTCCGAACGAGTTTCGGGGTCAATATCAGCTTGCAGTGGTCAACATCAGCGAAAACTAAAAATTTACGTTTTTTATTGTTTCTAATATGAATTTATATTATTTGTTTGCTTCGATACATAAATGATCAGAGTCATGAATGACGGTTAAGGTCCTCTCCGGATCCGATTACGAGGTATTTATATATATCTTAAGCAAATAGGCCCACCCCCTCTCTCCTTTATCCATTTTGAAATAGAGAAAGGAGAGCAAAAGTGATAATTAACACGTGCAGCCACATCAAATGTCAAAACAGAATTAATTTAAAAAACCCAAATTAAAAACTTTCTTCCACCACATCTCCCCCAAACCCACAAACCCTAACCCTCCCTACCCAAAACCCACCCAAATATCCTCACCCGCCACCCATCGTTGCCTCCGCCCTTCCCTAACCACTGCCCGTCGCTGCCCCCGCCCGTAGCTGCCTTCCATTGGCAGCCATCACTTCGCCGTCACCCCCCCCCCCCCCGCGTAAAAAATTAACAATACACCGCCACCGCCTCGGTTGTCGGATATCTCCAATCGTCAGTTTTTTGCTTCTTGATGTTGTTTTTGTTAAATTCTTGAAGGATTATAATGTTGTTCGGAGTCAAAATTGTTGAATGGATTGGTTTTGTTTTTTATTATATTTGTTTGTGTTTTGTTGTTTGACTAAATGTTAGGTTTTGGATCTTTTAGGAAGCAAAGTTTTGACCGAATGGATCAGGTGAAACTCTATGCAATTGGTTGTTGATTTTTTTGAAATAGTACTTTTAAGAAAATGTGAATGATTATTTGGTGTTGACAGTATGAGATGGTGGAGAAGATTGGGGAAGGGACTAATGGAGTTATGAATAAGGCACTAGATCGAATTATAAATGAGACGGTTGCTTTGAAGAATATTTGATTGGAGCAGGAAGATGAGGGGGTTCCGAGTACTGCAATTAGAGAGATCTCGATGTTGAAGGAAATGCATCACGAAAATAGTTAGGTGATTTTTTTTTTTGCAACTGTGTCTTATTCTCTTTATATTTGAGGATATTCTTGCATAACTTGGTTAGAAAGTAGCGCTGTTGTATTCGGTTGGTGTAGATGACTAGCAGCTGTTTGTTCTTCTCTTTATATTTGATTTTTTTAGCAACTGTGTCTTCTTCACTCGGTTAGATTAATTGTTTTTTACCCATGCATCAAGTAGTTTAAATTGTTTCTTATTTCACTGTGTCTTCTTCACTTAGTTAGATTAATTGTTGATATTATTTTTAGCAACCGTGTCTTCTTCTCTTTATATTTGAGAATAGTATTGCATAACTTGGTTGATAATAGCATTGTTGTATTCGGTCGTCATTCGCCATCCACCAGTCCGTCACCCGTCGCCGTCCCTCGCCTTAGCCCCTCGCCCCTCGCCCCACGCCCAAAACCGCATTTGTAAGATGTCGTCCGTAATCGAATTTGTAAGATCCTCTCTTATTTTGGGTTATATATTTATTATTTTTTTGATTAAGGTATTGATCAATTTCTATCATCTAAAATAATTTGTTCAACCCAACTCAGAATATTAGGTTATTCAACTTTACTATTTTAATCATATTTATTGATGAGAGGAGTGAGGAGGATTAAATAGTTATCAAATTGAATGTTAACCAAAGCTATATGGTAGATGTTGATGGTAGATGTTGATATTTCATGACAAATGGTAGATGATGAGTAAAATGGAATCAGGATGTTCGGAATTGGCAAAAGTGGCCATCTCATTTTAATGAAAGTGTATGTTATAAATGAGAATCATCATGTATCTAAGACCAAAATATTTTTAAAAAAAAAAATTCCTCCAAAAGGGGTGTTTGATTCGTTGCTTTGTGGCTGCAATTAAAAAGTTGATGCAACTTAAGTTGCAAGATTTTCTTGAGTTGCAATTGCTTTTTTGAATTGAAACATTAAAAGTAAAAAGAATTTACCATTTACTCATATGGATAGCAACTCAAGAAAATTTTGCTAAATGAATTGCAATTACTTCTTACTTGCAATCACAATGCAACTTACTTTGCATTGACCAATGATGTACAAAAACAAAAATCACTCTGTGGGCCCACTAATGGAATAGCCATATCATTGACCATGATTTTTACATTATAAGCTCTATGTATGCAATATCCATATCACTGACCATGATTTTTACATCATAAGCTATATGTATCCAAATTATAAATTATTCAATCCCAATTTATTTATGTTTATTTTTTACTGGTAAATTTTGATTTATCTAATTGGTTTATTAAATATATAATATTAAATTAAAATTCTGTATTATTGTTGAACAGGGAAGATCAGAGCTGAGTATCTTCTTTGCTTTCCGGAAATCGGCGAAATTTCCATCAAGTCATTCAAGGTATATCCACATTTTGTTCTCTTTTAATATTTTTTTTCCTTAAATTTGTTGAAAATTCATTCATATAAATGTTTACATTGAATGGGGTTCCTCACTATCAATGAGTTCAGCTCAAAATCGTTAAGTGTAAGATGTAAAGTTTATTCTAAGAATAATAAAATATGATAAACACCCAATTTTCCCAAACCCCACTCAAATTCTAATTCCAACCTGAATTTTTAACAGATCACAGAGAGGCTCCGTGATCCACGTGGTCTTCGCCACAACGGAAACGACTCCATCGTCCTGCCATGTAAGTGCATCGACAGTGCTATACCCGTAAGATTTCCAGATCCAAGATTCTGATTGTTTCCCAACTTTCAATCAAATTTTGTGAATTAATTAATATATTTTTTTGGTTGGTTGGTTGGTTGAATTTAGGTGGGTGAGTTGGAGGATCAACGAGAATCGAAAAGAAGGTTGTCTTCAGTTGTGGTTAAAGTAAGTTTTTGGCAAATTCCTTTGAAAAAAATTTGTTTTTAAATTAGAAAGTTGATTGCTTTGTGATTACTATGGTTAATGTGTAATTATGTTCATGAAATGAATACGTATATTAGCCCCTTTTTTTAAAATGAAAAGGGGATTAAACATAAAAGTGATGAAAGTTTTGAAGATTTTATTAGGTTATGGTAGTGGGGATGTTTACATGTACTATCATGAAATGATCGATCTGAATTTATATGAATGATTAGGTGTAGAAATGTTGTATGAGTATATATGATGTCAACTGATTATTGTAGAATAACAACATTGTTAATTTTTTGTGTAGGGGCGGTTCAAGTATAAATAAATGGGTTGGTTATTCAGTTCATTGTATGCATTTTTAAGCTTTTAGTAATACGCCGCAATGACAACGACTCCACCGTTCTGCCACGTAAGCACGACGACGGTGCTATACCCATAAGATTCCGAGATCCAATATCCTAATTGCTTCCCGATTTTCGATTAAATTTTGTGAATTAATTAATATATTTTTTTGGTTGGTTGGTTGGTTGAATTTAGGTGGGTGAGTTGGAGGTTCAACGAGAATCGAAAAGAAGGTTGTCTATAGTTGTGGTTAAAGTAAGTTTTCGTCAAATTCCTTTGAAAAAAATTTGTTTTTAAATTAGAATGTTGATTGCTTTGTGATTACTATGGTTAATGTATAATTATGTTCATGAAATGAATACGTATATTAGCCCCCCTTTTTTTTAAATGAAAAAGGGATTAAACCTAAAAGTGATGAAAGTTTTGAAGATTTTATTGGGTTATGGAAGTTGGGATGTTTACATGTACTATCATGAAATGATCGATATGAATTTATATGAATGATTAGGTGTAGAAATGTTGTATGAGTTGATATTGATGTCAGTTGATTATTATAGAATAACAACATTGTTAATTTTTTGTGTAGGGGTGTTCAAGTATAAATAAATTGGTTGGTTATTCAGTTCATTGCATGTATTTTTTAGCTTTAGTAATATTCAATTGGATAATATTATGGTTTGACAGTTATTCTTTAAACCATATGCTTATGTGAGGACGATAACGAAGATTTCAGTAATTACAGTAGAGATGATATTATTTATAAGTTTCTCTTAATTATTTCACATTTTTTTAACAGTTCTATATAATTTTATGAGTCACTCAAAACTATTTTAGGCTGTGCAATTTGCACAAGGTAATACTAGTTTATCTGTATGAAGTTTCAATTATTAATTTATTACCTTTATATTAAAAAATGTGGTAACTGGAGTGGAGATTGATAAAAATTGTATATGGTATAACATGTAGCTAGTTAATTATTGTAACTCAACTGATATGATATGGACGTATGGACCACCAAAACATTTAATGGATATGGACGTATGGACCACGAAAATAATTGATCAACATCAATCAGCATACATGGAGTAAGAGTCAGGACCTTTATTTCAATAAAAGTTTTATTTTCAAAATCTATATGGCATATGAGCATATGATACATTGATATTATCGTCCAACATGGAATTAGGAAACACGAGATATCCTCGTTACCCAAGATCATATAATCTGGTACAGCCTTTACGTAATCCAGTTACTGATTTAACCATTTTCTAATTTATATTTATATATAGGAAAAAAGGGTATGAGCAACTTGCTTATTTAATAAATAAGCAATTGAGTGTGGCATACATGTGATTGGAAAATCCTTAAAAGAGTTAGTTGTTCAATGTATCACATGCATGCTACATAATCAATTCCTCATTTACTAAATGAGCAAGTTGCTCATATCCCTTTTACCCATATATATATATATATATATATATATATATATATATATATATATATATATATATATATATATATCTATCTATTAAACTAATAGGTTTATTCCATTTTTCATTTCTTTATTTTGAAATAGAGAAAGAGACTAAAAGTAGGAACTGACACGTGCAGCTCACACCAATTTTCAAAACAGAATTAATTAAAAAAAATCAAAAAAATCTTTCCTCTTCCACATCTCCCCAAAACCCACAAACCCTAACTTTCTATACCCCAAATTCCACCCACATCTCCTCACCCGTCCGTCCCTACCGCTGCCCGCCGTCCACCCCGCCCCGATCCCGTCCATCTCTACCCTCCATCGTTGCCGTCTGTCGTCGATCCCACCCCGACCCCGCCGTCTCTACCCTCCATAGTAAGTTTTCCTTTTACTTAAGATTTTTCTATCTTTTTCTATCTAGATCGAAGTTTTCTTTATGAAAAGATTTGTTTCAGAGGATACGTGTTCAACATTTATTTCGGACTTTGGTTAAACAAACCACTCATGTTCAAGTCCCGATCCAAATAAAGTTATCTGCTAATTTTGATGTTGCAAGAGCATAGAAATCCGACCCAATTAGTTACTACTCAAATTTATGATTAATGAAAAAGAATGGTATTTATTAGGTCATCTTTACATTCATAGGAACATTCAGCTTCAACTAAAGATCTATTCGTATATGCCCATTAAAAAGGGCAGGGAAAAAGTGTTCAACTACAATACCCATTAACATTATTATCGAATCTGTGATGAATTCAGGCGATATTTAGACCTTATCCACTAACAATGCATAAGCACATACATTTTGTATAATTGTACTTATGTTTATTTATACTATTTTAATGGGAGAGTATCACCAAACAAATATTAATTTGTAACCAAATAAACACGTATATTGTAATCCAACAAACACGTACAATGCACATGTATAACTAATATAAATAAGGTACAATATCGAAATCTTTATATATATATATATATATATATATATAGTAAGTCTATTAAGAGCTGGGAAGCTGGAATCCTTATTGGGAGCTGGAGATCTCAGCCATCCGATCGATCTTGATCGCGATCGGACGGCTGAGATCGACAGCCGCTTATCTTCAGATAGAATTAAGGGTAAAAGGGGTATAATCGAATTCCCCTCTATCTCTTATCTTCTCACGCTCTCCTCTCTCCCGCTCTCTATCTATCGAAACCCTAATCCCAGCTCTTATCTTCTCGCGCTCTCTCTCCCGCTCTCGAAGATCGTCCCGCTCTCTTCGAAACCCTAATCCCTATCTCTTCTCTTCTCATGCTCTCTCTCCCGATCTCTATCTTCGAAACCCTAATCCACCTCTCTTCGAAACCCTAATCGAACAGAGCGAAGCGGAGCTCTCTCTCCCGCTCTCTTTCTTCGTCACCTGTGTAAACCCAACTCCACGATCAACGAAATTTCCAGCCGCCTATCTTCAGATCTGTTGAGTGGTAAAAGGGGTATAATCGATCAACCCCTATCTCCGTTGTCGTCTCACGACCAAAGAAGAGCTCTCACAAGTTCGTTCTCTCTCTCCGACGGAAAACCCAAACCGCGATAAGGGTTTCGATTTCTCGGCTCATTTTCAAATTTTATTTCCTTTACAAATGCTTCTAGTTTGTTGTTATATTTTTAGTCCTTAAATTATGCTTCGATAATATTCGTACTAGTATTCGTACTAGTACATTTAGAATAACAAATAATATCCGTACTAGTATTTGGAATTTTTAGATGTGGACATGACACATGTATATAAGCACACATAATGCATGTAATATGCAGCCTAGTTTTTGTTTCTTTTGAGATTTGTTTCAATCACTGCTAATAGTTTTGTTAATGTGGGGTTTTTTTATGCCTGTCGATTCCATAAAATCAAAATTGGGAAGTCAAATTCTTTGCGTGTTGTGCACGTGTACTAATACTTTAGAGGAAGAAGCTGAGGGTTGTTTGCCATTTAATTATAGATGTTTCTCCCAAAAAAGAAAAATATTTAACTGTCCAAAATCTGTACATACTTAAATTTTTCCAACACTAAGTTTCATATCCCCTCAGTATGAAGTTTTGATTACTTGTAGCTTCAGAATGTAGTCTGTTAGACTTTTTCCTTTGTGTTAATTTAAAGTTGTAGCTTTTTTTTAATGTTTGTTTTCTCATTCTCCTATGAAGGATGGAGGTTGAAAATGAAGAATTACTAAGCCAAGATATTCAGTCCGGTTGGAGGAACGTTGATGATGCTTCTAAACCATTTGTTGGTTTAGTATTTGTAACATTAGACGAAGGATATGAATTTTATAAAAAATATGCAAAATTAGTTGGTTTTTCAGTACGCAAGTTTGCAATAATGGTTGACACTACTACGAAGGAGAGGTATTCACAACAATTTGTATGCTCAAAGCAAGGTAAGCCGGTAGATACAACTGGTGTGAATGTTGCTAATATTGAAGAATCGTCTTCTTCAAATTTGATCAAGAGAAGGAGAAGGGCTATGACGAAAGAAGGGTGTATGGCTCAAATACGAATGCAAAAGGACGATGACGGGAGATGGTCAATCCGAAGGTTTGTTGAAGAGCACACTCATCTTTGTGTTACACCTAGAAAGCAATAATTTTTAAGATGTAATAGAACTGTTTCCGAAGCGCAAAAAAGTTTACTTAGTTTTTTCAAAGAGGCTAGCATAAGAACTTCAGAGTTTATGTCACTCATGGAAATAGAAAATGAAGGTTTCAGTAATATTAATTGTATTGAAAAAGACATTAGGAATTCGTTGCAAAGAGAGAAGGATGGGATGAGTGCTTATGATGTTGATATATTGCTGGAGCACTTGCAAGAGGAAAAAGAGATGAATTCTTCTTTCTGTTTTCATTACAAGGTTGATGAAGACAACAAATTAACTCATGCATTTTGGGTTGATGCTATTGCCAGGAAGGCTTACAAGGTGAAGTGCTAATTTTTTATACCACATATGATATCAATGAATACAAGTTGGTTTTTGCTCCATTTACTGGAGTTAATCACCATGGTCAATCTGTCAATTTTGGTGCGGCTTTCATAAATAAAGAGACCATCGACTCTTTTGTTTGGTTGTTTGAAAAATGGGGTGAAACAATGGGTGGGTCTCCACCAAAAGTTATCATTACAGATCAAGATCCTGCAATGAAGAATGCAATCCGCATGTGTTTTCCTGGTTCGAGCCACAGGCTTTGCATGTGGCACATTCTTAATAAGCTTCCCGATAAGATTGGTGGTCCGGGTCTGAATAGTGATTTTAGCATTCCATTCTATAGTTGCATTTGGAAATCAGAGACCCCGGAAGAGTTTGAGATGAGATGGAATGACGTAATGAACGCTAATGTGCAAATTGCAGGTATTACTTATTTCAATAAATTATAGCTATGTTTGACCATGTTTTAGTAGTATTAGTACTTGATACATATTACAATAACAGGTAATCCTTGCCTTTCTGACATTTATGAGCTTCGTGAAAAGTGGATACCAGCTTATGCTAAGCATATTTTTACTGCTGGAATTCGCACAACTCAGATATCAGAAAGTATGAATGCTTTTTTGGATAAGTATGTTAATAGCAAAAATTCTTTACATAAATTTATTATGAGGTTTGAAAGGGCAATAAGGAAACAAAGACAAAATCAGTTAGCAGCTGACTACACCACTCTTCATACAAAACCAAAGCTGCAAACAGATTTTGAAATTGAGACACAAATGTTTGAGCTGTACACTAGAGCGAAATTTTATGTATTTCAAGCTGAATTAGTTGAAAGCATGAACTACGCCTCTTTAATGAAAGTTGACGAGGGTAGTGTGCGACACTATATTGTGAGGAGAATAGGAAAGTCAGTAAAATCTGATAAAACAAGAGATGTGTTGTATAAGGGAATGGACAATGTTGGGTCTTGCACTTGTAGTAAATTTGAAGTGGAGGGAATTCCTTGTAGACACATCCTTGTGGTATTGAGGAATGAGTTTGTTGATTTCCTGCCTCAATCTTATATTTTAAAAAGGTGGACCGCTTCGGTAACTACCGAGATTGTATATGATGATGTTGGTGAAGAAATCATTGGTAGCTACGATAGTCCACAAGATTTGGACATGGTGGAGTTGTCAAATGAAATCAACAAAGTGATGAGGATTGCTCGCTCATCAAAGGAGATGCGCCAGAAGGCTAAAACATTACTAGTTGGTGTTGTTGCAGAATTGCAACAAGATATGCCCCACGAATTACAACAAGCAACAAGTACTTCACTACCTAAAACAGTCCATATTCATGTACCGGATATTGCAAAGACCAAAGGTAGTGGGAAGCGAATTAAAGGGGGTAAGGAGAAAGCATTGGAGAAGGCTGCGAAACCACTAAGAAAGTGTCGTTTGTGCAAGAAACTTGTTAATCATGACAGTCGCACTTGTCCTTTAAAGGAAAGGTTAGTATTTAAATACAAACTTTATAGTTTATTTTTGTTATATATAATATAATCTTATTTTCATTTTGTGAATATTAATCGTGTAGCTCTACTATAAATGAGTCACAAGCTTCTACTACTTTTTCAACAGTGGAACCCATAACAGAGGAGGCTCCAAATATTGCATGAACTTTGTTGGTTTATTTCTGTGGATTTTGCAAGGTATGTGTCATACATGATTTAAAATAATTTCTGACCCATATCTGCCATTATTGTTCTTTAATATATTATAGCACATTTATTAAATTAACCGTTATGTCTTCTTTGTGTGCATGTAAAATAATGATGGAAATAAAATAGATGCTCGATAAGAAATTTATACCCGAAAAGTTGGTAAAAATATTTGGTTTATAGTTTATAATTCCAAGTTAGTAGGCAATGATGAAAAGTTTATGCAGCTTGAATTTTTTTTTGGACGCTAGTGGGCATGGCTTAATAAAGCAGCCCTAGTGACAAATTCAAAATTCCACATTTGACTCACTTATACTTGATTTATTATGCGGCAGTGATGAAAAGTTTATGCATGATTTTGTTTATTCATGATTATTGGATGGTGTTGAACTTCATGTTCAATTTGGGTTTGTTTTGAGCTGGGAAGCTGAAATTATTTGGCACTTCACCCTTTTGTTCAATAAAAGTTGTTCTGAGCTTACCCATTTTCAACTTCATTTTCAAATGCATTTGTACTAAGTTTACAACTTTTGAGGTTCATGGTGGTGTTATTCTGAGCCGGCATGATTTTTGCATCTGAGTCTACAGTTTTCTGTTTTTTGTTGTACTTGTTCCGAGCCTACAAGTTTTAACCATGTTCAATATACACTCTCCAGGAACATACCACATACGTACTTGCATTTTTTCTATTTGATGAATCATTTTGTGCAGGAATTCAAGAGGAAGAATAAGAAGGTCGTTAGCGAAGAACCGGAGATACCTTCAGAACAGTCTCCGACAAATGGAATTCTTTATTGTGTAACCAATGTATGGACTGTAATGAAAATAGTTGAAACAAAATTTGATGTGTCATGCTCTGTCTCTGTTTGTATCATGTTTTTTCTGAGCTAACAAAATTGGATACTTCATGATGTGTTTCTGTTTGTTCTGAGAATACAAAATTTGATACTTCATGCTCTGTCTCTGATTGTTCTGAGCTTACAAAATATGATACTTCATGCTGTGTTTCTTGTTTGTTCTGAGCTAACAAAATTGGATACTTCATGATGTGTTTCTGTTTGTTCTGAGAATACAAAATTTGATACTTCATGCTCTGTTTGTGTTAGTTCCGAGCTTACAAAATTTGTTACTTCATGCTCTGTCTCTGATTATTCTGAGCTTACAAAATTTGATACTTCATGCTGTGTTTCTGTTTTTTCTGAGCGCTCAAAATTGGATACTTCATGATGTGTTTCTGTTTGTTCTGAGAATACAAAATTTGATACTTCATGCTCTGTCTCTGATTGTTCTGAGCTTACAAAATATGATACTTCATGCTGTGTTTCTTATTTGTTCTGAACTAACAAAATTTGATACTTCATGATCTGTTTGTGTTAGTTCTGAGCTTACAAAATTTGATACTTCATGATCTGTTTGTGATAGTTCTGAGCTTACAAAATTTGATACTTCATGATCTGTTTGTGATAGTTTTGAGCTTACAAAATTTGATACTTCATGATCTGTTTGTGTTAGTTCTGAGCTTACAAAATTTGATACTTCATGATCTGTTTGTGTTAGTTCTGAGCTTACAAAATTTGATACTTCATGCTCTGTTTGTGTTAGTTCTGAGCTTACAAAATTTGATACTTCATGATCTGTTTTTGTTAGTTCTGAGCTTACAAAATTTGATACTTCATGATCTGTTTGTGTTGGTTCTGAGCTTACAAAATTTGATACTTCATGATCTGTTTGTGTTAGTTCCGAGCTTACAAAATTTGATACTTCATGATCTGTTTGTGTTAGTTCTGAGCTTACAAAAATTTGATACTTCATGATCTGTTTGTGATAGTTCTGAGCTAACAAAATTTGATACTTCATGCTGCGTAATACACCAAAACAATCACAGAATTTCGATCATGACACCAAAACAATAATGAACTAAATATGTGGAAGAATTTCGATCTTCATAGAATTGTAAGGTAATACTTTACAAAAACTTTACAACGTAACAAATGTTTTTTGACATCTGACACTTTACAAAAAACTGAACTTAACAAAAACTTTACAACATAATACAATGTTCAATAACGCACAGGTACATGAAAAACTTTACAAATACTGAAAGTATACAACTTATTGTTGCTCCTAATATATAGTTTTTTGTATAGTGTCAACAAAAACACATTTTTTTGCTCCAAATATCAACTTTTCGCGTAGTCCAGTATTCAATAGCTCCAAGAAGCACTTCATGCTGAAATCAACCTGAAATCAAAATTAAACATAGCTCATTTAACCTGGAAAAGACAAAATAATTACAAAATATAGTCGGCTCAGAACACAAAATATCATTCAGCAAATATAGTAGGCTCAGAACAACAAAGGCTGAACATGAAGTTCAAAATTTCTTAGCTCATAAAAACCAGAAACTGAGAAACAAGTATCTGGTGTTGTTAGCTCAGAACAAACAGAAACAGATAATGAAGTATCAAATGTTTGTAAGCTCATAACAAACAGAGACAAAGCATGAAGTGTCAAAGTTTGTAAGCTCAGAACTAACACAAACAGATCATGAAGTATGAAATTTTGTAAGTTCAGTACAAACACAAACAGAGCATGTAGTGTCAAATTTTGTCAGCTCAGAACAAATAGAAATAGAGCATGAAGTGTGTAATTTTGTATGCTCATAAATAACACAAACAGAGTCTGAAGTATCAAATTTTGTAAGCTCATAACAAACAGAAACAGAGCATGTAGTATCAAATTTGGTAAACCCAGAACAAACAGAAACACATCATGAAGTATCAAATTTTGTTAACTCAGAACAAACAGAAAATGAACAGGAGAAACTGGACATGAAGTATCAAATTGTGTATGCTCAAGACAAACAGAAGCTGAGCATGAAGTTTCAAATTTTGTAAGCTCAGAACAACAGACACTGAACATGTGGTTTAAAAAAAATCAGTAGGCTCAGAACACACTATTCATAACTAGGGCTGCATTGGGGTGCCGCGCCAACTAGGATATGATAGATATATAATCAAGAATAAATACAAGAAGCTTGAAATAATTATTCAGATCATAAAGTGTTTTGCATCACAGCCTACACCAACAAACAGTTGGAGAGAATCAAACACCAAAAGGCTTAGATGAGTACCCAACACATACGCATCCAACGTCAGTTACTATAAAATCTAGTTTTCTGTTGTTTGGAGCTTACAAAATTTGATACTTCATGCTCTGTTTCTGTTATTTTGAGCTTATCATCAACTGTCTTATATAAATAGAGTAAGTCTATTAAGAGTTTGGGAGCTGAAATCCTTATCCTGAGCTGGGGTTTTTAACCATTCGTTCGCGACTGATCGCGATCGAACAACTCATCTTCGATCCCGCTTATCTTGAGAATGTTTCGGGGTAAAAGGGGTAAAATCAAAAACCCCTATCTCTCTTTCTTACTCACGATCAATCGACCTCCTCTCATAATAGACTTACTCATGAATATATATAGACTAAAAAAAACCAGTAGGCTCAGAACACACTATTCATAACTAGGCTACATTGGAGTGCCGTGCCAACTAGGATATGATAGATACATAATCAAGAATAAATACAACAAATTGAAATAATTATTCAGATCATAAAGTATTTTGCATCACTGCCTACACCAACACACCACAGGAGAGAATCAACCACCAAAAGGCTTAAATGAGTATCCAACACATACGCATCCTACATCAGTTACCAAAAAAATATAGTTTCTGTTTGTTCTGAGCTGACAAAATTTGATACTTCATGTTCTGTTTGTGTTGTTCGGAGCTTATCATCAATTGTCTTATATATATAGAGTAAGTCTATTAAGAGCTTGGGAACTGAAATCCTTATCCAGAGCGGGGGTTTTTAGCCATTCGTTCGCGATTGATCGCGATGGAACGACTCATATTCGATCCCGCTTATCTTCAGAATGTTTGGGGGTAAAAGGGGTAAAATCAAAAACCCCTATCTCTTATCTTCTCGCAATCAATCGACCAAGCACACATAATAGACTTACTCATGAATATATATAGACTAAAAAAAACCAGTAGGCTCAGAACACACTATTCATAAGTAGGGCTGAATTGGAGTGCCGCGCCAACTAGGATATGATAGATATATAATCAAGAATACTTAAAACAGGATTGAAATAATTATTCAGATCATAAAGTATTTTGCATCACTGCCTAAACCAACACACCGAAGGAGAGAATCAAACACCAAAAGGCTTAAATGAGTATCCAACACATACGTATCCAACGTCAGTTACAAAAATTATACTGATACTATCAATCATTGTGTGTCATCGGTGCCCAAAAATTTGATGAATTGAGCTAGTCTCAAATCACATAAATGTAAGGTAAGTGTTGAGGGCATTGGACATTCAAACACCTTTATTTCATTTCTTCACCATCTACTCTCCCGCTCATACCCCAATCTCTATTCAACTTTGAATAATTATCATGGCACACAACCAAATACCCTTGAAAATAATAATTTCAATGCCCAAAAATTTTGTAACCAACTTATATCAAAATCAATCTCATCATTGCCTACACACAAAACCGAATGAAAATGCAAGAAATTAAACAGAAATCATAAAAGCATTTATGAGAGTCAAACACTTCCCTCCGGAATCTGAGAGAGACAGAATCCAATGAGCTGAGAAATCGAAATCCTTATCGTGGATTCGGTTTTCCGTCGGAGAGAGAGAACGAACTTGTGAGAGCTCTTCTTTGGTGCTGAGACGATAAGGGAGATAGGGGCTAATCGATTATACCCTTTTTACCCCTCGACAGATCTGAAGATAAGTGGCTGGAGATTTCGTTGATCATGGAGTTGGGTTTACACAAATGACGAAGAAAGAGAGCGGGAGAGAGAGCTCCACTTTGGTGTTGATTAGAGTTTCGAAGAGAGGTGGATTAGGGTTTCGAAGATGGAGATCGGGATAGAAAGAGAGCGTGAGAAGAGAAGAGATAGGGACTAGGGTTTCGAAGAGAGCAGGACGATCTTCGAGAGCGGGAGAGAGAGCGTGAGAAGATAAGAGCTGGGATTAGGGTTTCGCATGAGAGCCTCTCAAAGATAGAGAGCGTGAGCAGATAAGAGATAGGAGGAATTCGATTATACCCCTTTTACCCCTGAGCAAATCAAAGAGTAAGCGGCTGGAGATCTCAGCCGTTCGATCGCGATCAAGATCGATCGGATGGCTGAAATCTCCAGCTCTCGATAAGGATTCCAGCTTCCCAGCTCTTAACAGACTTACTCTCTCTCTCTCTCTCTCTCTCTCTCTCTCTCTCTCTCTCTCTCTCTCTCTCTATATATATATATATATATATATATATATATATATATATATATATATATATATAAGCGTGCATTTATATTTATATATTATACTATACTATATCTTAAGCTAATAGGCCTACTCTCCTTTCGGAGAGCAAAAGTAGGAAATCACGCTTACCTTAACACGTGCATACCACGTTTTTTACTTAACAAAATAAAATACAAAAAAAAATAAAAAAACAAAAAAAATTCTTCCTCTCCCCACTCTCCCTCCTTAAAATCCTGCTAACCCTCCTCCTCACCAAATCTCAGCAGTCATTGTTCGCCAACCCGCCTAAATCCTCGCCGTCGACGCTCGCTGGCCTGCCATGGGTGATGACACTGCCGGTAAGAATTCTCCTATGGATTAGGATTTTTGAATTCATAATTTGTTTTGTAATATTGTATTCATGAAACTCTAATTTACCACCCGCTTTTACTCTTGATTTCTAATTAGGGCGTTTCAATTCTTAAAATTTTAAAATACAAACCCCAATTATGGATTCAAAAATAAAGATTGGTTAATTATTTTCAGACCAAATCCTTACTAATGTTCTGTTCTTGATTCTTTGTTTCTTCAGATCTAATAAATTAGATTGTAGAGGCTATGGTAGAAATTGAGATTTTGGAAGGCGAAGAAATGAAGGAAAGAATAAATTGTGGGAAAGTAAGAGGTAATGTAAGTGATTATATGTTTGTTTTTGTTTATTCACTGATTTACACTACTCTCTCCAATGTGTACTCCCAGAGATTACAGAGATGGCAATTAGGTCTGTATGTCATGCCGTCGCTGCAATTAACCCAGATGTAGGTTACGTGAATAACAACTTTTATTTTTCAATTTTATGGTAATTGTGTTCACTACTTCTTATAATTATTTCTCATGAAAAATTACTTTTGTTAAGTTCTTGAGCTTTTCATTTTTTTTAGCAATCTCTCATAATTATTTTAGCAATCTTTCTTCAATTAGAATTGTTGTTTCAGTTTTTATATCCTTTTTGGGTAATATTTAATTTGTTTGTGTTTGAGTATTTTTCTGCTTTTTTACGATAATATGGTCAAGTTTTGAGATTCAGGATCAGATGCAAACCTAATAATGTAAGGGGGCGTTTGGTACGCGGATTGGAGAATTCCTAGGAATTTGTGGATTCCCAGGAATATGAGGGTGGGAATGAAGATTCCCGGGAATGTTGCAATATTGTGTTTGGTATACGACATTACATGCCTGGGAATACTTTATTACCATGTTTGGTATAGAACAATTTATTCTCATCAATCCATCCATATAGTAGACATTACCGAAAATATCCTTTTGGCTTTATTTAAAAATAAATAAATATAAAAGTTATCTAATTTAGTAATTGATGTATATGCATGCATGTGCAAAAGCAATACTGATATATATCTTATAAAATTTTAGTAAATTAACAAATAGATTACTAAAAAAAATTACACTACGATTCAAATATATTTCTACCAATTAGATGAAGAACATAACAAAAAGGAAAAATAAAATTGGTGCCATGTTTCTTTCTTAAGGAGAATCAAATTTCTCGCTGATCATTGATTAATATTGATTCCCTTAATGATCATTGATTAATATTTTTTCTTGAAAGTCAAGTAGAATGCATCAAAATTTAATGATCGTTGATTATAGTTCTCGCTGATCATGGATGTATGTTCATTTAATGATCATTGATTAATATTTTTTCTTGAAAGTCAAGTAGAATGCATCAAAATTTTCATAATGTAAAACTTCAAATCCTAAATTCATGGCATTTGATATTTTTGGAGTTAATTGTTTTTTAAAAACGAAGAGATGAACGCGGTAGTGGGTGAATTTTGTTGGAGGGAACAAGAGCAGGTTATATGATAAGCTAGAAATCTGGAGGGTGTTTTGGGTATGCAATAATCTCACTCATTTTTTATGTGGAGGAATCCACAAATCTCACCCTTTTCAAGGGGAATGTTTATCCTTCCAAACTAATTATTTTGATAACCCTAGAAATTTAAAATTATTTACAAAACTATACCTATGTCTTACCAAACCAGGTAATCAAGAGGGTAATCCTAGATTCCCTTATACATTACCGCATACCAAACGCCCCCTAAGGTTTCGGATTAGAAGCAAGGGGATCATCAAGTGTGAAATTGGAACGAATTGACTTGCATATGAGGATTTTTTCTTCTAATTGATATATGTTTTCATCTGAACTTTTGCATTTTAAGTAATATTATCATTAAATTTTCAATTACAAAGAATGATGGATTATAGATGATGGTAAAAAGCATGAAAGTTGAATAGTCTGGTTAATTATCATTATTGTATTTCATTATTTTTATTTTCTTAGGATAAAAGTGAACAAATGAGTGAATATGTAAGAAAGCTAAGGACTTCCATCAAATGGTTGACGAAATGAGAAGATGTAAATTTGATGAAGCAAAAGAACATTCAGAATATGTTGGAATCAGAAGCGAAACAACATGCAGATAGCGGTATCTTTTCTACATATTTTTTTTGTTTGAAAAGTTTTGGTGAATTATAGTATTGTATGTGCATTTTATAGTTTGATCATTTTATACAAACACAACTAAGGAGTAATTATAATATCCCGGACGGATATTATATTTATATAATTATTATTTTATTTTTATTGAAATATCTTGGTGGATATCACCTGGTTTTGTTAATAAACATTATCTGTATATATATAAACATTATCTGTATACATCTGTATTGTATCAAATTGGTACTGTAATCTTCCGAGCCGATAATAAAATTTATTTTATTATTATTTTCGGAATTTATTTATCTTTATACGGATTATGCGGTTTAACAAACGGAAACTATCAGTATACATATATGCATACGTATGCGCATTGTATCGATTCGTATGTTTGTACAAATTGTGTTGTGTGTATTTTTGGACAAAAAATATCTCTTTGTCATGATGAATCAAATTTAGACGGTTAGGTTTGATGAAAGATTAAACCTAGGTTTAAGGATGCAAAAGAGTTTAGGGATTTTTTCTTCTAGAAGCTCTCTCTCCTCCACCTCACCCCTCCCACCATACCTCCACCTCACCACTCCCCATTCCTAAGCATGGCCGGCCCATAAATTGCTCAAGGGGGTTTTTGAAAAACTCTCTTGGTGCATTTTGCACTCTCTCCCTCTCATTCACCCTATAAATACCCCCTCACTCTTCTCTTGTCTCATTTTACAAGAACAAAAAAAAAAGAGGAAAAGAAAGAGAGAACAAACCCTAACAAGAGAGATTTTCATTGTAGGTTGTTCTTAAGAGTTGTAATAGGAGCTAGGAGGAAGGAGAAGGTCGCTAGCTAGTTTTTCCTACCTAGTTTGCCAGGTGGGGGTTCTCTACTTCTCCTTCATATGATTTCTTTTTCTTTTTTGGTTTGTTTTCTTTTATTTTGGTTGTATGTGGGAAAGAACCCATCTTTTGATGGTTGCTTGTTGTAGATTAAAAAGAACTCATCTTTGTGATGAGTGGTTGTGTATTTTGTAGTATGTGTATGTTTCATAACCACTTGGACTAAATCATAAGCATATAAATAGTTGTAGGTTAAAAAGAACTTATCTTAAGACGAGTGGTTGCTATATGTGTGTGTTTCTAACAACTTGGACTAAAGACTTTAAGCATAAACAAGTTGTAGGGATCAAAATGATCCCATGAAAGTATGGATGGTAGAACTCAAAACAATGGCATAAATATTGAGTCTTTGAGACTTGTATGACTATTTTTGAACTACTTGGACTAATTATTAAGCATAGGGATCAAAATGATCCCATGGATGGTGGAACTTAAATAAAACACATAAAGGTTGAACCTTTAACTTGTTATGGGTATTGTTGTTATTATTGTTGTTTTGTTAACACAAAACTACAACTTGGACCTAGACTATGTGCATATAAAGAGTAGTGTAGAAAGAATACTTACACACCGATTTTTGGAGTTGTAGAACTCATCTAACCTAATAAAAGATAAGTCTTTTATTATATGTTACTCTCTACCTTGTTAAAAATCAAGTTTTTACTACCCCCTAATTCATAAAGGAGTAAACTTGTTGTATGTGCTTTCCTACCATGTTATAGATATAGCCCTTACTAATTCTAGTTCATAAAGATAATCTTTTTAGTAGTTGTGGTATGTTTGCTCTCTACTTGTTAAAAATCAAATCCTTAGTAAATCTAGTTCATGAAAGATTAAGCTTCCATTTCGCTTCTTTAATGATAAAAGATTAGTCTTTTGTAGCATGTCTATTTGATTTCATAAGGGAAAAGGATTACTTCTTTTCTTATTGTATGTAGGAACTTGTAGGATTGAAGAAAAATGGATTTTGTTGTATGTAGGACTTGTAGTTTATAAAAAGTAGATTTTTGTGATATGTCGGAAATTGTAGTTCATGCTTAAGTTGTAGTGAATATACTATGCTTGAGTTGTATATGCTAAAAGAAAACTATGCTTAAGTAGTAGTAACTATCCATGCTTAATACTAGAATCATGTTTATGTTGTATCTATGCTCAAAATAGTAGTAACTATCCATGCTTAGTAGTAGAATCATGTTTATGTTGTATCCATGCTTAAAGTAGTAGTAACTATCCATGCTTAGTAGTAGAATCATGCTTATGTTGTATCCATGCTTAAATAGTTGTAGGGTTAGATTTGTTTACATGTGTTAAAAGTAGAATTTTGACCCGAAATTTATATGAGACGTTCTTAAGGGTGTTATTACCATGCTAGAATTTTGGTAGATTTTTCGAAGCTGTTTTGAGGAGAGAAACGATCGTTTCCCCCAAAACAGCGAGCTTAGGGGCAAAACAGTGAAGTCTGTGTTTTCGGGTTAGCATCGCAGTAGGTTCAAGAGGATAAAACTTAGAGTTCCTCTTGGAATTAGAGGTTCAGACCAACTAGGAAGTTGTAGTAGACATTCTCCCCTTTCCGAATTGATCTCTCGGGTTAAATTCTGGTAATAGACGCAAAAGTTATGACCGTTACAAAAACAGCAACTAGTTGTTCGGCTGAACATTGCTGTTTGGGTTGCTAGATACTTTTGAGTGTCTTACTGGTTGAATCTAAGGTTCGGACCAACTAGGGATTTGTACTAGATTCTCTCCCCTTTCCGAATTGACCTCTCGAGTTAAATTCTGATAAGCGGAATAGGAGTTATGGTCTTGGGAAAATACAGCAACTAGATGTTGGACATGCTTGTTGTTTAAGTTCTTCGGTGTTTTAGAGTGTCTTACCTTTAGAATCTGAGGTTCGGGCCAGCTAGAGAGTTGTAGTAGACACCTTCCCCTTTTCGAGTTGGCCTCTCGGGCTAGATTCCGATAAGCAAAGTAGAAGTTATGATATTTGGAAGATGCAGCAGCCAGCTTTGAGTTGAGTGTGCTTGCTGTTTAACTTGTTAGATATTTTATGGTATCTTACCTGTAGAATTTGAGGTTCGGGCCAACTAGAGAGTTTTAGTAGACATCTTCCCCTTTCCGAATTGGCCTCTCGAGCTAAATTCCGATAATCGGAGTAGGAGTTATGCCGTTTGCAAAGTACAACAACTGGCTGTCTTGACTGGATACTTGCTGATTGCTTCTTAGATTGTTGGCTCGTATGTGTTCTGTGTACTCGTATGTAGCTTATTAGCTAGTACACAGTTTGTTGTGCTCATCTAGGGCGATATCATTGCCCTAGGTCTATCGACTATCAAGACGTGTGTTTACCTTACTCCTAAGGGACTGTGGATGAGTTACTCGTGTGTACCGTTAGATCTTAACCGAGTTGATTGATCGGGGACCGGAGTAAGATGAAATCTAAGTTCAGGGTAGTAGCATGCGAATACGTTCGTATTGCCGGAGTCTTGGATCGATAGGCCAGGAACTAGATCCTTAAGGATTCTGGTAAGTCTAGGTTGAGCAGCCTAGTAAAGTTATCTTGCGAAGTCTAACTTAAGACATAGCATGTTGTGTAAGTTCTGTTGTCATCCCTAGGTTTGTTTAGAGTTAGTGACATCGTTAGGGTAGTAACTTATGGCTATTACTACTTAACCATTACTTATTATCATTATTCGCCGAAGGGAAAGAGTTGGTGTTAAGGGTAATTCCTTATGATCCGACCTGTCCTATAGGCCTACACTAGGCGGTGTTATTGGGTTGTACCCTTCTTGTCAAAGGCATACGGTTTGTGCCTTCTCACGAGTTGGGAGCACGGTATCCGTATCTCGTCTGTTAATTTCTGAAGTGCCATGATAAGCATGAGCGATTCCAGTTGGAGCTAGGGGAGATGAACCCCCCGGAACTCCGTCTTGTCTTGTATCTAAGGGCGAGAAGTCATAGACTACGGTCTGGCTAGGGGGCGGCAGGGGATGCTCCGAGCTAACATGCATCTGCGAAAATTCCAAGGATTCGTTAGATATTTGAGTCAGGTCCGGTGCGCCTGGCAGGATTAGACCGTTTCAGGGCAACCTCATCAGTCATGTCCAATCTTCAGAAACAAGTCGAGTACAAGAATAGAATTCATGGTGCAGGTTCAAATCCCTATATATAAAGAAACGGCTTGATATGGGACGTATGTAGTATGGGCTGCATACTGTCCCAGAGTCTTGCTTACATTAGAATAAGAGTATTCTTGCATTAATAAGTCTTGCATTAGAGTCTAAGTCATAGCATATACTGACACATCAACTATATATACACATTTCTCTTTTCATCAATCTGTTTGCTTTAAGTGGAGAATCGCTGCTAGTCATCAGCCTTAAAGTGTCAGTATATGTACTGATGTCTCCATTTCAATATGTACTGGATTGCAGAAGTACAGGTACAAGATTCAGGAGGACTCAAGGCGAGAGAAGCAAAAGTCGATTTTATTTCCGCTGTAATTTATATTGTTTACTATTGTTTCATTTATTCACTGTTGTAATTTATTTAATAGTTGGAAAGCATCCAAGTGAAATACCAAGTGTTGTTCTTTATTCATTGTACTCTGATGCAATTTTTTGAAAGTTGTAACACTTGGGATTGTAAAGGTATTATTGTAACACTGTTATAATGTATTGCAATTTGTAACATTCGGGCTTGTAATACATTTGTGTTGAATAAAAAGTTTTAAATTTTTCTGTTTTTCTGTGTATTGTGGCTAATTGAAGAAAAGATTCTGGCTTATATCACGGTTTTCCAGTTACCGGAAATTGGAGCGTTACAGTAATATAGAAAAGTTGGAGGCAAATATTGAGGAACTTCGCAGACAATATGAGTATTTACAACCAGGCTTTAGAATGGAGGTATCTGATAAGATTGTAAGTCTCTTTCTTAGCATATCTAAATTTCGGTAATTATTCGACTATTTTTTTATTTTCTTTTAATTGAATAGATATATAGAATGATGTCGGTTGGTTTGAAAGTATGAATTAGTTAATTTGTAGATTTATCATCATTTCATTATATTGTGATTGAAATAGCTAAGAGGTATTTTTAAATTTTTAAGTAATATATAATTTCATGAGTTCCTCGAAATTATTTTAGTCTGTGCAATTTGCACCGGGTAACACTAGTTCATTCATATAAGCTAATGACCCCCGCCAAATTTGGTATAATTAGGTGCCTTAATGAGATACTTTATTTTAGCCTTCAAATTATGTATTTCTCTATGATTATTTAGAGGGTAAATTAGAAAAATACATTACTGAACTTTACCTTTTATACAGAAAACTTCTGTACATTTTTTTTTTGCACAAAAAACCTCTACGAAATATGTTTTCAAAAAACTCAGACAGACGACGTGAGCTTCTGCCATGTTTTTTAACACGTGTATCGCACATGACTTAAATTTGGATATTTTTTCTCCTTGCTGAATAAGCCCACTAATTTATTCTTCTTTTCTTCAAAAATTATTTTTTCCCTAAATCAACCATAATCCCAATCATCCTCCCAACCAAATCAACCCGTCATATTCTTCCACACTCCTCACCTCATTTCAGATCAACCCTTCCCGACCAATACTTAAGAATATTGTGGAGAAGTCTCACCCCGAAAAGCCGAACGACACTAAGAGACCGTCGAGATGGAGGGGCACCGGTCACCCAGGTAGAGTTCCAGAACTTCAAAGAGGATATCTTGCGGGCCCCTAACATTGCCACAAGTCACGGCCACCGTGCACCTAGCCCTCGCAAGCCCCCAAGTCACGATCAGCGTGCACCTAGCCTGCGTTGTACCCTAAGTCATGATCAACGTGCACCTGGCCCTCGTCATCTTACTCTTCATGAAGGAGAATCCCAAGGGTTGATCAGACTTGACCAGAGGGACGACTCGGTCCATTGCCATCTCCGAGATATTGAGAGGCGCCTTAGCAGACTCAACCTAGAAGAAGAACAGCGGGCGAAGAATTTCTACCCGAGCAGGCCCCCTTCTCTAGGGCCATCATGGAAGCTCTGGTCCCTGAGACCTTCAATCCCCCCCCCCCCCCCACTTTGAGTCCTACAATGGGGAGTCAGACCCAACCGATTATATCAAGAGTTTCAAAACTCTCATGATGATTCACCAAGTCTCCGATGCACTCTTCTGCAAAACCTTCCCGGCCACCCTGAAGGGATCTGCAAGAGAATGGTACTCCCGACTATCCCCCGCCTCCATTTTCTCGTTCAACCAGTTTGAGGAGCTCTTCCTCACCCACTTTGTCAGCAGTCGGCGAGCCGAGAAGACGAGAGCGACTTTGTTGGCACTCAATCAGAGGAAGGGCAAGTGCCTGAGAGACTATGTTCGGCTTTTCACCACCGAGGCTCGGTATATTGCCTTTCTCGATCAGTCAGTGGCTTCAGCAGCATTCCAACACAACATCAACCATGCCGAACCTAAAGGCATCCCTCGCCAAGAAGCCACCCGCGACTTCTCAGAACCCCTGCTAAGGAGTGAGAAGTATATCTTGGCAGAAGAAGCCATCCATCCTCATGACCAGAAGGAGTCCCTGTCTGGGAACAAACAGAAGGGTGCAGATGAAGAAGGCACTAAGAAGCTTCAGAAAGACAACAGCAGCCAGCGCCGCCCTCCTCCCCGTTTTGGGAATTTCACCCCTATCAATGCCAGTATCTTGGCTATCCTCATGGAGGACGACAAGGAGGTTCTGCTCCAAGCTCCCCCAAAGATGAATACACCTGGCAAAAAGAGAAACGGAGATAAGTGGTGCCACTTCCACAGGGACCATGGCCACGACATAGACGACTATTAAGCCCTGAAGGACGAGATCAGAGCCCTAATTCAGATAGGGCAACTAGCCAAGTTCGTTAGGGAGGACAGAGTTGATCCTCCTCCACCCTAGGGGGCGAACAAGCGAGCTGAAAGACCTGTTGACTCCCCTGACTCCGAACCTGAAGCAATCCTGCACCTCATCCACGGAGGCCCAATGGGGGGAGAGTCGAACTCCTCCCGAAAATCCTTCATAAGAGAAGTAAACTCAGTATAGAACCATCCTCCGCCCAAAGGCTTCGGGGTCTCTATAAAATTTTCAGATAGAGACTTGGAAGGTGTCTGAATGTCTCATTGTGATGCTCTCGTAATCAGCCTCCACATGGCCAACCACGAAGTGTGCCGAATCCTGGTTGACAATGGCAGCTCTGTCAATATCCTCTTCCTGGGGGCCTTCCAAGGCCTTAAGTTGTCCCGAGACCAGCTCAAACCCGCCGACTACACTCTCCACGGATTCTCTGGGGTGCCGGTGACCATCGAGGGAGTTATCAGTCTTGACGTAACCACTGGCAAGGCCCCAATAACCTGAACATAACCAATGGATTTTATGTTTTTTGATGTAAAGACTGCATAGAATGCCATTCTTGGCCAATTCGTTTTGGCCGCGCTTCACGCCGTACCCTCTGCCTTCCATATCAAGAGGAAGTTCCCTACCTCCGCAGGGGTGGGAGAGGTCAGGGGAAGCCAAGAGACTGCCCGCAAATGTTATATGACTTTAGTAGGAGGACCGGTCCTCTCTCTCAAAACCCTTGAGCTCCCTAGGGGAGTAATAAAGTCATCTCAGATCCGATCGATAAGTTAGAAGAAGTTATTTTTTTTTTCGAGGAAGACCCGACCAGGACGTTCCAAGTGAGAAAAGTCCTCCCCCATCTGGTCAAAGCTGACATCATTCAATGTATAAGAAGGAACCAAGATCTGTTCGCCAGGACCGCTGCCGATATGCCCAGTATCTCGGAAGAACTACTCATGCACCACCTCAGCATAGCTCTCGAAGCAAAACCTGTCCAACAGGTGCATCGCAAGTTTGCATCGGACCATCAACAAGCCATCAAAGAAGAGATAGATAAACTCTTGGCAGCTCGGTTAATCCAAGAGGTTAGTTATTCCGAATGGCTTTCCAACGTCGTCGTAATGGTGAAAAAGGCCAATGGAAAGTGAAAAATTTGTATCGACTTTACAAATCTAAACAAGGCATGTCCGAAAGATCCGTTCCCTCTTACTAGCATCGATGCACTAATCGATGCTACTTCCGATCACGAAATCTTGAGTTTTATGGATGCCTTCTCCGGCTACAATCAGATCAAGATGTTCCGGCCAAATATTCCGAAGACTTCTTTCACGATCGATCAATGCCTATATTATTACCGCATCATGCCCTTCGGGCAAAAGAACGTCGGAGCAACATATCAGTGCCTCCTCAACAAAGTCTTTAAGGAACGATCGGGAGGAACATGGAGGTTTATGTGGATGACATATTGGTGAAAAGCCTCCGGAAGCAGGACTATGTGGTCGACCTTCAGGAAGCCTTCGATACCTTGCGGAGATATAACATGAGGCTCAATCCGTCAAAATGTGCTTTCGGAGTATCGTCTGGCAAATTCCTAGGGTTTATGGTTAGTCAGAGGGGCATCGAGGCCAACCCGGAGAAGATCCAAGCCATATTGAATATGGCTCCCCCGTCCAGTGTCAGGGAAGTACAAAGGCTTACAGGGCGTCTTGCCACCACAGGGCGTTTTCTCTCCAAATCGGGGGGAAAGTGTCTGTAACGCCCTGGATCCCCATTACAGAACATCTGTGACATCACCAGAATCTTTTCCTTCAAATGCATCTCAACACAGTGAATAACCCAAAAATTTAAAAAATTTTATTGCCAAATAGAATCATTACATCAACAATTACAACCCTAATCTTGTTCTTGAATAAGGAATACAAATTACATAAACTTATTACAACTGATTAGAAAAATATTTCAACTCCTTTTGCGAAGCTATCGGCTGTCTTCCAGAATGATGATCGGCTGGTCAGTGGTCACCACCAAAAATTCTGCTAAATGGTCTATCTGCCTCCCTGGGACTTGCCCCTTGGCTTGAGCCTTCTGCTGTGCGACTTTGATATTTCTCGAATGGTAGGCATGTACACTGCCGCCCCACTTGGATGCCCTGCTGGTTTGCCTCTCCTGCCCTCTTGACCCGGTATCCAGTACCTAATTAAGTGGGCACGTCAGTAATTCTACTGACGTAATGCTGATAAGAAAACAAAGATCACCAAGTATCACACCTACAGTTCATCTTGAATGGAAAAGAAACGTGCATCTTGTCTTCCTAGTATTCGTGTAAGCCATGCCCTATGGTCTAATGCATAAAACAGAGTACAGAACAGATACACTTAATCTAATGTCAGCAAGACTCTGGACACACATGCATCCCATACTATATATGCCCCAGATCAAGCCGTTTTTCCAGTTTCAGGGATTCAAACCTTTGCCATGCAATGCATTCTACTATTGTACACTTTCTGTTCCTGATAGTACAACATGATTGAGGAGGTATATAAAAATAAATAATTCGGGGAGCTATCCCGTTGTCACCAATAATTGTTGTATCGGACCATCCTCAAAAGCCGCGACGAACTTACAAATATGCAGCAACATATCCATTGCACAGAAGATCCATTATGATCCGTTTGTGTCCACAAACATAGAACATGACGACCTCGAAGGTCTAAAACCTCCTATCCGCCAGGAAATCGACATCTCATTCTTACCATGGTACTTCAGGAATCAACAGTGCAAGATACGCATAGCAGCACGTATCCCTAATAACAGGAAGAGACAACCCCATAGTTATCACCACCTAGTGCAAACTCTCAGAATGAGTCAGATTATAAGAAATTGCCACTAACACCAATTCGGTCTTCAAGCGAAACAATAAAGAAAACCTAATCAATGCAGTTTACTGAAAACATGTTATTACCCAAATCACACTCGGTGTCGATCAACAATGTCGAGCTTGACTGGTATGTCAAAATAACAATCATCACGGGAATCACATCCGCTGATTCTCAATACCTTCACAGGTCATCTTCCAATAACCCCGGCCTGTGACTCTCAGTGAGTAGTCCAATGGCGCCCAAAAGATGCATTGTAATTGAATGAAGGTAAGCACACACATAACCACCAATTTCTGATCATTGACAGACCCAGGCATCGAGACACCAAACACAAATTGACCATGGCTATCTCCCAACTCACTCATGTCCACCATGAGTACTAAGCACAGGAACTTGTCTTAGTTCCAAATGAAATACTAAAAACATCCTTTGAAACTCAATAGATCATGATCACCACACTGCGGTATGCAGAGGATTCCTTATTAATCATCCAATAAAAGTAGTTCAAAAAATAACAGTAGCTATGTCCCAAGCTACACTCATCAGAATCCAACAAAATCAGGTTTTCTAGAAGGGTAGGAGACTCTATCGCAATCCCCTAGTTGACATCTTCCTCAAATTCTTTAAAGAACTCAAGTCCCCCGAGTTAATACATGTTTGAAGTCAATCAAGACAGCAGGTTGTTGATCTTGTAACGTCCATAACTTCCAACATACAACTCGGGATTGCTTGAAACTAACCATTTTGGAAAGCTAAGACCTTATGCTACAACTCTCCAGTTAACCATTTTCTCAAATTCAATCATCTTGATACTATAAAAAACCTCACACTCTCAGCTATATATTTCTTTATGTGTTTGCTGCAATTTCCCAACATCATAAAAATTTGCTCACTCATCGGAATCACTCGATTCCGAGTTCCATGAAAAGGTGGGAGTGTCTACTGCAACTTCCTAGTTGAACACATCCTCAGATTCGATCAGTAAGATCCTTAAAACATCAATCTCTAACAGATGCACAATAAGGGGAAATTTTGATTTTTCAATAAACAGGGCCTCGACTAGACTGGATCTGCCCCAGTCTTTGAAAAATCATAACTTTTAACCTACAAACTGGAATTAAAAAATTCCGGATGCTTTGGAAAGCTATGACCCCCTAGTGCACATCTCTAGTTGATCAATCTTCCAAATTCTTGACAAATAATTTCAGAACTATACATCTTTACAGACTAGCTAATCTGAACTAGGCTGAACTTTGTCCATTTTGAAATTCAATAATAAATCAACCTTAGGTCCAATGCTCATGAAATTTGAGATTATTAAACCATACATATACCAATCCATTGTGTCCAAAATTTGCATTCAGATTAATCTCACACAATGAGTTATGCTTCCTCAAACATAGCATAAAATTCAGTTGCATTTTCAATAGGGGTTTTTACAACTCCATACTATTTATTTTTGAAACCTCATCAAATGACCTCTAAAAATTCTAAAATTTGAGAATCACCAAATAGACTCATACCACAAGTTACTCTAAAAATTTCATAGTAATATCATAAACACACAAGGAGTTATGGCCATGTGAACTTCAGACCAAAAACAGTCAGCTTTCAGTTACAACTTCCAGACCAGTGCGTTCTACAATTTCTTTGAGGTATCAAACGACCTCAGAAAAATATGAAATTCAAGACTATATTTTTATACAAATACAAGAGTGCCCACAAAAATTTCAGCTCAAAATACCTAGTCCACACCGAGTTAGAAAATCAGAAAGACACAGCAAAATTTTCACAGCCAGCAGCATTTTCAGCTGCTCACTGTCCTGAATTGGACTCGGTGTTTGGGCTACTAAATTTCTTTCAAATGTTATGAAAAAAATTCATGGATGCTCTTCACACATAGAAGAACAAATTCTCCAAATTTGAGCCCCAAATTCCGAACCGTTTGAGAGTAATAAATTCCCAAACTCACCCTCGCAAACATG
This sequence comes from Hemerocallis citrina, assembly GCA_017893485.1. NCBI lineage: Eukaryota > Viridiplantae > Streptophyta > Magnoliopsida > Asparagales > Asphodelaceae > Hemerocallis > Hemerocallis citrina. Next base: position 279,576,632 of record CM030360.1, on the reverse strand, counting down.
CTTCTTAACAAAAGCTTAAGAAAAAAAAATTGTTCTTACCATACAACCATCTTTTTCTTAGCATGCCAGTATTATACATGATAATCAAAATTTCTCTAACTATTCCATATGCTAAAATTCACATACTCATCAAAAACTAAATTTCTAGAGTTAAAGAGAAATCACCCACTTCTTCAAGTTGCAAGAGAACCTCCTTGTAGCTTTGTTTGCTATTCTCCTTGGCTCACTTGCTCCTTTTGTAGAATCTTTGGCCAACTCCTTCTCCTTCTCTACTATTCTTCTCCTCTACCAATACTCAAAGACTTGCTTCTTTTTTTTTTTTTTGAAGCAAAAAAAAAAACAAGAAGATAAGAGATGAGATAATGTGTGGAGTGGGGGATTTTATAGGATGGAGTGCTGGGGTTTTTCTTTTTGGCCAGAAATTGATGGAGGATGGAGGGTGGAGATGGAGTGGTTTGGAGGGTGGAGATGGAGTAGTTTGGTGAGATGAGATGACAACACCACAAGTAGACGCTTCTTGGAAGTTTTCAAGAAACTTCTCATTCTTCATAAGTCAACACACATGGTGAAATATTTCCACCATTGGATATTCATCAAGATCCGAGCCATGATCATATGATGCTAGGGTTCCTAACCCTAGGTCACCATACCCTAGGTTACCATACCCTTAACCTTAACCTTTGTGTATGAATACAATCCATATTCAATTCAAAATCAACTTCAGTTTAAAAATGACCAATATATATAATTTAAAATCTATAAAAATATATGTTTTATAGAAATTATAATTCTCTCACGACAATTGTCTGGTCAAAACAATCGGGACAAATCCACCGTTAAATTGAGAAGATATCCCGAGTTTGTCTCATCGGGTTCAGAACAGCTCATATGTATGAAATTTCTCAATTAAAACTGATGATTATTAGAAAATGTGTAATCGTGTGCAATACTCAGACATGCATGGATTACTACGCAAAAATAGCCATGCACTATTTTGCGGGGTATTACAGTGTCTCCGTTCTTCAAGGCCCTGAGAGGGACGAAAGGCTTTGAGTAGGGACAATCGCAGCAGGAGTCCTTCGACCAACTCAAAGCATACTTGGTCAACCCCCTGCTCCGGAGTAAGCCCAAGCCAGAGGAATTCTCTACCTTTACCTCGCCACATTAGAACAAACCCTCAGTGTCGTCCTAGTGAGGGAAGAAGACAAAGTACATAGGTCAATCTATTATGTAAGTAAGGTCATCCGGGACGCCGAACTCTGCTATACGAATATAGAAAAGATGGCCTACGCACTGGTCATGGCCGCTCGTAAACTCTGCCCATATTTCCAAGCCCACTCGGTGGTCGTTCTTACCGACCAACCCCTCAAGCAAGTGTTGCACATGACTGAAAGCTCGGGGCGCCTTATGAAGTGGTCCATTGAGCTAAGCCAACACGATATCAGCTATTAGCCAAGGACCACTATCAAGGCTCAAGCCCTCGCAGAATTCATAGTGGAAAGCAATATCCCTGACCCGTGCAAGCAAGACGAAGAACCCCCATTCTGGAGCATTTACGTTGATGGATCCTCATGCGCTGAGGAGAGTGGAGCGGGGGTCATTCTCACTGGTCCAGATGAATTCGTTCTCCAGTACTCTCTCCGCATCAAATTCCGAGCGTCGAACAACAAGGCGGAGTATGAAGCACTCATAGCCGATCTATTCCTGGCCCATAAGGCTAGCTCCCAACACGTCAAAGTATTTAGTGACTCCCAGCTTGTGCTGAACCAAGTCTCTAGTGAGTACGAGGGCAGAGATGACCGCATGGTTAAACATCTTGCTAAAGTCAAAGAGCTGCTGACCACTTTCCGAGAAGCAGAAGTCCTACGGATCCCCAGAGAAGAAAACAGGTAGACAGATGCCCTATCCAAGTTAGCTTCTTCTTCTCTCCAAGGTCTCGAGCGCATAGTCTTGATCGAAGTTCTGTTAAGACCTAGCTTTGAAGAAGAAAATCTCGAACTAATGGAAATACATCCCCAACACGCGGGGAAAATTGGATGAAGCCACTGCTCGAATTTCTCGAACAGTGGGACCTCCCCCCAGATCCCAAGGAAGCTAAGAAAGTCAGAGCCAGAGCCAAGCGATCTACGCTCATCGAGGGAGTAATGTACAAGCGCTCCTACTGTAACACCCCGCAAAATTGAGTTATGGTATTTTTGCCTACGGGTGTTACGCACATGTATTTTGTACCGTTACAGGTAATATCCGTAGCGTATTTTAATATAAATATCCTACGTATTTTTTTATTTCGATAAATTATATATTTTCCGTCATCTTAAAATTCATTTTCATCCTATTTCGAACCAACTCAAACATTTATTTTAATGTTTGTGTTTTTACGTACATCACACGTGCTTTCAATATACGTGTCGATTACGTATGTTTTATCGTTACGTGAAATATCCGTAACATTATTAATATACATCTTCTACGTATTTTATATTTTGACTGTTTTTTGTTCTCTCAAATATATTTTTATACGTGCAACACACGTGTTTGCAGTGCACATGTTGATTACTAAAATTTTCTTGAGTCTTAAATATTTTTCCTCTCATTTTTCTAGTAACAATTGTGTGATTTATTTTTAATTAAAATTCATTAGGCCTAAATCCATTTTGTAGCCAACTAAAATTAATTTAAAGCCCATGATTGATTTTGTGTGCACTAAAGTGTATATTTAAAATATAGCTAGTTTGATACACTTGCCATGTGTAACACACACATCTAACCTAATAAAAAATTAATAATAAAATTTGTATGAAGAATTTGCACACATATTAACTACACGTGCACGTGTTTCTTACCATACTTGAGAGGGAGGAGAGAGTGGAATTATGTTAGTGGGTGGTTAATTAGGTTACTTGATAATTAATTAAATCCACATTGAATTAATTAATCCATTTTAAAACCCCTCCCTCATTTTGACTTTCATGAGAAAAGAAACAAAACAAAATTGAAAAAAAATAGAAAGAAAGGAAGGAGAGGCTTGAGGATTGGAGCTGGGAACTCGGCTGGAATTGTGCTTGGAGCATTGGAGCTTTTGTGAGTTCTTACTACTGGGAAATTCTACCCTTGAAATCCCTCGACTCCCTAAAATCCCCCAAATAAGGTGTAGGGGGTGACTTCCACTCTCAGGCCGACGTCGGCTCCACTACCTGCTCCTGCTTCTCCACCGCCACCTCCACCTCAAAATCTATCAAATCCTAGCTCGAACTCCTCTCTTCTGAAGCATCCATCTCCGTTCCCAAATTTTCATGGAAACCTTAGATCCCTGATTTCTTCTCATCCATCCATCCATCCATCCATCCATTTGCTTCCTTTAGCAAATTCTAATTCCCCAATTTCGATAGCTGCAATACCTACGGGTCCTCATCATCAGCTGACCTCGCCATCGACAAGACGAATTCATCCTTGCCATCTTCGTCCTCTCCTCGCCACTCCCCTCAAAGATGCATATGCTCCAATGGCTGAATATTATCCTGGTATTCTTCTTTCTTTTCTTTTTTTGTTGGTGTTTTCAAATAACAGTTTCTTGGTGAAGTAATGTTGTGTATTGGTATTCAAATTAGTGATTAATGAGCATGTGCCGTGCGCACATGAAAAGAGTGCATAAACCCAACAAACAATTGTACCAACAAAACAATCATTTTGAAGTTATAACAGTAAAGATTTACAAGATTTCTAGTACAGTTGCTGAACGTGAACACAACACCCGGTTTAATAGAGCCAGTGTCGACTATAGCCAGAACATCTCCACCTTGTGGACGACCATGATTTTCCCACCTAATAGAGTGAGTCCTTAAACCACACTTCTGTAATTGAACCATCATTAGTTCGCCCCCCCCACCCCATACACCAATATCAAGTCAAATTCAAATAATAGAACTTCAGCTAGTTCTCCTACCTCAATGGGATTTTTTCCCTAAATGATGCACTTTTTGAAAGTATGCACCGAACTGACCTACTCGCTATCTCAAATAGCGAGTTTGGTGAAAAGACCCTCGCAGTTCGAGATAGCGAGTGTAGTTCTATGGTTTTTTTCAAAACTTAGAGAAATCTCGCTAAGATACAAAAATCTAAAGACAGAACTAGACTCGCTATCTCAGATAGCTAGTTTAGTTGTATTTATTTATAGCGAGTGTAGTTGTATTTATTTTTTAAAGAAATTTTGAACATGCAATTTATACCTGAAATGTATATAACTCCACTAGCTATCTGACATAGTGAGTTAATTTGAAGTAGACTCGCTATCCCAGACTCGAGATAGCGAATGTAGTTGTATTAATTTTTTCAGAAAAATTTTGAACATGTAATTTTTACTTGAAATGTATACACCTAAACTCGCTACGGATAGCGAGTTCATTTGAACTACTCGATATCTCGGATAGCGAGTAGGTCAGTCTGATAAATAGTTTTGAAAGTGGGCCAGTTTGGTAAATACTTTCAAAAAGTGGGTCATTTTGAAAAAAATTCCCTCAATGGTTGAACCTCATAGATTTCTAACAGTGACCTGTTTGTGGTTGACAAGTACAACCTCCTGGTAGTAAATTATAAACAAATTATTTATGTGTTTTCAACTTTGTTGCTAGCTGCTACATAATAACTAAAAAGAGGACTCTTATGATGGATGACTGTAAATAGTACCAGGTTACTCACCGTCCATCATGAGATACAAAGCCAGACTTGATCTTCATTGTTGAACTTGGTTCTGTTTCTGCTGTTGGGTCTAACAACAACATCAATTCAGTCCAAATAGGCTGAGAACTTTCATTTAGCTTCAGCTGAGATTACAAAAACAAGAAGTTAAATTAATGAAATCAAACTAGCAGTTCTTGTTCTATTCGAATTTGATATTAACTTATCAAAATAATGGTGAAGTGGATTATATTTAAGCTTATATGAGTACAATAGGATTTAAGGCTTTGTAAATGTTAATTTTCATTTATTATGTCTTAAAAGCTAAAACATAGTTCATAAGTTGTTCAATGGAATGTAGAGCTTCAGTTGTTGTTTATATCAGAGTTTTGGTTCATTTCGAAATGTTTATCAGGAATACTGCGAAAGTCTTTTCTGGTTAAACCTGTGCTGCGTAGGGTCTCAACTACTTGCAAATTGCTGATGCTAACCTCCCTTTGACTGCAGGGAACAGGGTTACCTAAAGAAACTCTTTAGCTGCCCTAAGCTACCATATTTTCCACAAAGAAATTGTCTTAAAGGTATAAAGAATTCTGATTGCTCTTTTGTGACATAAATTACACCTATGCATCATTATGATGCATTTTGTTCATTAACACTTAATTTTCTCTTATTTAATCTAATTGGAAAATTTTAGCTCTATTTTGTAACACTTGACTTGAACCACCTGACATTGTGTTTGTAATGAGGAAAAGGTCTGACTGTATTAGAATGCCACTCTGGTTAGGGAACAGAAAATAATTGAAATGTGGTATTAGTCCTTGTAAAATTATCTTAATATTTGAAAACCCTGAAATTATACTTCCTCTTTGTATCCAAGTTGTCTACAGACCGTCTTTCTTGTTTAATAAATTATATATTTTTATCAGTTACTTCAGAAACTATTGGAAAACTCTTCACATTTACAGACTATCTGCAAATTATATAGTTGCTAAATCTAATAGTTTAGCTTAAATCCGACACAGTCATTAGCCGTTTTAGAGTATTACTGTTCATACTCAGCTATGGTAGACCCAAGTGCAATCATAATAGGAAAGAAGAGCTTACAAGCAATTAATGAACCTGTTCTTCTACATGAGTTCCACATTATTGTGTCCTTTGAGTACATTTGAAGTCTGCAAAATATGAGTACTAAAGCATGTTAGAACCTAGGGATGGCGAACGGGTCGAGTGGGCCGGGCCGGGCCCAACCCGTAAGGGTTGGCATGTACACTTAGCCGGTCCGGGCCGGGTTGCACTCTTATCCGGGCCGGGCCGGGTTGATGTTTCGTTTGGGTGGCCCGCCCAACCCGTGAACCCTTTAGGGTTCAACCCGGGTTGGGCTGGGTCGACTCGCGGGTTGGCCCGTTTAATATTAATATTATTATTATTATTATTATTATTTTTGGTAGCTTAAATTAAAATAATAATAATAATTATAATACTAAGTAAGTAATAATACTAATAAACAATAAAAATCGTAATAATAATAATAAGATTGAAAGAGACAGAGAGTGAAATTGACAACAAATTTTGAAATATTATTCATATGAATTTAAGTTATACAATTTTAACAATTTATAACGAAATGAAGAATTTAATTCACAAATAAGTTTTATACAATAACATATTTTTTATATACAATTTTAATTGAGTACAAGTTTTCTAATTTGACATAACAAGTAAAGCTGTTGTTGTTGTTGTTGTTGTTGTTCTTCGGGCGAGTTGCTCCCACTTGTGGAACTTGATAGTGCTTTTCCTTGCGTCTTATCTTCAGCCTTCAACCAGTCTTCTGTGCAAACGAGCATCTCTAACGCCTCGGGCTTCAACCGATTCCTGTAATCAGATAGAACCCTGCCACTTGTAGAAAATGCACTCTCAGAAGCAACTGTAGAGACAGGTGGAGTTAGTAAATCTTTAGCCATAATTGACAAAATACTAAAAGTGTGTTCATGTTCTTTCCACCATTGTAAAATATCTAGTACAGAAAGAGTAGGCTCAGTATTTTGTTGGTTATACCAATTTAATTCATTTGGTTGATTAGTCATAGGTTTTTTAGATTGAATTTGTTCAAGTAAACTAAATGTTCTATCATCAATTCTACTTTTACCCTTACGTTTAGAACTACCAGAAGAAGAACTAACTACAGAAGTTGTACTATTAGAAGCAAAACGTCTATCATAATAATCATACAAGTTATTTAACGTAGATTCAAATTGAATTAAAAAAGTAGCGCAATCAATTGTTAATTCTACATTTACCTCTAAATATCCAAAAAATATTTCTATCAAATTCTTCGTACCTTCTAATTTGATACGAGGATCCATAACAGTAGCAACACAAATCAACATAGGAGGAGGAAAATAATACTTCAAAATTTTTGTAAATACAGGTTTTACAATGTCACTAATATAGGGATAATTTAACATTTCGTTAAATATTTGCATCATGCTAACTAATTCAATAAAAATGCTACTAGAAGTAGATTCATATGTTTTTGAAAATTTTAAAGTTGCGGTTTTAAAAGGTTCAAAAAATTTCAACAAAGATTCGGCAAAAAACCAATCGGTGGGAGTCATTTCAAAATTGTGCATATTTTTTGCGATACAAAAATCATTTACAACTGCTTTATAATCGGTGACAACATTTAGTAAATCAAAAGTAGAATTCCATCGGTGTCTAACATTCTTTGAAAATTTTCTAAAATGAACATTTCTAACCCTACACCAAGCTTTCCATTCTTGTAAAATGCTTGGACTTAATGCAATGAAATGTACACAATTTCTAATTTTAACTATATATGGATCGGCTATTCTTAATGCATCTTGAACACATAAATTTATAATATGACATGCACATCTAACATGAAAAATATTGTCAGATGGAGGGTTTAATACAGATTTTAAAGTAGTAATTGCTACATTATTGTTAGATGCATTATCAAAACTAATAGCCATAATTTTATCGCGAATATGAAAAACATCACAAATTTCTATAATACGGTTTGCTATTTCAGCGCCACTATGGGGATACGGCAACGCCGCAAGTGATATGATTCTTTTTTGAAGAATCCAATCATTGTCGATCCAATGACAGGTTATTCCCATCGTTGGAATATTGTTGACACCGGTCCAACAATCCGAAGTTAAAGTAACCTTACAAGTTAAACTCCATAAAATTGCAATCAAAGCGTCCTTCATTTCCATGTACACTTTAAAACAATCCGATTTGCAAGTATTTCTCGAAATTCTTTTAAAATGAGGGTTTAAGGCCGTTTGATTAAAATTTTTCAAGTTCCTACTCTCGGGATAGGAAAATGGTAACTCTTCCTTAATGACTAATCAGGCCATTTCCCGACGAACAAGTTCGGGATCATAAGGGTGTCTATCAACTTGATCGGTCCTAGGGTTGATTTTTTGTTGGCCTTGTATTTGATCACGAAGTTCTTTATGATTATGTTGGATGTGCCTACTAATTGTACCGGTGCCGTCACCCCTCTTGAATTTGTATGTTTTACTACATGTTTTACACACTTTCAAACCTATACCCGGAGTATGTTCGTCCGGGATATAATCATAAAACTTATGCCAATCGCTAGTTTCTCCTCTACTTTTCCTACTACGGGGTTGTGTGGTTTCGGTTTGTTGTTGTTGTTGTTCTTCTTCTAATTGTATGTCACCTACAACATCGTCGTGTGTACCCCATTGTTCCATAGTAGGATCAATGTAATCTTGGGCGGGCTCACTAGTTGGGACAATTGGTGGCCTACGTGAAGAGGAGGAATCTTGTCCGCTACGACCGCTACCGTGTGATCTAAACATAATGTAGTAATGTGCTAAAGTATGTAAAAAAAATATACAATGTAGGAGCGGTGAATTGTACAAAAAAAATCTAAAAAATAAGAGGGTTGAGATAGAGAAGTTCAAAAAACGAACAATAATTTTAACTACAACGCAAAAAAAAATTAACGAGAGAGATAGAGATATTTTGATACCGTTCACCGTGGAATACGCGTATGTAAAAAAAACCGTTAAAATAAGAATACAATAGAAAAGATGGAGGAGCGCTTTGCCGATTCCGCAATTGAATAGTTGAGAAGAGGTTGAAGTAGATTTGACGAGGGTTGAAGAAGTATGTAAAAAAAAATATACAATGTAGGAGCGGTGATTTGTACAAAAAAAATCTAAAAAACAAGAGGGTTGAGATAGAGAAGTTCAAAAAGCGAACAATAATTTTAACTACAACGCAAAAAAAAAATTAACGAGAGAGATAGAGATATTTTGATACCGTTCACCGTGGAATACGCGTATGTAAAAAAAACCGTTAAAATAAGAATACAATAGAAAAGATGGAGGAGCGTTTTGCCGATTCCGCAATTGAATAGTTGAGAAGAGGTTGAAGTAGATTTGACGAGGGTTGAAGAGAGTTGAACGTTGAATTTTGATTTCGATACGACCGAAATTTGATCGTGTATATGCCTCCTTGTAGACTTGTTTGATGAATACTACAATTGTTCAAAAATTCTTTACAAATGATGTATAATAGTAGAGAGAGTAAGAGAGTGAGGTGTGATTCTTTATGAAATTTTTGGTGATATTTATAGGCTAAATATGTGGGAAAAAAAAAAACCCCCCCCTCAACGGCTCAAAGAGTCGTTCCAAACGGCTCTGTCCCAGACAGAGCGCAGCAGCAGCGCGCAACGGGAGGAATTTCGACCGTTCGACCCGCGGGTCAACGGTCGACCCGTCACGGGTCGAACGTTCGACCCGTACGGGTCGAACGGGTCGGAACCCGCGGGTCGACCCGCGGGTTGGCGGGTTGAATTCGCGAGTTGGGCCGGGTTCGTGGGCCGGGTTTCGCGAGTTTAATTCGCCTTAATTGCGACCCGGGTCGACCCGGTATTGTTCACCGGGTTCGACCCGAACCCGCCAAGAAGCTAAGCGGGCCGGGTTGGCGGCCGGGTCGCGGGTGGGTCGCCGGTTGACCCGGCCCAGTTGCCATCCCTATTAGAACCCGATTTTATAAATATAAAAATCTCCCAACAGAAATTGCGAAAAACTGAAATACAGGAAATAAAACAGTAAATGAAAGACTTTCCACAGAGTCGAGACTGATAATCTCTCTCCTTAAAGCAGAATTTGCCCCGTAGTGTGACGGTGACTGGCGAATTGCTTTCCAGAATACAACTGTACCTTCTCTGAATAGCAGCACCCTTGCTTCGGAGATTCAGTGAACTGCTGCCTGTGATGTACTCTCAGCTGACACAGAGGAGAAGAAGAAGAGGAAGAAGAATAAAAAAAACTCTGACTGGGTAAAAGACTCTGTCTGGATTTATAGAGGAAAATGGAGACTGGAGACTTTTCAGAGGCCCATTACTCTGTAACAGCAGAGTAATGGAGACTCTTCAGATTCATAACTGGTGAGCCATTACTCTGCTGTTACAGAGTAATGGGTACCAGTTACCGAATCTGAAAAGCCTTATCAGTTCAGTAGGGAAAAAGTTTTTGTCTGGGCAAAAAAAAAAATTTAAACCCGAGCCGAACCGAGGCCAGAGCCTAGCCAGGCGCGCGCGCGCGTGTGTATTTGTCATTTTGGCTAAGTCCTCTCTCACCCCCGGGCCACACTCTTGAGTCCAGTTTTCTAGTATATATACTAGAATTTTTTTTCCCAATTTTCGATATGGGACTATCCTTTTTCTCCAAGTTGCCAAGTTAGTACATTTCAAGTACCCAACTTTGGACCAACATTTCTCATTCATACGGAATTCGTTTTTGGCAAGTGAGTACACTACGGAATAGTACTCGTCGAGAGGATCGCAATCCACTCATTTTTCGATGCCACCGGTGGTCGAAGCCTGCCGGAATCCGGCCTGAAAAACTGCAAAAATTAATTCCAACAAAGCATTCCTCAACAGTGTCGAGTTTTGGTATAATTTAAGCTATTAGTTGCATAGTTATAGTGCAGTTTTAATTAAATGCATAATAATAGCTTTGGACTTGTATATGTGCAAGAAATATAACATAATTAATGTTCTGAGTAAACAATCATGATTAATCAACTCAATTGTACTACTATGTTAAGGGTGATATCAACTGCAATAATTTTTACTTAGGCTAAAACACAAAAAACTACCTGAAATTTCAAGAAAATTCAAAAAGGTAGTCGAGAATACCTGTATTTGATTAAAAAGATTTGCATTTACCCATGAAAACTTTAGGGTAGTTTTTGCTAGAAAAAGAAGAGCTTGTTTTTTGAATTATACTAAAACTTCAAGGAATTGTTTTGTATTTTAGCCTTTTAGTTACTTGTATTGTAATCATTATGTAAGAAAATTTGACTAAGTTGGTTGGAAATTCTTTCTGAATTTTCGAAGTCCATGAAATAGAAAGCTAGAAACCAGTCAAGAAGAGAAGATAAGAAAGACCAATAAAGAAAGGAAAATTAGAATCTTTCCCTAACTCTTTTTTTTAAAAATTTTTTATTTTTAGTAATTATTTTGTGTTTCCTTTATCAAAACTATGCAAGCATGGTTGAAATTTGTAGCAGAGGAAAGAGGACTGGTTTAATTTTATTCTCTTCCCGCATGCATCCTGATCCAAATGCCACTAAGTGCCTGACACGTATGGCCCACAAAAATAGATTAGCTAATTCAGGGGCCCATCTAAATAATTTCAACTCATCTACAGTAAAATTTGAGAGAATCTTACTTGCTGTTAGGATTCCCCAACTGTTTCGGTGGTTGTCCAACTCTAATTATATGATTTTTCTTTGAAGAAACTAATATATATATATATATATATATATATATATAGGGGTAAAAGGGATACGAGCAACTTGCTCATTTAGTAAATAAGCAATTGATTATGTAGTATGTATGTGATACATTGGACAACCAATTCTTTTAATGATTTTCCAATCACATGCATGCCACATCATCAATTGCTCATTTACTAAATGAGCAAGTTGCTCATACCCCTTTTTCCATATATATATATATATATATATATATATATATATATATATATATATATATAGGGGTCGGTTCGGGTGAGAACCAACCCTGGGGTGAGAACCTAAGGGCCTATCCTAGCCATTCATCTGTGTAATCTTAACGGTCAAGATTTTTTAAAATTAAACAATAAGATTAATTAATTTTTGCATTAAGATGTCAATCCCTTTAATTAAGGGATGGGGACTGCGTAATAAAAGGAATAATTATAAATTGCCTTTTTTTGTGTGCGACGGTCAAGGCAAATTTGGTCAAATTGGAGAGAAATAATTTATTCCCGTAAAATATTGGAGAAGATTTTGTTTCCCAAATTAATAGCAACTGCAGAATTATTTAAAAATTGAGTTTCTAAATAATTGCTATGCAGTTGCTATTTTGTTTTGATTTTCTATCTAGTTGTTATGCAACTGCCAATTAATTGCTATTTTGTTTTGAGTTTTTATGCAGTTGATATGCAGTTGCTAATTAACTGCTATGCAGTTGCTATTTATAGTTATTACAGTTGCTATTTATAGTTATTACAGTTGCTATTTACAGTTGCTATTTTTTTTTTGAGTTTTTATGCAGTTGATATGCAGTTGCTATTTATAATTATTATAGTTGCTATTTATAGTTATTACAGTTGCTATTTATAGTTATTACAGTTGCTATTTATAGTATTCCTTCACCAATTTCAGTTGCTATTTATAATTATTTCAGTTGCTATTTATAATTTATACAGTTGCTATTTATAATTATTACAGTTGCTATTCGAGAAGATTTTGTATCCCAACTTAATAGCAACTTCAGAATCATCACCAATTCGTTCCTTCACCAATTCGTTCACTATATAGCAACTGACTGTATTGTAAGTAGATACAATAGCAACTTCAGTTGCTATTTATAATTTTAACTTCAGTTGCTATTTATAGTATTCCTTCACCAATTTCAGTTGCTATTTATAATTATTTCAGTTGCTATTTATAATTTATACAGTTGCTATTTATAATTATTACAGTTGCTATTTATAATTATTTCAGTTGCTATTTATAATTTATACAGTTGCTATTTATAATTATTACAGTTGCTATTCGAGAAGATTTTGTATCCCAACTTAATATCAACTTCAGAATCATCACCAATTCGTTCCTTCACCAATTCGTTCACTATATAGCAACTGACTGTATTGTAAGTGGATAAAAATTTCATATTTAGCAACATTGTACGTAGCAACAAATGTTGTTCATCCTGATGAAGATTGTGGTTCGGCTGAAAATAAAATAAAAAAGACAATATATGTTGCCTAATAATCTGTGATCTACATTCCTTTTAAATAAAATAAAAAAGGCAATATATGTTGCCTAATAATCTGTCGAATATCTTCATTCCTTTTATTATGCGGTCCCCATCCTTTTATTATGCGGTCCCCATCCCTTAATTAAAGGGATTGACATCTTAATGCAAAAATTAATTAATCTAATTAATTATAACGGATTACATCTAGACCGTTAATATTAGTCAAATGAATGGCTGTGATAGGCCCTTAGGTTCTCACCCCAGGGAATGGTTCTCACCCGAACCTTTCTCTCTCTCTCTCTCTCTCTCTCTATATATATATATGGAAAAAGGGGTATGAGCAACTTGCTCATTTAGTAAATGAGCAATTGATTATGTGGCATGCATGTGATACATTGGACAACTAACCCTTTTAAAGATTGTCCAATCACATGTATGCCACATAATCAATTGCTCATTTACTAAATGAGCAAGTTGCTCATATCCCTTTTACCCATATATATATATAGTCCCCTTCGGTTGCACACTACGTGAGCACTCATGAAATAAAGATCCTATGAAAAATTCGAACCGTTCATATTGTTCTATATACCTAAGATAACCTAACAATAAAAAATCAAGTAATTTGAAGTTCATTTGCCCATCCATCATGCTGTTAGAATTTTCAGCCATACAATTTTGTGATGATGTAAATTATGGACAAATGAATTTCAAATTAATTGATTTTTTATTGTTAGGCTATCTAAGGTATATAGAACAATATGAGCGGTTCGGATTTGTCATAGGTGCTCTATTTCGTGAGTGTTCACGGAGTGCTCACCAAAGTAGTGTGCAACCGAAGATTTCTCTCTCTCTCTCTCTCTCTCTATATATATATATATATATATATATATATATAGGGAAAGGATCGGTTGAGCACTCCTCTAGTGCTCACCGCGTGAACACTAGGCCTTCGGGGGTTCATATCGAAAATCCGAACCGTTCACATTGATCTACACATCTAAATTAGTCTAAATATGTAAAATCAAATCATTTGAAATTCATTTGCCCATCCATCATGTGACTATAAAAACAATGATTTTTAGCCATACAATTTTGTAACACTTCAATGAATGCGCAAATGAATTTCAAATGATTTGATTTTACATATTTAGACTAATTTAGATGTGTAGATCAATGTGAACGGTTCGGATTTTCGATATGAACGCCCGAAGGCCTAGTGTTCACGCGGTGAGCACTAGAGGAGTGCTCAACCATCCTTTCCCTATATATATATATATATATATATATATATATATATATATATATATATATATATATATAACATTGGACAACTAACCCTTTTAATGATTTTCCAATCATATGTATGTCACATCATCAATTGCTTATTTACTAAAAGAGCAAGTAACTTAATAGGGAGCCACATGATCTCTCTCACCATCGTGAACGGTGGATACATATCCCCCACTCGAGCGGGGTTATTTTAGTCTAATTCCCCAATAAAAAGAAAACACCCAGCCCCCTTCCGTCTCTTCTTCTTCTTCTCTCTCTCTCATTCCGTTCTCTTCTTCTCTCTTTCCTCTACCAATTCTATCAGTTCTCAAATCTGAAACCCGAGCCACCGAGCCTCTCGATCCCTTCTTTCGTCACATAATCTCTCTTCGACTCCCTACCTCCACCTTCTCCACCCTTGACTCACCACCATCGAAACCCCTCCTGGCAGATCTCTCTCTCTCTCTCCCTCTCTGAAACCTAACCTCCCAGCTCATCAAACCTGACCTTCCATCTCCCCCAAACTCTCCCGACGACTACCTCCGAATACAATCTATGAGTAGTGATGCGGTTTATTTCTGGGAGACGTGTGGATGCACCAGGTGTGAGTTCGGACTCGATTTGTATTGAAGGAGAATGCTGCTCGTCTGCCGACCTTCGGTTGACCTTCTGGAACCTACGATGAGCTCGGAATGATGTTGAAGTCTGGGCTCGGATCAGAGGGGTCGAATCCGAGGTCTTGTGTACCTGCAGACGGTCCTGAAACACCGGGGTTTATCCCGGTGGTGGACCCTCCGACGATCTAGTCAGTCTCTGTGAGAGAGTAGCAATAACTAGGTATATTTAAGTGGCAAAAGATTGATTACCTCAAAAGGTGGGTGTGGGTCTAGTATTTATAGAGAATTCCAACCGGGTTTGGTTCCCCTTGGGGACCGGGTCTGGATCCGAAAGCCCGTGGGCCTGACGTGGCAGAAGGCCCAGGGGGTTTAGGGCAGACGTGGCAATACCAGGAGTGGTATAGGGCTGACGTGGCGAAACCCTTGGTGGTATTTGGAGCTGACGTGGCTGATCGTGGGTCTCCTGTGCTTCTGGGGGGATCGGAGGGCCTAGGCTGCGCCAGGTCATCCTTCTGCTTCGCCAGAGAGGGGGGACGGCCTGTGGGACTGTCACGGATCGGACTCCGAGGACTACTGAGGCTCGTCGGTATGAGGAGACCAGTACTGTGAGGGCAAACATGAGGTTCGGCGCCGACCCTGAAGTGGTTCGGAGCCGAACTAGATTGCTATTTTTACCTTTTTGAGTGAGAATTGTATTGGGCCCTGGTTGGGCCTCAGGCCATTTTTACCCTATCACACAAGCCCCCCACTCCTGCGGGGGTGCGGGAGCAAGCCTTGGAGGAGTGCTCATGGTTGTGGAAAATGGGAGGGCGAATCACAGGGCCTTCTTGGTGGGGTTGCCCTGAGGTTTTGACCGGACCTCGAGCTTGTCGAGGGTTTATGGGTAGGTGGAGGCGATGGCGAACCGTTGTATCTTCCGGAGAAGAGTACCCTGGTGTTTGACAGAACCTCGAGAGGACGAGGGATTATGTGTCGACAAGGGTGATGGCGAGCCGTTGTTTCTTCCTGAGAAGAGTACCCTGGTGCCAGACCGAACCTCGAGATGAGGGGGAATTATGAGCTGGTAAGGGTGATGGCCAGCCGGTGGATCTTCCGAAGAAGAGTACCCGGGTGCCAGACCGGACCTCGAGCTGGCGAGGGATTATGGGTCGGTAAGGGTGAAGGCGAGCCGTTGTTTCTTCCTGAGAAGAGTACCCTGGTGCCAGACCGAACCTCGAGACGAGGAGGGATTACGGGTTGGTAAGAGTGATGGCGAGCCGGTGGATCTTCCGAAGAAGAGTACCCAGGTGCCAGACCGGACCTCGAGCTGGCGAGGGATTATGGGTCGGTAAGGGTGATGGCGAGCCGTTGTTTCTTCCTGAGAAGAGTACCCTGGTGCCAGACCGAACCTCGAGACGAGGAGGGATTACGGGTTGGTAAGAGTGATGGCGAGCCGGTGGATCTTCCGAAGAAGAGTACCCAGGTGCCAGACCGGACCTCGAGCTGGCGAGGGATTATGGGTCGGTAAGGGTGATGGCGAGCTGTTGAGCCTTCCTGAGAAGACTACCCTGGTGCCAGACCGAACCTCGAGATGAGGAGGGATTATGGGTCGGTGAGGGTGATGGCGAGCCGTTGAGCCTTCCTGAGAAGACTACCCTGGTGCCAGACCTGACCTCGAGCTTGGCGAGGGATTACGGGTCGGCAAGGACGATGGCGAGCCGTGGAGCCTTTGTGAGGAGACTACCCTGGTGCCTGACCTGACCTCGAGCTTGGCGAGGGATTACGGGTCGGCAAGGGCGATGGTGAGCCGTGGAGCCTTCGTGAGAAGACTACCCTGGTGCTGGACCGACCTCGAGCTGGCGAGGGACTTATGGGCCAACAGGGGGGATGGCGAGACGTTGAGCCTTCCTGAGAAGACTACCCTGCTCAACAGTCCCAAGACACAACGGTTCGCCCACAATCTGGCCGGCCCATAACCCCTGTCGTCTTCGCGGAGCATTGGGGGCGCCCTGGGATCTGTGCGAGGTTCCCATTTCCTAGGTGCTTTAATGGCGCCGCCTAATAAATGTATGGCGCATGGTCTTCCGTCGTTTGGTTTTTCCCATGTCATAAAGGCCGGCCCCTGGGGGGAGGCTATAAGTACCCCCCCCTTTTTTCGTAGTGGTTCAGATCAAAGCAAGGGTGGTCTATTTGGCCCTCAAAGGTGTCTGCTCCGGCGGACGCCTGTCTCTTGATAATTTTTACCCCCGGTTGTGTCGGAGAGGTGGTTTCTCTGTCGCCCGGATCTTCTCTTGGATCTGATAGCCCTGACGTGGCAGCCAGATCCAGGGGGGATCAGGGCGAGAGGGATAACGACCGAACTTCGAGGGGTGAGCTGTTTGCAACTGTGAAGGTTCTATCCTTCCGGAAGAGATGAAGGGCATTCCAGGCCAGTTGTTTGCAACTGTGAAGGTTCCGTTGCCGGAGCAGGCTGAACCTTTGCAGTTGCATCAACTGGCTCGGAATGGTGCACTTCTCTCGACCTCTGGGTGTTGATCTGTTTTCGACCGGGGTGCTCACCGAGGGCGGCGTCTTGAAGCTTTGAGCCTTGGATGGATGAGTCGTTCTCCGATTGGAGGTTGACTACTCTGCATCCCAATAGGGCTCTAGGTTGTGGCGGTTTCTGTCTCACCCTTGAACAGTTCGGGTCTTCGGCCGACGACGCTGTAAGCCCCGAGCTGCTCACGGGTGAAAGGAGAACCGACCCAGTCTCGGAGCCCGGGGCGTCTGTCTAAGGACGGCGCCTTAAATCTTAAATAAAAATGTTCCCTCCTCCGAATACTTCTTCCGAGCTGACCTCCTCGTCTGGCTGCCAGTCTGTCATTGGATGATGTCAGCAGCGCACGTTTTGAGGACGTGGCGCGAATTCCCAGGCGGCAGTTGCATGTCAAATAGGTGAACAGTACTCGCGGAAATCGAGGAGTCGCTTTTATCTCCTATAAATATTGTAACGCCCCGAATTTCAAATAAGGACAAACTCGGGATTTCACAGGATCTTTACTTCACTTCGTACAATTTTACAAGGAATTTTATCTGTAAAGTAATACAACTGGGATCACTTACTTTTGAATAGACAAAGACAATAAAACAAAATATGATCCTTCAAGGTATCATCAGGTACTCATTATGATAATAAAATTATCCCATTTTGTTACATATAGTTGATGCTATCCGTGTAAATATACAAAGACAATAAAACAAAATAAGCATGATGATAAAATTCGGGCTGTAGTTATTATAATAATATTTTCAATAAATTCTGTACTTTGTTTCTTAATTAATAATAACACTTCTACAAATTGAAGTACATTAAAAAAAAACATGAATTTTATCTTCTAATTATCACATCAAATTTATACTACTCATTAATCATAATAGCATGCTAATGTATGACAAATAATCAATCAATTCTTTTTCTCATTAACCCCTAACATGACTTAATTTATTAATCATACATGAATTACTTATCATTCTCATCTCATACCATAGCATAGATCATATAAGAAATTCCATACTACTCATTATTCATTACTTAGCATACATTATTCTAAAATTAGAAAGTATAGGATCACCCACCTTATGTTTGAAGGTTGAAAACTACAAGTGAATGGCTCCTTCTTGCTCCTAGCAACTCCTAGTCCTCTTCTCCTCCTAGCAAATGCTCCAAGCGAGAGAACCTCCAAGCACAATATCTTTCTTACTCTCTTTCTTTTTCTTCCTTTCTTTCTTTTTCTTACACTTATTTCTTTCTCTCTTGCTTCTCTTTTCTTTCTCTTATTTTTCTCTCTTTCTTCTATTTTCTATTGCTTGATTTGCTTTTTGGTGTCAAGAATGAGAAGAGAAATGGTGGCTATTTATAGGATTTTGCTAGGGACTATATTGCAAAATCTCCCACCTAATAACTTCTCATTTTAATTCTTACAACTCTCCACTTTCCTAACTCCTAAAACCCCCATCTCTTCATCTCCCCACTCTCCACTAACTTAATCTCTCCATTATTCTACCACCTAGCCCACAAAATAGTCCAAATACATTTGTGTGTGCATGCACACATGCACAAACAAATATGAATACATTTCTATAACTCAAAAATGTGTACTAATATTGTAACTTGTCATGTATTGGTACATGTTCAACCTAATTTAAGTTATAATTAGTGGGCTTGAATCATGGGCCTTCATTTAACTAATTTAATTTATTTAATTATCTAGTGGGCTTGCTACATGGGCTCATTTTATTCAACTAATTTAATTATCCTAGTGGGCTCTCTTTTTAATTAGTCTATTGGGCTAGAATTTAACTTTAAGTCCATGGATCAAAAGAAAGGCTAAATAAAACTAATGCATGCTAAAAATAGTAAAATGAGAGTAGCAAAATGAGAATAAAAATTTGCACGTGCACCATACGTGCAAAAATTGAAAAATGCATTTTAATCAAAACAAGGGAAAAATAAATTTTCGTTTTATAAAATAGATTTAAATACATAAGAATAAATAATTTAAACCTATAGAGAATATTATACATGGTGGTGGAAACACGTGCATCAAAAACACGTAAAAAGCACGTAAATCCCAAGGATTGAAATATTATATTTTAGTTGACTGAAATCAATACGGAAAATGTATAAATAGTACGAATCCAAAATATGTAATGAAATACATTACAAAATATACGTGCGTAACACCCAGGGGCAAAATTGTAATTTCAATTTTGCGGGGTGTTACACTCTCCCCCCCTTAGAGTAGTTCCGTCCCCGGAACTCGCTAGGGTAAAGATTGTATTTTGTACATGCCAAAGAAAATATTTGTATTTAGAAAACTGCAACTTTAAGAAAAATAAATGTAGTATGCGCAACAAGGTAAAACGAGACAAACTCTTTATAAGAAAACTATGAATATTAAGATGTTACTAGACGGAACAAGAAAATTAGGAAAATGGTATAAGAACTTAAATGTGACAAGAGATAGAATAGTTTGAGAGAAATTTTCGTACACAAATAGTATTAGGTAAGCTATTGGATAAAAGAGAAAAGTCAATTATGTCGTTAATTTCGAAATAGTTCGGAAAACAATGTGGTGAAGAAAACATGGTCAATAGGTAATTTAGAAAAATTTATCAATATAATAAACGGTAGAAAATTCGCAAGATTTGCAATTTAAAACATGACCATTGAATAAGATTTTGGAAAAATAAATTGGGAATAAGACTTTGTTGAAAACATAAAATGACTTTGTATATCAATTAATAAAATAGTTTGTAAGGGAACTATAATAATTATACACACAATTTGAAAAAAAATAGAAAGCATACGTTGAAATACTTTGTGAATATACAAAATTTTGTAGTGATGAAAATATTTTATAACATTAAGACAAAATAGTGTAAAGCACATACACGAGATGAAAACATAATTGGAAACAATAACTATATAGTGTAGCAAATTAGGACAATAGACGTAAACAGGTATGTGCAAAAATATTAATGTAGTAATTAGATGAGGGTAAAATGACATGTATAATAAGAATATTGAAATATATGATATATATATAGAGATCATCGGAAAAATATAAGTAACAACTAAGAATGTAAAGACAGTTAAAATTTGAGAAAGGATATTGTATAAATAGTGAGTATATGCAGTACATTAAAGATGTGTAAAACTATAAAAGTATTGAATAGCGATTAATAGAAAAATGAATTTATCAAAACAAATATGAAATAATAGTACCGAATGTAAACAAACAAAACAATAGTAGGTCACATTTATATAGGTAGAAAAAATTTCAATCTTGTTAAGAACATATAGAATAAGATACTATAGTACCTTCAAAATCATATAAAATGAGTGCTCATAAGAAAATTTCATAAGAAAAAAACCAAAATAATAAATGAAGAAAATAATTGTTGAAATATTAATTTAATAAACGACAACTTGACAAAATACGTAAAGTAAGAGTAGATATAAACGGGTAAACATAAAGTGACACAAATATATGAAAGACGAAATTTTAATTTTGAAAAATAAGTTTAAATTATCAAGACTAAGGAAAATGAATGTTCAAATGATTTAATAGCATAGGAAAATATTTATTTGAAAAATATGGAGAAAGTACCATGATAATGATCTACAAAAATAATTTGAGAGGGAAGTGTGTAAGGTATCATGAATGACGGTCCAAGCCAACCATGCTTCCACTGCGCCACTCTGATATCCAGGGAAAATGTGCTCGCATACACTCTCATATTAATGTATACAAGGAGAACATCATGATGACTCCAGCCATCCAAAAGAGAGAGAAAAACATCAGTGCATAGAGCAACACAAATGTAAATCACTTACATTTAAATCTCTATAGACTGAAACTCACACTCTAGTGTCTGCAGGAATAACATTGTAACTACTCAATAAGGTGTCATGGGTTCTAGACTATAGTTAATGATCTTACTACTCTTCCTAAACAAATCTTTAGTCTATTAAGTTCCGATTTACTTGGGTTAGCCGTAAGAGTCGGTTCCCAGCTAGCGGTGGTCCGAAGACGCTTAAGTACCGTGTCGCTTAGGGTTGTTTACACCCGGTTGACAGAAGGACTCTCTTGGCTTGTTCCCAAATTTATCGTCACTTTTTATCATTCCTTATAAACTTGTACTACTTGTGAAGCATGCTCTGATACCATCTGTAACGCCCCGAATTTCAAATAAGGACAAACTCGGGATTTCACAGGATCTTTACTTCACTTCGTACAATTTTACAAGGAATTTTATCTGTAAAGTAATACAACTGGGATCACTTACTTTTGAATAGACAAAGACAATAAAACAAAATATGATCCTTCAAGGTATCATCAGGTACTCATTATGATAATAAAATTATCCCATTTTGTTACATATAGTTGATGCTATCCGTGTAAATATACAAAGACAATAAAACAAAATAAGCATGATGATAAAATTCGGGCTGTAGTTATTATAATAATATTTTCAATAAATTCTGTACTTTGTTTCTTAATTAATAATAACACTTCTACAAATTGAAGTACATTAAAAAAAAACATGAATTTTATCTTCTAATTATCACATCAAATTTATACTACTCATTAATCATAATAGCATGCTAATGTATGACAAATAATCAATCAATTCTTTTTCTCATTAACCCCTAACATGACTTAATTTATTAATCATACATGAATTACTTATCATTCTCATCTCATACCATAGCATAGATCATATAAGAAATTCCATACTACTCATTATTCATTACTTAGCATACATTATTCTAAAATTAGAAAGTATAGGATCACCCACCTTATGTTTGAAGGTTGAAAACTACAAGTGAATGGCTCCTTCTTGCTCCTAGCAACTCCTAGTCCTCTTCTCCTCCTAGCAAATGCTCCAAGCGAGAGAACCTCCAAGCACAATATCTTTCTTACTCTCTTTCTTTTTCTTCCTTTCTTTCTTTTTCTTACACTTATTTCTTTCTCTCTTGCTTCTCTTTTCTTTCTCTTATTTTTCTCTCTTTCTTCTATTTTCTATTGCTTGATTTGCTTTTTGGTGTCAAGAATGAGAAGAGAAATGGTGGCTATTTATAGGATTTTGCTAGGGACTATATTGCAAAATCTCCCACCTAATAACTTCTCATTTTAATTCTTACAACTCTCCACTTTCCTAACTCCTAAAACCCCCATCTCTTCATCTCCCCACTCTCCACTAACTTAATCTCTCCATTATTCTACCACCTAGCCCACAAAATAGTCCAAATACATTTGTGTGTGCATGCACACATGCACAAACAAATATGAATACATTTCTATAACTCAAAAATGTGTACTAATATTGTAACTTGTCATGTATTGGTACATGTTCAACCTAATTTAAGTTATAATTAGTGGGCTTGAATCATGGGCCTTCATTTAACTAATTTAATTTATTTAATTATCTAGTGGGCTTGCTACATGGGCTCATTTTATTCAACTAATTTAATTATCCTAGTGGGCTCTCTTTTTAATTAGTCTATTGGGCTAGAATTTAACTTTAAGTCCATGGATCAAAAGAAAGGCTAAATAAAACTAATGCATGCTAAAAATAGTAAAATGAGAGTAGCAAAATGAGAATAAAAATTTGCACGTGCACCATACGTGCAAAAATTGAAAAATGCATTTTAATCAAAACAAGGGGAAAATAAATTTTCGTTTTATAAAATAGATTTAAATACATAAGAATAAATAATTTAAACCTATAGAGAATATTATACATGGTGGTGGAAACACGTGCATCAAAAACACGTAAAAAGCACGTAAATCCCAAGGATTGAAATATTATATTTTAGTTGACTGAAATCAATACGGAAAATGTATAAATAGTACGAATCCAAAATATGTAATGAAATACATTACAAAATATACGTGCGTAACACCCAGGGGCAAAATTGTAATTTCAATTTTGCGGGGTGTTACAAATATTCCCCCCTCTCCCCCATCAGTCCACTCCTTTCTTGCTGTTTTCTTTTTCAAAAATTTCTCAACACTTCAGCGCTCATCTTTGCAGCTTGCTGTACTAGGCTTGCCCTTCCAAAGTAACCCCAGGTGAGTTGGTAAGTCTGCTTAGTTTAGGCATAGATGGACAGGGCTCAGTCTGGCTCGTCAGCGTCGACGTCTAGGGGGAAAGTGAAGCCTATCTCTGAATCGACGTCCTGGGAGGAGCCCGTACTCGAGGAGGAGTCAGTGTACGTTGATGAGTCTTCTGATACGGTTTCGTGGGAGGAACCAGTAGGTGAGGAGGAGGTATATGGTGCGAGGTTGTTGCGCTCTCGTCGTCCCTTCGTGGTGGAGAGCAGCGAGTCGGAGGAAGCGAATGATGGTTCGGACGACGTCCGTGTTTTGGAGTTGGCTTCCGAGGGAGAGAGAGGCGAGGGCGGCATTGTAAGGAGATCCACAGTTCAGGGGGCAGGTCCGAGTTCCATGCTGACTGGTCGGGGGCCCTTGTTCACTCCCTCGCCGGAGCGAACCAAGAAGAGGAAGAAGGCTCCGAGGAAGGTAGGATTGAGGACTGGTGGTTCGAGCCAGGGGTCTGTCTACCGCAACTTGTGGACAGGTTCGCCCGTGCAGCCGAAGCATTTCCGTCAATATCCCGACGACCTATCCGACAAGGAGCTCTTTGGTGTGCAGGCCTCTTCGCCGAGTCGGACGAGGGTGTTGATGGACGCAATTCTGACCGTCTTGGATGGCGGGGACTTGGAGGTTTTGCAGCTGGCGTACCACATAGGTCCTAGTTACGAATTGATGCTGCCGAGCTCTACTCTTCGCCCAACCGATCCCCTATCTGCTTGGTATTGTGTCTTCCCCGTGGACGCGTTCATTTCTGGACTGAGGCTGCCAGTCCATCCGTTTGTTCGGGAAGTGTTGAACTGGGCCTCCCTAGCACCGATGCAGTATGGGCCGAACTCTTGGAAGCAGATAATCTGTTTTGTACTGATGTGCGAGGAACAACAGGTACCCCTGCGGTTGAACGTGTTCCGAGCGATGCTGATGATTAGTTCGGCGGCCGAGGGTGTTTACTATATCTCCCCCCAGAGTAGGAGGAAGGTTGTTCATAGCCACCCGGACTCCATCAAGGATTGGAAGAAAAAATATCTGGTGATTCGGAGTGAAGAGCCCTGGGACATTCTGACTCGATGGAACTACTCCAAGCCGAGTTATCCTGCGCCGGGGCCGGGGGATCTGACGGTCGAGGAGTGGGGGTTTGTCGAGCGCCTCCGTTTGTCCCCTAGTATCAATTGGACGAAGGTGACGGAGGTTCACCTGGCGAGCGTTGGACTGAGCCCAGCTGTTCTGCGTGTGTAGTCGTTTCTTTTCTCTCGATCCTTTCGTACTTTCTTGCTCATTGCTCTTAATGGTTTTTTCTGTAGATATGGATGAGGCATCGATCAAAGCAAGGAGGCTCGCCATGAAGAAGGAAAATGCCGAGAAGAAGAAGGGGGAGGCGGCGAAGAGGCCGAGGGAGCCGCCCCTTGTTATCTCGGAGGTACCGCTCGAGCCGAGGGTTAAGAGGACTCGTTCGGAGACGAGCAAGGGGGCTGCCCCTTCGAGGGGTAAGGGCCCAGCGAGGGCATCCGATCTTGATAAGGGAAAAGGTCCCTTGGTAGAGGTTGAGGAGGAGGACCCGGTGGTGGAGTTGTTGCGGCAACGGTGGGCGCCGGACTGGTCGGTTCGGATGGGCGACTGTCTGACCGAGGAAGCCCAGGCCGTAGAGGTGGTGGAGAAGCTGGCGACGCCTCGCGATCACCAGATGATGGAGAGCGAGCCCGTGGAGGTGGCGTTTATGCGCCTGGCGCAGGCCACCGTGTTGGTAAGCTTGTCGACCTCCTCTTTTCTGTTTAGTCTTGCTTCAGGAGTTTTCTTCTTATCTGTGTCTTTCGGTCGCAGGCTTGCATGCAGGGAGCTAATGTGAAGAACCTCTACGAAGCGTCCCTGTCACAAGAACGTGCTCGGGCGGACAAGAGCGAGCGAGAGATGAAGGAGATGCGGATCGAGCTCGAAGGTTCGCATCAGAGGGAGCAGCAGATGAAGCTGGAGCTCGAGGCCAAGGACACCGAGTGGGGGAAGAGGGTGGCCTCCTTGAAGAGGAAGTTCGCCAAGGAGAAGGGGGAGTTGACAGCTGCGTTCGCCAAGGAGAGGAAAGAGCCGACGGATGCGGGTCAGCGGATGGTGATAGCCGCCCAGGATGAGTGCTACGCGAAGGCCCTCAGTCATGTGAGGCATTTCTATCCGACCGTCAACCTGTCGAACTTTGAGTACGACATGGAGGTTGACGGGACCCCGAAGACTCCTGCCGAAGAGGGGCCCGTTGACAACCCGGCCGTCGATCCTCCTGCGAACCCGATCGATGACGAGGTGGGAAATCGAGTTGTATAGTTTTGTCTTTCTTTCTTCTTCCCTCCTTTCGATTGTATTTGCCTCTCGCGGACTGGCCACCGCCTTTTTGTAAGAAGCAGCACCATTTTTGTATATATAAAAAAAAAGTAACTCTGACTTGTCAAGTGTTTTGACGCCGGTCGTTTCCGGATCTCCTTGCTTATGTGCTTCGAGTTGGCTCTCTTTGTAGGTTGTGGCTTCCCTTCCCGAGGTGGACCCCCGTCGTTCCGACGTGGCGTGGCCCCGGAGCAAGATGGAGGCATTGGAGGCCACTTTGGCTTGGTATCGTGAGAGGGCCCGCACCGTCGAGGCGGTCCTTTAGCTATTACAGGAACATGTCCGAAGCCCTTGGTGAAGAGGCAAGCCGTCTGAGGAGGGTGATGGTGGAACGGGAACTCGTAGGCGTCGAACCTGGATATGCTATGTCGAGTTCCTCGGGGCAGAGGCCCTCCTCTGAGAAGCGACTTCGCGATGTGCTAGTGGAGAAGGAGGTGGGGATACACCTCTACCGGTCGATGCTGGGTGCCTCGAGACTTTCCTCGGGTGGTCAGTGAGCAGGGGGGGTACCCATTGTGGTGTTGCTAACGGAACGTATGCGGCCCACCGATGCCCAGAGTTCCGTGGTCGGTATATCAATCGTGGCCGAACCAAAGGACCCTTACGCCAAGGAGAGAGTTCCCAGTTGTTCGTTTGGAGTGATCCCGCCGTTCGTCGGACCAGAGGGGCCTTGAGAGGGCGGCCTCCTGCCGTTCGAGATGAGGGGAGTATTTCTGTAACGGTCTTTGTTTGTTTCCTCTTAACCTAATAAAGGAACATGAATAAGGAATTCATTTCACTCTTTGCCCCGGTTGATAGCACACGAAATGATGAAGGGGATGTGGCTCGGCCTTATCGTTTCGTGAGGAATCGGAGTGGGGTGAGGTGGAGTCTTGGGTGTCGATCCCCTAACCTGGTATTAGGTCGGATCTGCCGAGGCGTTTGGAGTATGATACAACGAGATTTCCTTAGTATAAGATAGGGGGGGGGGGGGGCGCTAAAACGGTCCTTTACAAAGGAAAGCTTTACAAAAGGTTCACTTCTAGCTAAGTTAAAGTCTATGCTCGTTCTTCGCAGGAATTCACTGGGTGCTTGGCGTCAAGGGGGAACCTCTCCGGCTCGACGGCAGGTCCGGGGGTAGGGCCGTCCTTCTCTGGTTTGAATATGACGGCGTCGAGGGGGAACATTCCTCCCCCGACGGTGGTCATGTAGCATGATCGCGCTGCTTCTTGGCTGCCTCGGACGAGGCCGACCCCTTGTGGGGTGGGAAATTTGAGCTTCAGATGGTACGCCGAAGGCACTGCTTGGAGGGAGCATAACCCGGGTCGGCCGAGTATGGCGTTGTAAGCCGTCTTGACGTTGGTCACCATGAAGTCCATAGACTCGGTCCTCTTGACGGGAGCCGATCCTGCGGTAACGTCGAGGGTGACAATCCCTTCTAACACGACAGGGACGCCGGAGAACCCATGCAAGGTGTATCCGGCCGGCTTGAGCTTGCCTCTAGGTAACTTCAGATTCTCGAAGGCTTCGAGGAAAAGAATGTTCACCGAACTGCCGTTGTTGATGAGGATTCGGCGAACTTCACAATTAGCCATGTGGAGGCTAATGACGAGGTCATCGCAGTGGGGGAGGCGAACGCCTTCGAGGTCCTCCCCTGAGAATGAGACTGGCGTGGGTTGTAGCTTGGGAGAGGGGTTGCCTTGGACAGCATTCACCTCTCGGATGAAGGCTTTTCGGGAAGTATTCGATTCCCCTCCCATTGGCCCTCCATGGACACAATGCAAGATAAATGGTGTGTCCGCGGCTCCCTCGGACTCGGGATCCCGACCCTGGATGCGGTTCGGAGTAGGGTTCGGGGGCGAGTGTCTCCGGCTCCTAGTATCTCGTCGATCCCGCGGGACTTCTCGGGTGAATTCTCGGAGGTATCCCCTGGAGATGAGTTCCTCAATCTCGTCTTTCAGGGCCCGGCATTGATCTGTGTCGTGTCCGTGGTCTCGGTGGAAGCGGCAGTAGAAGCGCTGATCTCGGTTCTTGCCGTTGTTAGGTCGGGGAGGTAGTCGAACAATGCCCTTGTCTTCGATTTCCAAGAGGATGGCGGATACGTTATGCGTCAAGGGAGTGTACCTCTCGAAGCGGGGGACCGGCAGGACCTTCTTCATGGCCCCCGGGTCCCTTGGAGCTTTCTTTGATGGTTCGACTTCTTCGGTCTTCCGCTTTCCCTTCCCGGTGGCATCCCTGGCATCTTCGGGGTTAAGGGCCTCTTCTGCCCTAATGTATTTCTCGACCCTATTGAGGAGGTCGGGAAAGTCGACGGGGGGTTTCTTCGCCAGAGAAGCCTTCAGCTGTCCATGATGGACGTTGTGTCGGAATGCCGCTGAAGCGACGCCCGGGTCGAGGGAGGAGACCGACCTTGCCTCAGCGGTAAATCTCCGGACGAACACTCTGAGTGATTCCCCCTCTATCTGTCTGAGCCCAAGTAATGAGGCGCTGGTCCTTTCGGCCTTCCGGCTAGTGACAAAGTGGGCGAGAAAATTGCCCTCGAGTTGGTCGAAGGAGTAAATGGAGCCGGGGGCGAGCTTCGAGAACCACTCACGAGCTGGACCCCGAAGGGTGGCAGGGAAGGCTCGGCATAGTAGGGGATCCGAGGCGCTGTGAATCATCATGAGGGTTTTGAAACCCTCCATGTGATCAGCAGGATCTCCCTCGCCGTCGTAGGTCTCGAATTGAGGGGGTCGGAAATTCCTGAGTATTTCCGCTTGGAGGATGGGGGCAGAGAAGGGAGGACGGACAGGTCTGTACCCCTGAGCCGCTCTTTGGCTGCCGTCCCCTATGTGATCGAGGCGATCCTCCATTTCTTGTAGGCGCCTTAGGAGTACGCCATCGTCCTCTGGCTGGATTGTTGATGGGCGGGACCCGCTGGCTTCGGCGTCCGACCCTGTTTGGGAATGGAGGGTTTCTTCCCTGGGGGCCCGTCGGAGAGCTCCCAGAATTTCTCTTCGGAAGTCTTGGAACTCCTTGTGAGTGACGGGGGCTCCCTCGACCCGGTTTGGTCGGTCCGAGGGTTGTCTTCCGACTCGGCTGAGCGCGGGTCTTCGTCCCTCGGGCGGCGGTCTTGGACGGTTCGGGGCCGGGTTGGAAGCGGCCCTTCCCCTGTTGCGGGTAATCTTGCGGTTGAGGATTATCCCCCGGAGGTCGGGCTGGACTGGCTGGGTGACGCTCCTTTGGGACTCTTGAGGGGGAGCCCTGTGTTTTGAAGTGCGTGGCCCGACGTTAGCATTTGGTGGGGGCGAGTCCCGTTGGTTGACGGAGGAAGCAGCCCCCTTGCCTTTGGAGGCCATGAGGGTTCGGCTGTCGAGGTCCCTTGAGGGTCTGGCTCGGATCGGCTTCTGAAGCAGCGGTTCCCACAGACGGCGCCAACCTGATGCGGTTTATTTCTGGGAGACGTGTGGATGCACCAGGTGTGAGTTCGGACTCGATTTGTATTGAAGGAGAATGCTGCTCGTCTGCCGACCTTCGGTTGACCTTCTGGAACCTACGATGAGCTCGGAATGATGTTGAAGTCTGGGCTCGGATCAGAGGGGTCGGATCCGAGGTCTTGTGTACCTGCAGACGGTCCTGAAACACCGGGGTTTATCCCGGTGGCGGACCCTCCGACGATCTAGTCAGTCTCTGTGAGAGAGTGGCAATAACTAGGTATATTTAAGTGGCAAAAGATTGATTACCTCAAAAGGTGGGTGTGGGTCTAGTATTTATAGAGAACTCCAACCGGGTTTGGTTCCCCTTGGGGGCCGGGTCTGGATCCGAAAGCCCGTGGGCCTGACGTGGCAGAAGGCCCAGGGGGTTTAGGGCAGACGTGGCAATACCAGGAGTGGTATAGGGCTGACGTGGCGAAACCCTTGGTGGTATTTGGAGCTGACGTGGCTGATCGTGGGTCTCCTGTGCTTCTGGGGGGATCGGAGGGCCTAGGCTGTGCCAGGTCATCCTTCTGCTTCGCCAGAGAGGGGGGACGGCCTGTGGGACTGTCACGGATCGGACTCCGAGGACTACTGAGGCTCGTCGGTATGAGGAGGCCAGTACTGTGAGGGCAAACATGAGGTTCGGCGCCGACCCTGAAGTGGTTCGGAGCCGAACTAGATTGCTATTTTTACCTTTTTGAGTGAGAATTGTATTGGGCCCTGGTTTGGCCTCAGGCCATTTTTACCCTATCACAAGTAGATATAGTTGAAAGGCATAACCCAATTAGATTGTTGTTTGATATAAAATCACCCAATTAGATATGTATGGGTTATTTGGTTATCTTCACTTGTAAATTGCCAGCCTTTCCAAATTTAAATTTGTTGCATTACCTTGATAATTATGAATAAACCCCCTTCCTAAGAGCATATGTAGTCGTTTGCTAATATGCATATTTGGCTAAAAACAGCGCTGCAGTCGTTGGCCAAATATGCATAATATGCATAATTCGCTACAGGAGATTGCCATAAATGAGAGAGAAAATGAGAAATATGCATATGTGAGAGACGACACTTCAGCCGTCGCACCAAAAAAAAAATTTATTTTTTAATTGTCAGACGGCACTTCAGGTGCCGTCTCACAAAAAAAATATTTTTTTAATGGTCGGACGGCACTTGAACAGTCCCTCCAAAAAAAAAATTATTTTGCAATAAAAAGCCAAAGAAAACCCCCACTTCTCTCGGACCGAACTTGAAGTGCCGTCCCACCCTCTCGGGGGTTTTTTTGTAATTTTTGTATTTTTTTTGTAATTTTTTGTAATGCTTTTGTAATTTTTGTAATTTGTTTTGTAATTTTATATAATTGTTTTGTAATTTTTTTTTGCACTTCAACTAATTTTTTCCCTAGGACGGCACTTCAAGTGCCGTCCCACCATTTTTTTTCTCTCTCCAACGGAACTTCACATGCCGTCCCACCGTTTTAAAATGTTTTTTTAATATTTTTTGCCTCCGACGGCACTTCAAGTGCCGTCTGTTGTTATTTTAAAAAAATAGCATTCAACGACTGCAGCAAAACGGCGAATTGCTATATTCATTTATCCATATATGCATATTTTGACAATCAACCACTGTGGATGCTCTAAGGTATTGTACTATGAAACTCCTGGTACGGCCTACACTACCAGTATACTGCTCATACCGTATACCATGGGAATGAGTTTTGAAACCATAATAAGAATTACCTAGTAGAAAATATGAAAAGTATTTGGAAATTGTTGATTATGTATTCAAACTGTTATTTGACAAGTGTATGAAGTGGCCTACGTATAAAATGTATCTGATATGTAACAGAAGTGTCCCAGTTGCGTCCGGCATGAGTATGGCTCCAGTCTAGAAGCCTCCATCTTACATAGAGGTCTCTTGTATCCAGTGTTAATACTACAAGTCTTCCCACAGTATACTTAAAGGCTAGCGGAGCTCTATGCTCTCATGAGATAGAAATCCGTAGTATTCTCATATTCACCACATATAGTGTAATTGGAAGGCATGAATTCATCATAAGTATTTATTCAATTGAATGGCATGCTTTCCGTTCTATTGAGGGCATTCTTATATTCATTAGCTCACATAATTATGCTTAAATTGTTTTACTGATAGTTCTATTACAGTCCACGAGTTTTTTTTACATAGAATTTTCCAATTTCATTACAGATTAAGAGCATATGTAGTCGTTCCGACTCAAATTTTGGGAATTTGGCATATAGGAATAGAAAAAATGGATTTCAACTATAGTCGTTTGAACCCAAATTTTGGGTTTTAATTATAAAAAAAAGAATGGTCGAGGAATGATTTCCCGTACGTTAATTTTTTTTAAATAAAAAAACAACGGACGGGGAATCATTTTCCGTCCGTTGTATTTAAAAAAAATGAAAAAAATTAAATCCTAATTAATTCCTAAATTACTGGTAAATTAATCGTAATTTAAAGCTTAAATAAATTTTAATTCTTAATTAATTTCAATTAAAACCTAATTTCTATCCATAGAATTTTTTATAGGGTGTGTTCTATAGAAATTTTTTCTAAAGAAAAGCATGGAATTGGCGGAGATGGTGCTTCATTTCCCGTCCCTCCTTATTTCCTTCTTTTTTAAAATCGAACGGGCGGGAAATGATTTTCCGTCCGTCGATTTTTTTATACAAAAAAATGGAACTGACAGGAAATGATTTTCCGTTCGTCGATTTTTTTAAAATAAAAATAAAAAACTCGAACATATGGGAAATCGTTTCCCGTCTAATATTAAAAAAAACAAAAAAAAACCAGCAATGAAAGAATCTTTTGTCTGATTGAACGGACGAAAGATCATCTTTCGTCATCTTTCGTCGGCTATTTTTTCCAAAATCCTATATCGACTGCCAAATGTAGCTGACCACTGTTCACCCAAAACCCAAAGTTTGGGTATATAGCCAACGACTGCCGCTCCTTTTTTTCTATTTTCCAAAAATTGAGTAGATAGCCAACAACTACAGATGCTCTAAGAACATTCTTGCACCAAGCTTAGCTAAAGCTGGTAGTTGGAGTGACTGCAAACTAGACATAAAGATGTGTTCTACAGTTGTACACTCTACACTCCAAGGTCATACATGGAACATGGCGATATACATGTAACACCCTGCAAAATTGGAAATAATAATTTTGCCCTTGTGTGTTATGCACGTATATTTTGTAACGTGTTTTCACTACGTATTTTAACTACTGACTATTTATGCATTTTCCATATTGATTTTACCCCATTTTGAGTCAACAAAAATATAATATTCAATCTCTGTATTTTTACGTGATTTTTATGTATTTTCGTTGCACGTATCAATTGCGTATTTTTCCATCACTAAGTGCGATATTTCTATGTGTATTGACTGTTTATTTTACGTGTTCGTGTCACGAAATTTGGCTTGATCCTTTCTACTTTGTTATTTCTTCTATATATAAGGATTACAACATTTACAGGTAATTACTTACCATTAAGGAGAACTAATCAATTCTTGATTTGTCTAGTCTATTCTAGGAAAATAATTACAATTAAGGCAACAAATTAAGTCCTGATTTGATTCCTCATTCAAAGGAAAGCAAATTAGATGCATTTCCTGATTTGATTGCTAATTCAAAGGAAAGCAAATTAGATGTCTTTCCTGATTTGATTGCTAATTCAAAGGAAAGCAAATTAAGGAATTCCTTATTCACATCCTGAGCAAATCAGGAAAGCAAATTAGATGTCTTTCCTGATTTGATTGCTAATTCAAAGGAAAGCAAATTAAGGAATTCCTGATTCACATCCTGATTTAATTCCTGATTCACATCCCCCCTCAAATTGATGCGGTTGGTCAAGGAGCATCAATTTGCTAACAAGAAACTGATGGCGCGGACGAGGAACAGCTTTGGTCAAAATATCTGCAACCTGAAACTGAGTATTGATGTGAGGGATGGATATAATATGGTCATCATAGGCTTCACGAATAGAATGGCAATCGACTTCAATATGCTTAGTACGCTCATGGAAAACCGGATTTGCAACAATCTGAATGGCACTTGTATTGTCAGCATAGAGAGACGTTGGCTTTGTTTGAGGAAATCCAAGTTCAGCCAAAAGACCACGAAGCCAAATTATTTCCGAACATGCATTAGACATAGCACGATACTCCGATTCAGTAGAGGATTTAGAGACTCTTGCTTGCTTCTTACTTTTCCATGAGATTAACGAAGAACCAAGAAACATGCACCATCCGGTGACAGATCGCCGAGTATCAGGGCACCCGGCCCAATCAGCATCACTATATGCAATCAATTGAGGAGATGTCCCAATGGGAAAGAAGAGACCCCGTTGAGAAGTGCCTTTCAAGTAGCGAATTATACGACGAACCGCTGCCAAATGAAGATGACGAGGAGAGTGCATGAACTGACTTACTTGCTGAACAGCAAATGATATATCAGGCCGGGTAATGGTCAAATAATTAAGACTACCCACGAGCTGCCGATACAATAAAGGATCTGTCAACAAGTCACCCTCATCCCGGTGGTATTTAACATTAACCTCAAGAGGAGTATCCACCGGATTAGCTGATTGCAGGCCAGCCATAGAAATAAGGTCTGTGGCATACTTATGCTGATGGAGAAATATACCCTTGGAGGTAGACTGAACCTCAAGGCCAAGGAAATAATGCAAGTTATCAAGGTCTTTCATATGAAACGAGGCTTGTAATTGCTGTTTAAGTTCCTGGATGGATGCCTGATCTGATCCAGTAATGACCATATCATCAACATAAAGAAGAAGCAGAACAATGCCTGTAGATGTGTAGTGAATGAACAAGGAGGAATCATATTGACTCTGAGTAAAGGAGAACCCAAGTAGAGTGGAACGAAATTTATCATACCATGCCCTAGGCGCCTGTTTCAAACCATATAAGGAGCGTTTGAGCTTGCACACACCCTTAGATGAAGAGAATAGGCCCTGCGGAGGAGTCATATATATATCTTCAGTCAGTTCACCATGAAGAAATGCATTCTTCACGTCCATTTGATAAAGAGACCACCCATTAGAAGCAGCTAAAGAGAGAACAGTTCTGACAGTTGTCATTTTGGCAACGGGTGCAAATGTCTCATCATAATCAATGCCATATTCCTGCTTGTTTCCTAAGGCAACCAATCTAGCCTTGTAACGATTGAGGGACCCATCAGAATTCAGTTTCACAGAATATACCCATTTGCAGCCTATGAGTTTGATATCAGGAGGGCAAGAGACAATGTCCCAAGTGAAATTCTCTTGAAGAGCCTGAAGTTCCTCATTCATTGCTTTTATCCAGCGTACATCCTTAACAGCCTGTGAGTAACAAGTGGGAATACATGTGCTAGAGAGAGAGGCAGTCAGAGAAGTATGTGAGGAATCATACCGGTCTGGTGAATATCTATCAGGTGCTCGAGACGTTCTACTAGAACGTCGTGGTGCAACCGGTAAAGGATCAGGTGGTGGATCAGCGTCGGAAAGGGCAGTGGGAACATGCCTGCTACGTTGTCTGACATATGTGATGCCTAGTTTGAAACGTTCTATGGATTGAGAGAGGCTAGAAAATTTGGGAAGAATAGCAATATCATTCAAAGTAGGAGAAATGCAAGGGAACATAAATTGATTATCAAAAAATGTCACATTCCTAGAAATGCGGAAGCGATGGTTAGAAACATCATAACACACAAAACCCTTATGAGAATGACTGTACCCCATAAAAGCACATTGAACCGACTGTGCTCCAAGCTTATGCCTTTCAAGCGGAGGTAGATGAACAAAACATACACAACCAAAAGTATGTAAAGCACTATAATCAGGCTGAGTTTTAAAAAGACGAAAGAAAGGGGAATCAAGATCAATAACCGTAGAAGGAATGCGATTGATCAAGAAGACAGCTGTGGATAGAGCCTCCACCCAAAATCTGGATGGGACTGAAGCTTGGAGAAGTAAGGTGCGCGTCACATCAAGCAAGTGACGATTCTTGCGTTCGGCCATCCCATTTTGTTGTGGGGTATTGGGACAAGATCGTTGAGACAAGATACCTTTTTGTTGTAGGTACTCCTGAAACTCACGAGACATGTATTCACCACCAGAATCAGAGCGAAGGATTTTAACAATGGCTTGGAACTGAGTTTCAACATATGTCAGAAATTTTTTAAACATAGAAAACACTTCAGATTTAGAGCGAAGAAAGTATATCCAAGTAAAGCGACTGTAATCATCGATAAATGTGACAAAATATTTATAATGAGCATGAGAAGCTACAGGAGACATTCCCCAAACATCACTATGAATCATTTCAAAACAAGTGGAAGCACGATGAGCACCTGACGGAAAAGGAAGTGTTTTACTTTTAGCCAATTTGCAAACAGAACATGAAACAGGGGCAGTAGAAATAACATGTTTATTACCCAACAAACCAGTTTTAAATAAATGAGACAAAACAGCAGAGTTTGGATGGCCCAATTTTCTATGCCAAACCTCATAGGAATTTAAAGCATTATTGCAAGCAAGAGATAAATGACTGGAAACAAACTGGAGTGGAAACATTCTTCCCACTTTAGGCCCCTTCGCGATCACCTTCCCCGACACCTGCTCCTGTACAAGACAACCAGCCCGAGAAAAATTAACATTACAATTGTTTTCCACCAATTGTCCAACAGACAGTAAATTGGAAGCAAGTCCAGGAGATACAAGCACATTCCGAAAATCAGAGTTTATATCACCAATATTAGTGATAGATAGGGTATTACCATCAGCAATTTGAATTTTCTGATTACCATGATAAGAATGTAGATTGTGCAAATATTCAGAGGAACCCGTCATGTGATTGGATGCACCAGAATCAAGAAACCATGGACGAGTAACATTAAAGGACTTACCTCGAATCCCCAAGGCTGAAAGGGCTGAAAGTACCATTTGTTGAATCATTTCAGGCTTTAGAGCACCACCATCAGATGCACCAGTGGTGGAAGGACCAGTTGCGGAGCTGGTTGTGGCATGGAATGCATGTACCGGACGTTGTGTTGGTCGTGGGGGACGCGTGGGACAGTCGGAGATGATATGACCCTGCTGCTTGCAGTAATTGCAAAACTTCTTTGTACAATTACGAGCAATATGTCCAAATTGTTTGCAAGAAAAGCATTGGACCTGTCCCATATCACGACCTTTACCCCTATTTTGAGCAGCATATGCAACCGTCACAGGTTCGGAAAGGGCAGCATCATGAGACATGGTTCCTTGGGTAAGTAAGCGTTGCTCTTCCCGGAGAAGTTCACCAACACAAGTATCCAAAGAAGGAACAGGACTCCTATTCAGCAAAGCACCTCTGACAGCCTCAAACTCTGGGCGAAGTTTCATGAGAAATTGATCTCGCCTACTGGTGTTGTAAACCTCTTGGACAGCCAAGCGTGAAGATTCGGGAACAGCAGCACATAAAATGGCAGAGTGTTCTGTCCACAGATTCAGAAAACCAGAATAATACTCCTGAATAGACAAATTACCTTGTTTGTAATTGGCTATCTCAAGCTCCAACTGAAAACGCTTAGCCGTATTATCCTGATTGTAAATACGCTTCAAATATTCCCACATTTCTTTGGCAGTTGTGAAAGAGCGCAAATTATTGATCATCTGAGGATCAATAGAACTGAGAATCCAAGAAATAATCTGAGCATCTTTCACTTCCCACGCATCTAAGGCAGATTTCTCTCCCGGCGCTTTAGAGAGCCCATCCAAGTGACCTGATAATCCCTTCCCTTTGACATACATCTTGAACTGGAATTCCCAAGCAGCATAATTCTTACCGGTGAAACGGACACAGAAATTGTCCTTCTCTGGAGTTGTCATGATGGCAGAAGGAACAACAAGCAACACAGACCAGAAACGAAGGGCCCAGAATACGTGAACCAGGAGCAGCGAAGAGTACCAAGGCAAGAGCGACCAAGGAAGGTGCTGAAGGATTCACAGGTGTGAACGAAAACTTGAAGGAATCACAGCTCTGATACCATGTCACGAAATTTGGCTTGATCCTTTCTACTTTGTTATTTCTTCTATATATAAGGATTACAACATTTACAGGTAATTACTTACCATT
The DNA here is from genome assembly GCA_017893485.1 of Hemerocallis citrina. Classification (NCBI taxonomy): domain Eukaryota; kingdom Viridiplantae; phylum Streptophyta; class Magnoliopsida; order Asparagales; family Asphodelaceae; genus Hemerocallis; species Hemerocallis citrina. The sequence continues at coordinate 279,539,183 of CM030360.1, read as the reverse complement.
AAGGAGAACTAATCAATTCTTGATTTGTCTAGCCTATTCTAGGAAAATAATTACAATTAAGGCAACAAATTAAGTCCTGATTTGATTCCTCATTCAAAGGAAAGCAAATTAGATGCATTTCCTGATTTGATTGCTAATTCAAAGGAAAGCAAATTAGATGTCTTTCCTGATTTGATTGCTAATTCAAAGGAAAGCAAATTAAGGAATTCCTTATTCACATCCTGAGCAAATCAGGAAAGCAAATTAGATGTCTTTCCTGATTTGATTGCTAATTCAAAGGAAAGCAAATTAAGGAATTCCTGATTCACATCCTGATTTAATTCCTGATTCACAGTTCGAACTCCTTTTATAAAACGGAAATTCATTTCCCCCTATTTTGATTAAAATGCATTTTTCGATTTTGCACGTATGATGCACGTGCTAATTTATCCATCTCTTTTTCTTACTCTCATTTACTAATTTTAGCATGCATAATTTTATTTAGCTTTTTATTTAACCCATGGACCTAAAGATTAAATCCTAGCCCATTAGATTGATTACTGGACGAGCCCACTAGATAATTAAATTAATTAATTAGAAATGAGCCCATGTAGCAAGCCCACTAATAAAAACACTAACTAAGTTGAGCTTGGACTATTACATGACAAGTTACAAATTTTAGTACACATTTAAAGTTATAGAATTGTAATAAAATTGTTTGTGCATGTGTGCATGCACACACCTAGACTAGTTGACCGGTTTTGAACCCAAGCATAGGCCGGATTGGGCATAGTGGGGAGATGGAGAGTTGGAGGTTTTGGAGGTAAAAACCTGAAAAGTTGGAAAGGTGAAGAGTTGTAGGTTTTAGGAGTTATAGAACATGAAGAGTTGTAAAATTAATTTGGAGAGTTATTACGTGTAAAATTATGCATAATAGACCCTCACAAAATCCTATAATTAGAGCTCCATTTCTCATTCTCATTTGCACAAAAAACATTATCAAAATCAAAAGAAAGAAAGAAAGAAAAGAAAGAGAGTAAGAGAGTTCCATTTTTGCTTGGAGAAAATTCTTGCTAGGAAAAGAAGCCATTGCTAGGAGGAGAAGTCTTACTAGGAGTCTTTGGAGCTAGAAGTGGTGTTCTCTTTTCATTCATTGTTCAAGCTTCACATAAGGTGGGTGATTTCATTATTTTCTAATGTAGGATATGTATGCTAAAATGAGTATTATAAGAAGAATTTTGATGAGAAAACTATAAAATTCATGTTAGTGTAGTATGATATGTATGAAAGTAGTATTTGTTGTGTTTAAGAAATAGATACCATGGTAATTAAAGATAAGAATTCTTTTTTTTTAATTATTATAAACCATATTAGTATGTTGCAATTGTTGTGCTATTGAAATTCGTGACCACATTATGGCTTAATAACTAAGAAGAAAGAAAGAAATCTTAGTTAATGTTTGTAATGTTTCGACATATGCATGTTCTATTATGAAAGAATATAAACTATTGCATGAAAGAGTAATCTTGTTCAAGTAAACACATTAGTATCATTATAAAAGTGTAATTTTTGTAAAAATGAGAACAACACTATTGGTTATGAACACTAGTCTCTCATTTGTAAATTTAAGTTTATTTAAAAAAAAAAAGAAACCTAAGTATATGTGAAAAAAAAATAAGAAAGAGAATTTTCTAAATAAGTGAAAATTGTGTTTTAATGAATTGAAAATTTATTGTTTACTATTTTTAAGATCTAGTATCAAGGAAAAGTTTATTTCAAAATTTTTAGAAAGATTTTGATCTTTTGGACAAACAAGTTTTATGGAAAAAGAAACACTTTCTGGATAGTTTTTTTTTTTGAGATAAATGTGACCTAGTTGAACAAAAGAACATTAGTACTTTTCTAAACAGAAAATACACATAGACTTACTGGTTAGCCATTACAAAATAAAGTACTGTTGTGAGAGATCTTGGGTTCAAAACTTGATAGTCACATCTATTTTTAATTCTTTTATTTTATTTCAGAAACTAAGGGTCAGTATATGGCCATTTCGACCTAGTATGTTGACACCAAAGTCCAATGGACTGATTGGCTAGCCGGGTTGGGTCTGGGCTTTGACCGTGGTTAACCCTGGGGGCCTAGGTTCGAAACCCGACCCATTCTTTTATTTTTTTTGTCTTTGGTTTTCTTTTAAATCATGAATAGTTTGTTTTTTAAATTGGAATGAAATCTTAGTATCAATAAAATAAGAGATGGAAATATTTAGAGATAGTTCTTGTATATTTCTTAGTGTAAAAAAAAAAATTGAGAATAGAATCATGTGGTGAGAAGTAATATTTTTGTAAATTGATCTTTTAAGAATAATTACACTTGTATCATGTTTAAGAAATATTTTGTGAATTGAAACATTGTGATAACTTAGATTTGTTGTACCAATTCATGTACTGAAATTGTGTTCTTGAAATAAATGTTTGTTTAAAAAGAATGTGAATAAACAACTAGATCATGAATAGTGTCGAGACTATGATTATTTTGTGACTAAGTTGAAAGATAAAATCATCTAGGTTTAAGACATGATTATTAAAGGGTACGTGTACCCATGTTTCTTGTACATGAAAGATTATGATTAAGGATTAGTAAGATCTCGGTTATCGGCTGATGCGGTTTGTTTCTGGGAGACGTGTGGATGCACCAGGTGTGAGTTCTTACTCGATTTGTATTTGAAGGAGGAAGCTACTAATCAGGCGACCCTCGGCTGGCCGAGCGGTACCGGTGACAGGCTGGAGTGAGGCGAGGCTGGATGCTCGGCTCGGATCAGGGGGGCTCGGATCCGAGGTCTGGTGTACCTGCAGATGGTCTAGGAACACCGGGGTTGGTACCGGTGGCAGACCCTCCGATGATCTAGTTAGTCTCTGAGAGAGAGTAGCAGTAACTAGGGTTTTGTGGAAGAAAGATTGATTACTTGTAGACAGGGGGGAGAGTCTGGTATTTATAGGGGAAGCCAATCGGGTCCAGACCCGTTTGGGGCTGGGTCCGGACCCGGTTACCCGAGTGGCTGAAGCGGTGGAAAACCGGGCGGTATAGGGCTGACGTGGCAGACGCCGGAGCGGTTTCCGGGCTGACGTGGCAGAGCTCCGGGCGGTTTTCCGGCGCTGATGCGGCAGATCTGAAGGATCAGAAAGAGCGCGTATCCTGAGGGGATCCAGTGGCCCAGGATGGACCACGTTTATTCCTGACCCATATCACAAGCCCCACGCTCTTGTAGGGCTGGGTGATTCAGCCGTGTAGGAGTGACTCTTTGCCTCTGGGGGAAGAGCAAATGTTGGGGTAAGAAGTAGGATCTGTTGTTTCCCGAAGAGGCCAGGGGGTAGGAGGAAGGGACCCTTCATTGGATTCCGCGCGGGAGGTCAGGTTTAGGAGAGAGGCGGGCCAAAGCGACGGTTCGGCGAGGTTTTGGGTCGGCCGACGGGCCCTGAGGTCCGGTGGACGAGCTCCAAGGGTCAGTGGACGAGCCCTAGGACTCGGTGGACGAGCTTCCGAGGGTCGGCGGACGAGACTCGGTGGACGAGTTTCCGAGGGTCGGCAGACGAGCCCAAGGACCTGGTGGACGAGCTTCCCAGGGTCGGAGGGGGTCCACTCGCTAGTTGGAAGAGCGAGGGGACGCCGAGATCTCATTGGGGGCTCGCTTTGTTCTGAGGGCCAAGGGTCAGCAACCGAGCCCAGGGGGCCGATAGCCGAGCTCTTCGCTTGTTGGAAGAGTGAGGAGGCGAGGTCTTCTTTTGGAGCTCGGTTCGTCGAGCGTAAGGGGTCGGCAGACGAGCTTCTGGCTAGCTGGAAGAGCGAGGAGGCGAGGTCTTCTTTTGGAGTTCGGTTCGTCGAGCGTAAGGGGTCGGCAGACGAGCTCCTCGCTAGTTGGAAGAGCGAGGAGGCGAGGTCTTCTTTTGGAGCTCGGTTCGTCGAGCGTAAGGGGTCGGCAGACGAGCTTCTGGCTAGCTGGAAGAGCGAGGAGGCGAGGTCTTCTTTTGGAGCTCGGTTCGTCGAGCGTAAGGGGTCGGCAGACGAGCTCCTCGCTAGTTGGAAGAGCGAGGAGGCGAGGTCTTCTTTTGGAGCTCGGTTCGTCGAGCGTAAGGGGTCGGCAGACGAGCTCCTCGCTAGTTGGAAGAGCGAGGAGTGTTAGTGTAGGTGCCCTAGAGACAATACATTAGAGTTTTAGAAACGCTATTATGTCATTATGTTTTAGTGATTATTAAAATATAAGTTTATTATGTCTTTATTTACTGCGTTATAAATGTTAGCATAATAAATGTCCTTAGAATATGATACAAATTATATAGATTCAAATATGAGATTTGAACATGAGATTATATATGTTAAGAGTATCATATTCTTAAATGTCCCTAGTCGAGTATTATTATTATAAGGACAATAATAATACATCGAGACTAGTATGTTGATTGACTGATGACCATATCTCATTGGTCATTAGTATAGAGATGCTAAAGTCAATGCATAGGTACATGTAAGAGTACAGTGTACTGGACTGACCCACCGTGAGATTCTACATGGAAGATTATAAATAGTGTCATAAGAAATCTCACAGTGATAATGGTGTAATGATCCTTAGACCTGAAATCATTATAGTTCTACATGCGAATTAATATACTTTGATTTCATCAAAAGTTATGTTTAACCGGGTAATGATAAAGATGGTTGTTGGGTATATTATGAATCATGTGAGAGATATGAATGATCTAGATGGGATTTAACCCTCCTATTTATAGGAGTGATATTATTGGCCTCTTGTTTGAGTGAGACTATGAAATGCATGGCCATGCTCAAATATTGATTTGTTTGAATAGTCTACTCATCGATCAAGAAAATAAAGATTAAATTATGAAGAGGATGACACAAACCATGCCTCAAGTTTAATCTATAATATCAAGGTTAAAAGGATTATATTACATGGAACATTAGTCACGAAAGGTTTAATCGAATCACCGATTTATTATTATTACTTGGGTAGCAATGATGTATTACTAGATGCCGCTCATTGTTTATAATTTTATTGAATAATAAACTTATTGTCAACGTAATAATAACCTACAGGGTCACACACAAGAACGCTTGAAGGAGATTTAATTTAAATTATGAATTTAAATTAAATAGTAATTCGATTTTATTTATAATATTAATTAAGTGAGACTTAATTAATTAATTAAATAGAATTTCAAATTTACTAATTATTAGAATTAGAATTATATTAGAATATTAATTAAGTTTGACTTAATTAATTATTTAATTAAGAATTCTAATTTTAATAAAAGCCCAATGGGATTGGGCTTTGGAAAACAGATTTTTCTCTCTATAAAAACATCTTAAACTCTCAAAATTAGGGTTACAGGTTCAAGAAAAAAAATCCTAGCCGTTTGAGAGATGACGATGGAGATAGAGAGAAGTTGGTTTTCGGATGCTAGTACATCGCTCCTTCAAAGATCAAGCGTTCGTGTGGATACCGGTAGAGCGTAGATTGCGAGAGCGGGATGCGTGGTGATTCAAGAAGCTTGGACCTCTTTGATTCTCCCTTATTAAATTGTTAAAGCTTCTTAAGGTATTTATTCTTAATCTCCGAATTAAATCTTGTGTTTTCGCATGGATCCTGCGGAGGGTTTCGAATTTTATTTATTTTTCACGCTTATTCCGCTGCGTTTATGTGCTCGAAACCCTTCATTGGTATCAGAGCCAGGTTGCAAAAACGTTTTAATTCGTTTATTTGTTACAGTTTTGATATATATATGAGCATGCTTTGTGATTGTCAGTGTATGATGCGCTAAGTTTTGATATATATGCATAAACTGTAAGTTAATGATGATTGGGATGATCATATGATGATCTTATAATCTGTATGTATGCTGATATGTATATGATTTATGTTTGTTCTAATTACGAGAATCGTATTCGATATGGATTCTGAAATGGCTGCTGCAGATTTGCTGAAATCTATTTCTAGTGTCCGATTTTTGCAAATGAGTACCTTTTCGGAAAGGGAAACGAGCGTCTGAACAAAACTGATAGCTTAAGCTATCATCGACTCGTCTGTAAGGCGTTTGACGCCGTTTAGGGCCTGAAATATGCAATTTTATGTTTTCAGATTTAATTTCAATTTTCTGAATTATGCCTTATATGATTTTTATGATTGGATCATGATGAAATCTGATATGGTATAACATGATTAGATAATATATGATATTATTTGAATATTATATATTTGTTCTTATTGCGTAGATTGTATACGATACGGTTTCTGCAAAGATGAGTAGATTTGGTGAAATCTATGTCCAGTGTCCGATTTTCGCAAATAAAATATGTTTTCTGACTGGAATCGGGTCACTGAGCAATACTGACTTTGTCACCGACGCGGATATAAGGCGTTTGACGCCGTTTAGAACCTGAAAACTGCGATTTACTGTTTTCAGAATTTTGATTGCAATTTTCTGATTTTACCCTATTTAATTTTTGTGATTGGATCATGACAAATATGATGTGGTATGATGACATAATGAAATATGAGATATTCTTAATTGTTATATGAGCATGGTGTATGGTTATGGCCTTAAGACCCATAGGTTAGTGGTTTTGATTTATGGTTTGGTTTCTAAATATGACTTGCATGTCGTCTTCAATTTCTTGTAATTTATATTCTCGAATGTAACTCGAGTTCCTCTTGTAAGTTCATAAGAATATATATTTTTTTCCATTATTCAATGTAACGATCAATAAAGACATGGAAGCAAGGAGGCAAACCAATGAGCATTCCAAAGAAGGAGATACAAGATGAAGATGAAGAAGATAAAGACATGTAATAGTGTAGTATTTTAAACCACCCATAGATTGACCTTGATTTTTCCATTAGCTTGGAAAGATCATATAGGATGGGCCATAACCAAACACGTTTACTTTATGCACTTTACATATGTATGAATGTATGTGATACAATGTATGTGTAGAGATAATGATGCATGCTTAATTAGATTAAGATGTATGTATTAGATACGACACCCATGCCATGCATGCTTAACAAGATAAAATCTGTAACGATTTAAGATGAATTTTAAACAAACGATCATGAGATTCTTGTGTTTATGAAACACGGTAATTAAATGTGGATTTTCATTGTTCACGATTGAATGATTTTGTCAACAACCGATTACGAATCTGTAAGAAAGGGGGTGTCCATAATGCCGTCTGTGCGTTAACCTCTGATCTGGAAATCATTCATTCAACGAATTTTGATTTGAAATATTTAGTTCAAGGAAAAATTGAGAATCTCTTTATGATGGGATCATGATCGTTTATAAGTAAACCCCTTATCAAAATATTAAGTTAACTAGATGCTTTCCAATGAATTAACACTCATCAAGGCCTAGATCATAAGGGGTGTGTTTGCCAAAGTAGAGCACTCTTTTTAATCGTGGTTAGGTGCGAAAGAGTAAATGTGATACTCGTCATGTTAATCATTGGGTCTAACTTAACTAAGTCGTCGCAATAGGATTGTGAACTTAGAAGCATAGAGTTTGGCGAAAATTTTATTAGATAAATTAGAGCGATGGTTGTTCACCAAACTATCCAAGAGTTATATACGTGATATAATTGACAAATGTTGTCTACCTAAATAGTTGTGTTTTGGGAGTTTCGGCCAACGCTGACTCAAGACATGATGAAATATGGATCTTGGCTCACTAGAAAGATATATAATAAATGCTTTCCGAATTAATAGTAAGGGCTATTAATTTGATCAAAATAGTGGGAGGTATATTAGATGAATGTACCATAATCACTTGAACATAATGATTAATAGATGCAATCTAGTTCATTTTATGCAATTTAATATTGTAGATATCAAATGATAAATAACACAAACAACTTCTCTATGCGATCAGTCCTTGAGAAGGACAATATGACAAGAACTAACTTCCTTGTCTGACATAGGAACTTGAGGATCGTCCTCATGTAATGCAAAAGCTCTATGTCATTCATATCCCTCCCCTACTCCTTTAGATGAAAATGTAACATATGCTGAATAATATGCTTATTTGAAGCAAATTAATGATGCGACTGATGTTTCATGTCTCATGCTTGTAAGTGCTAAGCTTTAGAAGCAACATGAGCATATGGATGCATATGAGACGATAGAGTACCTTCAAAAGATGTTTTGAGGGATTGTTTATCAAGAAAGATTTGACAACAACTAAGCACTCTATAATTATAAGAAGGGAGAGTGAGATTCGGTTGGACCACATGTTTGAAAGATGATGAGTTATATTGAAATCTTTGAACAATAACTATTCTCATTATGTTATGAACAGTAAGATGAATGAGATAGACTAGAACACCCACTTAGGTGTTGCTAAAGAGGTGATTGTCGCTTCTGTGGAAAACCGAGACACTGGAAGTTGAACTGTCATATTTTATTGGAAGATATGAAAAATGAAGAAGACCGATAAGGGTCAAGCTTCAAGTATCGAGTTTAATTTGGAGCAAAGGTTGTTGCTCTGGTTAGATGAACTCGTTACTTAATTTGCCCACAAGGCAAATTTTAGAACTTGATAATTGTTCTTACGTGCCTACAATAAGTAGAGACATTATATGATTTCTTGTTTGGACAAGAAAGGTTTTTTCATTTTAATTAAATAACAATAGTTGTTCATTCTATTTCGATGATAAAACTTATAATGTTGCACAATTAGTTAATAATTTAGACGTTCTAAAATGACTCAAATTAAATATATCTCTGGCTTTATTGCATATGCCATTTAAATAAGAAGCGCATATCCAAATTTCATTAAGATGAACTAAGGATAAGTTTGATTTTGAATCATACGATGTTGCTAACCTTGTTTACTTGGAACGATGAATGATGCCCCTTTTATTGTATACGTAAAAGGGCTACCGAACGATTAGAATAATACATAATGATGTATGTGGTCTCATGCGTTCGATGGCAAGAGGTGGCTATTACTACTTCATTAAATTCACTGATGATTTCAGTAGGTATGGATTTGTGTAACTTTTGAAGCACAAATCTGAATCTTTTGAAAAGTTCAAAGAATAAAGAATGAAGTAGAAAAGCAACTAGGCGAAAATATAAAAGCTCTAAGATTTGATCAAAGAGATTAGTAATTAAGCCTTGGATTTTAAAGAGTGTGGTATTGTATCACAACTAACTCCACTTGGAACACCACAATGACATGGTGTGTCAAGAGGAGAAATCGCACCTTGTTGGACATGGTACGATTGATGACGAGTCATGCTAATCTTCCAATAAATTTATGAGGTTATACCTTGGAAATGGCTGCATATACACTTAACCGTGTTCATACTAAATTGGTTCAAAAGACACCATATGAGATATGGACTGAGAAACGTCAAAGCATGTCTTTTATGAAAGTATGGAGATGTGAAGCGTTTGTGAAACGTCTGATCTCTGATAAGCTTGGACCATAATCAGATAAGTGTTATTTTGTGGGGTACCCAAAGGAAACTAAGGGACATTACTGCTATAATCCTACAGAGAACAAAGTGGTTGTTTCTCGAACTGCTGTGTTTCTAGAACGAGAACTGGTCTCCAAAAGAAATAGTGGGAGGAAAATAGATCTCGATGAAACTCGAGAACCATAAGATAACGTTGAACCAGAAGTGGAACATGAGCAGGATATTCAAATTAATGATGATGGTAATATTGCTCAAGAAACACAGGTTGTCCGTAGATCTAGTAGGATTCACCATGAGTTTGAGAGATATTATGGATTTCTCTTAACTCGTAATGGTGATTTGATGCTCATAGATTAAGATGAGCCCCTCACCTACAAGGATGCTATGAACAGTCCAGACTCTAAGAGATGGCTTGAAGCCATGAAATCCAAAATGGATTCCATGTATGATAACCAAGTATGGACTTTGGTTGATCCACCTTAAGGGGTAAAACCTAAAAGGTACAAATGGGTTTTTTAGAAGAAAAACCGACATGGAAGGTAATGTACAGACCTATAAAGCTAGTCTGGTTAAAATAAAGGTTTCAAACAAATTCATGGTATTGACTATGATGAAACTTTTTCCACCAGTGCCAATGGTCAAATCCATTAGATTTTGCTTGCAATAGCGGCTTATTATGACTATGAAATCTGGCAGATGGATGTCAAGATAGCCTTCCTTAATGGAAGCCTTGATAAGGATGTGTACGTGACACAGCCTGAAGGTTTTGTCAATCCAAAGGATGCTAGAAAGATATGTGAGCTGCACTGATCCATTTATGGACTAAAGCGGGCCTCAAGAAGATGGAATGTTCACTTTGATGAGACAGTCAAAGAGTTTGGCTTTATTCAAAATGAAGATGAACCGTGTGTTTACAAGAAGGTTAGTGGGAGCCATATGGCATTCCTAGTATTTTATGTTGATGATATAGGAATGACATTTCTTCTCTACAGACTGTTAAGACTTGGTTGAGAAATAGTTTCTCTATATAGGACTTAGATGATGCGACCCACATATTAGGGATCAGAATCTATTGAGATAGATCAGGAAGATTGATCGATCTAAGTCAGAGTACATACATTGATAAAGTTCTGCATCATTTTAGGATGCAAGATACTAAAGGGGATTCGTCCCCATGTCTCATGAGATATCGATCTCAAGTGAAAAATTGTTTTCAATCATTAGATGATACGGATCACATGAGTAAGATTTGGATCTATCATGTGTACAATGAAATGTACTTGTCCTGATGTGTCGTATGCTTTTAGCATGACGAACAGATACCAGTCTAATCCATGTTAAGGTCACTGTACAGCGGTCAAGAATATTCTTAAGTACAAGACTGAAGAACATTCTTGGTGTATGGAGAAAATGAGAAACCAGTAGTAAAATGTTACACTGGTACTAGTTTTAGATAGACAAGGACAATGTAATGTCTAAGTTTGGTTTTGTGTTTTTGTCCAAATAGAGATGCTATAAGTTGGAATGGTTCACAACAAGAGATAGTAGATGATTCTACAATGAATATATGTAAAGTGCATATAAATGATAATTTTGCAGACCCACGGACAAAAGCCTTTATCGCAGTAAAAGCTTTAATGTCACACTAGTCCAATGGGTATTGGATACATGATGATTGGCTCTAGTGCAAGTGGGAGATTGTTAGTGTAGGTGCCCTAGAGACAATACATTAGAGTTTTAGAAACGCTATTATGTCATTATGTTTTAGTGATTATTAAAATATAAGTTTATTATGTCTTTATTTACTGCGTTATAAATGTTAGCATAATAAATGTCCTTAGAATATGATACAAATTATATAGATTCAAATATGAGATTTGAACATGAGATTATATATGTTAAGAGTATCATATTCTTAAATGTCCCTAGTCGAGTATTATTATTATAAGGACAATAATAATACATCGAGACTAGTATGTTGATTGACTGATGACCATATCTCATTGGTCATTAGTATAGAGATGCTAAAGTCAATGCATAGGTACATGTAAGAGTACAGTGTACTGGACTGACCCACCGTGAGATTCTACATGGAAGATTATAAATAGTGTCATAAGAAATCTCACAGTGATAATGGTGTAATGATCCTTAGACCTGAAATCATTATAGTTCTACATGAGAATTAATATACTTTGATTTCATCAAAAGTAATCTTTAACCGGGTAATGATAAAGATGGTTGTTGGGTATATTATGAATCATGTGAGAGATATGAATGATCTAGATGGGATTTAACCCTCCTATTTATAGGAGTGATATTATTGGCATCTTGTTTGAGTGAGACTATGAAATGCATGGCCATGCTCAAATATTGATTTGTTTGAATAGTCTACTCATCGATCAAGAAAATAAAGATTAAATTATGAAGAGGATGACACAAACCATGCCTCAAGTTTAATCTATAATATCAAGGTTAAAAGGATTATATTACATGGAACATTAGTCACGAAAGGTTTAATCGAATCACCGATTTATTATTATTACTTGGGTAGCAATGATGATTACTAGATGCCGCTCATTGTTTATAATTTTATTGAATAATAAACTTATTGCCAACGTAATAATAACCTACAGGGTCACACACAAGAACGCTTGAAGGAGATTTAATTTAAATTATGAATTTAAATTAAATAGTAATTCGATTTTATTTATAATATTAATTAAGTGAGACTTAATTAATTAATTAAATAGAATTTCAAATTTACTAATTATTAGAATTAGAATTATATTAGAATATTAATTAAGTTTGACTTAATTAATTATTTAATTAAGAATTCTAATTTTAATAAAAGCCCAATGGGATTGGGCTTTGGAAAACAGATTTTTCTCTCTATAAAAACATCTTAAACTCTCAAAATTAGGGTTACAGGTTCAAGAAAAAAAATCCTAGCCGTTTGAGAGATGACGATGGAGATAGAGAGAAGTTGGTTTTCGGATGCTAGTACATCGCTCCTTCAAAGATCAAGCGTTCGTGTGGATACCGGTAGAGCGTAGATTGCGAGAGCGGGATGCGTGGTGATTCAAGAAGCTTGGACCTCTTTGATTCTCCCTTATTAAATTGTTAAAGCTTCTTAAGGTATTTATTCTTAATCTCCAAATTAAATCTTGTGTTTTCGCATGGATCCTGCGGAGGGTTTCGAATTTTATTTATTTTTCACGCTTATTCCGCTGCGTTTATGTGCTCGAAACCCTTCAAGGAGGAGGCGAGGTCTTCTTTTGGAGCCCGGTTCGTCGAGCGCTATGGGTCGGCAGACGAGTTTTTGGGCAAGAGGAGGGCTTAGAGGGGCTCGTGATTCCATCCGAGCTCCGAGCCCTTTGTGATAAGGGGAGGGCCGATGGGGCTCGCGATTCTATCCGAACTCCGAGCCCCTCCTAACACCTGAGGGCATTTGGGGCTCGGGGAACTATCCGAGCGCCGATCCCTTTTGAACCAGGGAGTGCAGTTGGGGCTCGGGGTGCTATCCGATCTCCGAGCCCCCCCTCAAATAGAGGAGGGTTGTTGGGGCTCGCGATGCTATCCGAGCTCCGAGCTGGTACTGAAAAAACAGAAGGCGGTATGGCTCGCGCTTCCATCCGAGCGTCGATCCTTCTGTCGAAGATAGAAGGGGAATTGGCTCGAGATACGATCCGAACGTCGACCCTTCTGTAAAAAAATAGAAGGGGAATTGGCTCGCGCTTCCATCGGAGCGTCGACCCTTCTGTGAAAAATAGAAGGGAAATTATGGGCTCGAGATACGATCCGAGCTTCGAGCCCCCATCGAGAAAGAAGACGTGGTATGGCTCGCGGTGCCATCCGAGCTCCGAGCCCCCACCGAGAAAGAAGGCGGTATGGCTCGCGCTTCCATCCGAGCGTCGACCCTTCTGTCGAAGAAAGAAGGGGAATTGGCTCGAGATACGATCCGAGCGTCGACCCTTCTGTGAAAAAACAGAAGGGGAATTGGCTCGCGCTTCCATCCGAGCGTCGACCCTTCTGTGAAAAATAGAAGGGGAATTGTGGGCTCGAGATATGATCCGAGCTTCGAGCCCCCATCGAGAAAGAAGACGTGGTATGGCTCGCGGTTCCATCCGAGCTCCGAGCCCCCACCGAGAAAGAAGGCGGTATGGCTCGCGGTTCCATCCGAGCGTCGACCCTTCTGTCGAAGATAGAAGGGGAATTGGCTCGAGATACGATCCGAGCGTCGGCCCTTCTGTGAAAAATAGAAGGGGAATTGGCTCGTGCTTCCATCCGAGCGTCGACCCTTCAGTGAGAAATAGGAGGGGAATTATGGACTCGAGATATGATCCGAGCTTCGAGCCCCCATCGAGAAAGAAGACGTGGTATGGCTCGCGGTTCCATCCGAGCTCCGACCCTTCTGTGAAAAATAGAAGGGGAATTGGCTCGCGCTTCGATCAGAGCGCCGATCCTTCTGTGAAAAATAGAAGGGGAATTGGCTCGCGCTGTTGTCCGAGCGTCGACCCTTCTGACTTGGCGAAAAAGGCCTTTTTTGGATAGAAAAGGTGAAGGGGTAGTGGGGTAATTTCACGCTTATTGCTGACGTCATGGCGCAAAGATCAAAAGCTTTTTCAGATCTTGGTGGCCGTTGGATTTTGTCAGATAAGATCCAACGGCTAGATCTTTATTGCGAGAATCGAGGAGTCGTTTTCCTCTTTAAAAACCCCATCCCCCTCTCTCATTTCTTCATCTTCATTTTCATTACCCACTTTCCAATTTTCAGCAAGAGCAGGAATCTTACTTGCCGTCGGCCGATTTTTCGGTGATCGTAACTTTCCACGCTCCAGGTTAGTATTTTTCCCTTAGTAATGTCGCGAACTCAGTCCGGATCCGAGGCTAGCTCGTCTGGTCGCTCTGCGGAGGAGTCGGAGTTGGAAACGTCCTCGTCCTTGAGCAAGTACAAGGTGAAGGAGGAGGTTCTTTCCGACCCTGGTTCAGACGGAGGTGATGATGTTGTCTTTGTGGTGTCCCCGTTGAGGTCCAGGAGACTGGGGAAGGAGCCCATGGAAGAGGGTGGCGAGGAGGAGGACGAGGGGGACAGCGAGGATGAGGACGAGGAGGAACCGGATCAGGAGATGGATTATGATGAAGAGGAGGGGGACGAAGAGGAGCAGGTCGCCGAGGGTGATGAGGAAGGCGAGGGAGACGAGGAGGAGGAGGTCGATGAACAGGAGGCGGGTCAGAGCATGGCTGGGGGGCCGACTGGGGTCGGAGATGATCTTCCTCCACTGCCCCCTTTGTCGACGCCGTCCCCCGAGCGTAAGGCTCGCCCTCGTCGGAAGAAGAGAGCCATGGCAATTCCCCACAGTCCTTCCTCGCCCGACGAGAACGCGCCGAGGTCGGGTCTTGATGTTCCCCCAGTCACCTTCAGGAATCCAGTATCGATTCGTATGTACCCTGACGACGTTAAGGACATCCAACCGATCCCTCCCGTGCCGGGCGAAAATACTCGAGTGAAGATTCGTGCGGACGGTACCCCCAGTACCCTGAGGCCGGAGTATCTTAATATTTTGCGGCTCGCCTACTTCATTCCTCGGGAGTATGAGCTCCTTCTTCCAAGCCCCGGTATCCGCCCTACCACAGTTCTGGCCCCGGGCTATTGCATCTTCCCTGAGGATGCTTTCCTTTCGGGACTGAGATTGCCACTGCACCCTTTTGTGAAGAGGGTCTTGAACTGGGCGGGACTGTGCCCTATGCAATACGGTCCGAACTCTTGGAAGCATCTTATCTGCTTTATTCTGAAATGCCAGGAGAAGGGGGTGAAGCCGAGATTAACGTTCTTCCGGGCCATCTTTGGAATTGGTTCGCTCGGAGATCTGGAGGGGATCTTCTACTTCTCATCGAGGCCTCACAAGAAGGTGATGCACGGCCACCCGGATTCGATAAAGGGGTGGAGGGGCTAGTACTTTGTGGTTCGGACCAACTGGTCTGGGGAGATTCCGACCGAGTGGAACTTTGTAAAGCCGAGACACAAGCATCCGAAGAAGAGCAACTTGTCGGCCAAGGAGTGGGAGAAGGTGGAGGCGATAGTGGGGGGTCACAGCATCGCGTGGCCTCGAGTGACCGAGATTCACCTTGCGAGGGCCGGACTGAGTCCCGCCGACCCTAGTATGTTTCTTTCCATATTTGTTGATCTTTCTGCCTTCGCGTTAACGTTAGCTTCTTTCTTATCTTTTTACAGGGATGTCGACACAACAGGCGAACGCCAAGAAATTGCTCGCTGTTGCCGAGAAGACGAGGGCGGAGAAGGAGGAGCAAGATCGTATAGCGGCCGAGAGGAAGAAGCTGGCCGCCCAGGCTACGCAGGCCGGAGGGTCCTCCCAGGCGCCTGCCCCGGCGGCCGAGGGGCAATCCCCGGCGAAGAAGGAAAAGAAGCACCACTCGCACCACTCCCACTCGTCGAGATCGGCTCGAGACGCTGCGGGTGGCTCGGGCAAGACCGTGGAAACCCCGTAGCAAGGGCTCCCCCCGATACGACCGAGCGCCGCGGAGATGGTGGGGAGGATGGGTACGATGCCCTATGTTCCTGACTGGTCGATTGTGAAGGGGGACACTATTCTTGACGGGCCCGTCTCGATGGAGTTCGTCTCGAAGGCCATCACCGAGCGCGATGGGATGGCCTTGGCGGTGCAGACGGCCGACCAGGCCTATATGCGGTGGGCCCAAGCCCACCTCTCGGTAAGTCGGTTTAGATCTGCTTTTTGACTTAGCTTGGAACTATCATTAATTTTGATCTCTCTTCGAACAGGCGATGCTCCACGGCCAGCACGTCCACAAGTGCCTGGAGAAGGAAATTCTCCTTGAGCGGAAAAATGCGGAGAAGTACCTTCGGGAGCTAACTAAGGTCACGGACGATCTGAAAGCGGCCCGGGACCAAGTGCTCGTTCACGAGGCCCAGATAGAGTCTCTCGATAAGATCCATAAGCAGGACCGGGAGGATCTTTTGGCGAAGGTCGCGGCCGAGGCGGAGAAGGGGAAGAAAGCCCTGGCGGATATGGAGGCGGTTTTGGGGGAGACCGTGATGACGGCGCAGGACGAGGCGTATGAACAGGCCAAGTCCCACTTTAGGCAGATCTACCCCGAGCTGAACGTCGACCACCTCAGCTATGGATGGCATCCGGACTTGCCTCCGACCCCTGGCGGTGATAGGACGGGGGGAGCCCAGGGCGATGACGAGGTGCCACCCGACCCTCAAGAATAGATAGTTGATTTTCTTCTTTTTGTTTTTGATGTAAATGCCGAGAGCGGACTGGCCACCGCGGTTTTTTGTATCAAATTTTTGAAGGAAATGAAATATACTTTTTGGGCCGACCCTTCAAGACTTGCGTTTTTTGTGATATTCGTTTTTATCTTTTGGTAGAGGCGTGGGACTCGGGACCCCGACCCCGTTTTGGCTCACCAACGGAAGCTAGCTCGGGACCGAGAGGCCGCCAAGAATTATTTTCTGAACAAGTCAAGGGAGCTCGGCCTAGAGGTTGCCCGTCTGAGGAAAGTCGTAGCCGACCGGGACTGGTGGGTAATCGAGACGGACTGGTCCGCCTCGGATGCCTCTAGCGGGCGCTCGGCTTCGGAGTCTTTTCTTCGTGAGACCGTTGTGGAGAAGGAATTGGAGATTCGCCGGCTGAAGCTCATATTGGGTGCGGGTCTGATTGAAGAGGCGAGCAACTCGACCCCGGGGCGGTCGCTGCCATTTTCATTGGTTGAGGCCCAGCCGGATGATGCGGGGAGCTCGGTGGCGGGAGTGTCTTCCCTGGTCGGCCCAACCGAGCGCGACAGGAGCCCTGAATTTAAGTTCCCTGGCGAGTGCGAGTGAGTTGTGAGCCTTCTTTTTTCTTTGTATTTGTACCGACGTTCATTGAGTTGTAAGCAATGAGTAATCAATAAGAACATTCGTTTTCCGTAACCTTGATGGCCTCGGATGCCGGGGGTGGTCGGTGTGACAGATACGAAGGGTCGCTACTGATGCGACTGCGTCATTAATTGCGACGTTTCGCATTCCCATGAACATTTATGGCGACGTTTTGCCTTCCGTCGTTTCGCATTCCCAGACGCAATAAATGGGGGCCTCAGGGGGCTATATAATCCCCCACTCCCCTTGTTGGTTGTCAGGCAGTGAGCCGTCTGACTTGGGTGCCTGCCGAAGGCGGGCGCCCAGAGAATGAAATGTTTCCGAGTACCCCGGATCGGAGGCACACCGATCACCCTCGGACTATTCGGGGTTCAGGCTGTTAGGGCCGTGAGACCCCGGGTGGTTCGTTGGTGAGCGGTGTGCCGATCGATTGGTTCGGGGGGTCGGGGGGAGCCGAAGCGTGGTGGCTCTTCTGCTGAACAACTCGAAGGCTTGGAGCGTTTTTTTCGGGACGGAGAGAGCAGCGGGTCGACGTCCCCCCTGCCATCCTCGAACAGTTCGGGGTTTAGGCCGGTCAAGGCCGTAAAACCCCGGGTTGTTTGCGGGTGAGAGGGTGGTCAATGATTCGACACGAGGCTCGGGGCGTCTGCCGAAGGCGGACGCTCTAAACCTTAATAAAATTTTGTCAACCCTGGTTGGGGACCGAGCTTGGTGCTTCGGTTCGCCGAGCCCCCATGTTTGTGAGAACCATTTTTGGAAGAGTGTCGGGGTCGTCGCCGAGCGTCAAGGTCGCGGTGCCTTGGAGAAGGCACCCGCCTTGCTCGGGGTCGACGCCGAGCTCCTGCACATGTTCTCAGGGAGAGACGGTGCGGGCGTGGCTGGCGGATGTCGCATCGTACACGGGTTGATGGGCTGTAAGGAGCCCAAACCGAGCGAGGGACGGATGCCGAGCCCCCGTACCGGTGAGAAAGGCAACTGCAGGCGTAGCAGAGGGTCGCCGCCGAGCGTCAAGGTCGCGGTGCCTTGGGGAAGGCACCCGCCTTGCTCGGGGTCGACGCCGAGCTCCTGCATATGTTCTCGGGGAGAGACGGTGCGGGCGTGGCTGGCGGATGTCGCCTCGTACGCGGGTTGATGGGCTGTAAGGAGCCCAAACCGAGCGAGGGACGGATGCCGAGCCCCCATACCGGTGAGAAAAGCAACTGCAGGCGTAGCAGAGGGTCGCCGCCGAGCGTCAAGGTCGCGGTGCCTTGGAGAAGGCACCCGCCTTTCTCGGGGTCGACGCCGAGCTCCTGCACATGTTCTCGGGTAGAGACGGTGCGGGCGTGGCTGGCGGATGTCGCCTCGTACGCAGGTTAATGGGCTATAAGGAGCCCAAACCGAGCGAGGGACGGATGCCGAGCCCCCATACCGGTGAGAAAGGCAACTGCAGGCGTAGCAGAGGGTCGCCGCCGAGCGTCAAGGTCGCGGTGCCTTGGAGAAGGCACCCGCCTTGCTCGGGGTCGACACCGAGCTCCTGCACATGTTCTCGGGTAGAGACGGTGCGGGCGTGTTTGAAACAGAGTTGTTTGATTGGATGCACGTTGTCAGAAGACCAATCAGGCCGAGCCGTCCGAGCTCTGAACCCTTAAGCTCGCAAGGGAAGCTATTTGGGCTCGGGCTGTAAGGGAAGCTGTTTTGGGCTCGGGCTGTTATCCGAGCGCCGAACCCTAAGCTTGTAAGGAAAGCTTTTTGGGCTCGCGCTGTTATCCGAGCGCCGAACCCTAAGCTTGTAAGGGAAGCTTTCTGGGCTCGCGCTGTTATCCAAGCGCCGAACCCTAAGCTTACAAGGGAAGCTTCTTGGGCTCGCGCTGTTATCCGACCGCCGAACCCTAAGCTTGTAAGGGAAGCTTTTTGGGCTCGCGCTGTTTTCGGAGCGACGATCTCGTTATGTGTCCTTTATTTGTTACAAGTTTTGAAGCCATGGGCTTGTTTTAAGAAAGCTGACATATTTACAATATATTTAAAACTTACAAAAGACTAGGCACGGCGTGCCGATTACAATCATTACATTTTACATGGAGGCTACTCTCCTAAGAATTTAATTAAGTGTTCCGCGTTCCTGGGCCTCTTAATGGGCTTGCCGTCGGGGTTTGTCAGGCGATATGTGCTCGGTCGTACGACCTCTGATACCTTGTAAGGGCCCTCTCAGTTTGGTGCCAACTTTCTTTTCTGGCCGGGGTTGGATACTGCCAGCTTCCGGAGGACAAGATCTCCGAGTTCGATGTCAGTTGGGCGCACCTTCTTGTTGTAGAACCTCTCGATCCTTTGTTGGTAGATACTCCTTCTAATGGCCGACTTCTCCCTGACCTCGTCAACGAGGTCCAGGTCGGCTTGTAGCTGTAAAGAGTTACTTGCCTCGTCGAAGGCCATGATCCGGGGAGAGGGGATCCCTATTTCCAGGGGAATGACGGCCTCTGCGCCGTACGTCAGATTGAAGGGCGACTCCCCTGTCGGGATCCTCTTCATCGTTCGGTGGGCCCAGAGAACACTTGGTAGTTCGTCGACCCATAACCCTTTGGAGGAATTATCGAGTCGCTTCTTGAGTCCGTCGAGGATCTGTCGGTTTGCGTTCTCCGCCTGCCCGTTGGACTGGGGATGACATACTGAGGAGAAGCGCTGCTGGATCCCGAGATCTTCGCAGAACTTGCGAAAATGCTTGCCTGCGAATTGGGTCCCATTATCTATGACGAGCACCTGAGGGATCCCGAACCGACAGATGATGTGCTTCCAGAAGAATTGTTGCGTCTGTTGCTCGGTGATCGTTGCTAATGGCTCTGCCTCGATCCATTTTGTAAAGTAGTCGATTGCTACTATGAGAAACTTTCGTTGCCCTGTTGCCTTCGGAAAGGGGCCTACCAGATCCATTCCCCACATTGCAAAGGGGGTCGGACTGGCCATGGACCGGAGGTTTGCTTGTGGAGCCCTTTTGACGGGCGAGAACCTTTGACAGGGGCCACATTTCTTGACAAGGATTAGGGCGTCTTGCAACATGGTGGGCCAGTAGTACCCGTGATTCAAAGCCTTTCGCGCGAGCGAGCGGCTTCCCATGTGGCATCCGCCGATCCCCTCGTGTAGCTCCTTGAGAGCATATTTGGCTTCATCGGGAGTGAGGCAGTGGAGATAGGGTCGGCCATCCGAGGTTGTGTAGGACATTTTGAAGAGTGTTGAGTCGATCATTGTGAATCTTTCTGCTCGGGCCCTGACCCTTCTCGCCTCAGCTCGGTCTTCGGGGAGCTCTCCCTTGACGAGAAATCGCCTAATAAGAGTGGTCCAGTCGTCGGGGGGAGCTCCGTCTTCAATACACAGGACCTCCGGGATGTCGATGCTTGGTTTCAACATAACTTCGATCAGGACCGTGCGGTCGAGACCTTCGAAGGATGAGGAAGCCAGCTTTGATAGGGCGTCAGCCTGGACATTCTGTTTCCGGGGGATTCTCAAAACAGCCGACTCGTCGAAGGACGTCAGTAGGCGTTGAACTACGGCTCGGTACCGGACCATTCGATCGTCACGGGCCTCGTACTCCCCGGTGATCTGGTTGACCACGAGCTGGGGGTCGCTAAAAGCCCTGATCTGTCTGGCGCCGGCCTGATGAGCCAGGGTGAGCCCGGCGATCATGGCCTCGTACTCGGCCTCGTTGTTGGAGGCCGGGAAGTTGAGGCGGAGACAGTACTGGAGAAGAAAACCATATGGACCTCGCAGAATGATGCCAGCTCCGCTACCCGCCTCGCAGGAGGAGCCATCGACGTAAACTTCCCACGTCTGGTCGGCCTCCTTGCTCGCGGGATGCTCGGAGATGGTGCATTCCGTGATGAATTCTGTGAGCGCCTGCCCCTTGATGGCTGTTCTGGGTTGATAGCCAATGTCATACTGGCTGAGCTCGATTGACCATTTGACGAGTCGACCCGAGCTCTCCGGCTTGTAGAGCACGGCCTTCAGGGGTTGGTCTGTCAGTACCTGGACCGAATGAGATTGAAAATAGGGACGGAGTTTTCGCGAGGCCATGACCAAGGCGTACGCTACTTTCTCCATCCGAGAATATCTGGTCTCGGCGTCGAGCAGGACCTTGCTGACATAGTATAGAGGCTTCTGTGATCCCTCCTCCCGAACGAGAACGGCGCTGAGCACCTTTTCCGAGGCGGACAGGTAGAGCCAGAGTGGCTCTCCCGGTTCGGGCTTGCTGAGGAGGGGAGGGTTCGCGAGGTACTCCTTCAATTGGGCGAAGGCCTCTTGCTGTTGGGTACCCCACTCGAACCCTCCGGTGCCGCGCAGGGCTTTGAAGAACGGAAGAGACTTCTCTCCAGACTTGGAGAGAAAACGGCCGATGACCGCCAGTCTTCCCGTCAGCCGCTGGACCTCTTTGATGTTCCTGGGAGGAGCCATGTCTAATATGGCCTGGATCTTTTCGGGGTTCGCCTCGATGCCTCGCTGGCTGACAATGAAGCCAAGAATCTTTCCCGCGGAGACGCCGAAGGTGCATTTGGCCGGATTGAGTCTCATGTTATGGGTTCGAAGGACCCCAAAGGCCTCCTCTAGATCGGCGACGTGATCCTCCCCCCACTGGCTCTTGACGAGCATGTCGTCTACGTACACCTCCATATTGCGCCCGATTTGCTCCTTGAAGACTCGGTTGACGAGCCTCTGATAAGTGGCGTCGGCGTTCTTCAGCCCGAAGGGCATGACCCTGTAACAGTATAGCCCCTGGTCTGTAACGAAGGACGTCTTGGCGATGTCGGGAGGGAACATGTGGATCTGGTTGTAGCCCGAGAAGGCATCCATGAAGGATAGAAGCTCGTGACCCGATGTCGCATTGATAAGAGCATCGATTTTGGGGAGGGGGAATGGATCCTTGGGGCACGCCTTGTTGAGGTCCGTAAAATCTATACAGCTCCTCCAGCTTCCGCTCGCCTTCTTGACCATGACGACGTTTGCCAGCCACTCGGGATAGCTGACTTCTTGGATGAAGCGAGCGGTCAGGAGCTTGTCGACTTCCGCATTGACCGCCTGCTGTCGCTCCGGGGCGAACTTACGTCGCTTTTGGACAACCGGCTTCGACCCGGGGATCACGCTGAGTTTGTGCATGATGAGATCCTCGGAGATACCAGGCATGTCAGAAGGCTTCCAGGCGAAGAGGTCGACATTGCGGCGAATGCAGGTGATGAGGGCGGACTTAAGGTGAGGGGTGAGGGAGCGACTTACCCGAAAGTGCTTCGACGGATCCCCTGTCTCGAACGAGACATCTTCCAGCTCGTCTGCCGACTCGGGCTCTGGCTGGGTCCTCTGGGGCTGCATCTCGACGGCGTCGAGGGGAAACACGGCACTCCCGATTGCTGTCGTGTAGCATGAGCGAGCAGCTTCCTGGTTCCCCCGGACTACTCCTATTCCGGTATTGGTAGGGAACTTCATTTTTTGGTGATAGGCCGAGGGGACAGCCTGGAGGGAGCAGAGGCCCGGGCGACCGAGTATTGCATTGTATGCTACCTTGACGTTCACCACCATGAAGTCCATGGACTCCGTTCTTCGGTTTGGGGTCGTACCTGTCGTGACGTCTAGCGTGACGATCCCCTCAATTGTTACAGGGACGCCCGAGAACCCGTGCAAGGTGTACCCCGCCGGCTTTAGCTTGTCGCGGGGGAGCTTTAGGTTCTCGAAGGCTTCGAGAAACAGAATGTTCACCGAGCTCCCGTTGTCCACAAGGATTTGCCGAGCGTCAAAATTGGCCATGCTGAGGTTAATGACGAGGGCGTCGCAATGGGGGAGCCGCACCCCCTCCAGGTCTTCTCCCGAGAAGGAGACAGGGAGTTGCTGGATCTGAGGGGGGAGAGGACCTTGGACGGCGTTAACATCCCGGATGAACGCCTTGCGGGAAGTGTTGGACTCCCCTCCCATGGGCCCCCCGTGGACGCAGTGTAATATGGCTTGGCCCTCAGGCTCATCAAGCTCCTGCTGTCGCTCGAGGAGCTGCCGGGGAGCTCGAGGAGGAGGTGGAGTTCTCCTGTTCCTCGTGTCCCTCTGTCCCCGAGCTTCCTCTCGCTTGTACTCCCGGAGGTACCCTCGCTGAATGAGGGCCTCGATCTCGTCTTTCAGGGCATGGCAGTGATCCGTGTCGTGCCCGTTGTCCCGGTGGAAGCGGCAATAGAACCGCTGATTCCTTTTCTTACTGGTATTGTTGGACGGACGAGGAGGGTACTGGACGAGGTCCCTGTCCTCGATCGCCAAGAGAATGGAGGACACATTTTGGGTGAGCGGGGTATACCTCTCGAAGCGAGGGACCGGCGGGACCTTCTTCATGGCGCCCGCGTCCCTTGGAGCCTTCTTTGATGGCTCGACTTCTTCGGCCTTCCGCTTTCCCTTCCCGGGGGCCTCCCTGGACTCTTCTGGGTTTAGGGCCTCTTCCGCCCTGATGTATTTCTCGACCCTGTTGAGGAGGTTGGGGAAGTCGATGGGGGGTTTCTTTGCCAGAGAGGCTTTCAGCTGTCCATGACGGACGTTGTGCCGAAATGCCGCGGAGGCGACGCCAGGATCAAGGGAGGAAACCGACCTTGCCTCTGCGGTGAACCTTCGGACGAACACCCTGAGCGACTCCCCCTCCTTCTGCCTGAGTCCAAGCAAAGAAGCACTTGTCCTCTCGGCCTTTCGGCTGGTGACAAAGTGGGCGAGGAAATTGCCCTCCAGCTGGTCGAAGGAGTAAATGGAGCCGAGGGTCAGCTTGGAGAACCATTCACGAGCCGGACCCCAGAGGGTGGTAGGGAAGGCTCGGCACAGCAGGGGATCCGAAGCGCTGTGAATCATCATCAGGGTTTTGAAACCCTCCATGTGATCAGCAGGATCTCCCTCGCCGTCATAGGTCTCGAACTGAGGTGGTCGAAAATTTCGAGGTATTTCCGCTTGGAGGATGAGGGCGGAGAAAGGAGGTCGGACAGGTCTGTACCCCTGAGCCGCTCCAGGACCGCCGTCGCCTATGTGGTCGAGGCGATCCTCCATTTCTTGGAGTCGCCTTAGGAGATCGCCATCGTACTCTGGTGGGATCGTTGAGGGGCGGGACACGCTGGCCTCGGCGTCCGACCTGGTTTGAGAATGGCGGACATCCCCCTTGGGGGCCCTCGGAGGGCCCCTAGAATTTCCCTCCGGAAGTCCTGGAACTCCTGGTGAGTGACTGGGGCTCCCTCGACCCGGTTCGGTTGAGCCGAAGGTTGCCGTCCGACGCGGCTGAGCGCTGGCCTCCGTCCTTGGGGCGGTGGTTTTGGATGGTTTGGGGCCGAGTTGGAAGCGGCCCTTCCCCTGCTGCGACTAACCTGTCGGTTTATGATTACCCCCCGTAAGTCGGGCTGGGCTGGACGGGAGGTGCTCTTCTGGGGTCCTTGACGGGGAGCCCCGTGATTGGATGCGTGCGCTTCGGCGGCGGCTCCTGGCGGGGGCAAGTCCCGCTGAGGTGCGGAGGTAGCAGCCTTCTTGGCTTTGGAGGCCATGAGAGTTCGGCTGTCGAGGTACCTTGATGGTTGGGCTCGGGTCGGCTTCTGAAGTAGCTTTCCCACAGACGGCGCCAACCTGATGCGGTTTGTTTCTGGGAGACGTGTGGATGCACCAGGTGTGAGTTCTTACTCGATTTGTATTTGAAGGAGGAAGCTACTAATCAGGCGACCCTCGGCTGGCCGAGCGGTACCGGTGACAGGCTGGAGTGAGGCGAGGCTAGATGCTCGGTTCGGATCAGGGGGCTCGGATCCGAGGTCTGGTGTACCTGCAGACGGTCTAGGAACACCGGGGTTGGTACCGGTGGCAGGCCCTCCGACGATCTAGTTAGTCTCTTGGAGAGAGTAGCAGTAACTAGGGTTTTGTGGAAGAAAGATTGATTACCTGTAGACAGGGAGGAGGGTCTGGTATTTATAGGGGAAGCCAATCGGGTCCAGACCCGTTTGGGGCTGGGTCCGGACCAGGTTACCCGAGTGGCTGAAGCGGTGGAAAGCCGGGCGGTATAGGGCTGACGTGGCAGACGCCGGAGCGGTTTCCGGGCTGACGTGGCAGAGCTCCAGGCGGTTTTCCGGCGCTGATGTGGCAGATCTGAAGGATCAGAAAGAGCGCGTATCCTGAGGGGATCCAGTGGCCCAGGATGGACCACGTTTATTCCTGACCCATATCACCGGCAATATTGAAAGAAAGATTTGAGATATGATTTTGAGATATTGCCGTGGGGCGATTTCGTATTTTGTAAACAAGTCCGGTAGGAGGTAAAACTGATTCTAGGAATGATAACACATGTCTTGAACTAAATAACTAGGCACATAAGTGAAAATGTAGTAAACTTGGGCAAACGTAAGTGAGTTGCCTTTATATAGTCGGCGATGGATCTCCGTGGCTATAGACCCAGTCGGCGGACTGAGGTTGCTCTGTGGGAGAAGGATTTTTATATTTAAATCTGGGACTTGATGTAGTCGGGCGGATAATTTGCCATCTTCAATGTATATATGTATACCGGGACTAGGGGGCACTTGCAGGATGATTCGCACGATGAGGGAACCGTTATAATAGCCGGCGGGCTGAGACTTATATTCGTGGAATGATCTAAATTTTGTTTTATTACCGAGTAGTTTCATGGCGAGGGATCGAGCTCTTTATTGTAGAGTACGTATGTGCTTGCCCTCGAACCTATGTAGTATGGGATGCATAGAATCCGAACAAGTGTGCATTAGTGGCATCCTAGTATAAAGATGTGTGCATTAGGCATTAAGGCATGACATATACTTACATGTTTAGCGTAGTCACAATTTAACACTTTATTCTTCATTCAACTTATGTGGTTTTGTTAAAGTAATGAGATCGTTATATGTACGACATAGAGAGGATAGTCGAGTATAACACTTTCGTCAGTTGTAAGTGACTGACGTGCCCACAGGTCGATATGCAGGTAGTGGACTTTGCTATGAAGATGTTATGATGAAATCGATGAATTATTTGATGAAGTTGTACAAGTTATATTATTGTTTTCAATGTTGTAATCTTTCATTCTTCCGCTGTGTAAAATAAAGTTATATTTGAACTCTGATGTTATTGAAAAAGTTTTAATTTTCATGTAAAATTGTACGAAGTGAAATAAAGATTGTGTGAAATTTCGAATTCGGCTTTATTTGGAATTCGGGCGGTACAATACATTTATGTTATAGTAATTATTACTAACTAGCACTGTTTCCTCTTGTTATTACAGGTTAATTGTCTGAATTTCTAAGTGTACTACTTAAAATATCCGCTACAGGCATGTTCATAATCTCCTGCCATGCTCATTGTCAATCAGGAGCTGAGGCCACATGGTTCAGCAAAACCTCTTAACATCGTAAGCTTTTATAATTTCTTCAACCATATTTATTTATGATGAACCATTTCTGAATTCTTTCCTGATGTATATGTTTTTTTAATGAAAAATTGCAGTCAATTGCAAAGTCTATGGGGGACTGGTTTTATGACCGACGTGTTGTGCACGAGCTGGACTGAATTACAAATAAATGTATAATTTATCAAAGATTTAATAATGATGTAGTGAAACAGCTGCGTTTTATATTGGACAGCATTATGTATTGTTTGAACCAGCTAGAATCGTATATTTGGTGATTATTTTGGCCATTGAAATGGCGTCAAATTTGTATATATTTATGTGTAATGTTGGGAACCTGTTATCCTGTTTCATTTCCTGTGTATCCCCTTCTCCAATATAGAGAAGGATCTTTTGTACTCTGCTCTAATTTATCAATGAATTTTTTTTTGGGCCTATAGGCCATTATCAAAAAGAAAAACAACTTGTATATAATTTGCTGGTGATTTGTCATAGGTCAATCTTCGTAGAATCATAACTTTGTATTTGTCATTGTTTTGTTCGACTACTTCCTAATTTTACTTCATCTCCGTGTGAAATGATATGCATGAAGACTACAAGTTAATTTGATTGCAGTTGCTATTGGGAATTGTCAGCTTCCCAAATCAACTATATAATTTTACCTTGCCTTCCAAGTTTGTATGTTTCACGTGTCAAGTACTATAGCTTTAGATATTTCTGATTCATATAATAGTGATTGCTAATTCTCCTTATAGATTAGATTAGATATCTATATAATAAAACATAAAGAAGGCTATCTAGTGGCTCTCTTTCAATGCCTCCAAAATCAAAGACCCAAATCTAATCTTACAAAACACATTTTCGCCGCAAAAGTTTCCTCCCAAAATTCAAATTCAAATCTCCCAAAACAACTCATTTATTTATTTAATTCTCCCCCCCCCCCCCCCCCTCTCTCTCTCTCTCTCTCTCTCTCTCTCTCTCTCTCTCTCTCTCTCTATATATATATATATATATATATATAGAGAGAGAGAGAGAGAGAGAGAGAGAGAGAGAGAGAGAGAGAGGCTTCTTCCGTTGCAAACGGGTCTGTGTGCACAGACCCGTGCGAACTTTAATCTGAGCCGTTGTATTTTTGATCTAACGGCCCATATATTTTTTATAATATTTTGTCTTAACCCGTTGTTTCCAACGACGGGTTAAGGCAAAATTTTACAAAAAAAAATTGCCTTAACCCGTCGTTGACAAGGACGGGTAAAGGCAAAGATATAATCTCAGATCTGTATACAGTCCTTCGTCTTTCTCGTTGAAACCAAACCCCAAAACCCCAAAACCCTAGCACAGATCCTCATTTTTTTGGGCGAAACCAAACCCCAAAACCCTAAAAAAATTCCAACGTCCTCCGTTTGCCCCTACTCCTCCTCTTCCACTCTCATACAATCTCTCTCTTCAAATATCTACATTAAAAGCAAATCAATTCCTGTGTGAAGGCCACAAATCGTTCTATTGGCAAAATTCGTTGTTATTTTGTAAGGTATTAGCTAATTCTTTGCCTTATTAGAGTTAATTATGTTGATTTCTAAATTTTTACATAGTAAATTATTTAGGAAGTCCAAAAAAAATGCTTTGCCCAAAACAATTTAGAATTCTAGTAATGTTTGACTTACTAATTTAGTTTTATTTGTGTTGATTTTTCACGTTCAATTTATACGGAATTAATGACTTAGAATTTTTTAGTGCGGTTAGAGTAGAAAACCTTGCAAACGGTCTTCAAAAAATACGAAACTTTGCGAGTAGGTTGATTTCACATAGAAAAAGCCACCCTAACATGTAGAAGTGGGTTTCGATTCACGATTCGAGATATACGGCCGTGTATCGCTTTTGGTTAAAAAAAACCTAATAAAGCGGTATACGAACGTATATCGCAAACCGTGAGTCGAAACTCACTTCTACAAGTTCGAGTGGCTTACGCTATGTGAATTCGACCAAGTTGGAAAGTTTTATAAATTTTGGATGCCGTTTGTGCGGTTTTCTCACGTTCCTCGCATTAGAAGTTAATGACTTAGAAATTTTTTAGTGCGGTTAGAGTAGAAAACCTTGCAAACGGCCTCCAAAAAATACGAAACTTTGCGAGTAGGTTGATCTCACGCAGCAAAAGCCAACCCAACATGTAGAAGTGGGTTTCGATTCACGTTTCGAGATATACGGCCGTATATCGCTTTTGGTTAAAAAAACTTAATAAAGCGGTATACGGACATATATCGCAAACCGTGAGTCGAAACTCACTTCTACAAGTTCGGGTGGCTTGCGCTACGTGAATTCGACCAAGTTGGAAAGTTTTATAAATTTTGGATACCGTTTGTGCGGTTTTCTCATGGTCCTCGCATTAGAAGTTAATGACTTAGAAATTTTTTAGTGCAGTTAGAGTAGAAAATCTTGCAAACGGCCTCCAAAAAATACGAAACTTTGCGAGTAGGTTGATCTCACGCAGCACAAGTCACCCCAACTTGTAGAAGTGGGTTTCGATTCACGGTTCGAGATATAAGGCCATGTATCGCTTTTGGTTAAAAAAAACCTAATAAAGCGGTATACAGACGTATCTCGCAAACCGTGAGTCGAAACTCACTTCTATAGATTCGGGTGGCTTGTGCTACGTGAATTTGACCAATTTGAAAAGTTTTATAAATTTTGGATGCCGTTTGTGCAGTTTTCTCACGTTCCTCGCATTAGATATTAATGACTTAGAATATTTTTAGTGCGGTTAGAGTAGAAAACCTTGCAAACGGCCTCCAAAAAATACGAAACTTTGCGAGTAGGTTGATCTCACGCAGCACAAGCCATCCCAACTTGTAGAAGTCGGTTTCGATTCACGGTTCGAGATATACGGCCGTGTATCACTTTTGGTTAAAAAAAACCTAATAAAGCGGTATACAGACGTATCTCGCAAACCGTAAGTCGAAACTCACTTGTACAAGTTTGGGTAGCTTGCGCTACATGAATTCGACCAAGTTCAAAAGTTTTATAAATTTTGGATGCCGTTTGTGCGGTTTTTTCACTTTCCTCGCATTAGAAGTTAATGACTTAGAATTTTTTTAGTGCAGTTAGAGTTGAAAACCTTGCAAACGACCTCAAAAAAATACGAAACTTTGGCAGTAGGTTGATCTCATGCAGAACAAGTCACCCCAACTTATAGAAGTGGGTTTTGATTCACGGTTCGAGATATAAATCCGTGTATAGATTTTGGTTAAAAAAAACCTAATAAAGCGATATATGGACATATATCGCAAACCGTGAGTCGAAACTCACTTCTACAAGTTCGGGTGGCTTGCGCTACATAAATTTGACCAAGTTAGAAAGTTTTATAAATTTTGGATGCCGTTTGTGTGGTTTTCTCGCGTTCCTCGCATTAGAAGTTAATAACTTAGAATTTTTTTAGTGCGGTTAGAGTTGAAAACCTTGCAAACGGCCTCCAAAAAATATGAAACTTTGCGAGTAAGCTGATCTCACACAACACAAGCCACCCCAACATGTCGAAGTGGATTTCGATTTACGGTTCGAGATATACGGCCGTGTATTGGTTTATTTGGGTTTTTTTACAACCAAAAGCGGTACACGCCCGTATCTCTCCAACCGAGAGTTGAAACTCACTTCCACAAGTTGGGGTGACTTGTGCTACATGAATCCGACCAATTCGACTTTTACAACTTTTTTTGTTGTCATTTGTGCATTTTTTCCTACAATCTCGATATATTTATTGATGATAAATAACTGGATGTAACGCGTACCAACTACATTTAAATTTTTTGGTACATAGATAAATGGCTAGAACAAGAGAACCGAGAAGCCCATCCGGTACCACTAGTGGCGCACCAAATACTGAGGTAAGATTGATTATTATTATTGGTTTTAAATACGAATATGTAACATTATCTCAATAATAATATTTGTTATCTTTATTCGTGTAGGTTGGTGACCGTCAATCTACATCTACTGAGACAGGTCCGTCGTCCTCGGTTCCCGTTACACCACCTGAATTCGTGGACACAAACTTACTCACATTGCAACCCAAACACCGATCCGAAGCCGTGTGGAATGGGTCCATAAGAAATGTAACTTCCAGAAGCACGCGGTTCTTCCTTTTGACCCCCGTATCACGCCGTACTTAGTTGAGGCCGGTTTCTACGGAACTAAATTCATGGGGGCAGTGAAGCTAGATCGGCCGCTACTTACAGTTCTTGTCGAGCGATGGAGGCCAAAAATCCACACATTCCACCTACCAGTCGGTGAGATGACTGTGACCTTCCAAGATGTAGCAATGATAACTGGGCTACCAATAGATGGGGTCGTCATGACGGGAAACATGGACTTCGATCGAGTTGAAGTTGTTCGTGATTTGCTCGGTATCGACCTCCAGTTGATAGTTCTCCAAAGAAGAGAGGCCGTTGAAAAAGAAATCCTCGAAAATGTTCCCGCAGATATTGATGAAGATTTATTGTATGAACAAATAGAAGCTGCGAAAGATAAAGCGAAGCTGAAGTTATGGATGAAACTTTCGATGGTAAATCATTGTACATTAGTTGGTTAAAATTTCAGTTCGAGGAGGATTATTTGGCCCCCAATTCGGACGAGAAAACCCTAACCTACTATGCACGTGCGTACATGTTTAAAATTACTCTAACCCTATATTTATTTGTTGTGAACCAACTTCCTCAATTTTCGTATTTTTTTATATTTCATCATTTTCAACACTCAAAGTTCTAAGAAGTTGGATTTTACATGACCATTTATAATAAACTTTTTACAACCCCATTGATAACCCTAGCCGTAACCCTATATTTACCATAAGAACTACTCTAACCCTACCGTAACCTTACAATAACCCTGTAACCCTAGCCGTAACCCATTGACACTGTAAGTTTTAAACCGAATTCGTTGAATGTACGTAATTGTTATAAAAAAAATTTTTTTTACTTTAAAAGTTCAAATCGTTTAACGAACTTCTGTGGATAGGTGATTATATAATTTTTTATGAAGAGTTTTTTTGTAACTAAAAAAAATGGATAAATTGTATGTTAAAAACAAAAAATGCTTCAATTGAAGTGTAAATAAAATAAAAATGGAATAATTTTAAACAATATCAAAATAAATAATACAGTTCAAAAATTAAATAAAAAAATTTATGTCTACTTAACCCGTTGTTGGCGATGACGGGTTACATGTACTTAACCCGTCACCACCAATAACGGGTTAAGTAGACATATATTAGCAATTCTTCATCATCTACACACCAAGTATGCATAAAGTACTGCCAATATATGTCTACTTAACCCGTTGTTGGTGATGACCTTAATAACGGGTTAAGTGGAGATATATTGGAAGAAGTTTATGAATACTTGGTCTGTATATTGCTGTTGTTGCTGCTGCATTTTGAGAAGTGTATCATATTGTTGTTCATGCTTGTTTTCTTGTCAATCTTTTCTTGCCTTTATCATTTCCTTCTTGTTTTCTTGTCTTCTTCATTCAACAAAGTATTGAGAAGTGTATCAATGCATTTTTGGCATCTGCCCTTCTTCATCCAGCATTTCAGAATCAATATGAATGTCTTCTTGTTTTCTTGCCAATCTTTTCTTGCCTTCTTCATTTCCTTCTTGTTTTCTTGTATACTAAATTCAACATTTTAGGATCACACTCAATACCTTCTTGTTTTCTTCCCAATCTTTTATTGCCTTCTTCATTTCCTTCTTGTTTTCTTGCCTTCTTCATTCAACATTTCAGAATCACACTCAATGCCTTCTTATTTTCTTGCCAATCTTTTCTTCTTATCTTCATTATTTCCTTCTTGTTTTCTTGCACTTCAATGCTTCCTTCTTCATTTCCCTATAACTATGCCTCTTGAGTTCAATAAAGAAAATACATAAGATGAAGAAAAAAAAAAGGGAGGAGACACATTTCTTGAAGGGGGAAGAAGTTTGAGTTCTAAAAAAACCTGAGTTCAAAGAGAGTCTCCTTCAACTGAGTTCTTCATAACATTGTTTCAGAAAGAAGCTGAAGATGCAAAAGTAAAGAGACAGATGCATGTCTACTTTAGCGTACAAGTGCATGCTGGGCTTCTCTCAAGGGGTAGGGAGGACTCCTGACTCTGCCTTTTTTTTCTTCATTCCCCTTACTCTTCTTTTTGGGGCTTTTTGAATGAATGCAGAAGTAGCAATTCTCCTCCTTTCATACACATTCGTTCCTTATTGTTACACAGAGTGCAATAGTTCTCTGGTTTCGTAGGACGGAGTAGTGGTGGGTGTCATAATGTATTCATGGAACTTTTCAACTTCTTAGCATGCACACCTCACAATCATGCAACAAATAGTACTAATATGAGGAGTGCGTATCAAGAAGTTGTCAAGTACTTTGAATATACGGTTACACCCACTACTATTCTATCCCACGAACCGGAAAATTGCTGTCTCTGTGTAATAGTAGTGAACTAAATTGTATACAGGGGGGATAACTGCTACTTATGCATTCAAAAAAAGATAGTGTCAGCAGTCCTTCCTACCTCTTTGAGAAGAAACCAGTATGTACTTGTATACTAAATTAATTGCAAATTTTGGTGAAAGTGTCAAAGAATGACTTTGTAATATCAATTAGCTTTAGTTATGTATGCATTCTATGTATGTTCAATTTACATGTATTTGTCAGTTTATAATGTATGATGTACAAAGCTGTTATAAGATATAACCCATATCCCTATATTCTCCGAACTTTATCTTGGAAATTTGAAGAGTTGTACCACAAAGGCGAAGACACTGCAAATATCAATCAACCTAATGGGTTAAGTATCCCAAGATTGATGTGAATTGCTGAATGAAGAAATTATCATCTGTAGAAGTTGTTGTGAATGAACAAATTTTGTGAAGTTGTATATGTATCAACAAAAGTACATAGAGCCTACACAGACGAAAGTTCTGTAAAAAAACTCTCTACTTAACCCGTTATTGACGATGACGGATTAGGTGGTCTTAACCTGTCATCACTAATAACGAGTTAAGTAGAGAGATATTGGCAGGACTTCATCCCTTATAGACCAAATATTGATAAAGTACTGTCAATATCTATCTACTTAACCCGTTATCCCCAATAATGGGTTAAGTAGAGAGAAATTGGCAGTACTTTATCAATACTTGGTCTGTAGGGTATGAAGTCCTGCCAATATCAATCTACTTAACTCGTTCTCCTCAATAACGGGTTAAGTTATTTAACACGTTATCCCCAATAACGGCCTAGGTTTATCTGATTTTTGCAGTATTTTATCTTCAAAATGTAAGTTTGCATAAATTTTCAGAATTTTCCACAAATTAAAAAAATTCCAATAGCATAGATATATTGCAGAAATACACAATCTGCACAAATACATAAAATTCACTCACAACCTTCAACACAAATAATAAATCTGTACACATCGGAAGATAAAAAAAAATCAATTACAAAAAAATTCACAAATAGTTCGGGTTGCCCAAATTGCACACATCTTCAAAATTCACAAATTTCAACATAAGTAAACATTCACTACCCAATTACAACTTCAAAACCCACAACAACGTATGTAGTTCACAAATACACAAAATGCACACATACAGAAATTGCACTCTGATTAAATACACCAGTAATCTAATTATACCAAAAAGAAACGTTCAATTAACCACATATATACAATCAAAAGTATGGAAGTTTTCAACGCATTGATTTTTTCCATGGGCACGATTTTGTTTCATTCCGTACCTACACCAAAAAAAAAAGTTGGTTAATAATCAAGTCGAAATTAATAATTATCTTCACATTGAAATACAAAAGTAAGCAATTATTCGGTGTTTATCTTGAAAGTTTGATATGAAATACATAACACGAAAAACCCCTTAGCACGAACCTTCACCTTCATCATCATCACTCTCTCTAGCGTTTGGAGCTTCTTCATACCCTACCGATCCACTAAATAAAGGAGAAGAATGAGTTAGTATCGACTACAACAAGTTTAGATTCATTGAGTCCAATTAACAAATACTTAGTCTCTAATATATTACCTTGCCATATTTTTTGGGTAATTTCGTGAATCATGACATACGACACGAAGACATGTCCTGCAAAGTCTTGGCCTCTTCTTTTTTTGGCCTTCTCTGATAGACTTCAATATTTTTCCTTTAGGCCTCCCCACTGCACGGGGTCCCCTACTTGTGCATGTGCATGTGCATATCCACCACTCTCTGGTTGTGTGCTACCTTCGTGTGGTGTGCTATTCCCGGATTCAATGTGAGCAAAGCCTTTGATTCCCTTGAGCATGTGGTCGAGCATGTACTTATACCCCCACTCTGAAGAACAACAAAGATCGACCAAATGTCTTGAGGGCATAGTCAGTTCACAATAACGAGAAGCAAAATTGTTGTCCATACTATTGGGAACCGGTGTACTGCTTCTTGTCAGTTGATCCCTGGTCCATTGCCTACAAATATATTGCTCAGGTAGTGCGGTGTGATCTGTAAACCGAATAACCACCAATAAATGTTTGCAGGAAATGCCTACGAAGTCATACATGGCACAAGGGCATTTAACAATTTGACTGATTTTACAATAAGAAATCACCCTCCCCGGTTCTGAATTTCTACAAACGGTTACAAAATAAGCTGCACTATCCGGGGTATTCATACTCGCAATTAAACTCACATTAAGTAATAAGCATTTTACGACTTCTTGTTGGAATTTGTAGAAAATCTTCAGTGTGTATGTTTCCATCATTTGTGACTCCAACGCCCATTCGCTCTTCAATTTTGGCCTCTCCTCGTGATTACGATGTGTTTTTTTAAGTTCATCATGTCTTTGTTGTACTAAGACTCGGTCAAAAATAACGTAAATTTATGTAATGAGTACTTTTTATGAGTATGGTACTTCAAGGATAAATGTAGCGATTCGTTATGTTGGGTACTCAACATGCCCCCCCAAAATGAGTCTCTTGCGTACACGGGAGCCCATTTCTCGTGAATCTCAATTTTTTCCTTCAACCATTTGTTATTCTCAAGTTTGTACTAGAAAATCAAAATTTTTCACTTCTGTTCAAATTTAGTTTTATATTCCGCCGTATAAATGATAGTCTTCAAAGCATCCCTAAACTCGTCAATGTTATTCGGCATACGCACATCATACGGTAACTTATCCAAAATATGCCAAATGCAATATCTATGTGACGTGGTTGAGAAAACTTTAGAAACTGCAGAAGTTATTCCACGATCCTCATCTGTCACGATGTTCATCGGATCGTGAGTCATTGCTCCTTGCCACTTTTTAAAGAACCACTCAAATAAGGATTCCTTCTCATTTGGGATGAACCCACAACCTAGAAATATTGATTGCCAATGATGGTTGAATCCAACAAATGGTACAAACAACATCCCGTATTGGTTTGTGTTGTAGGTAGCATCAAAGCAAAGAACATCCCCAAATACCTCATAATTCTTTCTAGCGATACCATCCACCCAGACACAATGGGACAATCGCCCTTCGGGATTACATTGGTAATCATATTAGAATAAAGGATCGGTCTCCTTTTTGGATTCAAAGAACTCAAGTAGCATTTACCCGTCGTGTCCTTTTAAACCTTCCATCTCGTTTCTCCTGAGATTTCTTACATCGGTTTCAGTAAACCCAATTTTCTCATTACCTCCACTTGCACCTTCAAAGAACAGCATTTGTTTGCATACAGGGACATTAGCTTCGGTAAGTTAACCAATTACTTTTTTATCTATATTTGTCAATTTACGGTTTCGAGGTAGCAAGTGATGTCTACCAGGTGAAGTAAATTCGTGATTGTGTGGTTTATTAAATGAATAAAGAATCTACGAATTACTTTATGGGTTTAGTTTGACACGAACGGAAGCTTTGCAACCCGTTCTAGAAGTTGTTCCTTGTCTAGCTTCATTCCGATTATTCGGTGACTCCCTGGCTTTATTACAAACATATGATTTATCCACTACATCGTTTTCCTTGTATTTATTTCCACCCTTACGCATAGAGAATGCCGCACATTTGCAGTACGATGAATAAAATTTTTCCGCTTCCTCTAGAGTGAGAAATGTCATACCAATCTTCGGTTTTAGGTGCTCGCCAACATGAGGAAGAAACTCGCCAATTTTTTGTGTACGAACAAATTTCTCTCCGGTAACAGAATTTCCTTCAAAACTGTCCATACCTAAGAAAGCATGAAAAGGAGAACAATTAGGGCTACTAAACCTGTTACGGAATGTGATGATAACTTTCTAACTTTATTTACATATTATTAGAGAAACGTCACAAAACCGCACAAACGACATCCACAATTTATAAAACTTTGCAACTTACTTTAATTCACCTAGCACAAGCCACCGTAACTTGCAGAAGTGATTTTCGACTCACGGTATGCGCGATACGGTCGTGTACCGCTGTATTTGGTGTTTTTATAACCAAAAGTGACACACTATTGTATCTCTCGGACCGTTAATCGAAACTCACTTTTACAAATTAGGGTTGCTTGATCTACGTTAGACCATCCGAGTCGCAAAATTTTGTATTTTTTGAAGATCGTTTGAAGGGTTTTCTAGTATAACCGCACTAAATGCGTTCTAAGTCATTAACTTTTAATGCGAGGAACGTGAGAAAACCCCACAAAACGGCATCCAAAATTTATAAAACGTTGCACCTTGCTTGAATTCACGTAGTGCAAGCCACCACAACTTGTACAAGTGAGTTTCGACTAACGGTTCGAGAGATACGGCTGTGTATCACTTTATTTGGGTTTTTCTCAACCGAAGACTTATACAAGTTCGGGTTGCTTGTGCTACATGAGATCATCCTACTCGCAAAGTTTTGTATTTTTTGGATGTCGTTTGAAGGGTTTTCTAATCTAACCGCACTTAAAAAATTCTAAGTCACTAACTTCTAATGCGAGGAACGTGAGAAAACTGCACAAACGGCATCCAAAATTTATAAAACTTTGCACCTTGCTTGAATTCACGTAGAGCAAGCCACCCCAACTTGTACAAGTAAGTTTCAACTAACGATTCGAGAGATACGGCCGTGTATCACTTTATTTGGCTTTTTTTCAACCGAAAGCGATACACGGCCTTACATCTCGAACCGTGGATCGAAACCCACTTCTACAAGTTGGGGTGGCTTATGCTACGTGAGATCAACCTACTCGCAAAGTTTCGTATTTTTTGGAGCCTGTTTGCAAGATTTTCAACTCTAACCGCACTAAAAAAAAAATTCTAAGTCATTAACTTCTAATGCGAGGAACGTGACAAAACTGCACAAACGGCATCCAAAATTTATAACACTTTCCAACTTGGTCAAATTCACGTAGCGCAAGCCACCCGAACTTGTAGAAGTGAGTTTCGACTCACGGTATGCGAGATACGGTCATATATCGCTTTATTAGGTTTTTTTTAACCAAAAGCGATACACGGCCGTATATCTCGAACCGTGAATCGAAACCCACTTCTACATGTTGGAGTGGCTTGTGCAGAGTGAGATCAACCTACTCGCAAAGTTTCGTATTTTTTGGAGGCCGTTTGCCAGATTTTCTACTCTAACCGCACTAAAAAATTCTAAGCCCGCTCAGGCCAGATTTGCTAGATTTGCCAGATTGTGGAGCCGGTGACCGAGGCTCCTTCGGAACCGCCCGCTCAGGCCCCTTTGGTCGAAGCCCCGGGTTCGCTGAGCGGGGCGTTCTCTGCCAGCGCAGCTCTGGCTTTGGAGGTGCCGCCGCTTACCGCCGAGGAGGAGGCCATCCTTACCGAGGAGCACAAGCGTCTCTTTGTCCCCGACTGGAGGGTGATGAAGGTAGACGGTTTCCTCAGCAACTCGGGGATGTGCATGCAGGCGGTGAAGCACCTGCCGACCCCGAAGGACCGTGCCGCGCTGAAGGCCGGCACTGTGGGCGATGACGTCCTGGAGATAGCTCGGAATACTATGTCGGTAAGTATGAGTTGATTATGACAACCCAAAAAATTTTCTAAGTTTTTTGTCTGGTTTTAATCGTTTCTTTTCCTTCGTTTTGCTCGCAGACTCTCTGCCACTTCAGCCACATGCTCGAGCAGTTCGCTGAGCAAGAGAAGGAGATGAAGCTGGCGAACGATCGGGAGAGGTCGGAGCGCTCCAAAGTGGTCAAGCTGTTCGAGGTCGAGCGACTCTCGGCTTCGCGAGCGGTCGAGGTGGGGGCCCTCGAGACAAAGCTCACCGAAGCGCTGAAGCACTCTGCAGCCGAGACTGCCAAGGTCGAGGCGTTGGAGAAAGAGAGGGCTCGCCTTGAGGAGGAGCTGGCCAAGGCCTTGAAGGTGTCTGAAGAGGCGCTGAATGGCCAGGCGATGAAGGTGGTAGAGGCAGAGAAGACAGTTCGGGATGAGGCCGAAGCCCACATGATGACAAACATGGAGGAGGCTTACGCCCGAGCGCTGAAGCATGTGGCGGCCCGCATCCCCTACTTCGACAGCTCCTCGTATTACTTCTACGATCCCGTGGAGGGCGAGGAGCTATTTCCTCTGGCGGAAATCGAGCCCAAGCAAGAGGCCAAAGAGGCCGAGGAGGACGCCGAGGACGACGTGAATGTCGAAGGAGCACTCGTCACTGTACCGAGTGAGGATACCTCGGAGCGGCGCCATGAGGTGGCCCCCTGACTTAGTCGCCGCTTCCTTTGTTTTTCATTTTTTTTTGTTGTAACGCTGAACTGCGGACTGGCCACTGCTCTCATGTACTCTTTTTGGATTTTAATGAAACGACTAACTTTTTGAGACTTTGGCCAAGTGTTTTAGATTTCAAGTGTTGTGAACACCTTGTTGTTGAAAAAATTTGCTAAGTGATGAAAACACCTTTTGCTCTTTGTGTTAAGAACTCAAGTGTTGTGAACACCTTGAAAATTTCGCTAAGTGTTGAAAACATCTTTTGTTCTTTGTGTTGATATGTTTTCGCTTTTCAGGTCGTTGAGTCGAGTTCAGCAGCTGAAGCCTCTCGTCTTCGGGTTGACTTAAAAGCAACACAGTTGGCCCTCTCCCGCAGTCGAGAGTGCTTTCTCAAGAGCGAGTTGGAGCTAGATCATCTCAAGGTGATGCTGGCGAAGTGTCTTTCCGAGTTGAAGAAACTAAGGAAATGAGCTCGCGAGGTTCGTCTTGAAGGTGAGGTTGAGTTGCTTCGGAAGGTGCTATTTGATGCTATGGAGGAATAAGGCGAACTGCTGGCCGAGGTTCACCACTTGAAGATAGTAAAAGAAGAGCTTTTGGCAGAGGAAGAAGAGTTAGCAGCGGCGGTGGGCAAGTTAATGGCCGAGCGCGATGGGTTGACGGCGGAGGTCAACAAGTTGAAGAGGGTTACGGTCGATAGGAGCATCGAGGTTACCCATCTCCGTCGAATTATTGCCGATAGCTCCGGTGCGAAAGGCTTTGCTCATCTTCCTCGCTTCAAGATCGTCGTGAAGGATGACTCTCTGAAGCAACGAATCGTCGAGCTAGAGGGGGAGGTCGCTCGGCTAAAACCCCAATCGGGACCGATCAACGTTGGAAGCACTTCGTGTACCCGGGAAGAGAGCGAGCGAGGAATTTCGTTTTATGAGCTTGCGACTTGTTCGCCTGCTACTCGGCAAAGTCCAGGTGATTCCCAAAGTGGGGTGGCTGTCTCGTCGAGCGAAGCCTCAGCCGGCGCAACACTGAGAGACGCTACTAAGCTTGCTGGCTTGGGGACCTCAACGAGTGCGGGATCGCAACGACAAGGCGCACGCCGCCCCCACCTGTCTCTTAAGAGGAACATCCCCCTTCCCAATAGTCGTTGAAGTAGTCTTGTAATTTTAGCTTTTCGAATTTTGCAGCTCGTCGTAGATAAGAGTAGCTTGGTCTTGTAACTCGAGTTTCTTTGTACTTTAAAATTTTATAGTAGTGAAAGCTTGTTTTACACCCTCGCGTCTGTGTGTTGGTGTGTTCAGTTAATCCTCTATGGTTGTAAGAGTGTTTCTGAAGGGTGGACCATTTCTAGCTCGCTTAAGAGCGAGGAAGAAGTGGGGTCTTGCCAAACTTTGAACTCCGAGGGACGTGACTTTCTGAGGGGTCCATCTGAAGATTATGCGTGGATCTTGATGTGACGGGCAGTGTGGATCACGAGAAAATGCTATCTTTTCATTTTGCGGTCGTGGCCCAATCTGAGCCTTCTGATCAAGATCTTGCGCGTTTTTTGAGAAGAAAGTTGTTTTTCTCCAATATGCAGCTCGGAATGCAAGTCACTCGGGGATGTATACCCGAATATCCTCATTAGTTATCCAGCCAAGTGGTTCGGATTCTGAACTCGTCATTTGAATAAATTTCAACAGTTGTGGGAGCAGTTCCGAATGGCAAACCATTTCTAGCTCGCTTAGGAGCGAGCTTGCGAAGTGGAATCGAGCCAAGTTTTGGACTCCGAACGCGTCGTTTGAGTGAGTTTCAACGGTTGTGGGAGCAATTCCGAATGGCGAACCATTTTTAGCTCGCTTAAGAGCGAGCTTGCGAAGCAGAATCGAGCCATGTTTTGGACTCCGAACGCGTCGTTTGAGTAAGTTTCAATGGTTGTGGGAGCAGTTCCGAATGGCGAACCACTTCTAGCTCGCTTAAGAGTGAGCTTGCAAAGCGAAATCGAGCCAAGTTTTGGACTCCGAATGCGTCGTTTGAGTGAGTTTCAACGGTTGTGGGAGCAGTTCTGAATGGCGAACAATTTCTAGCTCGCTTAAGAGCGAGCTTGCGAAGCGGAATCGAGCCAAGTTTTGGACTATGAACGCGTTGTTTGAATAAGCGTCATTAAAGGTCTTAAACAGAAAGACAAAATAATCACAAGAGAATTATGAAGGGAATGGAGTTCTTTATTGATAAATGCTAATCGGCCGCTTCTAAGTTGCAAGCCGTTATTACAATAGGAAAATAAAGAAGCAAGCACAAAAAGTAAACGATAGGAATGGCTCGACATTTGAAGGTACTCGGAGAGGCATTCAAACACCCTTTTGGTACTTCAGTAAGTGGTCGGCATTCCAAGTTCTTGGTATCTCTCTACCTTCAAGATCTTCAAGATGGTACGCTCCCGGGCGGACTACTTTGGAAACTTTGTACGGTCCTTCCCAATTCGGAGCTAGCTTACTCTTTTGGTTGGGGAACGAGATAGCTAGCTTTCTGAGGACTAAGTCTCCTTCTTTGAGATCTGTAGGACGGACTCTTTTGTTGTAGGCCTGCTCAATTCTTCTCCGATAATTTTGCTGGCGAATTGAAGCTCCTTCACAGAGCTCATCAATCAGGTCCAAATTCGCCCGGAGCTCTCCGGCGTTCTGCTCTTCATCATAAGCAATAAGGCGAGGGGATGGCAGACCAACTTCTAAAGTGATATGGCTAAAAATGAGGTTAAATCAAAACCTTCCAAATCGGGCACGAATCTTGAATCTCGGGGGTAAAACGGTAATTTTACTTATAGCCGGGTTCGTAGCGGTTATTGGATCTCTGCTCCAAAGATCCAATAACCCGCAAACAGATCCGCCTCAGCTACGCATGGGTCCCGACCCGAGACGAACCCAGATCAGCAGGATGGAATTAGGGTCTCTGATTCAGCCAAATCAACAGCCCCGATTCATACCTATCCTGTCACCGGGAAATCAGGGATCACATTCCTTATCTGGTTACGAGGATTTTATTCCTTAAACAGATTCACAGGGATTATATTCCTAATCTGATCCCCAAAGACGCCTATCAATAGCTCTTATCCATCTCCGTTATGAGGTAATCAATCTTTTGCTAATTAAACGCTCTTTCATAATTATTTCTGGTTACTGACTTGAGCGTCGGAGGGTGCGTCGCCGGGATCAACCCCAGTGTCTCGCACGTTTTGCAGGTGAACGGTAGGAGTCAACGGTCGAGCTCCGATGGAACAGGTTCAGGTGTGTTGTTCAAATTTTCCAAGAACTCACAAATACTATCTGTTTACTCCCACACCAGATTCAGCGGTAACAGATTGGCGCCGTCTGTGGGAAAATCAAACGAATAGCAGCCTCCCCTTTTTCCGTCGGTCAGATCCTCTCCAGCCATGCCGCCTAGAAAGGTAAGATCCAGGGGGTCCAATCGTGGACCCAATCCCGATCAGCAACAGGAAGTCCCCTTCCAACCCGCTCATCAATAGGGGCAACTTCCGCCTCAAGCTGAGGATCTGCCTCCTCTTCCAAATCAGAAACCTCCTAATGGTCCCCTCGGTCCTTCAAATGCCGGCGCAGGGGTCTCACGTCTCGATCCGCAGAAACAACCTCTCCATCCACAATGCCTCTTTGGATTCTATGGCCTCCCACAATCCTCGAGTTTTCGACCTTTGCAACACCGTTCTAAATTGGCAGAAGGATGAGGATCTTCGCCGCCGCCTGGATGAGAAGCGGGCCCGAGAGGGAGCCTCCCGCCAACAACATCCGGGTGAGCGATCTCCTCATCGCCGAGATTGCAGAAGGTCCCCGGACCGAAGGGGACGGAGAGAATCCCCCAAGCGTCATAGGAGGAGACCGCATTCCCCCGCTGGTCGACATCATCCGAGGAACGATGAGGCACCCATCACTCGTGCCGAGTTCCAGCAATTTCAAGCAATGGTGTTGTAGGCTCTCAACCTTCGCCCCAACAACAATAATGCCCAAAGGGTTCCGACACCCCCACGGGTCCCAAGTCCTCGTCACCGGTCCATAACGCCTCCTTCGGCTCCTAATCACCAACAACACAACCATAGTCCTCGCCGCTCCCAGGACTACCGTCGCTGTAGTCCCCGCTCCCCTTCCTATGAAGACGAGTCCAGAGGCTCGTTTGACTACCACCGGAGGGACGATGCTCTCTACCGCCGTCTCCACGAGATGGAGAGGCGCATCGGCCGAATGGACAAGGAGGAAGAGTCAAGAGGAAGGACCGTCCGCCCCAGTAGACCTCCCTTCTCCCGGACCATCATGGAGGCTCCCATCCCAAGGGGCTTCAAGCCTCCGCAGTTTGAAACTTACTCGGGGGAGTCGGACCCTGTTGACCATGTCGAAAGCTTCAAGCCCTTGATGCTAATCCACCAAGCTTCCGACGCCATGCTTTGCAAAACCTTCCCCACCACTCTTAAGGGTTCGGCTCGGGAATGGTACTCCCGCCTCGCCCCCTCTTCCATTTTCTCTTTCGAGCAGTTCGAAACATTCTTCATAACTCACTTTGTGAGTAGCAGACGCACGGAGAAGACCAGCATCTCGTTACTCCACCTCCGTCAGGAGAGGGGAGAAAAGTTGAGAGACTATGTGAGGAGGTTTACTGCAGAGGTCAGGTCCATCGCCTCCCTCGACCAATCAGTTGCAACCGTCGCATTCCAATCCAACGTCCTCAACTCTAACCTCCGCTCGTCCCTCGCTAAAAAGCCCCCGCATAACTTTGCCGACCTTCTTCTTAGGTGCGAGAAGTATATTCGGGCTGAGGAGGCTGAATTTCTCCCGGGCTTCAGAGGATCTGCCTCCGGGACGAAGAGAAAGACAACTGAAGAGGAAGGGGCCAAGAAGCTTCAGAGGGATAATAGTGGTCAGCGCCGCCTCCCCCCCAGGTTCGAGAAATTTAATCCTCTCACTACCAACGTCTCCACCATTCTAATGGAAGTCGAGAAGGAAGGGGTCATACCTCCTGCTCCGAGGATGAACACCCCAGCAAAGAAGAGGAACAAGGAGAAGTGGTGCCGCTACCATCGGGATCATGGCCACGACACCAACGACTGCCGGGCACTGAAGAACGAGGTAGAGGCCCTCATCCAGAGGGGGTAGTTGGCCAAGTTTGTGAGAGCAAATGATCGGACCGATCGCACCACTCCTCCGCCTCGGGGGGCTAACAAGCGTTCCGAGCGACGCGATGAAACCCCCGAGTTTGAGGAGGAACGCGTCCTGCATCTTATCCATGGAGGCCCCATGGGAGGCTCTTCCAACTCTTCTCGAAAGGCGTTCGTCCGAGAGGTCAATTCTGTTCACGGCGCCCCTCCCCCCAAAGGCCTCGGTGTCCTGGTCACATTCTCAGATGAAGATCTCGAAGGGGTTAGGACTCCCCACTGTGCTGCACTTGTTATTGATCTTCGTATGGCGAACTTCAAAGTGCAAAGGATCCTAGTAGACAACGGAAGCTCCGTGAATATCCTCTTCCTCTCAGCCTTCTGAGGTCCTCAGCTATCCAGGGACCATCTCAAACCGGCCGGCTACACTCTCCACGGGTTCACGGGAGTGCCAGTAAC
Organism: Hemerocallis citrina; assembly: GCA_017893485.1. NCBI lineage: Eukaryota > Viridiplantae > Streptophyta > Magnoliopsida > Asparagales > Asphodelaceae > Hemerocallis > Hemerocallis citrina. The sequence goes on along the minus strand of CM030360.1, from coordinate 279,494,184 downwards.
TATCGAAAGGGTGATAACCCTCGACGTAACTGCTGGCAAAACTCCTACCACCCGGACCGAGCCGATGGACTTTATGGTCGTCGACGTCCCGGCTGCATACAACGTCATCCTAGGTCGACCCGACTTAGTTGCCCTAGAAGCCGTCCCTTCGGCATACCACCTCAAGATGAAATTTCCTACCCGGGCAGGAGTAGGGGAGGTCAAGGGCAATCAGGAGATGGCCTGGAAGTGCTACATGACTTCCACTGGGGGTCCGGTCCTCTCCCTCGAAACTTTAGAGATCCCCCAGGAGGGCGCTCGACCAACGTCTGAGCTGGTGGACGAACTAGAAGAGGTGCTCTTTTTGGAGGATGATCCGAGCCGAAAGTTCTTCATTAGCAAGGCCCTCCCGTCTGTCCTATGTTCCGAAATAGTGCAGTGCATTCGGAGGAACCGCGACCTTTTTGCCTGGTCCGCCGCCGACATGCCGGGAATTTTCGAGGAGCTTTTGGTCCACCACCTCAGCGTTGAGCCGGGGTCCAAACCGGTCCAACAAAAGAGGCACAAGTTCGCTCCTAAGCGGCAGCAAGCCATCAAAGAAGATGTGGACAAGCTTCTAAAGGCCCGATTTATACAGGAGGTTAACTACCCGGAATGGCTTTCCAATGTAGTCATGGTAAAGAAGTCGAATGGGACCTGGAGGATATGTATCGACTTCACTGATCTGAACAAGGCCTGTCCCAAAGACCCCTTCCTTCTTCCGAGCATCGACGCTACTTCGGGCCATGAGCTCCTCAGCTTCATGGACGCTTTCTCAGGCTACAATCAGATCCGGATGTTTCCCCCGGATATCCCGAAGACCTCGTTTGTGACCGACCAGGGCCTCTATTGTTATAGGGTGATGCCGTTTGGATTGAAGAACGCTGGTGCCACTTACCAACGCCTTGTTAACAAAGTCTTCCAGAGGCAGATAGGTTGCAATATGGAAGTGTATATTGACGACATGCTTGTAAAAAGCATCCGAGGTACCGACCATGTCGCCGACCTGCAGGAGGCATTCGGTGTACTGAGAGAGCACAACATGAGGCTCAACCCAAACAAATGTGCGTTCAGAGTCTCATCAGGAAAGTTCCTCGGCTTCATGGTCAGCCAACGAGGAATCGAAGCTAATCCAGAGAAAATCAAGGCCATATTAGACATGGCCCCGCCCAAGAATGTTAAGAAAGTTCAGAGGCTGACAGGTCGCCTCGCCGCAATAGGTCGTTTCCTCTCCAAGTCCGAGGAGAAATGCCTCCCCTTCTTCAAGGCCCTCAGGAGGGCTGAAGGTTTCGAATGGGGTCAGCAGCAGCAGGAGTCGTTCGACCAGCTAAAGGCTTACCTCGTCAACCCTCCTCTGCTCAGAAAGCCCGTTCCAGGCGAGACCCTGTACCTCTACTTGGCTGCTTCTGAGCAAACCCTTAGCGCCGTTTTAGTAAGGGAAGAAGACCGGACTCAAAGGCCCATCTACTATGTAAGCAAGGTGCTCCGCAATGCCGAACTTCGCTACCCGACGATAGAAAAGATGGCGTACGCTCTGATCATGGCAGCGAGAAAGCTTCGCCCCTACTTCCAGTCCCATTCAGTGACCGTCCTTACTGACCAACCGCTGAAACAAGTCCTCCACAGACCTGAGACCTCTGGCCGCCTCATGAAATGGTCGACCCATCGAGCTAAGCCAGCACGACGTCTCATACCAGCCCCGGACTGCGATTAAAGCTCAAGCCCTGGCGGAGTTCATCGTCGAGACCACCATTCCCGAGGTCAGCCAGGTGCCGAACAGACCCCCTATCTGGATGGTTTTCGTGGACGGTTCCTCTTGCAACGAGGGAAGCGGAGCCGGGATCATCCTGGCAGGCCCAGATGACTTCGTCCTCCTGTATGCCCTCTACATGAACTTCAAGGCCTCAAACAATGAAGCAGAGTATGAGGCACTAATCGCCGGCCTCGGACTGGCCCGAAGCACAGGGGCGCAGCGCCTCCGAATTTATAGCGACTCTCAACTGGTGGTGAATCAAGTCTTGGGCGATTACGAGGCACGAGACAATCGGATGGCGAAGTACCTCGCTAAAGTCCGAACTCTCATGGCCCGGTTCAAAGAAGCGCTCATCCAGTGGATCCCCCGAGAAGAGAATTCACAGGCCGACGCCCTTTCCAAGTTAGCCTCATCCTCCCTCCAAGGTCTCGAGCAGACCGTCTTGATCGAGGTTCTCTTGAAACCAAGTATAGAAGACGAGACCCTCGACTCAGTGGAGTCGCTGTCGGTCCTACTGCAAGATAACTGGATGAAACCATTAGTGAAATTCCTAAGGGATGGGCTCCTCCCTGATGACCCTAAGGAAGCTCGCCAAATAAGGACCAGAGCGGAGCGGTACACCCTAGTCGAGGGAATCTTATACAAACGCTCCTTCTCGCAAGTGGATGGCAGGCCATACTTGAGATGTCTCTCCCCAGAACAAGCCGACTACGCCTTACAGGAGCTCTACGAAGGCATCAGTGGGGCACATTCAGGTTCCAGATTCCTAGCTCGGAAGGTGTTGAATTATGGTTACTATCCTCCAGGACGCCGAGCGACACGTTCGGCGATGCGACTCTTGTCAGAACCATTCAAACATTCGTCGCCTCCCACAAGCTCAGCTCGCCTCCCTTTCAAGTCCTATCCTCTTCGCCATGTGGGGAATGGATTTACTAGGGCCATTTCCTCCAGCTCCGGGCCAGTTCAAGTTCCTAGTCGTGGCGATTGACTATTTTTCGAAGTGGATAGAGGCCGAGCCTCTGGCAACAATCATAGAGAACAAGGTACTTCAGTTCTTCTGGAAGAACATCATCTGCCGATTCGGCATCCCCCGAGTCCTCGTAACAGACAATGGAACCCAATTTACTGGGGCTGCATTCCGAGCTCTGTGTGAGGACCTTGCTATCCAGCAACGTTTCTCCTCCGTCTCCCATCCACAGTCGAATGGCCAAGTCGAAAATGCTAACCGGCAGATTCTCGCCGGCATTAAGAAGAGGTTGGACAAGTGCTCCAAAGGTTTATGAGTCGATCAACTCCCCAACGTGCTGTGGAACTACCGCACCACTAAACGGACCCCCACAGGAGAGTCCCTATTTAACCTCACCTATGGGTCCGAGGCTGTGATCCCTCTCGAGGTCGGAATACCTTCTCCGTGCCTTGTAGCCTACAACGAAGAACAGAATGCCAGAGACCTTCGGGCAAACTTAGACCTGATTGACGAGCTGAGGGAAAGAGCATCAATCCGCTAACAGAGCTATCGAAGGAGGATCGAGTTGGCATATAACAAAAAGGTCCGACCTACCGATCTCAAAGAGGGGGACCTAGTCCTCAGAAGCTGGCTGTCTCCTTCCCTAGTCAGAAGAGTAAGCTAGCTCCCAACTGGCAAGGACCCTATAAGATCACGAAAGTAGTTCGACCTGGAGCTTATCATCTCGAAGACCACGAAGGCAGAGAAATCCCTAGGACCTGGAATGCCGACCATCTTTTGAAGTACCAAGAAAGTGCCCCGGCACCTCTCTAAGTATTTCGGGATGTCGAACTGTTCCTCTCCTATCCCCTGTATTTTCTCTATTTATTTCTCATATGTAATAACGGCTCGCAACTCAGAAGCGGCCGACTAGTAGTCTTCAATAAAGAATTTTTTCATACTTTTGCAAATGCATCTCTCCATTCTTTGCTCTCAATTCTAACGATGGTTCGGAGTCCAACACTCGGCTCGATTCTACTTCGCAAGTTTGCTCTTAAGCAAGCCAGAAGTAGGTCACCGTTCAGAACTGCTCCCACAGTCGTTGAACAACTCTAACGATGGTTCGGAGTCCAAAACTCGGCTCGATTCTACTTCGCAAGATCGCTCTTAAGCGAGCCAGAAGTAGGTCGCCGTTTGGAACTGCTCCCACAGTCGTTGAACAACTCTAACGATGGTTTGGAGTCCAACACTCGGCTCGATTCTACCTCGCAAGTTCGCTCTTAAGCGAGCCAGAAGTAGGTCGCCGTTCGGAACTGCTCTCATAATCGTTGAACAACTCTAATGATGGTTCGGAGTCCAACACTCGGCTCGATTCTACTTTGCAAGTTCGCTCTTAAGCGAGCCAGAAGTAGGTCGCCGTTCGGAACTGCTCCCACAGCCGTTGAACAACTCTAACGATGGTTCGGAGTCCAACACTCAGCTCGATTCTACTTCGCAAGTTCGCTCTTAAGCGAGCCAGAAGTAGGTCGCCGTTCGGAACTGCTCCCACAGCCGTTGAACACCTTTAACGATGGTTCGGAGTCCAACACTCGGCTCGATTCTACTTCGCAAGTTCGCTCTTAAGCGAGCTAGAAGTATGTCGCCGTTCGGAACTGCTCCCACAGCTGTTGAACAAGCCTAACGATGGTTCGGAGTCCAAACGCTCGGTTCGACTGTGCTAACTATACCCCGAACCGAGCGGACGAGGAACTGACCTCCACATATGGAGAAAAATTCTGCCAAACCGATTTCACCGTTAGATCATCTCAAAATGTGTGCTAGGACGTGATGAACGGATCAGGACGTGGCTCGGCCCTATTTTCTCCACATAAGCAGCTCGGATCGCCAGTTGCTCGGATTGGGATTCTGAGCGATGTGGGGTGATCTGAGCCGTTCATCAGGTTGAGGTACGAATTTTGAGAAGATCTGACGGCCGGTGTCGCTTGGCTTTATTTTCTCCACATGAGCAGCTCGGATCGCCAGTTGCTCGGATTGGGGTTTCGAGTGACGTGGGGGGAGGGATCCGAACCGTTCCTTAGGCCGAGACACAAATTTTGAGATGAGCCAACAGTCTGTGCCGCTTGGCGCTATTTTCCCTGTATGAGCAGCTCGGATCGCCAGTCGCTCGGGTCGGGATTCTGAGCAATGTGGGGGCGATCTGGACCATTCATCATGTGATCTAGCATGAATCTTGATGCAAAAAGGCGGCGTGGATCACGAAAAAATGCTATTTTGTCGTTTTGTGATCGTAGCCTAATCTGAGCCGTCTGATCAAGATCTTGCACGAATTTTGGGGAGGAAGTTGTTTTTCTCCAATACGTAGCTCGGATCGCCAGTCGCTCGGATTTGGATTCCGAGGGACGTGGCACGATCTGAACGTCCATCTGAAGATCTTGCACGGATCTCGATGTAAGAGATGGTGTGGATCACAAGAAAATGCTATCTTGTCATTTTGTGGTCGTAGTCCAATCTGTGCCGTTCGATCGAGATCTTGCACGAATTTAGGGGAGGAAGTTGTTTTTCTCCAATACGCAGCTCGGATCGCCAGTCACTCGGATTTGGATTCCGAGGGACGTGGCACGATCTGAACTGTCCATCTGAAGATCTCACACGGATCTCGATGTAAAAGACGGTGTGGATTACGAGAAAATGCTATCTTGTCGTTTTGTGGTCATGGTCCAATCTGTGCCGTCTAATTGAGATCTTTCACGAATTTTGAGGAGAAAGTTGTTTTTCTCCAATACGCAGCTTGGATAGCCAGTCGCTCAGATTTGAATTCCGAGGGACGTGGCTCGATCTGAGGCGTCCCTCGATCGCTCGGCAGAGTGCCTCGGCAGCTCAGAGCTAGAGGAATTGCCGAGCGGTGTGGCCCAGTCCGAATTTTCGTCACCCTTATGAACCATCGCCGCTCTTCTCTACTTTGTTGTTTAGCCTTCTTTAACGGGCTTGAGGGGGGTCCAAGAGTCGCAACTTTACGTTACAAAGCCCAAGAGTCACTTCTTTTACTATAAGTTTTCACCTCCCCCACTTTTTCTCTCATTCTTTCACTTTTATTTTTACCTTTGCTAGCGGTGTTTTTGCTCTCGAGTGGCGCTACTAGCTTTCGTGGCAAGACGAGTTTGAACTTCGGCGATCTTTTCCGACCATACTCGTCACTTCAAGGTTAGTTTTCCCCCCTTCTTTTTGAGAATGGCTAGAATTTCTTCTGGGGACGAGACCTCCACCTCGGACCGAGACACCGGCCGAGCGGTAGTGGTTAAGCCGAGGAAGTGGTTGATCCGGTCGGGGTGTCGACGATAGTGGAGACTCCGAGGGGGGCAGGAGAGCTGGGTCAGCTGCCGTCCACGTTTTCGAGTGTCGACGGAGTGAGGAGTTACCCCGAGGACATCTTAGAGAAGGTGGTGCGTGGGATGGCTCTGGTATATGTGGAGAATAATCCAAGGGATCCATCTAAGGTGGATGAGATCCCTTCAATCATGATCGAGGCAGATCTGCACCCGATCAGGAAGGGATTCCGCATCCCGGAGGAGTATTTCCTACTACTCCCTAGTCCCAGCTTCCGAGCGTGTACGGGGACGTCGACAGACACGTGCATCTTCCCGTACAATGCACTTAACGCTGGTCTTTGGCTACCACTGCATCCTTTCGTGGTCGAGGTGCTGTAGTATATGGCTTGAGCCCGGTTCAATTTATGCCGAACATATGGCAGCATGTTATCGCCTTCGTCCTCCAGTGCTAAGCGGTCGGCGTGCAACCACATCTCGTTCTGCTTTGGAGCCTCTATCGCATCTGCTGGATGAGCAAGATGGAGGATCGGTATTACTTGTCGCCGAGAAAGGGGGTGAAGTTGATCGAGAATCCGGACTCGATCAAGCACTGGAAGGAGAAGTATTTTCTCATCCGTGGTCCCGAGCCGTGGGGCTTCTCGACGGTGTGGAAAGATAGGGTCCCGAAGTGGGCAAAGAAAGAGCCGGTGCTCACAAGAGAGGAAGAGGAGGTGGTGGCTAAAATTCTCGGTCTTCCGACCCTCGGTTGGAAGGAAATAACCGAGGAGGTCTTATTCAGTGGGGGTCTCAGTCCGATCGACCCCAGTACGCTCTTTTTCTTCTTTCTTGCTAGTCTTAGTGTCTTTTAGTGTCTGTTATTTTTTCTAACTCTTTTGCTCGGTTTTTTCTTCATATGTAGAGGCTGCCGGTATGGATTACAAGGCGCTGATGGCGAAGAGTCACGATGCCTCGGCGAAGGGCATGGATACGAGGAAAAGGAAGAGGACCACGGCGGGGCCTCCTTCCAGTCGAACAGTACAAGCCCCCTTGGCACCCTCGGTCGTTGTAGACCCGGTGACCGAGGCCCCTTCGGAACTGCCCGCTCAGGCTCCTTCGGCCGATGCCCCGGGTTCGTCGAGCGGGGCATTCTCCGCCAGCGCTGCTCTGGCTTTGGAGGTGCCGCCGCTTACTACCGAGGCGGAGGCTATCCTCACCGAGGAGCATAAGCGACTCTTCGTCCCCGACTGGAGGGTGATGAAGGTAGACGGCTTTCTCGGAGACGCGGGGATGTGCATGCAGGAGGTGCGCCACCTGCCGACCCCGAAGGACCGTTCCGCACTGAGGGCCGACACTGTGGGCGACGATGCCCTGGAGATAGCTCGGTCGACTATGTCGGTAAGTATGAGTTGATTATGGTAACCCAAAAAATTTTCTAAGTTTTTTTTTGTTCGGTTTTAATCATCTCTTTTCCTTCATTTTGCTCGCAGACTCTGCCACTTCAGCCACATGCTCGAGCAGTTTGCCGAGCAAGAGAAGGAGATGAAGCTAGAGAACGACCGGGAGAGATCGGAGCGCTCCAAAGCGGTTAGGCTGTTCGAGGCCGAGTAGCGACTCTCGGCTTTGCGTGCGGCCGAGGTGGGAGCCCTCGAGACGAAGCTCGCTGAGGCGCTGAAGCACTCTGCAGCCGAGACTGCCAAGGTTGAGGCATTGGAGAAAGAGAGGGCTCGCCTCGAGGAGGAGCTGGCCAAGGTCTTGAAGGCATCCGAAGAGGCACTAAATGGCCAGGCGATGAAGGTGGTGGAGGCAGAGAAGGCGGTTCGGGATGAGGCTGAAGCCCACATGTTGACGAACATGGAGGAGGCTTATGCCCGAGCGTTGAAGCATGTGGCGGCCTGCATTCCCGGCTTTGACAGCTCCTCGTATTACTTTTACGATCCCGTGGAGGGTGAGGAGCTGATTCCTCTGGCGGAGATCAAGCCTAAGCTAAAGGGCAAAGGGGCCGAGGAGGACGCCGAGGACAAGGTGAACATCGAAGGGGCGCTCATCACTGTTCCGAGCGAGGATACCTCGGAGCGGCGCCATGAGGTGGCCCCCTGACTTAGTCGTCTCTTCCTTTGTTGTTTTTTTTGTTTTGTTGTAATGCTGAACCGCGGACTGGCCACTGCCCTCTTGTACTTTTTTGAATTTTAATGAAATGACTAACTTTTTGAGACTTTTGCTAAGTGTTTGAGATTTTGTTCTTGATTCGTATTCGCCTTGTTTTGGAATTTTGCTGCGTTGAGAACGCTGTTGCGAACTCCTTGTTATTGAAAATTTCGCTAAGTGTTGAAAACACCTTTTGTTCTTTGCGTTGAGAACTCAAGTGTTGAAAACACCTTTTGTTTTTTGCGTTGAGAACTCAAGTGTTGTGAACACCTTGTTATTGAAAATCTCGCTAAGTGTTCTCCAGAGCTCAGCATTGACATGTTTTTGCTTTTCAGGTCGTCGAATCAAGTTCAGCAGCTGAAGCCTCTCGTCTTCGGGTTGACTTAAAAGCAACGATGTTGGCCCGCTCTCGCAGTCGAGAGTGTTTTCGCAAGAGCGAGTTGGACTTGGAATGCCTCAAGCTAAAGTTGTCAAAGCGTCTCTCCGAGATGAAGCAACTAAAGAAGGCGCTGTTTGATGCTACAGCGGAGAGAGGAGAACTATTGGCTGAAATCCACCACTTGTGGATAGTAGAAGAAGAGCTTTTGGCGGAGGAAGAAGAATTAGTAGCGGCGATGGGCAAGTTGATGGCCGAGCGCGACGAGTTGACGGCGGAGGTTGACGAGTTGAAGAGGGTTACGGTCGATAGGAGCATCGAGGTTACTCATCTCCGTTGAATTATTGCCGACAGCTCCGGTGCCGAAGGCTCCGCTCAGCTTCCTACTTTAAGATAGCCGTGAAGGACAACTCTCTGAAGCAATGATTCATCAAGCTAGAGGGGGGGTCGCTCACCTAAAACCCCAATCTGAGCGGGTCAATGTATGGAGTATGTCATGTACTCGTGAAGAATGCGAGAGGGGAATTTCCTTTTACGAGCTTGCGACTCGATCGCCAGTTGTTCGTCGAAGCCCTACTGATGCACAAAGTGGGGTGGCTGCTTCGTCGAGCGAAGCCTCGCCAGCGCAACACTGAGAGACACTACTAAGGTTGCTGGCTTGGGGACCTCAACGAGTGCGGGATCGCAACGACAAGGTGTGTGCCGTCCCCGCTTGTCTCTTAAGAGGAACATCCCCCTTCCTAAGAGTCGTTGAAGTAGTCTTGTAATTTTAGCTTTTCAAATTTTGTAACTCGTCGTAGATAAGAGTAGCTGGTCTTGTAACTTAAGTTTCTTTGAACTTTAAACTTTTATAGAAGTGAAAGCTTGTTTTACTCCTTTGCATTTGTGTGTTGGTGTGTTCAGTTAATCATTTATGGTTGTAAGAGTGTTTCTGAAGGACGGACCATTTCTAGCTCGATTAAGAGCGAAGAGTAGACGTGGCTTTATCTGAGGCATCCATCTGAAGATTTTGTGTGGATCTTGATGTGAAAGGTGGTGTGGATCACGAGAAAACGTTATCTTGTCGTTTTGTGGTCGTGGCCCAATCTGAGCCGTCTGATCAAGATCTTGCGTGAATTTTGAGAAGAAAGTTGTTTTTCTCCAATACGCAGCTCGGAATGCAAGTCGCTCGGGAATGTATGCTTGAATATCTTCATCAGTTATCAAGCCGAGTGATTTGGGTTCCGAACGCGTCGTTTGAGTAAGTTTCAACGGTTGTGGGAGCAGTTCCGAATGACGAACCACTTCTAGCTCGCTTAAGAGCGAGCTTGCGAAGCAGAATCGAGCCAAGTTTTGGACTCCGAACGCGTCGTTTGAGTAAGTTTCAACGGTTTTGGGAGCAGTTCCGAATGGCGAACCACTTCTAGCTCGCTTAAGAGGGAGCTTGCGAAGCGGAATCGAGCCAAGTTTTGGACTCCGAACGCGTCGTTTAAGTAAGAGCATTTAAAGGCCTTAAACAGAGAGATAAAATAATCACAAGAGAATTATCAGCAGAAAGAAATTCTTTATTGATAACTGCTAATTGGTTGCTTCTAAGTTACAAGCCGTTATTACAATGGGAAAATAAAGAAGCAAGTAAAAAACAAAAGATAGGAATGACTCGACATTTGATCGTACTCGGAAAGGCATTTAAACACCCTCTTGGTACTTCAGTAAATGGTCGGCATTCCATGTTCTTGGTATCTCTCTGCCTTCGAGGTCTTCGAGGCGATATGCTCCTGGCCAGACTACCTTGGAAATCTTGTACGGTCCTTCCCAATTCGGAGCTAGCTTACTCTTTTGGCTGGGGAACGAGATAGCTAGCTTTCTGAGGACTAAGTCCCCTTCCTTGAGATCTGTGGGACAGACTCTTTTGTTGTAGGCCTGCTCGATTCTTCTCCGATAATCTTGCTGGCGAATTGAAGCTCTTTTACGGAGCTCATCAATCAGGCCCAAATTCGCCCGGAGCTCTCTGGCGTTCTGCTTTTCATCATAAGCAATAAGACGAGGGAATGACAGACCAACTTCTAAGGGGATTACAGCCCTCGGACCCATAGGTGAGATTAAAGGGCAACTCTCCTGTGGGGATCCTTTTCGTAGTGCAGTTGTTCCACAATACGTTAGGGAGTTGTTCTGCCCATAAGCCTTTGGCCGACTTATCTAATCTCATCTTGATGTCGGAGAGGATCTGCCTGTTGGCATTCTCTACTTGACCATTAGACTGAGGATGGGGGACGGAGGAGAAGCGTTGCTGAATACCGAGGTCTTCACATAAAGATCGGAATGCTACCCCTGTAAACTGTGTTCCATTATCGATTATCAGGACCCGAGGTACGCCAAACCTACAGATTACATTTCTCCAGAAGAACTGCAGCACTTTGTTCTCAGTAATTGTGGCCAGAGGTTCGGCCTCGATCCACTTAGAGAAGTAGTCGATTGCCACGACCAGAAACTTGAGCTGGTCCGGAGCTGGTGGAAACGGACCTAGCAAGTCCATCCCCCACATTGCGAAGGGAATCAGACTTGAGAGAGATGTGAGTTGTGCTTGGGATAGGCAGCGGATGTTGGAGAACTGCTGACAAGGGTTGCACTACCGGACATGTTGCTCGGCATCTCGAAGTAGGGTAGGCCAGAAGTACCCGTAGTTCAAAACTTTCCTAGCAAGGGACCTTGATCCCAAGTGGGCTCCACCTATGCCTTCATGGAGTTCTTGCAGTGAATATGAGGCTTCTTCCGGGGAGAGGCATCTCAAGTAGGACCTGTCGTCTACTTGGGTATAGGAGCGTTTGTACAAGATTCCTTCAACAAGGGTGTACCGCTCCGTTCTCGTTCGGATTCGACGGGCTCCTTTTGGATCTTGGGGAAGGGTCCCATCCCGGAGGAACTCTATCAAAGGCTTCATCTAGTTGTCCCAGAGTTGGACGGGCAGCGAATCCATCGAGTCGGGGGCTTCTTCTTCTATGCTTGGTCTTAGGAGTACTTCGATTAGGACGGTCTGCTCGAGACCTTAGAGGGGGGAGGAGGCCAATTTGGGGAGGACATCAGCTTGGGAGTTTTCTTCTCCAGGGATCCGCTGGATTTGTGCCTCTTCAAACGAATCCATGAGACTTTGGACCTTGGCTAGGTACTTAGCCATTCGGTCGTATCGCACCTCGTACTCTCCTAAGACCTAATTCATGACCAGCTGTGAGTCACTGAATATTCAGATATGTTGTGCCCCTACCTTGCGAGCCATACCCAGGCCTGCTATTAGGGCCTCATACTCAGCTTCGTTGTTGGAGGCTTTAAAGTTTATGCGGAGGGAGTATTGGAGAACAAAGTCATCTGGGCCTGCCAGAATGACTCCGGCTCTGCTCCCTTCGGCGCAAGAAGACCTGTCTACATATACTGTCCAGATGGGAGGCCAATTTGCTGCTTGACTCACTTCTGGGATGTTGCTCTCTACAATAAATTCAGCTAAGGCTTGAGCCTTGATTGCAGTCCGAGGCTGATAAGATATGTCATGTTGACTTAGCTCGATCGACCACTTCATTAGGCGCCCGGAGGTCTCGGGCTTGTGCAGGACTTGCTTAAGTGGCTGGTCGGTAAGGACGACCACCGAGTGGGATTGAAAATAGGGGCGGAGCTTCCTGGCTACCATAACCAAGGTGTATGTTATCTTTTCCAACCTCGGATAGCGGAGCTCAGCGTCTCTAAGGACCTTGATCATATAATAGATAGGCTTTTGAGCCTTGTCTTCTTCCCTCACTAGGACAGTGCTGAGAGTTTGCTCGGAGGTAGCGAGGTAGAGGTAGAGCGTTTCCCCGGGAATAGGCTTACTGAGGAGTGAGGGGTTGACCAGATAAGCTTTCAGTTGTTCGAATGATTCTTGCTCCTGTTGGACCCATTCGAAGCCCTTAGCCCCCTGAGGGCTTTGAAAAAAGGAAGACACTTCTCCCCTGACTTAGACAGGAAGTGCCCTATGGCCGCGATGAATCCTGTAAGTTTTTGAACTTCTTTCACACTTGTAGGAGGAGCCATATCCAATATGGCTTTGATCTTCTCGGGATTGGCTTCGATCTCCCTCTGACTGAGCATGAAGCCCAGGAACTTACCGGACGAGACCCCGAACGCACACTTGTTCGGGTTTAGTCTCATATTATGCTTCCTCAACACGTCGAAGGCTTCTTGTAGGTCGGCGACATGGTCGGACCTATGGATACTTTTGACTAGCATATCATCAACGTACACTTCCATGTTTCGGACGATCTGATTCTAGAAGACCTTATTGACGAGGCGCTGGTAGGTAGCACCGGCATTTTTGAGCCCGAAGGGCATCACTCGGTAGCAATAGAGGCCTTCATCTGTAACGAAGGACGTCTTCGGGATATCCAGGGGGAACATTCTAATTTGGTTATATCCGAAGAAGGCATCCATGAAGCTCAGCAGCTCATGGCCCGAAGTAGCGTCGATTAAGGTATCTATGCTGGGAGAGGGAAAGGATCCTTAGGGCATGCCTTGTTCAAATCCGTGAAGTCAATGAAAATCCTTCAACTTCCATTGGCCTTCTTGACCATAACAACATTAGAGAGCCATTCAGGATAGTTGACTTCTTGTATGAACCGGGCTTTGAGGAGCTTGTCCACTTCTTCCTTTATGGCCTGCTGGCGCTCAGGGGTGAATTTGCGCCTCTTCTGTTGGACCGGTTTGGACCCCGGAGCAACACTTAGGTGGTGGACGAGGAGGTCTTCGGAAATCCCTGGCATATCGGCAGCTGACCAGGCAAAGAGGTCATGGTTCTTCCTGATGCATTGGACTATGTCAGAACAGAGGGCTGAGGGGAGGGTCTTGCTAATGAAGAATTTGCGGTTCGGATATTTCTCTGAGAAAAGCACTTCCTCCAGCTCGTCTACCAGTTATGACATTGGCTGGGTGTTCCCTTGTGGAATTTCGAGGGTCTCGAGAGAAAGAACGAGTCCTCCGGTCGAGGTCATGTAGCATTTGCGGGCCATCTCCTGACTCTCCCTTACTTCCCCTACACCTGCCTTGGTTGGGAACTTCATTTTGAGATGATAAGCCGACGGTACGGCTTCTAAAGCAGCTAAGCCAGGTCGGCCTAGGATCACATTGTAAGCAGTTGGAATGTCGACGACCATGAAATCCATTGGCTCCATCCGGGTAGTAGGAGTTTTGCCAGTAGTTACGTCGGGGGTTATCACCCCTTCGATAGTCACCGGCACCCCTGTGAACCCATGGAGCGTATAGTCGGCGGGCTTGAGCTTGTCCCGCGATAACTTGAGTCATCGGAAGGCCGCCAGGAAGAGGATGTTGACAGAACAGCCATTGTCCACCAGAATCCTCTCCACTTTGAAGTTATCCATGTGGAGGTTAATCACTAGTGCGTCACAATGGGGTGTTCGGACACCCTCTAGATTTTCATCCGAGAAAGTAACCGGGACTTCGAGATCTTTGGAAGGGGGTATGCTGTGCACCGAATTGACCTCCCGGATGAAAGCCTTTCGAGAAGAGTTGGAGGTTCCCCCTATTGGGCCTCCATGGATGAGGTGCAAGATGCGTTCTTCTTTAAACTTGGGAGTCTCATCGCGCCTCTTGGGATGCTTGTTAGCCTCCCTGGGGGGTGGAGGAAGATCGATTCGGTCATTTCTCACAAATTTGGACAGCTGCCCTCTCTCAATGAGGGCTTCGATTTCATTCTTCAGAGCCTGACAGTTATTGGTGTCATGGCCGTGGTCTCTATGATATCGACACCACTTTTTCTTGTCTCTCTTCTTCCCGGGGTATTCATTTTCGGGTAGGAGGCAGGACTCTCTCTTTCTCAACCTCCATGAGAATAGTTGAAACATTGGTGTTGAGAGGGGTAAACTTCTCAAATCTGGGAGGCGGACGGCGCTGACCCCCATTGTCATTCTGGAGCTTCTTAGCTCCCTCATCTTCGGCTGCCTTTCTCTTGCCTCCTGAGAAAGACCCCTCAAACGTGGGGCGATGTTCAGCTTCCTCAGCCCAGATGTACTTCTCACTTCTGAGAAGAAGGTCGGAGAAGTCTCACGGGGGCATTTTGGCTAGGGAGGAATGGAGGCTCGAATTGAGGACATTGGACTGAAAGGCGGCTGCAGCGACCGATTGGTCGAGGGAGGCAATGGACCTAGCTTCCTCGATAAACAGCTTGACATAATCTCTTAGTTTCTCACCCTTCTTCTGATTGAGGAAGAGTAGTGAAATACTAGTCTTCTCGGTTCGGGAGCTGCTTACAAAGTGGGTGATGAAGAAAGTTTCAAATTGTTCAAAGGAGAAGATGGAGGATGGGGCGAGGCGAGTGTACCATTCCCGAGCCGGACCCTTGAGAGTGGCTGGAAAGGTCTTGCAAAGTAGAGCATCGAAAGCCTGGTGGATCATCATGAGAGTTTTAAAACTCTCGATGTGATCCACGGGGTCTGACTCCCCCGTATATGTCTCGAACTGCGGTGGCTTGAAGCTTGCTGGAATGGGAGCCTCCATGATAGTTCGGGAGAACGAAGGTCTACTTGGACGGAGGGTCCTCCCTCTTAGCTCCTCTTCCCTGTCTAGCTGACCGAGGTGCCTCTCCATCTTGTGGAGACGGCGATAGACTGCATCATCTCTTTGACGGTATCCAGTGAGCCTCTGGACTCATCTTCATAAGAAGGGGAGCGTGGGCTATGGCAGCGGTAGCTCGGAGAGTGGCGAGGACTGGGAATGTGATGGCGGCTTGGTGCTTGAGGAGGACTTAGAGACCGAGGATGAGGGCTTTGAACTGGCAGAGGAGTAGGGACCCTCGGAACATTGATGTTGTTTTTTGGTGGGAGATTGAGAACCTGCAAGATTGTAGCCTGGAACTGTTGGAATTCGGCCCACGTGATAGGTCCGTTCTCGTCCCCTTGGGGCTGCCGACCAGCGGGAGAGGGATGCCTTCTTCGACGGTACTCAGGGGACTCCCTCTGTCTCCCGTGAAGAGGGACCTCCTGTGGTCTCGACGATGAGGAGATCGCTCATTTGGACATTCTGAGTGGGTGGCTCCCTCACGGGCCTACCTTTCATCCAAACGGCGGCGAAGGTCCTCTTCTTTCTGCCGATTGATGAGGATGTTGCGGAGGTCTTTTGAAGGCCGGGGGTTATGAGATGCCATTGAGTCGGTTGAAGGGTTATGTACAGAGATGTGGTCCCGATGAAGAGGTTGCTTCTGAGGATGAGGACGAGAGGTCCCAATACCGGCGTTCTGGGGCCCGACTTGACCCCGCGGGGGCTGAAGGTTCTGAAGAGGAGGCTGCTCCTGCTACAGGGGCTGATCATGCTGAGGGGGGAGTTGCCCCTGCGGCTGGACGGTTTGGAGGGGGACCTCCTATTGCGGTTGAGGAGGAGTGGGCCCACGATTGGACCCTTTAGATCTCAGTTTCTTGGGAGGCATGGCTGGAGGTGGTCTTAACCGATGGAAGAGGATGGATGGCTATTTGTGGTTCCCACAGACTGTGCCAATCTGTTGCCGCTGAAATCGGTGTGAGGGCAAATAGATAGATTTATGGATTCTTGGGATGTTGACTAGTCAAACCTAGAACCTTTCCGCCGGAGTTTGACCGTGATCTCCCGCCGTTGACCTACAAAAAGTGCAAAACACCGGGGTTGATCCCGGCGACGCACCCTCCGATGCTCAAGTCAGTAATCAGAAAGATTATGAATGAGCTTTGATTGGCAAAAGATTGATTACCTGGTAATAGTGGGGGGTGGGGGGTATTTATAGCCACCTTAGGACCAGTTTCGGGATAAGATCAAATTCCTACTTCCCAGTGGATGGATAGAAGTGATCAGGACCGTTGATTAAGGACAATTAGAAACCCTAATTCTCCTATCTAGCCGGAATGGGCTTTTGCGGGTTGGAATCCGTGCCCAGTAAGATGGACCCGTCTATGGGTTATTGGGCCTTTGGAAAAAGGCCCAGTTCCCATTTCAGACCCGTTCGCAAGTGAAATTACCATTTTACCCTGATCTTTAAGATTCGTGCCTGATTTGGACAGTTCCGATTTAACCCTATTTTTAGCCATATCAGTAGGCATATTAGATACAACAGAACTTTATAATCAACATATGATTTTAACTTGTTCAAATAAAAACATGTTACTAATTAATATGGGATAGATAAAGTGGCATAATCAGGACCCTCTGATCTCCTCTGGACCCTCCCCCCTATGATCATCAGGTTAGCTACAGTCTAGTGAGCCACATCCAGCTTCGGCCCATGGGCAAACGGGTCCAACCCAGCCCATTAGAGCTCCAGATCCGTTTACCCCTGCCTATAAATACTCAACCCCCTCCTTACTTTGGCAGGTAATCAAACTTTCCCCACCTAAACCTTAGCTGCCTAGTCTCTTTTCCAGTGACTGACTAGATCGTCGGAGGGCATGCCACCGGGACTTCTCCCGGTGTTTCTAAGCAGTGTGTACGTACAGAAGACCCGAGCCGAGCTACCGGATCCGAGTCGAGCCACTCGCCTCTACCTCCCCGCTCTTACCTCCGAGCCGGCTCCCGCAACCCTGGGTCGGACCAGGGCCAGTACAGCATAAGGACTTCCACTATACAAATTACAAGAACTCACACATGTTGCCCCCACACCGCAAAAACAAACAGCATCAGGTTGAGGCCATCTGTGGGAACGTCCTTCTAAGTACTGTCGTCCTTTCGAGCTCAGCCAGAGTCGTCACCTCGGGTCCGAGCCCTTCCATGGCTCCCAAAGCCCGAAGGGTCGTCACCTCGGCGCGACATCCGGACCCCCTACATCATAGCCGCCCGAATGACCAGGGTTCCAACCAACCTCGGGTCAACAGTGCGGCCCGACCATCAAGCGTGTCGGATTTGCATCGCGTTATCTCGGATAGGCAGGCCAGTCGGACGAGGGGAGAGGCCGCTTCCAACTCGGTCTCGAACCATCGTCGACAGCTTTCCCAGGTGCGCGACCCCCCGCAGGACCCGATGGGGCAAGCCCCCGTCACTAGGGTCGAATTCCAGAATTTCTGGAATGAGATCCTCCAAGCCATCCGAGGTGGCCAGACTACTGAGGTCCGCCACAGTTCCGAGCCCCAGTCAGGAACAGGAGCCGGCGAGTCCCGCAGATCGGCTCATCCTCAGGATTAGGCAGACGTCGTCCTTCGTCGTTTGGAGGAAATGGAGAACCGCCTCGCCCATCTTGGCGAGGGCGGACCAGCACTCGGTCGTGGTCACCGACAGACCGGGCCTCCTTTTTCCCCCTAAATCCTAGAAGCCGAGATCCCTCGGAATTTCAAGCCTCCCCAATTCGAGACCTACAATGGAGAGGGTGATCCTGCTGATCACATTGAGGGATTTAAAACCCTCATGATGATTCACAGCGCTGCGGATCCCCTCCTCTGTCGCGCCTTCCCTGCCACCCTTCGTGGACCGGCTCGGGAATGGTTCCCCAAACTTACCCCCGGCTCGGTCTTCTCCTTCGAGCAGCTAGAGGCGGGTTTCCTAGCCCACTTCGTGACCAGCAGGAAGGTCGAGAAAACAAGCTCTTCCCTTCTAGACCTCAAGCAGAAGGAGGGGGAATCCCTCCGGGAGTTCGTTCGGAGGTTCACCACCGAGGTGAGGTCAGTTTCCTCCTTCGACGCAGGTGTCGCCTCGGCAGCCTTCCGACATAATGTCCGCCATGGCCAACTCAAGACCTCCTTAGCCAAGAAGCCACCCATAGACTTTCCCGACCTATTCAATAGGGTCGAGAAGTATATTCAGGCCGAGGAGGCCCTCAATCTTGAGGGCACCAAGGAAGCCGCTACTAAGGGGAAGCAAAAGGTCGACGAGGCCGAACCTTTCAAGAGACCCGTGAAAGAAACCACTGGTCTGAAAAAGGTCCCCCCGGTCCCTCGATTCGAAAGGTATATGCCCCTGACTCAGAACGTCTCGGCAATTTTAATGAAGATCGAGGACAAGGGGGTCTTATGATTCCCTCATCGACCAATGAACAATGGCAAGAAGCGAGACCAGAGATTCTACTCCCGTTTCCACCGAGACACCAGGCACGATATAGCTCATTGCTGAGCCCCCAAGGACGAGATCGAAGCCATCATCCAACGAGGGTACCTGAAGGAGTTCACTCGGGCCAATCCCACAGACCGAAGAGAGCCGAGGAGCCCGAGGCCTTCGCCTCCCCCTCGGACTACCGGCTAATGGCCTGATCGGGACCCGAAACCCAAGGAAACAGGTGGACAGGCCATCCTGTAGTGCGTCCATGGCGGACCCATGGGGGGGAATCTAAAACTTCTCACAAAGCCTTTATCCGAGAGGTCAACTCTGTTCTAGACCATCCCTCCCCTCGGGTCCAGCAACGGGCGGTCTCCTTCTCAAGAGAAGACCTCGAAGGCGTCTGGCTTTCACACTGTGACGCCCTCGTCATCAGCCTTGTCATGGCCAACTTCGAGGTCCGCCGAATCCTGGTGGACAACGGCAGCTCGGTCAACATCCTTTTCTTAGAAGCATTTGAAAACCTCAAACTCCCCCGAGAAAAACTGAAGCCATCCGGTTACACCCTTCATGGATTTTTTGGCTTCTCAGTGCAAATTGAGGGGATGGTGAAACTAGATGTAACCGCAGGAACGACCCCCATCCTCCGAACCGAGTCGATGGATTTTATGGTGGTCAACGTCAAGGCAGCCTACAACGCCATCCTCGGCCGACCCGGGCTCTGTTCGCTCCAGGCCGTCCCCTCATCCTACCATCTGAAACTAAAGTTCCCAACTGACATTGGGTCGGGGTCATCCAAGGCAGCCAGGAATCGGCACACTCATGCTACATGAACGTAGTTGGGGGTGGGGTATTTCTCCTCGATGCCGTGGAGCTCCTGCTTGAAAGGAGCCAGCCCGAGTCAGAACCCGCAGACAAGTTGGTGGAGGTCTCCTTTAAAGCAGAAGACAAATCCAAATGGTTCTGTGTGAGCTGAACCCTTTCCTCTGACCTGAAGCCAGATCTGATTGACTGTGTCCGTCGCAATGTCGACCTCTTCACCTGAACACTGTCCGACATGCCCAGGATTTCCGAAGACTTAATAATGCACCGGCTAAGCGTAGCACCCGGCTCCAAACCGATCCAACAGAAGCATCGCAAGTTCACCCCAGAAAGGCAACATGCGGTGAGAGCGGAGGTGGATAAGCTGCTATCCGCCCGGTTCATTCAAGAAGTCAGCTACCCCGAGTGGCTGGCTAATGTCGTAATGGTGAAAAAGGCTAGCGGAACCTGGTGATGAACCAAATATTATTCACTTTTAGGAGCAATAATCTTAAGGCAATTAGACATTTAAATACTCTATATATGGTATTTACGCTTCTTTTCTCTTTTCCATAGGAAACAACCTAAAACAGCAAAACGAAGCAGATTCAGGATTTTAAGGATGAACTCAGAATATTACAGAGCATCAGTCGACTGAGTCTTCCACACAGGCGACTGGACAGAGAAATCAAGTTTACGCAGATGTCTCGGCACAGTCGACTTACCCCAAGACAGTCGACTTGGCTGATCAATTATGAAATCTTCAGAAGTCTCGACACAGTCGACTTACTCCAACACCAGTCGACTGATACGCGGCAGAGTTAAAAGATAAGATAGTTAAAGATTTGTCCAAATCTAAATCCAAATCAAAGCAGAAAAGGAAGGAAAGAAGAAAAGAGAAAGATATAAAAACGCAGATAAAATAAGGAAAGAAATAATCAAAAGAAGAGGACTTCTCTGCAAAAAGTACAAACCCTAATTCTCTTCTCTTGGTCTATAAATACCAACCAAGAAAGAGGCGGCTGATATCATCGATCTCTCGGACTATCTCTGGATCAGCCAGGAAGGCCATCGACAGCAAGCATCAAAGAAGGAGAACGAGTCGACTGCTGATTGAGCTCAACGTCAACATCATAAAAATCAGTGTTCTTCTGTTCTTTCTTCTATTTTTATTTCTATTGTAGTCATGAACTCTATTATATTAATCAATAAAGGTTGTATTATGTGCAACTAATTTCATAGTTGGGTAGATTGAAACCGTAGTCATGTAATGCTTATATTTTTCTAAATGCTACTCTATTACTTATTGATTAAACCTGATTAAACGAATAACAATTTACATAAAACAAACTTGTTCAGATGTTCTAGGGACAGTCGACTGAAGTGACAGCCAGTCGACTAGCATACAGAACTTAAGTTTATCAAGTTGTGCAGTGTAGATCTGAAGCTGTTATATGAGCATATTGAGACGACCCGTATCTCGTGCTCATAACTTGTAACAAGGGAATCTCTAGGGGTTCTTGGTTTAATCAACTTGAGGGATCTAGATCTGATACCAATTTCTAGAATCTTGAGTGTTTGTTCGTTTCCACTGTTCTTATGTTTTCTTTAAGTGCAACTTAGTAGATACCATGCTAAATACTTAATGAAAGAAACGAATTAGAGTAGATACCATGCCTAATTCTTGGCTTAGGGAAACGTTACTTTAAGGAGTAGATACCATGCCCTTAAAGGAACAAACATGAGTAATGGGAGTAGTATATAACTTAGCATTACTGACTACAGGTGGAAATCAATGCCCAACTACTCAAATAGATATTTGTGACTCAACTTGTGATGCTATTTATTTATATTTTTATCTTTTCATTTCTTTTAGACTTTTAGAACAACTCTTTATGATTCTCATTATTTTTATTGATTAGTAAGTTAATTTCTACAATCTCTGTGGGATCGACCCTTGCTCGTCACTACGCTTCTCCAAACGATTCGTACACTTGCGAGGTTTTTAATTTGTGTCTAGTTTAGATCATCTAGATTGCACAACACCTGGAGGATCTGCATTGACTTTACCGACCTCAACAAGGTGTGCCTCAAGGATCCTTTTCCCCTCCCCAGCATCGACGCTCTGATCGACGCAACGTCGGGTCACGAGCTCTTGACTTTCATGGATGCCTTCTCGACTTTAATCAGGTCCGAATGTTTTCCTCTGGACATTGCAAAAATGTCCTTCGTCACCGACCAGAGCCTTTACTGCTACCGAGTCATGCCCTTCAGGCTCAAGATTGCCGGGGCCACCTACCAGAGGCTCGTCAACCGAGTCTTTAAAAATCAGATCAGTCAGAACATAGAGGCATACGTCGATGACATGCTTATCAAGAGTCGACGAGGGCAGGATCATGTTGCCGACCTCGAGGAAGCCTTCGGCGTCCTCCGGTCTCACAACATGAGGCTCAATCCCGCCAAATGTGCCTTCGGCGTGTCCTCCAAAAAATTCCTGGGATTCGTTGTTATCCAGCGCGGCATAGAAGCCAACCCGAAGAAGATCCAAGCCATAATCGACGAACTTCCAAGCATTTTCTGGGCACACCGAACAACGAAGAGGATACCCATGGGCGAGTCGCCCTTCAACCTAACCTACGGCACCGAGGCAGTTATCCCCTTGGAGATCGGCCTCCCTTTGCCTAGGATCACGGCCTTCGACGAAGAGAGCAATTCGGCAGGCCTAAGGGCCAACTTGGATCTGGTCGACGAAGTCAGGGGAAAATTCACCATCAGAAGAAGTATATACCAGCAACGGGTCGAGAAATTCTACAACAGGAA
The DNA here is from genome assembly GCA_017893485.1 of Hemerocallis citrina. Classification (NCBI taxonomy): domain Eukaryota; kingdom Viridiplantae; phylum Streptophyta; class Magnoliopsida; order Asparagales; family Asphodelaceae; genus Hemerocallis; species Hemerocallis citrina. The sequence goes on along the minus strand of CM030360.1, from coordinate 279,472,021 downwards.
GGTCCGCCCCACCAACATCAAGCAGGGTGACATCGTCCTCAGAAAATTGGCGATATCAGACCCCAGCAAGAAGAGGAAGTTGGCCCCTAATTAGGAGGGTCCGTATAAGGTTGCAGAAGTAGTGCACCCAGGCACCTACCGACTCATCGATATGAGAGGCAACCTGATCAAGAGACCCTAGAATGCGGAGCACCTCATCAAATACCTCGAAGGGGAGAACTAAACTTGTTATGTAACCAGCCCCTTGTAATCGGCATTACACGCCGCTATTTTTGTATAAGAAGATTTATTTTCTTTCCAAAGTTTTTTAACTCAGATTCTCTGTGTAAACTTCTTATGTAACGGAGCTCTTTGCTCTCCGCCGATCTCCCAAGCCTCGACACCGATCGGTGAACTCAAGCACACGGGTAGCTTTATCAAGCTAAGGCAACGGAGCTCTTCGCTCTCTGCTGACCCTCCCAAGCCTAGACACCGACCGGTGAACTCGAGCACTCGAGTACCTTTTTCAAGCTAAGGCAACGGAGCACTTCGCACTCCGCCGACCCCTCAAGCCTTGACACTGACCGGTGAACTCGAGCACACGGGTAGTTTTCTCAAGCTAAGGCAGCGGAGCTCTTCGCTCTCTGCCGCCCCCCTAAGCCTCGACACCGAACGGTGAACTCAAGCACATGGGTAGCTTTCTCAAGCTAAGGCAACGGAGCTCTTCGCTCTCCGCCGATCCCCTAAGCCTCGACACCGACCGGTGAACTCGAGCACACGGGTAGCTTTTTCAAGCTAAGGCAATGGAGCTCTTCACTCTCCACCGACCCCCCAAGCCTCGACACCGACCGGTGAACTCGAGCACACGGGTAGCTTTCTCAAGCTAAGGCAACGGAGCTTTTCGCTCTCCGCCGACCCCCCCAGCCTCGACACCGACCGGTGAACTCGAGCACATGAGTAGCTTTCTCAAGCTAAGGTAACGGAGCTCTTCGCTCTCCGTCGACCCCCCAAGCCTCGACACCGACCGGTGAACTCGAGCACATGGGTAGTTTTCTCAAGCTAAGACAACGGAGCACTTCGCTCTCCGCCGACCCCCCAAGCCTCGACACCGACCAGTGAACTCAAGCACACGGGTAGCTTTCTCAAGCTAAGGCAGAGGAGCTCTTCGCTCTCCGCCGACCCCCTAAGCCTCGACACCGACCAGTGAACTCAAGCACACGGATAGCTTTTTCAAGCTAAGGCAACGGAGCTCTTCGCTCTCCGCCGACCCCCCAAGCCTCGACACCGACCGGTGAACTCGAGCGCATGGGTAGCTTTCTCAAGCTAAGGCAATGGAGCTCTTCGTTCTCTGCTGACCCCCCAAGCCTCGACACCGACCGGTGAACTCGAGCACACGGGTAGCTTTTTCAAGCTAAGGCAACGGAGCTCTTCGCTCTCCGCCGACCTCCCAAGCCTCGACACCGACTGGTGAACTCGAGCACATGGGTAGCTTTTTCAAGCCAAGGCAATGGAGCTCTTTGCTCTCCGCTGACCCCCCCCCAAGCCTTGACACCGACCGGTGAACTCAAGCACATGGGTAGCTTTTTCAAGCTAAGGCAACGGAGCCCTTTGCTCTCTACCGACCCCCTAAGCCTTGACACCGACCGATGAACTCGAGCACACAGGTAGCTTTCTCAAGCTAAGGCAAAGGAGTTCTTCTCTCTCTGCCGACCCCCTAAGCCTCGACACCGACCGGTAAACTCGAGCACACGGGTAGCTTTTTCAAGCTAAGGCAACGAAGCTCTTCACTCTCTGCCGACCCTTAAACCCTCAACCTCCGGTTAGGACTTCAGCCAACCACTACTAATCCCTATCCAAAATTTCCATTAAGATTTAGGGTGCCAGCCTTCGGCAAATGCCTCGAGCCCCGAACCAGGGATCGACCCACCTTTCACCCACTGGCAACTCGGGGTAACAGCCCTCGGAGCATTTACCCCAAATTGTCAGAGGGTGGCAGGGGAGCCACCGGTCTAGGACTCTCAGCCAAAAGGTCTGTTTAATGCGCCTACCCTTGGCAAACGCCCCAAGCCCCGAACCAGGGATCAGCCCACCTTTGACCCGCTGGCAACTCGGGGGTAACAGCCCTTGGAGCAATTACCCCAAATTGTCAGAGGGTGACAGAAGAGCCACTGGTCCAGGACCCTTGACCAAAAATTTCATTTTAGGGTGCCTGCCTTCGGCAAGCACCCTGGGTCTCATCCCTGGGATTGGCCCACATTTCACCCACTGGCAACTCGGGGTAAACGACCCTCGGAGCCGTTATCCCAAATTTTCAGAGGATGGCAGGGGAGCCACCAGCGATGAGAACTCATGGGGAGGTGAGATCTTTTCTGATGAAATTCTGGTGAGGGGGTGGGGGTTTTATAGCCCCCCATAAAGGTCCATTAATGACGTCGGAAGACGAAAAATCCTCCATTAATGGCATGGGAAGGCAAAACGTCCCCCTATTAATGGTGTTGGAAGGAGAAATGTCCCCCATTACTACAGGACTCCCAGGATTCCTCTCCCTTGCTGCCACCCTGACGCTCGGGGCACGACTGCCGGCCTTTTCGTCGAAGTTCCGTCATCGGAAAGCGGAAGCCCCAACTTCCTTAAAAAGCTGGAGGAGCCAGGCCCCGGAGCCGACGCCTCGTCAACACCTCTTGGTAAAATTTTTCAGATCACAAGTCTCTGACCCTTGGTTCGGACCCTAAAGACTAAGCAAGGGCCCAAACTCAAGCCCTCAACACATTCTCAACAACAAGTTCAAAAGGGTCGGAAAGCTTATTCTTTATTATAATGCTCAGGAGAGCCACAATACAATAAGATTTATTACAAACAACTAGCACCTCAGCCTAAACTACCCTCAGAACCCGTCTGGGCTCGCGCGTGTTAGCGCAAATCCGGCCGAGCAACTCGGTTCCGCAGCCTACCTTGCAGAGCCCCTAGGTTCGACCACGGAAGACACTCCGGCTACAGAGCTCTGAGCATCGCCCGACCTCGTATATTCCAACTGCAGGTTTAGGGATGACTCATGCCTCGAGGAGCACCCAACCACCGAAGGGACCGACCTCCCCAGCATCGTCTTATAACGATGGTTCTCGATCTCTTTCTCCACAATAACCTCATGGAGGAGCAATTCCGAGGTCGGCCTCTGACCTGAGGCACTTAACATTGAAAATCCGAGGCCCACATCTCTGATGTCGCGATCGGCTATCGCCTTCTTCAATTGAGCCGATTCCTCGCTCAATTCCTTCGACTTGTTCCGGAAGTAGTGGAAAGCGGCGGCGTGATCACGGGCCTCCTTCCGATATCAGTCAAGGGTGGACTCCAATACCCTAATCTTGCTCTGAAGCCAGGTCACCTCGGACCGCCGAGGATCAGCCTCGACCAGGGAAGCTAACATCTGTTGGAAGCAAAATAAAAGATCATTCCGAGGCCATAAGTTCACAATAGACAATCTCAAAAAATTACACAAGTCAAGAAGGGCCGGACAAGCTCAGCTAGTCGACCCAAAATCAAGGTAAAAGTCGAGGTTTAAACACAGTTGGCCAACCAAAAATTCTTTGTCATAAATTGGAGTTCTTTTACAAAATGTTGCGGTGGCCAGTCTGCCTTCGGCAAAATACAACATCAAAAAGAAAAGAAAAAGAAAAGAGCAACTACGGCATAAGGCCATCCTCTCTCTCGTGTCCGATCGTGGCCACGGGGTCGACAACCGGCTCGGCACTGGCCCCTCCGACTCCGTCTCCCCCTTCACTCGGCGCATCGCCCCCAGGGATCCTCGGTGGCCCCTCGATCACCATGTCATAGTCAAAGCTCGTCAGGTCCAGGGCCGGATAGAAGTGCTTCACGTGGCTCAATGCCTTGTCGTACACTTCGTTCTGTGCTTCGATGACCATATCCTGGGCCTTCAAGGTCGGCACCCCCTTCTCACTTCGAATGCCTGCTTCAGCGCTGCCTCCTTCTTCAGCACATCATCGGCCATTGAGGCCAGGTCGGCCTTCAGGGTCTGCTCCTGCTTCATCGAAGCATTCAGGGCGGTCTTCATATCCATCATCTCGTGTTTATAGCGATTGGTCTGGCTCCACTCGTACTTCAGCTCCAGCTCATGAATTCGCATCACCTGGTTTCCGGACATGCAGGCCTACAGTCGAGGTCAAAGCACTTGAGTATAACAAAGTTCTAATGGACAAATACGAGAGAAATGAAACACAAGGCCTTGAAAATACCCTGCACACTTTCCTGAGCCCACCTCATGTAGGCTGACTCGAAGGTATCGGCCCCCATACTCTGCCGATCCCGAGGCGTGGCCATCTTGTCCACGAACTTAATGGAGATGGGACCCTCGGTCAGAGTGTCCCCCTGGCGGATGGCCCAGTCCGGGGCCCAAGGCTGGAGCCCCTCTTCCCCAACCATAGCCTGGGCATCGGAGCGAAGGGGCGGGACACTCCCTGCATGACCTCCGACACCTTCGAGGCTTTGGAGCTCGGCACGAGGGCGGTGTCCCTTGACTGGCTTATCTTCGGCCGCTTCGCCTTCGGCTCGGACGGGGCCTCAGAAGCTACTTTGGAGGGGGCCGCTGCCTGCTGCCTCTTATCAGCTTGCTCTGCCTTCTGCTTCTTTAGGGCCAGTCTCCTCGCCTTAATCGCTTCAGGGTCCATCTCTGCAAAAAAAAAAACCATTAACAAACAATGAGTAAAGAGAATTACAGAAAGAAAAATGAATGAAAAACATACAGGGCGGGGTGGGGCGGTGCTCAGTCCGACTCTGACCATGTAACTCTCTGTCACTTTCGGCCAACTTATGATATGGCTCTTATGGAGGTGCTCCACGAAGTCCCACTCCTCGGCTGAAAGATCACCCTTCTTCGGCCCCTTGAAGTTTGGCTTATAGAAGTTCCACCTCGTCGGTATATCTCCTTGCTCCTCACTCCGAACGACGAAGTACTTTCTCTTCCACTCCTTTATCGAGTCAGGATGACCGTGGACGACCTTACACCCGCTCCGAGGTGACACATAGTAGATCCCCTCGAACTCTCCCAACAAGCTGACCCCCAACATGGCTTGAAATATGCTCAGCCTCAGAGGCACCTTCCTTTCTTCACACAACAAAATGAAACTCACCATCTGCTTCCAAAAATTCAGCTCAAACTGCATCAGGTACAACGAGGCCCAATTTAAAACCTCATAGATGAATGGGCGGATTGGTATCCTCAGCCCCAAGGAGAACACATCGGCAGAGAAGATGTAGTACCAGGGTGCCAAAGGATCGGTAGGCCGAAGACCAGCGCTAGGGACCATCAGCTCGAACTCCCTCCCGGTGAAGTAGCTCGCGCGGATCACCGAGAGGTCCTCCCCTTTCAAAACCGAGGGAGTACCGTCCATCTTAATCCTCGCCCAACTCGGTGACGAGGGTTGTACACCATAGAGGACCAAATCTTCGACGTCTTCTGGGTATTTCCTGATCGACCTAGGCTGCGATAGGAAGGGGACCCCTAATTGTGGAGGAGCAACTGTCCTATCCGGACTACTTGGCATAATCCACTTCACCCTCTTCCTCCGAGCTTTAGGAGCCTTCTAGGGCGACGGGGTCGCCAACGGCTCGAGGGTAGGGGCCCTAGAGGGGGAGCCAGACCCCTCGGCCTGACCCCCCTCGGTTCTGGCCTCTTCGACAGACGGCATCCCCTCGGCAAAGGACCCCTCGAAAGAGTCCTCTTCTTCGTCCTCACCATCAGTATCCTCCTCACCCGAGTCGCTGCTCTCCACCACGAACGGCTTGCGGGTGCGCAACGGCTCGGCGACGATCACTTCATCCTCCATGTCCCATGAAGTCGAAGGTTCCAGAAGATTCGAAGAAGTTGAAGAATCCGATAACCCCGTATGGACAGCACTATATGAAGTAGAAGCGGAGGAGCAAGACCGAGCCCTAGAAATGATAAAAAGACTAACCTGAGTAAGGCTTGAACGAAAGATCGCCGAGAAACACGTTGATGGTGGCCAAAAAAATCCTAGAGAGAAGCTCTGGATCTTAGAGAGAGATAGAGTAAAATTAAGAAATGAGAAAGAGGAAGTGGGTTGGACTTATATAGGGGATTTACTGTGACCCCTCGATTCCCACAAAAACGGTTGATGTGACTCCTCAATTCTCGCAAAGAGTCTATTGAACTCGCTCGTCTCGCCGAGCCCAGTAAGCCTCGACGGTTGACCCATATCTCGAGCACAGGGTTAGCTTCAACAAGCCAAGTCACTTGGGCTCGCTCGTCTTGCCGACCCCCATAAGCCTCGATGGTTGAACTAGATCTCGAGCACAGGGGTAGCTTCAACAAGCCAAGCTACTTGGGCTCGCTCATCTTGCCGACCCCCATAAGCCTCGACGGTCGACCCAAATCTCGAGCACAGGGGTAGCTTTAACAAGCCAAGTCACTTGGGCTCGCTTGTCTTGCCGACCCCCATAGGCCTCAACGGTCGACCCAGATCTCAAGCACAGGGGTAGCTTCCACAAGCCCAGTCACTTGGGCTCGCTCATCCTACCGACCCCCATAAGCCTCGACAGTCAACCCAGATCTCGAGCACAGGGGTAGCTTCCACAAGCCCAGTCACCTGGGATGGCTCGTCTTGCCGACCCCTATAAGCCTCGTCGATCGACCCAGATCTGGAGCACAGAGGTAGCTTCAACAAGCCAGTCACTTGGGCTCGCTCATCTTGCTGACCCCCATAAGCTTCGATGGTCGACCCAGATCTCAAGCACATAGGTAGCTTCCACAAGCTCATTCACTTGGGCTCGCTGTCTTACCGACCCCCATAAGCCTCGACGGTCGACCTAGATCTCAAGCACAGGGTAGCTTCCACAAGCCCAGTCACTTGGGCTCGCTCGTCCTACTAAACCCTTATAAGCCTCGACGGTTGACCCAGATCTCGAGTACAGGGGTAGCTTCCACAAGCCCGGTCACTTGGGCTTACTCGTCTAGCCGACCCCCATAAGCCTCGACGGTCGACTCAGATCTCGAGCACAAAGTTAGCTTCAACAAGCCAAGTCACTTGGTCTTGCTCGTCCAGCCGACCCCCGTAAGTCTCGACGCTCCGAGCAAACCCCATCCATCATTATGTACAAAAGGGAATCACCACGACTTGCTTGACAGCAGACCCCCGTGCTCAGCCTCCGAAGCCCTCGTGCTCAGCCATGGGGGCCCTAACTAGTCCAGCGTCGACCCCAACCGGCCCAAGCAACACGAACTCTCTTTCCACTCTCCTTCATAAAACCCGACTACTCCTCCACGACCAGCCAGGTGCAGTCCTGCAGGAGTGGGGGGCTTGTGATATGGGATAGATGAAGTGGCAGAATCAGGACCCTCTGATCTCCTCTGGACCCTCTCCCCTGTGATCATCAGGTCAGTTACAGTCCAGTGGGCCCCAGCCAGCTCTAGCCCATGTGAAAATGGGTCCAACCCAGCCCATTAAGGCTCTAGACCCGTTTACCCTTGCTTATAAATACTCAACCCCCTCATCACTTTGGCAGGTAATCAAACTTTCCCCACCTGAACCGTAGCTGCCCAGTCACTTTTCTAGTGACTGACTAGATCGTCGGAGGGCCTGCCACCGGGACTTCTCCCGGTGTAGGGATGGCATCAGGTCCGGGCCCGCCCGGGACGGGCCCGGTCAGGCCCGACCCCCTCCTACCCGGGCTTAACCGCAACTCGGCCCCCTTATCCGCTAGTCTTGGCCGATCCCAATTTTTTGCCATGTAGCCCGGTTAGGCCCGACCCACTCGAGGCCCGGGACCGGCTGAACCGGCCCGCCCGGGCTTGGGCCGGTCCGGGCCGACCGTTGGTTATTGGCTAGATTTTTTTTCTCAGAAAATAAAAAAAATAAAGTAAAATTACAAAAATACCCCCCAACGGATTTATACTGGCTAGTTTTGGGGGGTACTTTAGAAAATAAAAAAAATGGCATATTCTATAAATACCATACCATTTCTTTCATTTCTCTTCACTAATTCACTCAAATCTCTCATTCTCTCTACTATTTCTCCAATTAACAACAACAATTAAGTGATCAAAACTCTCTCAAGTGATCAAGATCAAATCTCTCTACATTTTGAAGGAAGGAAAATCAACAACAATCAAGTGATCAACTCATCAACATTCAACAACAACAATCAATACTACTTCTACTCCTAGCTCTCAAGTCTCAACATTCTTATGGTATTTTAGTATAATTTTGATTTGTAGAATTAACATAGTTGATTATTCATTATTCTCATATAATTTGGGTTTTCTTGATCTTCTTTCTCTCATTTTTTTAGATTTTATTTTTAATTTTGGTAAAGTGGTAAAAGAAGCATACACTACTCACTCACTAGTTCTTGATATTGTTGTTATTTTTTAATTGAGATAGATTGTTGTTTGTTTTTAATTATTAGTTGCCATACATTTAGTTATTGTTTTCTCTCTATTTTTTACATACACTAGTTTTTTATAGTTAAATGGTCTCTAATTGATCACGCGATGGTGGCAGACATAGTAGTCAAGAATCTACTAGTCATCACATTCATTCCATTCCAAACCCATATATAGATAGTGAAGAAACATTAATGAATTATGATAGTTTTTCCGATTTAAATGAAACACACTCAAATCCTATAGAAATAGAAGATCATGTAAAACCACAACCATCGGAATAAGGTCCTTCTCTAACCTCAAGGAAAATAAGAGGGACTACTTCCGAAGTACACAATTATTTCAATTTTGTCCCTTCACAAAATGATAAGAGTGTAGGACATAAAATATGTAAGAAGTGTCAAACACAATATAAGTTTAAAATAGGATCGGGCACGAGTACTCTTCAACATCACTTAAATAAATGTCAACCATAATTTTCGAAAGATAATCTCACACAATAAAAAATACATCCTAAAACCGGTCAAGTAGATAGTCATAGCTATGATCACAATCTCGTTCATAGGAAAATGGCTAAATTAGTAATTAGGGGTGAATTGCCATATTCGTTTGGTGGAAAAAATATGTAGAGACTTTTGTACAAACCTCCTTCAACCCCCATTATAAAAAGATTGTTAGGAATGTTGTTAAGAGTGATTGTAAATTAGTTTACAATGAGACTAAGAATTTTTTGATAGCAACACTAAAATCACTAAACACTAAAGTTTCATTGACATCGGATGGGTGGGTAGGAGTACACGGCGTTCCAATGATGTGTGTAACATGTCATTGGATAGATTCGGATTGGGTACTTCAAAAAAGAATTATTTCTTTTGGATATGTAAAGTGGTAACATAAGGATGAAATTATAGCCACACACATTATGGAAGCATGTAATAATTATTGTATTTATGATAAAGTGTTTGCTATTGGTTTTGATAACGCCTCCAATAATACTAAGGCAATTAAGAGTTTAAAAATTACTTTAGATCCTATAGAACCCGCAATTTTTCATGTTAGGTGTGCTTGTCACATTTTAAATCTTTGTGTGCAAGATGCACTTAAATATGGAAATGATAAACTAGAAGCAATGAGAGATTGTATTCATTATATTACATTGAGTGGTCCAATTTATCAAGCTTTTCATGATTGGTGTAAACTTAGGAGCATTGTATGTAGACGTTTTCCTAAAGATATACAACATCATTAGAATTCTACCTTTGAATTATGAAGTGTTGTTCTTCATTATCGTTTTAATCTTAGAGATTTTTGTGTCGCAATAGGTATGCAAAATTGTATGTTAGATGATGATTCTTAGTTTTTTACCGATAGTTTGTATAAATTTTTACAACCTTTTAACGATGCAACTTTGCAAATTTCAAAAACACATACATCTACATCTAGTGGTATTTTACTTGAAATTGTGATTATGATGACAACAATTAAAGATTTGCAAAATGACCTTTTATTGGAGATATGGTTAATGCGGCATATGTTAAATTTTTGAAATATTTTCATCCAATTCCTATGTTATATTGTGTAGCTAGTGTAATGAATCCTATGATTAAATTAGATGGTACAAAAAATTTAATTGAAATTTTTTACACTTATACCCCACATGATGCAATACTAGATTTTGATCATGTTGCTTTTACTCGTAAATTTGAGAATATTTTGACTAGGTTATATAATTCTTATGATAGGATTTATTCATCTAACACTAATCAAATACAAACACAAACAAAAAATGTTGATTCTTCTTCTTCTTCTTCCTCTATATTAGCAAAAGGAAAGAGTCAAGCTAGTATTGGTATTTTAAATCTTATTAAATAAAAAAAAACCAAGAACCAATTCACCAAATGAGTTGAATTAGTATAATGCACAAAGTGCAGTTGAAGATGTAGAAGATGTGTTACAATTTTAGAAGAGTAATGAAGCAATTTTTAATATTCTCTCTCGTATGGCTAAAGATCTCCTAACAACATCGGTGTCAACTGTTGCATCGGAAAGTGCTTTTTCTCTTGGTGGCAGGATAATGAGCCCGAGTAGGAACCGATTGACAGCCAAAAATTTAGAGATGCTAGTATGTACCGAAGATTAGATGAAAGCGAAAGAGAGGGCCCAAGACTTACTTGAAGCACAAGCTAGAGCTGGATCAACAAGTAGCGATGAATGAACGATTATATTTAGTCAATTTACATTAAAATGTTGTTCAATATATTGTAATTAATTGAGAAATTTAGGGTGATGAGATTCTATATTTAGGTTAAGTTGAAGTGCACGATAATAGTCCAATATCTTCTCTTCAATCTAAGTAGAGGCCATCTCGATCTTTAAATTCAAGTAATTCACTTGACTTGTAATTTGATCTAATTTGTATAAGATTTTATTCATGTACTTCATTTTATTTAAGAATTTCAAATTTATTAAATCATGTACTTCATTTATTCATGTACTTCAATTATTTATGAAATTTTATTCTTTGCAATTGTTATGAAATTACAAATCCATATACTTGATCTTTAATATTTTACACACAAAAAAAATTCCCCATTTACAAGGGCCCGGTCTGGCCCGCGAACCGGCCCGGCCCCCACACTTGGGTCCAGGGGCCAGGTCCGGACCAAGGTTTCCGACCTTGAGCCCGGCCCACGTAATGGAGGAGCCCGGCCCGAGTAGGCCCGGGACCGGTCAAAGCCCGGTCAAACCCGATCCGAACCGGCCCGAGTGGCCCGAATGCCATCTCTATCCCGGTATTTCTAGGTAGTGTGCAGGTACAGAAGACCCGAGTCGAGCTACTACATCCGAGCCTGGCTACCAGATCCGAGCCGAGCCACTCACCTCTACCTCCCCGCTCTTACCTCTGAGCCGGCTCCCACAACCTGAGGTCGGACCAGGGCTAGTACCGCATAAGGACTTCCACTATATAAATTACAAGAACTCACACATGTTATTCCCACACCCCAAAAACAAACAGCATCACTAATATATCGTAGTACCATTTTTTCATGGGTAAACATAATTTAGTTATCTTGATTGACAATAACTTTTTATTAGACATCTTAACTTCTTCAACTTTATTATAAACTCTTCAAACAGTATGTACTGTAATTCATAAAAATAGTGCACAATCCATATAAGTTGATATAAGTTGTATCTTGTTGGTTATATACTGTTCATCTAGAACTAGAAGTTGGATATTGTTGGTTATATACTGTTCATCTAAAAGTTTCATCTCTCTTGTCTTAATTAAGAACATCCATAAATAATAGAAAGGAAAAAAAAAAGAACAGAAAATCTCAATGGCAGAACCGTAGTTATCCACGAAGCGAGTGCCAATCTCCGACCCCATAAAAATCCCCATCTGATGAGAAGGTTAAGAAAAGGTTCCTAATAAAAAATTTAAAAAGGGCCCAAAAATCAACAAAGCAAAAGCGTGTTCTTTTTCTCCACTTTTCCGCTGGCTGTGCGCGCAACATCCACCCCCCCCCCCCCCCCCCCCCCCCCCCCCCCCCTCCTTCCTTTTCTCTCTCGTGGGGCCCACACACCATCTGTCGTCATCCCCATTGAATCTCGAGTTTTTTTCGTACTGACCCATTTTTTAAAATATTGACCGATCTGACCAACTTTTGAAAACATTTACCTAAAGTGATGCAGCTTTGAACACACCAGTATTAACCGTTATTGGAAATAATAGTATTAGGCTAATACCATGCCATTTTTCTAAATAACGGCATCTGTTAAAAAAAATTGCACCGTTATTTGAAGTAACGATATCAATTAACTTATTTTCAATTGTATACTCTCTCTGACTTTAAAAAAAAGCAAGTGTGAAAAAATTCATATAGCTATGTCGTTGTTTGAAATAACGGCAAAAGCATTACAGATGTCATTATAAATAGCGGCATCGGTTATAATATTCATTGTTAGCGATAGTTGATATCGTTATTTGAAGCAGCGACAACAATTCATTTTATAACTTATACTTGGCTAATATATTTTTTATGAACTATTGCTGCTATTTTTAAGAACGACAATAGTTGTCTCATGCCGTTGTTTGGAAAAACGACATTAGTTATAATAGTCATTAAACCATCTTCCTCCACAATCCTTCTTCCAAATAACGACATGAGATAATTGTAGTCGTTCTTAAAAATAATAACAACAATTCAAAAAAAATTGATTAGCCAAGTATAAGTAATAAAATGAATTATTGCCGTTGTTCCAAACAACGATATCAGTTATCCATAATAATGTATATTATAACTGATGTCATTATTTCTAACAACTGCATCTGTAATGCTGTTGCCGCTGTACCAAACAACGTCATCAACTATATGATTTTTTCATACTTGTATCTTTTTTCAACCCAAAGATAGTACATGATTGGAAATAAGTTAACTGATTACGTTACTCCAAATAGAGTCATGCAATTTTTTAATAACAGATATTGTAGTGAAAACGACGACATATAAATAATGTATGCCGTTATTTTCAATAACAGGATAATGCTAACGTATCTAAAACTGCATAAGTTGAGTAAATATTTTCGAAAGTCAGATCGGTCAATATTTCCAAAAGGGGTCGGTACGGCAAAAAAATCTTGAATCTCCAGCCACGAACAACCCGTGGCTCACAATCCCCCGAACCTGCTGACTCACCCGCCACCTGGCACTTGTCCACCGGCTAACCGCCTACTCCCGGTCACCCAGTTCTTTCTTACTCCCCCCCTTTTGCTGCTCCCCTTCTCCATTCCTCTTTCTTTTCATCCCCCTTTTTAATGATATTTCGGGTTTCGGGTTGATTCTTCAGATGGCGGATCCTGCGATTAAGCTGTTCGGAAAGACGATCCCCCTGACGGAGAGCGGGTCGAGTTCCGATTCGGATCCGAATCCGACGACGACAACTGCTGAAGAGGATAAGGTAAGATTTGCAATAATTATTATTGGGTTTGAATGGAAGAGTGTTGTAAGCTTTGTGAATAATGATTGATTTTCTTACTATTTAGGTTAAAATATGGAAAATAATACTATTTTGATTTGGTCCTTTTCTTATGATTTAATGTTTGGTTAATTAATGAGTTACTAACATTATAATTGTTTGTTTGTTTGTTTGTTTTGTTGGTGAGATGTTGGATTGGTTTAGGTTAATTTGGAAAGTTGAAATGGTGGCAACTGTATTGAAATTATGTTGTTGCTTTTATAGGAAATTTGATAATTTGGGGATTTTTTGGGGTGCTTATTGATTGTTGTTCGACGTTAAAAAGGTTGAGAGCAAGAGAAGAGTACGGGGATTTGGGGAGTTTGTTTGCTTGGTGAAGCAACCATGGAAGTGGGGTTGGAAAAGAATGAGGGATGGAAACCCATGGAAGAACGCAGAAGCTTCAGTGCTCTTCCAATGTTTTCCTCAAACCATTGTGATAAAACAACCAAATTCTTGTTCCGTCCATTTATCGTAGAAAAATAATCTCCAAATAGTGTTTATTCTAACATTTGGCATTGCTTTTGGAGAGTGCATTTGAGGATGTGAAAGCTCTTGTGTTTGACAAACTTAATTACAAGTGTTTTTAGCCAAAAGTACTTTTATGGAACTACTATTTCAAACCCTTTTCTCATAGCACCTAAAGTGGTGCGTTGAGCTTTTCAAAAAGTGCTTTTACTTACTAGAAATTTTTTGAAGTTAAACAAGATTCTTTCTAACATTTTTGGTAATAGCACTTTTCGGAAAAAACACTGTTAGTTCATAGCAATACCAAACAGTAGAGGATCTCTGTCTTCAAACATTGTGAGTGGGAAATTTTTCATAACTTTATTACTAACAAAAAATATCTCTAAATAGGCTTTCTTGTATATAACACCTATGTTGCAATAAACAATAAGTACCTTGAATTTTTCTCGTTCTGAGTTGTTGTGGGTTGACCTTAACTACTTTACTACGCATTTTTAAGCCATAATGTTCCATAAATCCTAATTATGCACTATAATTACTGAGATTAATTTGGCAGATCTCTATCTATTTACTACTATTTGGGGTTTTAGGACACTTTTGGTTTGAAAATGGAAATTTAGTTGTCATTGAAAAGATTCTTGAGTTCTCCGCAATTAATTTGTTTCTCTAAGGAGGGTTGACCCTAGGTTGAAATTTAAATGATCTTACTTTAGGCCTTATCTTGCATAGATTATATTTTATGATGATGATTTTGTTTGTGAATTTTCTTAAGTTACTATTCTGCTATTCATCCTGAATGGCTACAAATTATTTCCATGAAAAATTTATAGTTAGAACTTAGAAAATGTTTTCTATTTACTTTATCTTCAGTGTCGAATTTTAGGGTTATATAATTGATTGCGATTGCAAAAAATAAAAAAAGTCAATTGCATGCGTTTGCATTATTGCTAGTTGTCTTTGCAAATGCCCTTTTAGTTTGAGCCTTATCAACTTATGTTCTCTTACGCAAATCAAGTTGCAATTTCACATCATCTAGCTTTTCGGTGTTCCAACCACTAGCCTCTGTGACAGTTGGTGCATCCGAGATCGTCACCTTAGTACATCATTATTTTCCAGTGTCGTTGTCAATGACTTCGGATCATTACCATTTCTAAGGCTCTACCATTAACATATCTCGTCAAAGGTTGTATCTCTCTATATGGCCTAGTGGACTACGTCGTGTTTTCGTGCTGTCATGCTTCAATTGCCTGATCATTTGACACTAAAAAAAGGGGGGAAAAAGAGAAACTCGTTTGAGACTATAGATCTTCGAACCAAAGTTCATAGTCCCATTACTCTAGTACTTTAACCTAGAAAATTATATTTGTTAACCCATGGTTGAGCTCTTTTTTTGCTAAGATGATAGTATGAACAACATTCTATGCGAAGTTGTTAGTAATCCATAGGCTTGCACTACTATTACAGACGTGTCTTTACCTCTATAGCTAACAAGGGTGACCTGCTCACCAGATAATTAAGGTGTAATGTTGTCAACCTAAAACCTGTCAGCTAGCCTGATAATGATAATTATACAGAAGACATTTAATTATCATTAACTTCATCTCTTGCTATTTGTTTTGTTGTATATAGGTGAATTTACAGTATGTGCTTACTGAACATATTAACCTCTTAATTGCAAGATTTTATCCCATTGTGACATATCACTAGCTTCTTGATTTGCCTAGCAGTTTTTAAGCTTAACTTAATTGAGCCCCTAGCTTCAGTTTTGAAAGATGTCTACATTGGCCCTCGCAAGTGCACATGTATAGAGTCGTCAAAAAATGTAAGATGTAAGATGCACCAGTTACCACTAATTGAAGCTGTAGGTGGTGATCCCCATTAATGTGAGTGAAGGTAGTCCAATGTCCTTTTCGTCTAATGGTTTACCTCTAAGGACACAAATATGACATGGATAGAAGCAACACTGAACACATATATTGAGAAAATGCTTTAAAAGAGCTATATGAGTATACAACCATAAAATTTTCATTTATTGTTCTATTTAATATGTGATCCATTAGCTATTAGCCATGGATATACTACATCATTGTCTGTTTCATTGTACGGTTTGCTTCAGAGCACAAATATAAACATGTATACGAAAGAATATGGATATTTAGACAGTGTTTTCCCTATATAAGGAGACAACTATATATACATGTAATATTCATTTATTTGCTTATTTAAGATGGATCCGCAAGCTATTGGCCACATACACTATTGAATGTTGATTGATTGGCAATTCTGGGCCGTTTGATTGTGCATCCAAATTCTAATAGCTAAATTATGTGAAAAATGTTTCACATTAGGCTATATTGCTAAATACATTATTACATGTTTGTATTGATATTCAATACTAGTCTCCAACCCAACGTAATTATAACCACAAAAGCTGCTGTATTTAATCATTAACCACCTCTTGCCAGTTTCACTAGTTTCACTAGTTTCACTAGTTTCACTTACCTCTGTCATGCTTGCTCCCATTTCTTGAATTTGAAATGTGCTTATATATCCCAAGTTCTGCTAATACTGGATGCTGAACTTACGGACTTTGTGCTTGAATCTAGCCTATCTCTTTTGTGCAGAGGAAGGTACTTGCTGGATGCGATTTCATCAGCCAACCTTGCCGACCTCCAGAAAATCAATTTGAGTCAAGTAGTCTCAGCTTTCAAATTAGGAGAGTCAGAGTAAATTTATGTAGCATGGACAATTCTTCGATAGAGTTGTACACAAGTTAGCCACTTAGTAGAAATTAATGCTTCATGGATACTCTTTAAACATGTGTTCGGCACTTCCCACACGTCTTATAAATATCTTCAAGTTTGGACATATCTTAAATTACACATGAGGACATTTTCAGGAAAATTCTAACATTTTCACGTTTATTACAAACTGGGTTTAGTTTCTAACACGCAAGTGTGCGTGTGTTTTGTGGTGGGGGGACTTCAAGTGAGCACTGTACTCACAATGTCTTTGTAAGCACCCAGTGATACAAAACCCCATGAAAAGTTCCGAACCATTCATCTTGTTCTATATGCCTAATATAGCTTGAGCTTTAAGTTATTTGACATTCATTTGCTCATCCAACAAGTTGTTAAAAAAATGAAGTTTAGCACTACTATTTTGTGAACGCCATCATGCGTGTGCGCATGCGCGTGTGTGCGTAAAGCATAAACAGATAAATTTTCATGGGGTGTTATCATGGGTGCTCCCAAAGGTGGTGCTCCCTTAAATGACAATAACTACTATATGTTGAACCATGTTACACTATGAGAAGAGGCATATATCAAATTAGTCCATAGTAGGTGCAATAATGTGAACTTATTTCTTATTGAAAATTGTAATAATCTATAAAAACACACAAACATTACATGTTGCGTACATAGTTGTTAAATCGTGTATCATTTATATTGGTCATTACATCATGTATCGTAAGATTTATTGTCATTTACGCAAAAAGTTACTAAGATTGGTTATGGAACAAACCTCATCACCGGGTTCTTCCACCCTCCCTCCAAACCACAATCCGGATCTCGCGATCCGTCGTGGTAAATCTCTTAAACTAGCGATCCTCATAAGGTTTTTCCTATTTCTTCAAAATGAATACCTTTCATTTATTAACTCATTAACTTCAGTTCAAAAATCTCATCAATTTGTTATGGAGTTTAATTTATTATCACTAGACACTAGAAATGCAAGTAATTAATAATTTTATGTATTAATTTTCTCTCTCATCCTCTCTCTAGTCTCTACACGTAAAACTCAAATGACAAGTCTCCCAACTCATCCTGCCCCCACTCCATACCACATACTGCTCAAGGTAGCATATTGTGATCTCGTACTTGGACCACAAACATAAAAATATACTATGTTTAAGTGCTGACGATCTTGCTAAGAAACCATGAAGGCCCATATAGCAGTAAACTATTTTCCAAAGATTGTACCCAAAGATATCGATAATTGTAAATTTTCTTATATAATTTTTCTAAAAAGTTTCTCTCACAAATACAGAATATATTTCTTATTTTAGGTAAAGGTCATAGTTCTTATTGTCTTGTTAAGGAATGGGGATAAAAAGGCATCATCGAGTCTGGAGCTTATCGATATCAGTTGAAATATCATCTAAATCCGAGACGAGAAAAGAACAAATGTGAAGAGGTGGAATGAAAGAAACACAAGAAATGAATAGCATTCATGTTTTAACATAAATTACTAGCCTGTTAGCATGCACGCCATATTTTTTTTTGTCTGGGAGTCTCACTATGTGACCCCAATGCGCTTTAATTATCATCAATTTCCATTAAGATAGAAAAACATGTCACTACATAGGCTGCATGACATGTCCTCATGACTAACTCTTTAGCTAGTAAAGTTGTTCATGTTTTATACAAATGAACACAACTACACATGTTTTAGAAAGATGATAATGTAAGGTGTCCACAATTATACATCTTTATCATATGTTTACATATGTATTTGGTGATTGCACGTAGAATTAGTAAATGTTATAATGTGTAATGTTGATATTTTTGATATAATCACAAGTTAATGAGTAGTCTTGTTCATATACATAAACCAACATCTCACCAAAATATCAAATAAATACTCACATAAACCAAAGATGTGAGTAAATATGTTAGTTTAATTTTTTCTTTAATTTAAATCATATCATTTTGTACGATACTTTTCCTATCGAATCTTAAGATACAAACTATGTATCATAAGATTTTTTGTAATTGAAGATACATAATCCGGTACGTATTGTTTTGCTAATGAATCATCTTGTATCGTACATATTGTATCGTGTATCATAAGTTTTTATGACCTATGGTTGCATATACAATATTTGTTATGTCATGTGGGGGCCAGGGAGTGACAATTTTATCAGACAACCCAATAGCCATCCGGATCGGACCCAAATTTTAGTGTGGATCCTCCAAAATAGATCTTTTAGCTTATTCAGCAAGGTAATGATAAAAAAAAGTAGTATGGATCCTTGAGGATCCGAACATGGTAACCAGATGGATAAGCGTAAATATACATATTTATATATGCTAATTTAATTATATATTTCTAAATCTGTATATAATCTAATACTTAAATACGAGGTTCAAAATCTCGGCATTAAAACAATATCGTGTTTACAAAAATTTTGGTATTAGGATCAGTATTGGCAATATTCGATTAGTGTCAGAATTTTGGTTTTTTATTTTTCCTATCAAATAGATATTTTTAAGAAATTAATTGATCAATTTAATATTTCTGATCAATTTAATATTTCTTACAAGTTTACTATCTAACTTAAATGATTGCACATGCTGTGCATGTATAATCGATACTTGTTATAACCTAAGGAGGTGTGATGGCGACAGTGGACCTCACCGAAATGTGTTCCAAACCAACCTGCACGTACAATAAGATTTGTCAAGTTGCCATTTGAACTTGTAAATATCATTAAATTTCAACTCTTTAATACATTACTTGTTTAATAGTTGATGTATGTTTTTTTAAGAAAGATTTACGGTCACAAAAATTAAAAAATTTGACAAATACCATGTTGCATGTTTGTTATGGAAAATAGAATTTTATAACTATACAATTCTTTCAAATCTTCCGTGCATAGTCAGATCATCGGGGTTTGGGAATAATTCAGGAATGTATTTCTGAATGTTTCGAAATTTGGAAAGAATGGTAAATTTGGAAAGAAATGATCTTAGATGCATGACTTTGTTTTTGTTTTTGTTTTTTAGTTTATTTATATATAATATATAAATTTGTCGGATGGGTGGTATTAGTCTGGATCGGTCTGGTCAGGCCAATTCCACATCAATCTCTGACGACCCTCGATATGGATCACTGGTATCTTTTGGAGTAGGATAGGATCACCCCCTCCAAAACCGATCCGTTCCCGCCGATTCTTTGAACAATGCTTAGATTTATTTTATTCTTTTCTTGCACCTACTGGAGATGGATTTTATCGACTGGCAATACAGAGTGATATACTATATAGATCATGATTACACATATGAATAAATTATTGTTTTCTTTTAATAAAGAGGTGAAAGTCTTTTGAGATTTTTTTTGGTGATTAAAATTTTATTTCTATGTTTATTTTACTCTTTTGGATGTCCCCAATGAGACTTTTTATTTGTTTTGTATAGATTATGTTTTTTTTTTCCCGTAATATCTTGAAAGAGATATTGAAATTGGATAATCCCAAACCTGAACTGAATCTGAAATCCGAAATGTTAGTCGGTTTAGATCTTCAAGTGGATCCTACAAAATCTTAGGGGACCCGCAAGGTCTTGTAGGATCTGACCTAAAGCCGACCTGTTTCTACCCCGTATGTCATCATATCCTTTTAAAGAAAATGTTGTGTCAACTTACCTTATCATGCTGAGTCCATTTCATTGTCTCTGTCTATGCTTTTAAGAGAATCTGCTTACTCACAACTGTCTCACATCTTAATTTGCACATCTCCAATCTTTTCCAAAGCTCCATGGATGTGTATTTGACACGATGGCAGTGGGCAAGACATATCATTAAAATGAACAATCTCAAAACAGCTAAAAACTTTGATTCATTGAGATGGAACATAAGTGTTCCATTCAAAAAGGGAAGACTTGGTGCAGCCCATGGGGCATCATCTAAGTTTTTCTCCCAGTGATTGTATTTATTCTTTCAATTGAACTTTGAAATTAAGTGCTGAAGTATTACACACTAATAGTTTTTCTACCTTTAGCTGTTCTGTAAACTGTTTTCTTCTCAACTTTGATTTCAGGATATTAGCAAACAAACAACAAATGATGAAATAAAAGATGAAGAAGTTGAGGCCCAAAAGGAGATGGAACGAGGCAAGTTAAATAGTTCATCTGCTCCAAGTGAAAACGACCAACAAACATCTTCTCAAAATGTCGTACAAGTATCAGATTCCAAGACTGAACCAGATCAGTGCGAGACTGATGCCTCTGGGGCCGGGCAAGATAAGGTTCTGAAGAAGCCAGATAAAATTCTTCCTTGTCCTCGTTGCAACAGTTTAGACACCAAATTTTGTTACTACAACAATTACAATGTTAACCAACCAAGGCACTTTTGCAAGAACTGTCAAAGATATTGGACAGCTGGCGGAACCATGAGGAATGTTCCAGTTGGTGCTGGAAGGCGTAAAAACAAGCACAATGCCAGTTCGCACTATCGTCAAATAATGATGTCACCTGAAGCATTGGCAACAGCTCGAGGTGAAGTTATTGATTCTTGTCGACCTCCTATTTCCATCAAGTCTTCTTCAGAGGGAAATGGGACAACAGTCTTCAAGTTCGGACCAGAAGCACAAGCACCAATTTGTGAGTCCATGACTTCTGTCCTTAATATTGGTGAGCAAAAGAGATCAGACGTCAGATCAGAAGAACCATCTTGTGTTTCTTCTTCTATGCCAGCCTCTCATCTTGTAGAAAATCAAAATGGATTGCCTCAAAATGATGCTCATAAGGAACAACCAAATCCCAACGGCATGCACGGATATTATCCTCTTCAATGTTATCCTTGGGCTTACCCTTGGAGCCCAGGATGGAATAATGCTGCTGCTGCTGCAATGACTGCTGGTCGATGCTCATCTGAGCTTGTTAACGGATCAGAGATGAGCAATATGAATTCACTTCAATGGGGCCCACTCCCAATTTTGGCAGCTCCTTCTTTCTTTGCTGCTCCTTTCCCAATTCCCTTCATGCCGTCTCCTGCTTTTTGGCCCACAGGAACCTGGAATGTACCATGTGCGGGTGGTTCTAATGGTGGCTTGTCCGCACCATCCTCTAAAAGTAGCAGTGGTTGTTTAGGTAGTAGTTATCCAGCCTTGGGCAAGCATTCTAGGGATGGAAGCTTACAAGGTGAAAACAATACTGAAAAGTCTCTGTGGGTGCCCAAAACCCTAAGAATTGATGATCCGGATGAGGCTGCTAAGAGCTCTATATGGGCTACCTTGGGAATTAAGCCATATGAAGGTGGTGGTATATTCAAACCTCTCCAGTCCAAAGATGGAAGCAAGTGTCCGAAGTCCAACGCCTCCAAGGTTTTGCATGCAAACCCTGCTGCAGTATCACGCTTTCAGTCATTTCAGGAGAGTACATAAGAAAGAAGGCATTACTATGCAGGATTTTCTGGAATGTATGCCACAGCTGTTTTATGCTGGTCGATGGAAGATATATATTAGACAGCAAGTTGTACATCTTGCTACTTCTACCAAAGAATATTACTGTGTCTATTAGCATGCCTTTCAAAAATCTTTTGATATAATGCTGTAAATAGTTCAGAAGAAAAATTGTTGTCTATATCTCCGTTCCCTTGTGCACCTTTTAGTCCCAAGTGTGGCCGTTTAATTAAGAGAGAAGATCTGGGGTTTCCTCATTTGCCTCCACTGCTTGATGATTCTGAAAGGAGAGCTGATCCCTGGAAATAGTTTGTTTGAATCTCGATGGAAGTATTCAATTGAGAACAATAAATAGACCTTCAGATAAATTTTGTAGGATGTTTTTGCTTGAATATTGAACCATCTTTTTGAAGTCTATAGTTTGATTGTAATATTTGTTTTACTTTTCATGTATTTTTCCTCTTTAACATAATTGAAATTTTAAGCTTGCATTTGTCTTCTTGTGGGGATGTTAGTATTTATTTAGTATCAGCTCCGTTGTCTTGCAATAGCCCACAATCATGTAATGTGTAAAGTATATGTAGTTACACGCTGTTCTTGGTTTTGAAGCAGTGAATGTTGTTTTCTGAACTGCCCATGATGCATTAATGTTTTAACAAATTTATCATGAGCGACTGCTCTCATCTACTCCGTATGAGTGCTGATGGCTGTGTTTGAAGGCTATCATCTACTCTGTTTTTTCGATGAGCATGCACTTCTATCGAATTTTTGTTTGTTGTATAACTCATTTCAGCTGCTTCATTATTTACCCTCTCTTGGGTTTTAGAGCTCAGCCTGGTTTCATCTCCACCATGACTAATTTATTTTTGATCATTACTAACTTTATCCTCACTCTCTTCATTGTGTACTGTGATGCTTTTTAGTTTCTGGTTATTTCCCTTTGTTGGGTTCAGGAAGAGTTTGTTTTTGGTTGCTTCTATTGGTGAGCCTTGTTCTTGCATCCTGGTGAAGTCAGAGTGGATGTTTTGTGGGTTGCTCTCACTAGGATGGTCGACTGGCTCGCTCTGAGCTATCTGATTTTAGGGACCAGATCTCTATTTGGTGGGAGGCTTGCGGCTGCGGCGTCTTTGCCTGGTCGTTGCTGCTTCTTTTTCGAGCTCCTCTCAGGCCTGCTGCTGCTCGTTTTTGCTTGGATTGCTTTCTTATTACTGTTAGGATGTTATTAGTTTATTGTGTTTTTACATTTTACGGCTTGTAAAATTACTGATTATTGATTCAATATATTATGTTTTGATGGCTGGGGTCGTAAGACTCTATCCGATTCATCAAAAAAAAAAACAAATTTATCATGATACAGTGTATTACAGTTGAACTGAATGTTCATTTACAACGTACATGAAACTAGATTTGCTGCTATAGCGGAAACATCTAGACTGAGCTTTTGCCTGAATTTTGCGCAGAATGCTTCAAGTATCCTTGAGCATAGAAACGGTTGCCAAGGCTGAAAGGCAGGGAGAATATCTGCTAGATAATGATCATTTTACAAACCTCTCTTTATCAGAATTTAGGTTAATCATATCATATGAATCTGGTATAATCATTTTATTTCTTCGCAAGGGTTAATCCAATATTATGGTGTCTATCTCATCGATGAGATGTAATTGTTTTGTCACGGAATTTCTGATAGCATTTTGGTGTCATGGTTTATTCCCCCCCCCCCCCCCCAAAAAAAAATAAAATAATAATAATTAATTAATTATAGAGTGAAGCAAATATCCCATCTATCACTAAAGCTAAGTGAACCAATCCCTAGTCGATATTACACCACTTACAAATGAATCAGGAGCTCTTAACAGACAAACTTAAACAATTCCCCCATAACCTGACCCTTCTATCCAGAATATGGTTCACGAATACGACCGCATTCCGCCATTTCTACCTTGTCCACAACGAGTTTGCGAGAATCATTTTACAAATGCTGAGCCAAGGCTTCTTTGGAGAGATTGACAGTCATTATGCACTTGAGTTCCCAACTCACAAACCTTGCTCACGATCCTGCTGACTAATTATCCACTTTATTCGAGAAATTTTGCAGTGCAGTAAGTTAAACCCTAATTTAGTTAAATACCGGAACAAAGGACAAAGGTCATTTGGAAACTTGGGACCATCTCACATTTTCCCCTTGACCATATCTAGCATATACAAGTCTCGGATATAAAAAAGGAAATATAAAGGTTTTTTTGTGTAAAATTTAAATGTAGGAGTCAATGTTTTTTCCCCATATTTTTTTAGTAAAAAAAAGGAGAAAAAAATATATACAACCTTTACATTCCTACAAAAATTTTCCCCTTGATCTGCTCTGGAAATATCAGTCCAAATTAACCTGGATATATGGAGACGGAGAAGGAAAAAAAACAAAATCAAACATACAATTGAACCACAAGAAAGGTAACGAATACTGGGTATTTTAATTTCATTTAGAAACATTATTGGTAGACATTTTGTTATACAACTGAACAAATAAATGGGAAGGTATTCCGTGTAACACTAATTTGCATATCCCTATAACAAAAAATATTGTTACATAATTACACAACACCAAAGGGATTACAAATCTGTCCCTATGGATAGGTACACCTTGACCTTGCACTCGGTGAGAATCCGAAGGACAGCTAAAAGAATATGCTCAATATACACACAAAAAAAGAGGGGTTGGGGGAAGAGAGAACTACAAGGAAAATTTAAGATCACAAAACTCACTGTATGAACTAATGTTGGGGGGTTGACAAAGTTTGCATTGGTATTTCTGAGGCATTCACATCGTAAATACTACCATACTTCTCAAGCTCTCTTGCAATTTGAATATCACTAGGCATAAAATACTCAGTAATGGCTTTCGTGGCCAATCTTGGAATCATTGCTGTTACAACAACGCCAAGCAACAAACACCAGAAGAGTCCCGTTCCCATAGCGTGAAAGATAGCCCTACAACATATACCAAAGAATCATCAGCAAATCTTTTTCAGAATTTTCTTCAAGATATTCATCACATGTGCATAACAATCATTTTGTAACACGCTTTAATTTTCTGGTCTTTTTGAATTTGTTTCTTTCTGGAATAATCAAAAATGGCAACCCACACAAACTTGCAACCAGGTTAAATCGTAATTTCAACTAGAATATGAGCATACAATCAAAAAAAAAAAAAAAAAAAAAAAACTAGAATATGAGCATAGCAATATACATGCTGCCATGCATGCAACGAAAGTCAGAAAACACATAGACATCATAAATTTACATTACCTTGGCACATATAAAACCATAAAAGATTGTTTAGTAATTTCAACAACATTGTGAGGTGAATCACAATTGGTGTTACTTGTTCAGGTATGGAGAAATATGACACGAGTGTTCTAAAATCTGATATAAGGTCTCCCGGTAGCTATAATATGTGTGCAAACATTTTAAAAAAACACCTGGACACTTTAAGGTAATTTCAACTTTGTAGGAGATATTAGAAATTGCAAAAATTGAAAGTCCATATATTAAGTATTTTGCATTTCTATGATCAAAAGAAAAATTTAACATGTTTCTCTCCATATCAAAATTCATCATATAGACACATGTCAATGTAACAAAGTGTGTACGTGATCTTGTGTATGACAGAACGGATATATTTCTTCTTTAGAAAAGTTTAACTGTGATTAGTGGAAAGAGGAACGTACCAGTATCCAGGTAGTATCGGTATTAGATCGATGATGATGAGACAAATGATGGTGGCAACTATACATCCCCAAACAGATGCATGAGTCATCCAATTCCACCTAAACACATCCATTGCCAGGTGAATATTAACGATGATGACAACTGCAAGTGTCCATAAATCTCCAATGCTGGATGAATCAACTGTACTATGTCTGTATGCAAGATATGGGATAAAGAAAATAACTAAACTTTGCCAGATAGTATCCAGCATAGTAAGAATGAACAGCTTCAAGTTGTATCTCTCTTCTCTCTGCCCAGCTCCGTAGAGTTGGGGGAACTTGAGTAGTGTTTTCCTACTTAAATCCTTGTCGAGAATTCCAACAATGATGGTAGGGAGAGCAGTATAGATGACCGAATAGAGGACACTACTCCATTCTGTAATTGCTGTTGTCAAACTGAAGGCAGTGTAAAGTACATACCTGTACACACAGCCCATAAAGTTCTATTAAAAATAAAATTAGATAAATGAATTACAGAAAAGAAGAATAAGAAAATCCAATACTTAATAGATAAATACGCTTTACTTCAGTAAGACTGGCAGGAGCATGTAATACTGGACACAATATGAGTGCAGGTATTGGAAATGGCTAACTTGAAAAAGTAGGACACAAGAACAAGTAATATTATATAATATAGCATTTTACATCGCAATTATGCATAAATTTACCTCAATTACTATTCAACAATATAAGTGATTGAAATAAGAGATATATAGTCTCAGACAGTAATAATACTTCACAGACCATTTAATAAGATTTGAAGTGTTTGAAATTTGATGATTATGTATTCATAAAAGTGTAGAAGTGATCACTAAGATATGTTATAAAATTTAGTACAGTATGAAAAGCGTCCAACGTAAGTCCAAGGAGTATCAATGAAGCGTTAACATCCGACAATCTGTCAGACCTGGGTCTGGCTCTATAGTAGATGTGTCCATGACATATAGATAGAAAAAAAAAATCAACAAGTTATCAAATTTAAAACAGCAGTGAAGGGAATTAATGATTACCAGAAAAGAATGTAAACAAATATAGCATTCCTGTAAAAATTGTATAAAATCATGTAGGCCATTCTTTGGTAATTCCAATGACCATGAACCAAAAGAAGCGGCACTAAGAATCTGAACTGCCCCATTGCAAAATCTGAGGCCATAACTGCTTGCCTTCCCTCTTGACCACTAATCCCAATCCCAACGTCAGCCATTTGAATCATCGATACATCATTTGCACCTGGATGTATTATACCCTGTAAAGTCAGTATAAACCAGAGGAACATAGCAATAAGCAAAAAGTATATAATAATTTGAAGATGATTACCATCTCCAATAGCAAGAGTCATATCATCAGTTCGATTTTTGATAAGTGCAACTATTCCAGCCTTCTGCAATGGAGCGACTCGGCAACAGAGTACAACATCACAAATTGTCGCTAGTTTGAATAGCTCTTCTTCTAATTCAGTCTCGAGAATATAGACTAGACTGGTACCATCTATGATCAAAGCGAGAGGGACCTTAGTAGCCCTACTTCCAATTCCACTATCTTGACCCGAAGGAGACATTGCTGCCAACTTTCTGGACATGGTAATAGCATCTTCCAAACTCCTCCTACATGCATCTTTTGAATGACTGTTTATAATAATCTGGGTCATTTCCCTTGTAAGTAGCTTACATGAATAACCGATAGAAATGGCAGTTTCTTGTTTATCTCCTGTCAAAACCCACACCTTAATTCCTGCTTGTCTCATAGATTCTATGGCTTCAGGTACGCCTTGTTGAAGCTTATCTTCGATACCTGAAGCTCCTAACAGTTGGAGATTGCATTCAATATTAGTTGCAACTGCTCGTAGTAAGCCTCCTCTTCCAAACACTGCTGTGTTTGCTCTCTCATAGGCAGACTGCCACTCCCCAAACTCTGTTGAGTTTAGCTCTCGTATGCCTATAACCAGTGTTCTTAAACCTAGTGTAGAGTATTTGTGAAGATGGGTCTCAGTAGTGCGTATTACTTCCAGATCCTGGGATTTGTCTATGACTCCAAACATTGAATTGTCTGCACCTTTCACAAACAATTTTACAGTTTTATCCGGACAGCCAATTATGACAGACATTCTCTTGCGGTCACTATCAAATTCATGAAGGCCCAACACATCGTACCTGAAATTGAAATATTATTGAATTAGAAATAAAATCTGATACAGGGATATTCTTCATCAGAAAAATCTTATGCTACAATGACGACATCAAGATTATGCAACTATAGTGATAACCATGGCAATTTAAAATTTTCCAACATTATAAGAGCATCCACACTCGTTTCTTATTTTGCCATTTTTTTCATAATTTGGCAAAATGAGCGCTGTAGTCGTTTCTCATTTTGCCAAATTTGAAAATTGGGAACAGTGCCGTCTCAAATATGAGAAAGTATTTGGGAATTCTCAAAATATAGGGGACGAAACAACATTTTCGTCCCCATGATTTTTTATAGTTTTTAAATGCAATCGGACAAGTCATCTTTGTATCATTTCATAATTTTTTACAAAACTATCGGGCGGAACAACATGTTCCGTCCTAAGAATTTTTTTAAAAAAAGAAAAAAAAAGAAAAAAAGAGGAAGCCCCGGACAGAAAATGTTGTCCCGTCCGTTCAAGTTTTTAGTTTGGACGGAACAACATGTCCCGGCATACCATTTAATCACCATTTAATAAGATTACCAGACAAGAATTAATGTCCCGTCATACCTAATGACACCATTTATCACCTAATTTAATCACCATTTATCACCTAATGACAACCTTAATCACCTACTTAGACTATTTAGTAGAATAATAACTAATTTAATCACTAATTGCATCACTAAAAAAAATTAAGATGAGACGGGACAACATGTTCCATCCACCAAATTTTTGTTTCCGTTTTTTTGCCATATTATAGCAAACAACGACCGCAAACGAATTGCATTTTTGTCATTTCTCATTTTGCCAAATTGCCCAAAAACGAGTGTGGATGCTCTGAGTTAAGTTAACCATAATGACGCTAAAGTACCACAAAATCAACAACCATCCATGCAGCAGTGATAGTGACCAGTACTTTTAACTTAACAGGGCTTGTTTGAAATTACACAACAAAGACGTGTATTACACTAGTAAAAAAAAATTTCAAAATCATGTAATACTGACAACTATATAGGACAGAAACGAGTGACATTGCTAATTGTCTATATTTTTATTAACACTCTCAGCATCCACCATCCACCATCCACCATCCACCACACCAACTACTAGAAAAGCATGAAGATAATGAATCACTGAAGCTGCAATATTTTTGGTCTACTAATTGTCCAAACCAAAGAGACAGAAGTTCCAACTACTACAATAAGATTAAGAAATATATCAGCTTTGGATTTTAGTTTGAAGATGAATATGAATCAATCATCCATGGTTGATTTTAGTGAGATAAGGTTTACATGTCAATCCCATGACATTTATAGAAATGAGCTAGCTTTCTATATGGATTGAAACAACAATTTTGTTGCAATGACTTCTTCTAATAAATAAAAAAATAGAAGGGTTATTTATATATGCTAATTCCATATAGCTCACTCACAAATCACTATTTCCATTGGCCCACTCACAGTGTTAGGTACTTCCCCAAAAAACTACTTCTAGTTATTAGTCATTCTAAAGTAAATAACCCAAAATAGAATTAACACATTTGTGAGTGAGTTAAATGGAAATAACCCAAAATAAAAAAGTAGAGTGATTCAAATACAACATAACAATAAATATTCTGATTTTGGTGAAGAAGCAGGGACACTTCACATAAATATGGACAAAAAATACAGTACCCAAATTGTGTAAGAAACAAAGATAATAACCATAAGAAAATAATATAATCGGACTTAATCCATGCATCAAAATGATGGAAGTTTAGATTATATTATTCCTTTCCATAGCTTTCACTTCTTCCCTCTACAATTGAAATATTTGACAGTGAAAGTGTCAACTGAAGAGAAATTGACCTTTGTTTGTTCTATATATCTTGCAGGCCTATTCACCTAATTGGTTTCTCTTCTACACGTCTTTAGCCACAGTTGTCTGGCTCCAATACGTGTCGTCCTCTTCAAAATAAAATTTATCTCATTTGACCAAGTCCATAACGGATTCTTAAGCTTAAGAAACCAACATCAATTATAAAGTTGGGTGCAAAGCACCTCAAGACTAGAATACCACCAACCACCAAATTAATTAGTGCAGTTTAAAGTTGGGTGAACCGGAGGACCAGCAGACCAGTAACCTACTCCATGAGACTTCAAAGCTGGCTTGCTATTCTGGATTTAAAAAGTTGATTATCCTATGTATGAGAATTATTATTGATCCTATCAAATGCTATTACTGTTATGGATACTATATGCATTTAGAACGTGCCAAAATTTTCAGCAATTGACGCTCATCCAAAATACAGTTTATGATGAATCCCATTCTACCTCGATCTTTCCTCTTCATAGCTTTCGATTCATATAAACAGCTACATTGAAAGTCAAACAAATTCATCAAACAGTTTAAATTTTTGTTACATTATGAATTCATGTCGCAGGAATCCTAGATTATTCTAAATAATGTTCATGAGTTTTTGTCAGAATTCTAGTAGTTATACAGCTATAATATAACATTCTTCTGGATTATTGATAAAGTGTTATGGTTGATTTCGTCTTTTTTCCAAATTAGAACCGAGTAGTTATCGCTAGTGTATTTGATGTCAATTGAATAATAGCATTACTTTGAGCCAATTTGTTATTTTTATTAGCATTACTCTCAAGATATAGGCTTCATTCACCAAACTAATCCTCTGAATAATATAACCTTTTCCAATCTTAACAAATACTGTCTTTCAAGGGATAAAATTCTTTTTGAGAGAGAGAGGGAAAAAAAATCAATGATGGGAATTAAGCTTACGGGAAGGGGAAAAAAACACTTGTGAATTGGACAACAGTTTTATATAAGGAAAAGGGCAAAGAAAATGTACCTTTGTTGGCGGCCATGGATGTCAATAACAATGTGTCCAGTTGTCCTCTCAATTAGCACAAATCCGTAGGCTGCTGCAGCATAAACTAGTGCTTGTTCATCAGGTGATTCTCCCTGGTAATCTATCAACTTCAAAGTTGGATCCTGAGTGTCAACTAATATTGGGACAACAGTGTTGCATGATGCTAGTGCAAGAACAAAATCTCTTGCTCGGTCTCCTTTTTCCGTGCCTTCACCATGCTTTAGTATATGGAGAAGCTCTGGATCAGGCTTAACTCTCATCTTTGGTCTCAAGCGCTTTCCATCCACTGTTCAAAGACAGTCATCTTTAGAATAGGCCAAGGGGAATTGAGAGAGAGAGAGAGCTTTTCAAAAGTTTTAGAAATACTTTCAGCAGAATGACTATACAATCAAATAAGAAGAAATGAACATTCCAGTGACTAAATTATAAAACCACAAAAAATTCTATATATAAGAGAACATAAAATTTACACACGAGCGATAACACTGAAAGTAAGCAAACCAATACTTGTATAGTTTACCCTCACAAAGGGCAAACCTGGTTTAACTCCCAATGTTTACTTAAAGTTGCACCTCCTCCAAAATCTTCTATATAGTTGGAAACAAATAGAAACTTAATTTAAAGCTAGGGAAGGGATACACATACACTTCATATTTTGGTGATATAAGTTAATGTGAAGCTTTCTAATGCAGATGGTGATCTAGCATTGAAAATGCAGTACTAATACAATGAAGTTTGCACTGAAAGATCAATCAATAGATCAACAATTTTATGCTCTAATGTTTGAATTGACAATGGTTAGAAGAAATACTGGGCTGGGTTGGTGCACTGAACATGATACCTCGAAAAGGTTACAGCTGATAACATGGAAAGATGCCAGAAAAGTATGTTATGTTGTTTCTTGCTTCTTAGTTATAATAATGAGAAAAAATATGGTGCATTAGAGCATCCACAGTCGTTTGCTATATTTCTCAAATTCTCATATTATGAGAATAATATGAAAATCGACATCTGCAGTCGTTTGCTATTTTGTTAAAAAATAGCAAACGAGCTACACTCGATTCTCATATTTGAGAAGTGGGCTAGCGAATTTGAGAATATAGAAGACGATACATGATATATCGTCTCAATTAATTTTATTTATTTATTTTTTTTAATTGGGTCGGACGATACATGTTGTATCATCCTTCCCAATTTAAAAAAAAAATAAAAAAATTTAAAACCCCCTCAAACGGGACAACATGTCCCGTTTGATCACTTTTTTGATCGGACACAACATGATATTGTGTCCCATGGGTTTTATTTTATTTTTTATTTTTTAAAAACACTAGGACGAGACAAGTTGTCTCGTCCTTCTAAAATATAGAAAACACCATTGCACAAGTTCACATCTATTCTATTCCTATACTTCTCATTTTGTTAAAAAATAGAAAACTCCATTGTGGATGCTCTTACCTAGCTTAATACCCTAGTTCCCCCCATTCATTAAAAACCCATCCCCAAATCAAACCCCTTATTACTAATGATATCTATAAGATTTTTCTTCCAATGCTGCACAATCTAATTCCAAACAAAGCAATTTCCCCTCGCATGAATTTGATCATGGTTACTACCAACATCAGTCAGTCACTATAGTTATACAACATATATAATTCGACCTTACTAATGTGACAGTGTGAATCAAAAAACCGAGTAAATACACGTACCTAGTGACGAGCCGCCATCCTCCTCGCTTCCAACATTACTACTATAATCCAGCCCCCTCACGCTGGCGCACTGAAACTCCATCTTATTCTCCGTCAACGTGCCCGTCTTGTCCGAGAAAACATACTTAATCTGCCCCAAATCCTCGTTAATATTCAACGCCCTGCACTGAAACCTCGTATTGGTCCCTTCATCATACATATCCGCATCCTGTATCATAAAAAACGCCTGGCCCAGCCTCACCAGCTCCATTGAAATATACAGTGCGATCGGTATCATCACCTGAAACTGTATCACCCCCATGAAAAACGTAAACGTCACCTCCCACCCCATCCCATAGTAATCATACTTGCTAATCTCACCCCCATCATTCTTCTTGGAATAATCCCTCTTCCTATAATACGGCAAAATCCCCAGCTCATCCTCGTGCCTCCCCAGCCAAAACCCGCCCAAAACGGTTACAATTGTGCACAGTAAAAACAGAGCAACCGCCAGTAAAATCGTCTCTCTGTTCATATGGGTTTCCAACCGGCTCCGTTTCGACGGCGCGCCGGAACTGTTAAGCATCACTTTGGTTTCCTTACCGGTATAAACCGCAACACCCACAATCCAAGCGGTATTCTTCAGCTCACAACCTCTTAATATAATGTTAGCGGGTCCCAGCGAGACCCGCTTACCGTCAACGTCCACATTCGCGTTGAACCCGTAGATATTCCGGTTCGGCTTCTCGCACCGGATCTCACCCGAAACCCGCTCCGGCGGAATCTGCTGCGTCTCCTGCCTCGCGTAACGGGTTTTGAGGTTGGACTCGCCGTCGAGGTTTATGGTTTGGACGTAGGCGACGCCGGTGGGGTCGGAGGTGGACAGGAGGACCATATCGCAGGGGAGGGTTTCGTTGGCGGAGACTCGGATGACTTCGCCGACACGGATGGATTTCCATGGCTTGGGTTGGAAGGCGGAGCCGTCGGCAAGGACTGAGGCGGTGCGGTTGTTCTCGCTGCGGTCGGCGCGGTGGCGGCGCCAGTCTTCGTAGGCGTCTTTGATGGCGGTGACGCCGAGGACGAAGGCGAGGGGGAGAACGGAGGCGGCGGGGGAGAAGACGCCGAGCTGGGGGATCTGGTTGAGGACGACGAGAACGAGGAAGTAGACGTAGGCGACGCGGTGGAACTGCTCGAAGAGGTTGCGAGGGATGAAGGTGAGGACCGAGTACTTGGTGGTTTTGATCGAGTTGTTCGGGAACTGAACTGGGTCAGGGTTGTTTATGTGGACGAACCGGGCGTCCGAGTCAGAGATTTCACGTTGGGAGCCGAACCGGGTGGAGTCGGACCGGCGGGATTGGGCCGGGCGAATGGGGATTGGGCCGAGTTGGACGGTTGAGGAACCGGAGCGAGGAAAGGGTTCGGATGGGTTTGTAGCGTTTCGGGAATTGGAGTTTGTTGAATCGGATGTAGGGAAGAGAGGTAGGGAAGTAGGAGTTTGGGGGGAGAGGAGTAAGAGGGGGCGTTCAGAGGTCATGACGCATAACTCTAATTTGATTAGGCTGAAGGTTACCTTTATTATGATTTATGAGAGGGAAGGAAAGAAAAGCGAGGTTGTTGTTGTTGCCTTGCTGGTTGACTAGTAAACAATTGGGGAGAGGTATGGATTAGTTTAAGTTTATTTTGGAAAATACGGAGTGTGCGATTGGAAATTTCGTTTTCGTTGACAACGTTTTGAATGGGAGGTGGTAGCCGCCTTTGACCCGGCTGGGGGGTGGGGTGGACGGCTGAGATTGGTTGGAAGAGTGGGGCCCACTTGCCATGTAATTTTTTTCGTAATACTACTATATCCCTAGATCTGAGGTGATGAACGAGTGAGTGATTTGGGATATAAAAAAGGGGAGGGAGTTTTAAATTGGACCAATTGAGTTTGCATGATTGCATCTGCAACAGCTGCTCTTTAGTTTATTTTTTTGATTTTAAAAAGAATAATGCTACACCTCCAATCTTTTCGTACAACTTTTATTTTCACAACCTTAGATGATACAATCTCATTAAAAATGTATAATGGAATAGGTCCGTACACATTTTCAATAAGATTGTGCCTCCTAAAATTATAAGGTTGTAAAGATTGTACGTGTAGCATTACCTTTTTTAAAATGTTGTTTTTTTAATGTTGGTCTTTCAGTGCATCAACAGTGGTTAGCTAAAAATGCATTTTATGCATAAATTTCAACATTAGTCGCTGCACTCGTTAGCTATTCTGTCATTTTTTTTTCATTTTTTGCTACAATAAAAAAGTCAAATATAGCATGAGATATAGCAATATGTATTATGATCAGACGAAACATTAGTCTGAACAAAAAAAATAAATAAATAAACCTTAACCTCTTAATTAGTAGTTAATTAGTTTAATTAGTATTTTAATTAGAATTTTAGTTAAATAATTAGTTAATTAATTAAGTTTAGTAAATTAAAAACTTAATTAAGGCCTTAATTAAGGAAATCCCTACTGGGACGATACATTCATGTGGGGCCCAAGCGAATTTTTTTTAATTAAAAAAACGCTTCCAAAAATTCCAAAAAAATCACCCAAAAAAAAATTGACAGACGAAACATCATGTTTCGCCCGTGCTATTTTTTTCGATTTTATGCAGTTTATAGCTTTTGACAACTGCAGCAAACGATCGAAATGCTATTGTATAATATGCATATACCTCAGAAGACTGTGGATGCTCTGAGCATTGGTATAATTTCATAGTATTAGGTTGTTAGTGACTTTTGTCGTTTCATGATTGTTGCAAATTCCTAACGTTGACAAACTTGACAGATGTGAGGTGAATGGTTTTTTGATGAAAAAGTTGTAGTTTAGTGTTGCAAGATCTCGATTAGAGAATGGAAACAAACGAGTGATCTGTGTAAATAAGAGTTGCTGAGTTGCTCAATGCAAGTTGGACTTGAACCATAAATGTATTGTCTACTGTAAAATGAATTTATTATCAGTTTATCACTGATATGGTGTAGATGACGTGGCCCCATCGGGGCCATCAGATCCCCTCAGATTCTGCTCCTCCATGACCATCAGGTCAAATAAAGTCCAACGAGTTTCTGTCAACTCAGGCCCACAGGCAAACGGGTCCGACTCGGCCCATTAGGGTCCCGACCCATTTACCCCCTGCCTATAAATATCAAACCCTCTCCTCCTTGCCCAAGGTAATAAATCTTTTTCCACCTGAACTCTAGCTACTGTTGCTTTCTCAGTAACTGACTAGATCGTCGGAGAGCCTGTCGCTGGGACTTCTCCCGGTGTTTCTAGGCAGTGTGCAGGTACAAGAGTTCGAGCCGAACCACGAAGATCCAAGCTGATCTACGAATCCGAGCCAAGCATCCGACCTCTACCTCACTCCTATTACCCCCGAGCCGGTCCTACAGTCGAAGGTGGGATCATCGCTAGTACCACGTCTTCCGCATCACAAATTACAAGAACTCACACTTGTTGCCCCCACACCCAAAAACAAGCAGCATCAGGTTGGCATCGTCTGTGGGAAACTCTTAGGTACTGACGCCGGTCTAATCCCAGCCAAGGACGCCATCTCGAATCTAGGCTCTTTCATGGTTCCCAAAGCCCCGTCACCTCTGGACATCATCCTAACCCTCCTCCCTTTCACAGCCATGTGGACGCCTAGGGCTCTAACCAACCGCGGGTTAACGGCGCAGCAGGGCCCGGACCAGGTGCTTCTCACTCAGGGGCGACTGATTTGCGGCGCGTTATCCAAAGTCAGCAGGCTAGTCGAACAAGGGGAAGGGCCGTTTCCAACTCTGTCCCAAACCATGGCAGACAGCCGACCCTAGAACGGGAACCCGGACACAGCCACTCACCCCGAGGACCTCCACCCTCATGTGACCCAGTGGAGTAGGTCCTAGTCATGAGGGCCGAGTTCCAAAACTTTAAGGACGAGGTCCTCCAGGCGATCCGAGGCAGCCCAAGGACCGAGGAGCGCAACGACTCCTACCCTTGGTCAGAAGCCAGGGGCGGCAGATCCTACCGATCGGGCCGTCTGCTTGAGCAAGAAGACATCATCCTTCGACGCCTCCGGGAGATGGAGAACCGCCTCGCCCATCTCGGCGAGGGCGAACCGATGCCGGGCCATGGTTACAGGCCGACCTGACCCCCATTCTCCACTCAAATCTTGGAAGCCGAGATCCCTAGAAATTTTAGGCCTCCCCAATTCGAGACGTACAATGGCGAGGGTGATCCCGCCGATCACATGGAAGGGTTCAAAACCCTCATGCTAATTCACAGCGCATCAGATCCTCTCCTCTGTCGCGCTTTCCCTGCCACCCTGTGTGGTCCGGCTCGGGAATGGTTCTCGAAGTTCATCCCCCGCTCGGTCTTTTCATTCGACCACCGGGAAGCAAGCTTTCTAGCCCACTTCGTGATCAGCAGAAATGTCAAAAAGATGAGCGTGCCCCTTTTGGACCTCAGACAGAAGGAAGGAGAGCCACTCCGTGTGTTCGTTCGGAGGTTCACCACCGAGCCGAGGTTGGCCTCGTCTCTCAATGCAGGCATTGCTTCTGTAGCTTTCCAACACAATGTTCGCCACGGCCAGCTCAATGCATCCTTAGCCAAGAAACCACCCATCGACTTTCCCAACCTGCTCATTAGGGTCGAAAAGTATATTCGGGCAGAAGAGTCCCTACACCCTGAGGGCCCCAAAGAAGCCACGACCAAAGAAAAGCACAAGGCGGACGATGTCGAGCTAGCCAGAAAAGCCGCGAAAGAGGCTGCTGGTCTGAAAAGGCCTATTCCGATCCCCCGTTTCGAAAGATATACACCGCTGACCTAGAATGTGTTGGCCATCCTATTGGAGATCGAGGACAAAGGTATCATCTGACTCTCTCCCCGGTCGAGCAATAACAAGAAGCAGGACCAGAGATTCTATTGCCGCTTCCATCGGGACAACGGGCACGAGACGGACAACTACTTTGCCCTTAAAGATGAGATCGAGGTCCTCATCCAAAGGGGATACCTAAGGGAGTTCACCCGTGTCAATCCAAGAGAACAGAGGGATCCAAGGAATCTGAGGCCTTCGCCTCCCCCTCGAACGATCAACTGGCGACCCGAATAGGATTCCGAGCCCGAGGAGACTGGAGGGCAGGCCATCCTACACTGCGTCCATGGCGGACCCATGGGAGGGGAATCCAACACTTCCAGTAAGGCCTTCCTGCGAGAAGTTAACTCTGTCCGAGACCATCCTTCCCCACATGTTCAGCAACAGGCAGTCTTCTTCTCTGGAGAAGACTTGGAGGGCGTCCGGCTTCCATACTGTAACGCCCTCGTCATCAGCCTCGTCATGGCAAACTTCGAAGTCCGTCGAATTCTCATGGACAACGGAAGCTCAGTCAACATCCTCTTCTTGGAAGCTTTTGAAAACCTCAAGCTCCCCCGGGATAAGCTAAAGTCAGACGGTTACACCCTTCATGGGGGGTTCTCGGGCATTCCCGTACAAATCGAAGGGATCGTAACACTAGATGTAACAGCCATTATGACCCCCATCATATGGACTGAATCAATGGACTTCATGGTGGTCAACATCTAGGTGGCATACAACACCATTCTTGGTCGACCCGACCTCTACTCATTTCAGGCAGTCCCCTCGGCCTACCACTTGAAACTAAAGTTCCCACTAACCTCGGGGGTGGTGTTGTCCGAGGGAATCAAGAGTCTGCACGTTCGTGCTATATGACCACGGTAGGAGGCGGGGTGTTTCCTCTTGACCCGGTCGAGCTTCCACCTAAAAGAATCCATTCATAGTCGGAACCCACGAACGAATTTGAGGAGGTCTCATTCGAGGTAGAAGACAAGTCTAAGTGGTTCCATGTGAGCCGCTCCCTTTCCCCCGATCTGAGACCGACCGTAGTTGATTGTATTCACTGCAATATCGACCTTTTTGCCTGGATATTGTCCGACATGCCTAGAATTATCGAGGACCTAATCATGCACTAGTTAAGCGTCTACCCGGGTTCTAGGCCGATCCATCAGAAGCAACGCAAGTTCGCCCCCGTGAGACAACGAGCTGTAAAAGCGGAGGTGGACAAACTATTTTCCGCCCGATTCATTCAAGAGGTCAGCTATCCCGAATGGCTAGCTAACGTCGTGATAGTGAAAAAGGCCAGCGGAAGCTGGAGGATCTGCATAGACTTCACAGACCTCAACAAGACATGCCCCAAAGATCCTTTCCCCCTCCTATGCATCGACGCTCTGATCAACGCAACGTCGGGCCATGAGCTGCTGACCTTCATGGATGCCTTTCAGGCTA
Source organism: Hemerocallis citrina (assembly GCA_017893485.1). NCBI lineage: Eukaryota > Viridiplantae > Streptophyta > Magnoliopsida > Asparagales > Asphodelaceae > Hemerocallis > Hemerocallis citrina. Next base: position 279,433,152 of record CM030360.1, on the reverse strand, counting down.
TAACCAAATCCGGATGTTCCCTCCGTACATCGCCAAGACGTCCTTCGTTCTCGGCCAAGGTTCCTACTGTTACCGGATCATGCCCTTCGGGCTTAAGAACGTCGGTGCTATCTACAAGAGACTCGTCAATCGATTTTTCAAAGAACAGATCGGTCGTAACATGGAGGTATACGTCGACAACATGCTCTTCAAGAGTCGACGAGGGCAGGACCATGTGGCTGACCTCGAGGAAGCCTTTGGCATCCTTCGGTCCTGTAACCCCTGCTTTTGCATTTTACGTATTTTTGATTGTATTTTTTCGTTTTGGTGTATTTTTCTCTCTTGTATTTTTCTGAACCGTATATTGGATTTGTTTTCAATATATTTTCGTTTTATTTCTTTTTGAGCTCCTTGTATTTTTTTGATTGTCTCTTTTGTCTCGTTTTTCATCATTTCAATCTTTTCCTCATTTTTGGTCTCGATATCTTTATTCTATTTTTCCATGGTGTTGTGGTGGAGTTTTGGTGGTATATTCCCTTTTCCATGATTTTTGACCCCTAATAAGATTTTTCAAAAGCCATAGAATTCACTCCTATTTGTATTCCTATTGGTATTTGACCCAAAATCCAAAACCCATTTGTATACCTATTACTAGTACTAATACCCATTACCCATTAACCCACATCTAAAGCCTATATATAAACCCCTCCTAATTCAAAACCCTAATCATAATTACTAAAACCCTAGCCTCCTTTCTCTTTCCCTCTCTCCTTGCTCTCGGCCTACCATCCCCAACCCGAGCACCCCTCATCAGCCGGCCGACCCTACACCTCCAGACCGAGCCCCGCTACTCCGGCCACCTCCACCTCATATCTGGCCACCACACAAAGCCTGAACCCCCACCTTGCTTGCCGATCACCCAAACCACCATCAACATCACCAATCTTGCACCATCAACCCCCTTCATCTCTTCGTGGTGTTCTCAAAGTGGTCGTTTGCCACTTTGATCGTCATTGCTTCAAGGAGTTCGTTCGTGAGAAGATTGATGTGAATATTTGCAAGTGTACAAAATCGCAACAAGTAATATAGTTAGTGAATAGAGTGTCGAACCCACAGGAACTAGATATTTTATTGAGTACCGATATTACTAGATTAACTACTATTTGGAAGATCGAAATTAATAAATGATAAAATAACTAAATTAAATTAATCTAATTAAAACTAAATAAATTTGTGAAGAGGGAGCGGAGTCTTCGTTAAGCGCTCCCTTCCTCCTCTGTCTCTATGTTGTATTTATAGGAGTTGTGGTAGACATAGGATTAAGATAAATCTCTTTATTTGAGATGCAAATAAAAATCAGGATTTAGAATAAAAATTTAAATTTAAATTAATTAGATCAACCTAAAAGTAACTAATTTTTATTTTAGCTATATCAAAATCCTTTTAAATTTGTTTATTCTTTTTACACTCTATTGACAATTAAAATTGTATTTTGCTCCTCATATTGTCAATTTGTAAAATATAAAATTCAACAAATCAATAAAAATAATAAATCAATAGTTTTGCTTTATTTGTTGATTTTTATCAAAAATAATCACTTTTTGCATCAAAAATCTTATTTCTTAAAAAATAACCAATTACTTGAAATCTTATGGAAATAAGATGAATTATTAACAATATAAACGAAAACAAGCAATATTTTTGGGTAAATGAGTACAAATATTTGTATAAAAATTAGACATATCAAATACCCCCAAACTTAAGATTTTGCTTATCCTCAAGCAAAAAGTAAAATCATGAATAAGGGAAAAATAATCAAGAGTAGACTCAACCCATCACACTAAGAGAACTTATCATGTAAGCATCAAAATTTCAATTAAAAATATAAACAATAGCAAATAAAGTAAAACCAAGCATAGCCACATTCTCCAGTGCAATTATTTATTCATAATTCCAAACCCAATCATAATTGTCATGCAATTAATGTAATTATAGTATGTAACAACTTCATCTGTGATTTTTCCTTCTCACTACTACAAACCGAGTAGCAAACAAGAGTTTCTTTTTTTTTTTTTTTTTTGTCTGTTCTCTAAGTTGTCACTTGTCTTTTTACGCGAATGCAAATTATTTGTGATGAATTCACCCGGTTACTCAACAAGGCACAAACTTAAAGTGCTTTGCATACTCATATTTCAAGTCGCCGTTAACGTAAAAGTAAACATTTGTGATGAATACCCCTAGTTACTAAGCAACTCAAAATATTGGAGTAGATTGACTTTATTCATAATTTTTTTTCATTATTACTCTATTTACTTAAACTCTGTTTAGAACTAGATCAAAGGGTATAATCATAAGAAAAAGCAACACATTTTTCTTTCTTTTATGTATGATATGGCTAAAAATGGGGTTAAATCGGAACCGTCCAGATTGGGCGCGAATCTTGAAGCTCGGGGGTAAAACGGTAATTTCACATAGAAATGGGTCCGAAACGGGTACTGGATCTCCTTCTCACAGATCCAACAACCCACAAACGGATCCACTCCAATTGGGTACAGGTCCCGACCCGAGGCAAACCCAGACCAACAAGAGGCAAATCAGGGTCACTGATTTGACCAAGTCAACGGGCCTGATTTGCTCTCACCGGGAATCAGGGATTAGTTTCCTAAACAGACTGTAAGGATTTTACTCCTGACAGTTACACAGGGAATCAGGCCCCTAATCACTCCCATGGCGACTATAAATACCTCCCCCTACCACTGTGACCAGGTAATCACTCTTTTTCCACCTTAAAGCTCTTTCTTAATCACCACTGATTACTGACAAGAGCGTCGGAGGGTGCGTCGCCGGAATCAACCCCGGTGTATCGCACTTCCTTGCAGGTAGCGGCGGGAATCAGAAGGCTTGGATCCGCTGTTCAGGTTTTTCTCGAACTCACAAATCTCATCTGTTTACCCCCACACCGAAATCAGCGGTAACAGATTGGTGCCGTCTGTGGGAAAAACCACACGAATAGCCTCCGCCTCTTCCTCGTCAACTAGCCCTTCTCTAACCATGCCTCCCAAGAAGGTCAGGTCTAGGGGGTCCAACCGCGGACCCAACCCCGCCGATCAGCCAGAGGAGGTCCCTGTCCATCCTGCTCCGCAGCCCGAACATCTTCCTCCCCCGGCCCAACAAGGCCAGCCTCCTCTTCCGAACCAACAACCCCCAAATGGTCCTGCTGGTCAGAACCAGCGGAGGCAGAAGCAACTACTCCATCCAGACCACGTCTCAATTCAAAATGCCTCCTCAGACTCTATGGCTTCCCATCACCCCCGAGCCTCCGATCTCCGCAACACCGTCCTGAATCGCCAAAAGGAAGAGGACCTTCGCAACCACCTAGATGAGAGGCGGGCCCGAGAGGGAGCCTCTCGCCAGCATCATGGTGAGCGATCTCCTCATCGAAGAGACGGTAGGAGGTCTTCGGACCGAAGGGGTCGGGCGGAATCTCCCGACCGTCGTAGGAGGAGGCCGCACTCCCCTGCTGACCGACATCATCCCAGGGACAATGAGGCACCGATCACTCGTGCCGAGTTCCTACAGTTCCAGGAGACTGTCCTGCAGGCCCTCAACCTTTGCCCCAACAACCACAATGCCCAGAGGGTTCCAACACCCCCACGGGTACCAAGTCCTCGCCACCGATCCAGAAGTCCTCTCCCGGGTCCCAGTCGCCAGCAGCACCCCTATAGTCCTCGCCGATCCCAGGACTATCGGTGCCGTAGTACCCGCTCCCCTTCCTATGAAGAAGAGTCCTGGGGATCGCATGATTACCAACGGAGGGATGATGCCCTCTACCGTCGTCTCCACGAGATGGAGAGGCGCATCGGTCGCATGGACAAGGAGGAGGAGTCGAGAGCAGGGACCGTCCGCCCCAGCAGACCCCCCTTCTCTCGGACGATCATGGAGGCCCCCATACCGAGGGGTTTCAAACCTCCGCAGTTTGAAACGTACTCAGGGGAGTCAGACCCAGTTGATCACGTCGAAAGCTTCAAGACCTTAATGCTGATCCATCAAGCTTCCGGCACCATGCTCTGCAAGACCTTCCCTGCCACCCTCAAGGGGTCGGCACGGGAATGGTACTCCAGGCTCGCTCCCTCCTCCATCTTCTCTTTCGAGCAGTTCGAGACGCTCTTTATAACTCACTTTGTGAGTAGCAGGCGAACGGAGAAGACTAGCCTCTCCCTACTCCACCTCCGACAGGAGAGGGGAGAGAAGCTGAGGGATTATGTGAGGAGATTCACCGTGGAGGTCAGGTCGATCGCCTCCCTCGACCAGTCAGTGGCGACCGTCGCGTTCCAGTCGAACGTCCTCAACTCCAACCTCCGGTCGTCCCTCGCCAAGAAGCCCCAGCACAACTTCGCCGATCTTCTCCTAAGGTGCGAGAAGTACATTCGAGCGGAAGAGGCCGAGTGCCTCCCGAATTTCGGAGGATCGGCCTCCAGATTGAAGAGGAAGGCGACAGAGGAGGAGGGGTCCAAGAAGATGCAGAAGGACAACGGCGGTCAGCGCCGTCCTCCCCCTAGGTTCGAGAAGTTCACTCCACTCACCACCAATGTCTCCACCATCCTGATGGAAGTGGAGAAGGAGGGGGTCATACCTCCAGCTCCGAGGATGAACACCCCGGCCAAGAGAAGGAACAAGGAGAAATGGTGCCGTTACCACCGGGACCACGGCCATGACACCAACGACTGCCGGGCATTGAAAAATGAGATAGAGGCCCTCATCCAGAGGGGGCAGTTGGCCAAATTTGTAAAGGCAAACGATCGGGCGGATCGCAACATGCCTCCACCTCGTGGGGCTAACAAACGCTCGAGACCCCCGAGTTCGAGGAAGAACGAGTTCTACACCTCATCCACGGAGGCCCCATGGGGGGCTCCTCCAACTTCTCTCGGAAGGCCTTCGTCTGAGAGGTCAACTCAGTTCACAGCGCCCCTCCTCCCAAAGGCCTCGGCGTCCCAGTGACTTTCTCCGATGAAGACCTCGAGGGGGTCCGAACTCCCCACTGCGATGCCCTCGTCATCGACCTTCGCATGGCAAACTTCAAGGTGTAGAGGGTCCTGGTAGACAACGGGAGCTCGGTGAACATTCTCTTCCTCTCGGCCTTTCGAGGGCTGCAGCTGTCCCGGGACCGTCTCAAGCCGGCCGGTTACACGCTCCACGGGTTCACGGGGGTACCAGTAACTGTCGAGGGGATTATAACCCTAGACGTTACTGCTGGGAAGACCCCTACTACCCGGACCGAGCTGATGGAATTTATGGTCGTCGACGTCCTGGCCGCATATAATGTCATCCTAGGCCGATCCGGCTAGCTGCCCTGGAAGCTGTCCCTTCAGCGTACCACCTTAAAATGAAGTTCCCCACTCGGTCGGGAGTGGGAGAAGTCAGGGGCAACCAAGAGACGGCTCGGAAGTGCTACATGATTTCCACGGGGGGTCCGGTGCTCTCCCTCGAGACCCTAGAGATACCCGAGCCGAATGTCCGACCCACGTCCGAGCCGGCGGACGAATTGGAAGAAGTACTATTTTTGGACGAGGACCCGAGTCGAAAGTTCCTCATCAGCAAGTCCTTGCCGACCGCACTGTGTTCCGACTTGGTGCAATGCATCCGGGATAACCGCGACCTGTTTGCTTGGTCAGCCGCAGATATGCCCAGGATTTCCGAGGAGCTGCTAGTCCACCGCCTAAGTGTCGAACCGGGGTGCAAACCGGTTCAGCAGAAGAGGCGAAAATTCGCTCCCAAGCAACAGCAGGCCATCAAGGAGGAGGTGGATAAACTCTTAAAGGCTCGGTTCATACAGGAGGTGAACTACCCCGAGTGGCTCTCCAATGTTGTAATGGTCAAGAAGTCCAATGGCTCTTGGAGGATATGCATCGACTTCACCGACCTGAATAAGGCGTGTCCGAAGGATCCATTCCCTCTCCCAAATATCGACACCCTCATTGATGCCACCTCGGGCCATGAGCTCCTCAGCTTCATGGACGCCTTCTCCGGCTATAATCAGATCCGAATGTTTCCCCCGGACATTCCGAAGACCTCCTTCATTACCGACCAGGGCCTCTACTGCTATAGGGTCATGCCGTTCGGGTTGAAGAACGCTGGAGCCACCTACCAGCGCCTCGTCAACAAAGTCTTCCAAAGCCAGATAGGCCGCAACATGGAAGTGTACGTCGACAACATGCTCGTCAAGAGCATCCGAGGTATCGACCACGTGGCCGACCTCCAGGAGGCATTCGGCGTATTGAGGAGGCACAACATGTGGCTTAACCCGAACAAGTGTGCGTTCGGAGTCTCATCGGGAAAGTTCCTCGGCTTCATGGTGAGCCAGCGAGGGATCGAAGCAAATCCCGAGAAGATCAAGGCCATACTGGACATGGCCCCGCCCCGGAACGTCAAGGAGGTGCAGAAGCTTACGGGTCGGCTCGCCGCTATTGGCCGGTTCCTCTCGAAGTCTGGGGAAAAGTGCCTCCCCTTCTTCAAGGCTCTCAGGGGGGCTAAGGGTTTCAAATGGGGCCAACCACAACAGGAGTCGTTCGACCAACTGAAGGCCTACCTGGTGAACCCTCCTCTGCTCAGCAAACCCGTCCCGGGGGAAACCCTCTTCATCTACTTAGCTGCTTCCGAGCAGACCCTAAGTGCTGTGTTGGTGAGGGAAGAAGACCGGGCTCAGAGGCCCATTTACTATGTGAGCAAAGTGCTTCAGGATGCCGAGCTCCGCTATCCGAAAATAGAGAAGATGGCCTACGCCTTGGTCATGGCGGCAAGGAAGCTCCGTCCATACTTTTAATCCCACTCGGTTGTGGTCCTCACCGACCAACCGCTAAAGCAGATCCTCTACAAGCCTGAAACCTCGGGCCGGCTAATGAAGTGGTCCATAGAGCTGAGCCAACACGACATCTCCTACCAACCTCGGACTGCTATCAAAGCTCAGGCCCTCGCCGACTTCATCGTCGAGTCCACCATTCCCGAGGTCAGCCACGTCCCGAACAGACCCCCCATTTGGACAGTTTTCGTGGACGGATCCTCCTGCAGCGAGGGTAGCGGTGCCGGTATCATCCTGAACGGCCCTGATGACTTCGTCCTCCAGTATGCCCTCTGTATGAACTTCAAGGCCTCAAACAACGAGGCGGAGTATGAGGCACTAATCGCGGGCCTCGGACTTTGGATACCGGGGCGCAGCGCCTCCGAGTCCATAGTGACTCTCAGCTGGTTGTGAACCAAGTCTTGGGCGAGTACGAGGCGCGAGACGAATGAATGGCGAAGTACCTCGCCAAGGTCCGAGCCCTCATGAGCCGGTTCGAAGAGGCACTCATCCAACGAGTCCCTCGAGAAGAGAATTCATAGGCCGACGCCCTCTCCAAGTTGGCCTCATCCTCCCTCCAGGGTCTCGAGCAGACCGTTTTGATCGAGGTCCTCTCAAGGCCGAGCATAGAAGACGAGACGCCCGGCTCGATGGAGTCATTGCCGGTGTTGCTGCAAGATAATTGGATGAAGCCGTTAGTGGAGTTCTTAAGGGACAGACTCCTCCCCGAGGACCCCAAAGAAGCACGCCGAGTCAGAACCAGGGCTGAGCGATATGTATTGATCGAAGGGATCTTGTACAAGCGCTCCTTCTCGCAGATTGATGGCCGACCATACTTAAGGTGCCTCTCCCCAGAACAGGCCGACTACGCCTTACAGGAGCTCCACGAAGGCATCGGCGGAGCACATTCAGGGTCTAGGTCTTTAGCTCGGAAGGCTTTGAACTACAGATACTTCTGGCCGACCCTCCTCCAAGACGCCGAGCGACACGTTCGGCAATGTGGCTCTTACCAGAGACACTCCAACATTCGTCGCCTCCCACAAGCCAACCTCGCCTCCCTATCAAGTCCTATCCCCTTCGCAATGTGGGGAATGGACTTACTAGGGCCTTTCCCTCCAGCTCCGGGCCAGTTCAAGTTCTTGATTGTTGCCATCAACTACTTCTCGAAGTGGATTGAGGCCGAGCCCCTCGCCACTATCACCGAGAACAAGGTGCTTCAATTCTTCTGGAAAAGCGTCATCTGTCGGTTCGGCGTCCCCCGTGTCATAGTAACCGACAACGGAACTCAGTTTACCGGGGCTGCGTTCCGAGCTCTGTGTGAGGACCTTGCTATCCAACAACGCTTCTCTTCCGTCTCACACCCGCAGTCGAACGGCCAAGCAGAAAACGCCAATCGGCAGATCCTCACAGGTATCAAGAAGAGGCTGGACAAATGTTCCAAAGGCTTATGGGTCGACCAACTCCCCAACTTACTATGGAACTACCGCACGAACAAGCGGACCCCCACTGGAGAGTCCCCTTTCAACCTCACCTATGGGTCCGAGGCGGTGATACCCCTCGAGGTCGGAATACCTTCCCCTCGCCTCGCAGCCTACAATGAGGAACAGAACGCCAGAGACCTCAGGGCGAACTTAGATTTGGTGGACGAACTGAGGGAGAGAGCATCAATTCGGCAACAGAACTACCGAAGGAGGGTCGAATTGGCATATAACAAAAAAGTCCGACCCACCAATCTCAAGCAAGGGGACTTGGTCCTGAGAAAACTGGCCATATCCTTCCCCAATTAGAAGAGCAAACTGGCTTCGAACTGGAAAGGGCCTTACAAGATCACAAGGGTAGTTCGGCCCGGAGCATATCGTCTGGAAGATCAAGAGAGCAGAGAGATTCCGAGGACCTGGAATGCCGACCACCTCCTAAAATACCAAGAAAGCGCCCCGGCGCCTCTCTGAGTATCACGAGGTGTCGAACCATTCCTCTCCTCTAACTTGTAATCTATTCCATAAGTTGTAATATGTAAAAACGGTTCGCCGTCGATTATCAATGAAGAATGCTCTTTCATACTTATAAATTTGCTTGCGTCTCTCCGCCTTTATCTTTTGTTTTTTTAATTTGATTTCAACCAATGATTCGGAGTCCAATGTCCGGCTCGACTTTACCTCCTCGGCTCGCCCCCGGACGAGCCAGAGGTAGATCGCCGTTCAGAACTGCTCCCACAACCGTTGAACTACACCGATGGTTCGGAGTCCAACACTCGGCTCAACTTTACCTCCTCGGCTCGCCCCCGGACGAGCCAGAGGTAGATCGCCGTTCGGAACTGCTCCCACAACCGTTGAACTACACGATGGTTCCGGAGTCCAACACTTGGTTCAATTCCACTCCCCAAGCTTGCTTCTCGGCGAGCTAGGAGTGGATCGCCATTTGGAATTGCTCCCACAACCGTCGAACACTCGCTATGATCGGCGAACCCCACCATGGGGAAGGGCTCAACTCACCCCTCGACTTCGCATGAAGAGGGAGACCGAGGCACTGTTCGGCATCACCGGCCGAACACTCTTGTCGCCGAGACGAGAGCGAACAAGAAGAAGGGTCAGATCATTCTGCCCCCGGTCGGCTAACCGAGCAAGTGCCAATCCGAGCTCGCAAACGGAGAAAACTCACTTTCTCCTCAACTTTCGTGTAGGATCTCAATCAGACGGCCCAGATCTTGCCAGCGACGCTAAACGACATGATAGCATTTTCTTGGGAACTGAGCCGCCTCGAGATTCATACCAGAATCCAACGGCCCAAATCTTATCAGCGTCGCTAAACGACAAGATAGCGTTGCCGTGGGGGGGCTGGTCCACCTCGAGATCCGTATTTAATACCTACGCCTCAGAACGCGCCAAGGCGCCGAACCACGAACAAAAGAGGGTTCAGCTCGGAGACCTTGGCACGACGAACACAATCATAAACGAGACAATTACGCAGAGCAACAAAAGACATGCTAGTTCATGAAAGAAATTTTATTAATGGTTGGGACATAATACAAAGCAATCCTTCCACGGTTACAAGGCATTAGAAAACAAAAAGTACAACGCCGACCCACTACACTTGGTTTTTAGACGAAAAAATCATCACCGTCCCGCTCAGTCGCCAGTCCGGCCACTTCGGCCGCTAGTTCATCCGCCTCCTTCCGAAGCTTCGCCTCCAGGAGCTGCAGGTGACGGATCTCAGAGAGCAAATCGTCCCGTTCGGCAATTATCTTCGACAAATTGTGCCGAATACACTGAACCCGAAGGGCATTGCTAAAAGCAGTCTGCGAATCCTTGTCCTCTCCTATAGGGGTCGCCTCGACAATCCTGTTCTCCAAGCGCTGGATCTCAGCGTCTCGCTGATCGAGGACGAGCTTAAGGTGGCCCTGCTCGCTTTCTGCTCGGCGTAATTCCAGCTCGACTTCATAGAGTCGCTCTCGGCACCTCGCCGAATGCGACCTTGTCACCTCCGAGCCAACCTCGGTCCGAACGTCATTGTCTGAGCAGTTGGAATCGGCGTCTTGAGCTGCCACCACGAGCTGAAAAGAAGAAAAAACGAATAACAAAATTTCAAGACATTACCGAAGTCCAATACTTGAAGAATTTTCCAAACAAACTCAGATTCGTATTCAGATATAGTAGCTCTACATACTACAAGACCGACCCTACAATAGAGTTTTACAACAGCCAGAAGAAACATAAAACGACATGTTCAGGGCCTCTTCGGAAGGGGTACGCTTCGGTTCAAGGAAACACGAGGACGACGAGGCCTAACCTCCGAGCTCGATTCCAAACCAACGAACCGTGATCCCCCTTCGCCACTGACCCTAACTGTGGCGCCGACCGAGGCACCACTAGACGAGACGGCTACACTACTCTGAGCGTCAGCAGGGCTCCGCCTAGCCACAGGCAAACATGTCGCAAGTTCGTAGAAGGTAATCCCTCTCTCGCTCTCTTCGCGAGTACACGATGTACTGCAGACGTTGGCCCTCTCAGGCAGAGGCTTGAGTGACGCGACCTCTTCCTCTAGTTCAATGATTCTGTCTCTCAAAGCATCGTCTTTCGCCAACTTCTTCAAACGAGGAGGCCTTGATGAGCCCGAGGCATTGGTGCTATCGGTCGCGAGCCGTCGGTAGTGGGTGACCTCGACCCCCCTATCTATCGTGATCCTCCTAAGCCTATCGACCTCGGCCAACAACATTTTGCGCTCGGACGACGCCTTCTCCAGCTCGGAAGCAAGCTTCTCTTCTTCTGCCAAGCGACCTTGCTCCTCTATCTCCAAGTGTCGGATCTTGGCCGAGAGCTCGTCGTTCTTCCGCTCGGCGACGGCAAGCTCTCTACAAAGCCGCTCGACCTCGCCTTCGGGACAAGGGGCTTGGGGTTGCTTCCGCAGTTGCTTCAACTCGCGACAATACCCCCTCACAGCTGCCTTTGTCTCCTCCAGCTTCAAGAACATGAAAAACCGCCTCTTTCGGCTATTGGAGAGCTCTCCCTTCGTTTTAGCCAGCTCCTTATGAAGGTGTGCAACCTCCGTGATCGGACCGAACTTCACCTGAAAAGCAGAGATAAATCCAAGACCCAACACTTGGAGAATTTTACGCCTAATCAAACACAAAATCCAGAGACTAACACTTGGATAAATTTTGGCCAAACAAAGTGTTTTCATTCAAAACTCGGGAAAAAGTTTTACAAGAGCGGTGGCCAGTCCGCAGTTAGGCTTACAAAAAAGAAACAAAACAACAAAAGACTAAAAGAGGCAACCGAGTCAGGGGTCGACCTTTTTGTCGTTCGGGTCTGTCGACCCCTCGGCCTTGTCCTCGCCCTCGACCTCGTCCTCGTCCTCGCTCCCGCTCTCCTCCTCAGAGTCGTCCTCCTCCTCATCCTCGGCCTCAGTCTCAGCCGGGCCTTCGACACCGTCAGTCTGTCCCTCGGGGCCGAGCATCCCCTGGGGAAGCTCCTCCTCCCCCTCCACGGGGTCGTAGAAACGGTAGGAGGACGTGTCGAAACCCAGATTCCGAGCGGCGACATGAAGCAGGGCTCGGCCGTACGCGTCCTCCATGTTCTTGAACATGTGATGCTCGGCCTCGTCCTGGACGGCCTTCTTCGCCTTTGCCACCTTAGACCGGTGCCTGGCCATGATCTTCTCAGCCCTCTTCCGAGCCGTCTCCGCCTCTGACCGAGCATTGGCCAGCTCCTCTTTCAGCTCGGCATTCTCCTTCTCCAAGGCCTCGAGCTTGGCTGCCGTGTCCTTCGATCGCTGAACGGCGTCAGCCACCTGCGTCTCCAACCCTGCCACTTCGGCACCCCGTTTTGCCGAGAGGAGTTGCTCAGCATCGAGCAGCTTCGTAGCTTTGACACGCTCCAACCTCTCCCGGTCATACTCCTGTTCCTTGCTCGCAAACTCCTCGAGCAAGAAGTTGAAGTGGCAGAGGGTCTGAAAAGAGAACAAACCGTTAGAGTCCGAATCCAGGAACTTAGAAAATTTCAGAAAAAGTTTCAATAAGAAAGTGTTCGGTCCACTTACCGACATTGTGTTCCGAGCGATCTGCATTGTGGTGTCCCCAACCAGCCCGGCCGCTCGATCCTTGGGGGTCGGCAAGTGCTTCACCGCTTCCATACAGATGTTGCCGTCTCCCAAAAAACCGTCGACCTTCATTACTTGCCAGTCGGGGACGAAGATCTGCTTGTGCCTCTCGGTCAAGATCTTCTCCGCATCAGCAGTGAGAGGCGGAACTTGGAGGGATAGCACCTCTTTCACGCCGAACACACCGCTCGATGAACCGGGAGCATCCCCCTTCGCCGTTGGTGTCGGCGCATCTGAAACAGGAGGATCGGGGACCGCGGCCTTCTCCTGCTCGGGACCGGCCTCCGGGACAATGACCTTCTGCGGGTCGGCGGTCTTCGCGACCGAAGGCATCTTCTGGGCTCGGCCGCCCTGAGGCCCTGCCGAGGGTCTCTTCTTCCTCGACTCCTATTCCTTCGCCTTGGCCTTTGCCATCAAAGCCCTGTAGTCCATCTTGGAAGATTCTGCGCAAGCCGAATGAAAAAACTTAGATGAATTTTTCAAGAACTTTACGCAAAGAAATAAAATACAAGAATCATACTAGGGTCGATCGGACTGAGACCCCCCCGGAACAAAGCTTCCTCGGTAATGTCTTTCCAACTTAGCGTCGGTGTTGTGCAATCTAGCTACCTAAATAAATAGATAAAACTAGACACAAATTATAAAACCTCGCAAGTGCACGAATCGTTTGAAAAGCGTAGCAATAGCAAGGGTCGATCCCACAGAGATTGTAGATTCTAACTAACTAACCAATAGAAAATAATAAAAATCATAAAGAGTTGTTTTGGAAGTCTAAAAGAAATAAAAAGATTAAAACTAAATTAAAGAATGTTGAATCACAGATATTTATAAAGTAGTTGGGTTTAGATCTCCACCAATAGTCAGTAATGCTAAGTCACCTTCTGAACTTCTTCTTATTACTCATGTTTGTTCCCTTCAAGGGCATGGTATCTACTCCTTAAAGTATTGTTTCCCTAGGCCAAGAATTAGGCATGGTATCTACTCTAATTCGTTTCTTTCATTAAGTGTGTAGCATGGTATCTACTAAGTTGTGCTTAAAGAAAACATAAGATCAGTGGAAACGAACAAACACTCAAGGTTCTAGAAATTAGTATTAGATCTAGATCCCTTAAGTTGATTGAACCAGGAACCCCTAAAGATTCCTTTGTTACAATTATGGGCACGAGATACGGGTCGTCTCAATATGCTCATATAACAGATTCAGACAGATGGTAATGCGAACTTGATATTCTCAAGCTCTGTACGTCAGTCGACTGGCTCTCACCTCAGTCGACTGCTCTCAGACTTCGAGAACAAGTTTGGTTACCATCAATCTATACCAATACAAATGGATTCAATCAATAAGTAAATAGAAGAATTTTAGAAGAACATAACACTACATAACTGCAGCTTCAATCTACCCAACTATAGAATTTAGTTCCACATAATAATATTTTTATTAATCAACAAGTTTGAATACATGATCAACATAAAAGAATAGGAGGAGAAGAAATAAACTAATGAAGTCCGACAATGAGGTCGACTGGCTGTCACACAGTCGACTGCCTTCGAATACTGGATCTCCTCTCTCCTTCCTTGATGCCGATAGAATAATACCCCCGTTGATTACTTGAACGCTCAGACTCTTGTGATTTGGTGGTTTAGTAATGTGGAAGATGATGATCAGAAGATGGAGTCCCGAGAGAGAGAGCCTGCGATATCTCTTGACTGATATTTATAGAGCGCGGCTAAAGAATTAGGGTTTCCCCCTTTTTCAGGAAAGTCCCAAAAACTTGTTATTTCTTTCCTTATTTGATCGGCTCATTTATATCTTTCTCTTTTCTTCTTTTATTCCATATCTGCTAACCACGTGCTCTTGCCAATTCCCTGTCTCTGGCTTGGGTTTGTTGGAGAATTCGCATAAAATCTGGATTCAAATAGATTTGGAATTAGATGCAGGTGTATCTTTGAATATCTTATCTGTTAACTCCGCCGCGTACCAGTCGACTGCCTTGGATGTAAGTCGACTGGTACTGAGACATCTGTGGCTTCACGATTTCTCGGTCAAGTCGACTGTTGTGTAAACTTGATTCCCTCTGTCCAGTCGTCTGTAAGCATGATCAGTCGACTGATCTCTTCAGCTTCCTGTGTTTCATCCTTACAATCCTGAATTTGCTTCATTTTGCTGTTATAGACTGTTTCCTATGGAAAAGAGAAAATAAGAGTTAAATACCACATATAGAGCTTTTAAATGTGCATTTATAATAAGATTATTGCTTCTAAATGTGAATAATATTGTGTTCATCAAATACCCCCAAACTTAGATTTTTGCTTGTCCTCAAGCAAACTAGAATTATGAACAAGGGTATGATAATAATAACAGCCTTAATCACCAAGAGTTCTTACTATGTGGGCATCAACATAGAAAAGTATAAACAATTTCAGATAAAGTAAAATTAAACATACCCACTTTCTCTAGTGCAATTGTTTATTCATAACTCCAAACTCAACCTCACTTGTCATGCAATTAATTATAGTTATAGTATGTAATTACTCAATCTGTGATTATCCCCTTTTCTCTACTACAAACCGAGTAGCAAACTAGAGTTTTTTTTTTTTTTTTTTTTTTTTTTTTTTTTTTTTTTTTTTTTTTTTTTTAAGTCGCTTCTCTAAAGTCGTCACTTGCCTTTTTACGCGAATGCGAAACATTTGTGATGAATCCACCCGGTTACTCAGCGAGTCACAAACTTTAAAGTGCTTTGCATACTCATATTTCAAGTTGCCGTTTGACGTAAAGGTAAACATTGGTGATGAATACCCCTAGTTACTAAGCAACTCAAAACATTGGAGTAGATTGACTTTATTCATTTTTTTTATTTTTTTTTATTACTCTATTTACTTAAACTCTGTTTAGGACTAGATCAAAGGGAATAATCACCAGAAAAAGCATCACATTTGTCTTTTATGTATAATCGCATGACTCATACAATTTTGTAAGGAATTATGAAACTCAACAATCCTAAAGTAAATAGGTATCCTTCTTCTTACTTTATAAGAAATTGTTTATCCTAAAAAAATTCAAAAAGATGATAAATATAACTAACCCCAATACCCCCAAACTTAGATGGAACATTGTCCTCAATGTTCGAAAGAAAATTTAAAAATAGGCATATGTCACATCTAGTAAGGAGAATCTAAAAATAAAAATAACTCAAAGAAAAATAATAATGAATAACTGAAAGAAAATAAAGGGAAAGTGTAAATACTCCCCTGAAAAATTGGGTTGCCTCCCAATAAGCGCTGTGTTTTCTGTCTTCAGCTAGACTGGATGAGTTCATGCGATGTATTGAATGGTTTGAAGATTCACATCTTCCTCTTGCGGTTCAATGCTCATCTCTATGTATGGCTTCACTCTATGCCCGTTCACCTTAAATGTTTGATTCTTTTCTTTGCTATGAACCTCCAACGCTCCATGTGGAAAGACTCTTGTTACAGTATATGGCCCATACCATCTTGACATAAGCTTGCCTGGAAAAAGTCTTAATCTTGAGTTGTATATCAATACCTTCTGTCCTTCATAAAACTCCTTCCTTGCTAGCTGTTTGTCATGGTACAACTTTGTCCTTTCCTTGTACAATTTTGCATTCTCATAAGCATCGTGCCTCAACTCTTCAAGCTCATTCAGTTGCAACCTTCTTTTGTCACCTGCTTGTTTCATATCAAAATTGAACCTTTTGATGGCCCAATACACTTTGTGCTCCAACTTAACTGGCAAATGACAGGCTTTTCCAAACACCAAACGGTATGGTGACATGCCAATGGGTGTTTTGTATGCGGTTCTATAGGCCCATAATGCATCGTTCAAGCGCAACGACCAATCCTTCCTCCTTGTGTTGACTGTCTTTTCCAAAATGCTCTTGATTTCTCTGTTGCTAATCTCCACCTACCCACTAGTTTGAGGATGATATGGGGTGCCCACTCTATGTGTAATACCATACTTCTTCATCAAAGAAGCAAAAGGAAAGTTATTGAAGTGGCTCCCTCCATCACTTATTATTGCTCGCGGTGTACCAAACCTAGTGAAAATATTTTCCTGCAAAAACTTGACAACAACTTTGTGATCATTAGTTCTTGAGGGGACAGCCTCGACCCATTTAGACACATAATCCACACCAACAAGTATATATAAATAACCAAATGAGTTAGGAAATGGACCCATGAAGTCGATTCCCCAAACATCAAAAAGCTCGATCACTTGGATGTTTTGCAGTGGCATTTGATTTCTAGAAGAGATATTGCCTGTCCTTTGGCACTTATCACAAGTCCTACAAAAAGAAAAAGCATCTTTGAATACTTTAGGCCAATAAAATCCTGATTGTAATACCTTGAGTGCTGTTCTTTTTGGTCCAAAATGTCCTCCACATGCATATTGGTGGCAATGTTGTAGAATACTCAATTGCTCCTCTTCTGCCACACATCTTATAATTTGATCAGGGCAAAATTTGAACAAATAAGGATCATCCCAATAGTAGTGCTTGCACATAGCCACCAGTCTCGTTCTTTCCTGACTTGTCATACCTGGAGGGAAAACATGAGCGGTTAGATAGTTCACAATGTCAGCAAACCATGGAAAATTTAAACAGTGAGGTACCAGTCGACTGTCCCGAGGGTATGTTTATTTCAAGGAGATGTTCATCTGGGAAATTTTCATTAAGTGGGGGCACAATTCGCTCTTCCTCCTGCAGTAGCCTGGACATGTGATCTGCAACAACATTGTCGCTTCCTTTTTTATCTCTAATCTCAAGATCGAATTCTTGAAGCAACAGCACCCATCTGATCAACCTAGGCTTAGCATCCTTTTTAGCAAACAAATATCTCAAGGCAGCATGGTCAGTAAAAACAATAACTTTAAAACCAATCAAATATGATCTAAACTTCTCTATAGCAAAAATAACAGCTAACATTTCTTTTTCAGTAGTGGAATAATTTAGCTGTGCATCGTTTAAAGTTCGAGAAGCATAGTAAATAACATGGGGTTTCTTATTGATTCATTGACCTAAAACAGCCCCTAAAGCATAATCACTTGCATCACACATAAGCTCGAAGGGATGGCTCCAATCTGGTGCCATGACAATAGGTGCAGAAATGAGAAGATTTTTTAATGTAACAAAAGCATTTGTGCACTCTTCTGTCCATACAAACTCAACATCCTTAGCCAACAAGTCACAAAGGGGTTTGGAGATTTTTGAGAAATCTTTTATGAATCTTCTATAGAACCCTGCATGTTCTAGAAAACTCCTAACACCCTTAACTGTAGTGGGAGGGGGTAGTTTTGATATTATATCGATTTTTGCTTTGTCTACCTCTATTCCCCTTTTGGACACCACGTGTCCCAACACAATACCTTGTTGTACTATGAAATGGCACTTTTCCCAATTCAGTACTAAATTGCATTCTTCACATCTCTTAAGCACAAGCTGCAAATGGTTAAGGCATTCATCAAAACAAGATCCAAAAATACTAAAATCATCCATAAATACCTCGATGAACCTTTCCACCATGTCTGAAAATATGCTCATCATGCATCTTTGAAATGTAGCTGGTGCATTGCACAATCCAAAGGGCATCCTCCTGTATGCAAAAGTACCAAAAGGACATGTAAAAGTGATTTTTTCTTGATCTTCTGGAGCAATGGCAATTTGATTGTAGCCACTATAACCATCTAAAAAACAATAATGACTATATCCTGCTAATCTTTCTAACATTTGATCAATAAAAGGAAGAGGGAAGTGATCTTTCCTGGTTTCATTATTCAATTTCCTGTAATCAATGCAAACCCTCCATCCTGTGGTCACTCTAGTAGGGATAAGCTCGTTCTCTTCATTTGTCACCACTGTGACTCCACTTTTCTTAGGCACAATATGTATAGGACTTACCCATTTGCTATCTGAGATAGGGTAGATGATGCCAACATCTAGTAGCTTCAAAATCTCTGCTCTTACCACTTCCTTCATGTTTGGGTTAAGCCTTCTCTGTGCCTCCCTGCTTGGTTTTGCATTGTCTTCAAGGAGTATTCTATGCATGCATCTGGATGGACTTATTCCCTTGATATCTGCAATGGTCCATCCTATTGCACTCTTGTGTTCTCGTAGTACCTTTAGCAGCTTATCTTCTTCCTGTGCACTTAGATTCGCAGCAATTATCACTGGTAGCGTCTGGTTCTCATCCAAATATGCGTGCTTCAAATGGTCGGGCAGCTGCTTAAGCTCTGGGTCTGTAGGTCTTGGTGCAGTCGACTGGTCCCTGGTAGCAGTCTGGACAGTCGACTGATCCCCTGCAGCAGTCGACTTGTCCAGTGCACCAGTCGACTTGTCTGCAGAAACAAAAAGTTCATCAATCATCAATTTTCAAATACTGGTGCAAACTTACCTGAGTATGACTGTGAAGTGTCAAGGTGATGTACTGTCTCTGCAATTTCCCAGTCATCGTATTCCTGTTCGACATTAGATAAAGTTAGAGATTGTGTAATTATGGCCTGTAATGGTTCAACGCTATGTACCTGAAATGTTTGATCAACAATATCCTGCACCACATCAACATTATAGCATTCATGATCATCATGTGGAAATTTCAATGTATCAAACATTTTAAATTCAACCTTCTCTCCATTTATTTTCATGCTTATAGTACCCTTTTTAACACAAATTTTTATATCAGCCGTACTCATAAAGGGCCTACCTAAAATGATTGGTAGAGAAGATGGCATTGAAGATTCCTCCATGTCTAACACAACAAAATCAGCAGGCAAAATGAAATCGTTTACCTGAACTAGGACATCTTCCAAAATACCTCTAGGTCTTTTGATACTGCGATCTGCCAACTGTAACGTGATGGATGTTGGTTGGAGTTCCCCCAATCCTAGCTTTTCATAAACGGTGTATGGGAGAAGATTGATGCTTGCCCCCAAGTCTAGTAGTGCTTTCTCAAAGAAGTGCTCGCCAATCCTGCAAGGAATAGTAAAACTACCTGGGTCTTTTAATTTAGGAGGTAATTTTCTTAATAAGACAGCGCTCACTTCTTCTGTCAAAGCCACATCCTCCCTAACCTGAAATGTTCTTTTGTGAGTGCAACATTCTTTCAAAATTTAGCATAAGAGGGAATTTGTTTAATAGCATCAAGTAGGGGGATATTAATTTCTACCTTTCTGAGAATTTCAAAGATGTCAAATAAATGTTGATCTTTATTTTGTTTGACTAACCTTTGAGGGAATGGTGGCAAAACTGTTCTTTCTTTTTCACTTACCTTGTTGGACCCCACAATTTTTGATGGTTGTTCTTCTTTTTCTTCGGTGTGTGTTCCAACTTTGTAGTCAATTATCTTACCACTTCTTAAGGTTGTGACTGCCTTGAGCTGTTCTTGGCCTCCAGGGTTTGGTATAGTTTGTGATGGAAGTTCCCCTGCCTTTCGCTCGCTTAATTCTTTAGCAATTTGGCCAATTTGTGTTTCCAACTTCTGAATTGCTTGCCCTTGTTGGTTGCTTGTTTGATGTTGTTGTTGGAGCAATTGAAGAACGGTAGATTCAAAATCCAACTTCTTCTGTTCTTGAACTGGCCTATCAATCCCACTTCCCATTTGGAAGTTCCGTGCATGTCCTTGTGTGAATTGAGTCCCTTGATTATTTTGATTATTGCTCCATGAGAAGTTTGGATGGTTCCTCCACCCTGGGTTGTATGTGTTCGAGAATGGGTTGTTCTTTGGTGGAAAAACTCCTCGACCTACATAGTTTGCATGCTCCTGATCTGTGAAAGAAGACATGGGACATGTATCAGTGGTGTGATCTACATGAGAACAAATTGCACAAATTTCATTTGTTTGATTTTTAACTCCACCCATCATGGACATTGCATTAACAAGCATATCAATTTTCTTATTCATGTTTACAATTTCCAATTGAATATTATTGCTACTAGAAATTTCATAAACTTCCTGTTTTTTCGAAGGGCCCCTCCTTGTTGAGAATTGTTGTGAATTCTCGCTGAGTTCTTCAAATAGTTCTATGGCCTCTTCGCCGCTTTTCCTCATCAAGATCCCGTTGCAAGCTGAATCCACAATTGCCTTATTAGTATCATTTAAACCTTCATAAAAAGCTTGTACCTGATCATCTTTAGGCATGTTGTGTGTTGGACACTTAAGAAGTTTGTTCTTGAAATCTTTCCAGGCTTCAAAAAATAAATCTCCATCCTTTTGTTGGAAGAGTTGAATCTCCCTTTTCAGCTGTTTGGTCTTTTGGGCTGGAAAGAATTCTTTTAAGAACTTTGTCGCTAATTGCTCTCATGAGTTTATTGATCCTGGTTCCAAAGAATTATACCATAGTTTAGCGTTAAGTTTTAAGGAAAAAGGAAACAAAATTAACCTGATTTGTTCAGGGGTAAGCCCTTGGACGCTTTGTGTCCTGCAATGATCGAAGAAATCTTGTAAATGGAGATGAGGCTCTTCATCTTGTCTGCCACTGAAATGGGGAACCATACTAAGTAACTGAGGAGATAGATGCATGTTCCCTGTGACATTGGGTTGATACGCAATGCAGGAGGGTTGTTCAATGTTCTTAGGCGTAAATTTATCCTGCATTGGTATGCGATTGGGTATTTCTTCTGCCATGACTGTTTGTGATTTGAGTCTCTGAGCAGTCGACTGGGTTCGTGCAGCAGTCGACTGGTTGGTCGCAATCAGTCGACCTAACCTGTGCAAAGTGCGTTCTGTTTCTGCGTCAATTGGTAATAGCTCTGGACGAAGTGATCTCCTTCCGTGCATCCACCAAAATCCTGTAACCTAAAAGAAAAACTTATTAATAAACTAAAAGAAAGAAAGAAAAATAAAAAAAACTTTCTACTGATTTGTAAGTTAAAATACTAGACAATCCCCGGCAACGGCGCCAAAAACTTGTTGTGCAATCTAGCTACCTAAATAAATAGATAAAACTAGACACAAATTATAAAACCTCGCAAGTGCACGAATCGTTTGAAAAGCGTAGCAATAGCAAGGGTCGATCCCACAGAGATTGTAGATTCTAACTAACTAACCAATAGAAAATAATAAAAATCATAAAGAGTTGTTTTGGAAGTCTAAAAGAAATAAAAAGATTAAAACTAAATTAAAGAATGTTGAATCACAGATATTTATAAAGTAGTTGGGTTTAGATCTCCACCAATAGTCAGTAATGCTAAGTCACCTTCTGAACTTCTTCTTATTACTCATGTTTGTTCCCTTCAAGGGCATGGTATCTACTCCTTAAAGTATTGTTTTCCTAGGCCAAGAATTAGGCATGGTATCTACTCTAATTCGTTTCTTTCATTAAGTGTATAGCATGGTATCTACTAAGTTGTGCTTAAAGAAAACATAAGATCAGTGGAAACGAACAAACACTCAAGGTTCTAGAAATTGGTATTAGATCTAGATCCCTTAAGTTGATTGAACCAGGAACCCCTAAAGATTCCTTTGTTATAATTATGGGCACGAGATACGGGTCGTCTCAATATGCTCATATAACAGATTCAGACAGATGGTAATGCGAACTTGATATTCTCAAGCTCTGTACGTCAGTCGACTGGCTCTCACCTCAGTCGACTGCTCTCAGACTTCGAGAACAAGTTTGGTTACCATCAATCTATACCAATACAAATGGATTCAATCAATAAGTAAATAGAAGAATTTTAGAAGAACATAACACTACATAACTGCGGCTTCAATCTACCCAACTATAGAATTTAGTTCCACATAATAATATTTTTATTAATCAACAAGTTTGAATACATGATCAACATAAAAGAATAGGAGGAGAAGAAATAAACTAATGAAGTCCGGCAATGAGGTCGACTGGCTGTCACACAGTCGACTGCCTTCGAATACTGGATCTCCTCTCTCCTTCCTTGATGCCGATAGAATAATACCCCTGTTGATTACTTGAACGCTCAGACTCTTGTGATTCGGTGGTTTAGTAATGTGGAAGATGATGATCAGAAGATGGAGTCCCGAGAGAGAGAGCCTGCGATATCTCTTGACTGATATTTATAGAGCGCGGCTAAAGAATTAGGGTTTCCCCCTTTTTCAGGAAAGTCCCAAAAACTTGTTATTTCTTTCCTTATTTGATCGGCTTATTTATATCTTTCTCTTTTCTTCTTTTATTCCATATCTGCTAACCACGTGCTCTTGCCAATCCCCTGTCTCTGGCTTGGGTTTGTTGGAGAATTCGCATAAAATCTGGATTCAAATAGATTTGGAATTAGATGCAGGTGTATCTTTGAATATCTTATCTGTTAACTCCACCGCGTACCAGTCGACTGCCTTGGATGTAAGTCGACTGGTACTGAGACATCTGTGGCTTCACGATTTCTCGGTCAAGTCGACTGTTGTGTAAACTTGATTCCCTCTGTCCAGTCGTCTGTAAGCATGATCAGTCGACTGATCTCTTCAGCTTCCTGTGTTTCATCCTTACAATCCTGAATTTGCTTCATTTTGCTGTTATAGACTGTTTCCTATGGAAAAGAGAAAATAAGAGTTAAATACCACATATAGAGCTTTTAAATGTGCATTTATAATAAGATTATTGCTTCTAAATGTGAATAATATTGTGTTCATCAGTCGGCAAGGCAAGGAGCTTCTTGAGGACTTCAGCTTCCTCATCACTCAGTACCGGCTCCTTCTTAGCTCGCTTGGGCAGGCCCTCCCTCCTACAAGCCGTCGGTATTGCCCAAGGTGCAGGAGCCCGGATAATGAAATACTTCTCCTTCCAGTGTTTGATCGAGTCCGGGTTTTCGATCAACTTCACGCCCGTCCGCGACGACAGGTAGAACCTCTGCTCATTCCTGTTCGGCTGGCAGGGGCGGTAGAGGCTCCGAAGGAGGAACAAGCTCGGTTCAGCTCCGATCTC
The DNA here is from genome assembly GCA_017893485.1 of Hemerocallis citrina. Lineage (NCBI taxonomy): Eukaryota > Viridiplantae > Streptophyta > Magnoliopsida > Asparagales > Asphodelaceae > Hemerocallis > Hemerocallis citrina. The sequence continues at coordinate 279,409,837 of CM030360.1, read as the reverse complement.
TTGACACCGGAGAAAAAACGCCAAGACATGCCTCCAAGTGTTGGGCATCAACTGTGCGGGGCTCAAACCGTACCAAACGAGAACCTCTACAATAAATGGATGAAGCGGAAAATGAAGCCCGGCATGCAAGGAGTCGAGGGGAAAGACACACGCGTCAGGCAAAGACGACATGAAGGCTCGGAATCCCGGTCCGGGGAGAAGTAGCCCGTACTCGGCTGGAATCTGGAACCCGGCTCGGATCCGGTGCAGATCGGCCTCCGTAAGAGTCGAGATAGTATGGTCCACCTCGGACAACTCTCTCGGTTCATTCTCCTCCACCGACTTGGCTGTGCCTTGGGTCACCTTCTCTAGCATCTCCTCGGAGTACTCCCGAACGCCTCCCATGCTCGACAGAGCAATAGGCTGCCGACCGAACTCCCTCGCCGTCTTCGGCTTCTCGATGATCGTGACCACTCCTTTACCCTTCTGAGACTTCGCCACGACCTCCTGGGGCGGCTCGGCTACTTCGCCCTCCTTGCTCGGCCGAACAACGCTCTGATCGGTCGGCTCTATCACCTCCTTCCCTTTGCCCGCTCGGCCTATGACTTGGTCCGAGGCGGGGGTCTCATCCGAAGAAGTAATCTTAACCATTTTCTAGAGAGAAAGGAGAGAGACTGACCTTGAAGTGACAACTACGGTCGGAAAAGTTCACCGGATCCAAGGAACGCCTTGCCGCGACAGCTAACAGTGCCACCCAGGAGCTAAAAACTTCGATGGTGAAAGTAAAAACTGGAGAGAGAGAGTGAAAGTGAATAATGATACTTGGATTGAGGGGGGGTGAAGAATTGTAGTAAAAAAGAAAAGTCCCTTGGACTTCCAAACGTAAGGGCGCGACTTTTGGGCCGCTCTCGAAATGTCGCGAAGGCCCAAAACCACTTTGTCTTTTCACCAAGTCAAGTAGCTCGGCACAGCAGGATCTAAACCCGAGCTACGTGCGATCCGAACCCAGCAGCAAAGGGCCCGGTCGGCCAACCAAGCAAGTGCCATTCCGAGCCTGCAAACGGAGAAAACTCACTTTCCCCTCAACTTTCGCGCAAGATCTCGATCAGACGGCCCAGATCTCCCCAACGACGCTAAACGACAAGATAGCGTTTTCTTGAGAACTGAACCCGTCTCGAGATTCGCCCCACCATCAGACGGCTCAGATTGCGCCACGTCACTCGGACAACCGTATCCTCGGATCCCGGTCGACCAACCGAGCTAGTGCCTATCCGACGGCCCAGAATGTCGCTCGGACAACCGTGCCCTCCGATCCCCACCTTTGTCTGAAGAAGCCAGGAAATTTTTTTTTAAAATGTTTTAAGGCACCGCCCTAGGCGATTCCCCCGGGCCCCAAGGCTCGGTCGATTCCCCTCCCACCCATGAGCAACTCGAGGCCTTCGACCTTGGAAGCCGAAACCACAAATCATTCGAAGGTTAAAGAGAAACCACCGTCGCATAGGGCCCGACCAGAAAGCGGATCGGCACACCTCCCATCTCTAGCTCCTTCAGGCTGACATCCATCAGAAGCCGTCAGCCCGGAAGGAAGACAGAGATCGGAAGAGACCCATCCTTCCGAAGCACATTGTCCCCCGGATCCGGACTTTGGTCATCACCTCTTCCACCATGATCTCCCCTGACCCTGACACCCGCATCGGGGCCGTCAGAGTCAGGAGAAGATCATGGTGGAAGAACGACCACCCGTCCTTCTGGAGCAACTCATCCCTCGGGTCCGGACTACGGTCGTCACCACTTCTGCCCTGTTCTCCCTCGACCCTGACACCCACATTGGGGCCGTCAGGATCGGGAGAAGAACAAGGCAAAAGAGTGACCACCCTCCGAACTTCTCGAGGTTAAAATTTCACAAGACAGGCATCCGCCTTGACTCCGATCGTCACTTCCTCTGCTATGATCTCCCCCGACCCTGACATCCGCATCGGGGCCGTCAGAACCAGGAGAAGACCATAGCCGAAGAGCAACCACCCAAGGCAGATGCCTCTGAGGGCTAAAAACCAACATTTTTTGTGACTGAAACTACAAGAGGAGTGAAGTATTTATAACCACCCACCAAGAACCAGCCATTATGACCCTCGGAAGTTGAAACGCCACGCATTAATGGGAGGGTGCCATTTCTTAATGACCCCGGGAAGTTGGAACGCCGCACAAACCCCGGGACACCATTAATGCCCATGGGAACAGAACCTTCTCGAAACTCGTTCCGCCAGTCAACGGCCCGGACCGCCATACCACGCTCGGATCGCCGAACAGTCGGAGCCCTGGTCGGCTGCCGAGCAAGTGCCATTCCGAGCCTGCAAACGGAGAAAACTCACTTTCTCCTCAACTTTCGTGCAAGATCTCGATCAGACGGCCCAGATCTTCCCGACGACGCTAAACGACAAGACAACGTTTTCTTGGGAACTGAGCCCATCTCGAGATTCGCCCCACCATCGGACGGCTCAGATTGCGCCACGTCGCTCGGCCAACCAAACCCTCAGATCTCCGGTCGGCCAACCGAGCAGGTGTCCATCCGGCGGCCCAGAATGACGCCCGGCCAACCGAACCTTCAGATCTCCGGTCGGCCAACCGAGCAGGTACCCATCCGGCGGCCCAGAATGATGCTCGACCAACCGAACCCTCAGATCTCCGGTCGGCTTCCGAGCAAGTGCCATTCCGAGCTCGCAAACGGAGAAAAAAACCACCGAGCGACTACGACCGTTGGATCTCTCAGAAATTCGCGCTCTAAGTGATCAACGGTCCAGATTGCGCCACGTGCGCTAAACGACAAGATAGCATTTTCTTGGGAAATGCGCTCGTCTCGAGATTCGTGCCATAATTCGACGGCTCAGATTGTGCCACGTCGCTCGGACTGCCGAACCCCTGTGTCTCCGGTCGGCTGCCGAGCAAGTGCCCATCCGAGCTTGCAAATGGAGAAAAAAGCTTCCGAGCGATAACAACCGCCAGATCTCTGAGAAATTCGTGCTCGTCCATGATCAACGGCCCGGATCGAGCCACGTCATAAATATGTATTAAACGCCAGTTTTTATTTATTTAAATCGTTTTATTTATTTAAAAATTGCGAAAAATTACCAAAAATTTGGGAAAATTAACTAAAAATTCTAGAAAATAATTATAAATTCGGGGAAATATTTTTAAGCCCCTGAACGAACAATTATTGCCTAGAATATACGGTTAAGGCCCTCGAACAATTGGTTAACACATCGCAAAATTAAATAAATAATCTGAAAAAATAGATAAAAATTGTCGAATATTCAACAAGGCTTCAGAACAGCTTACTGCTTCAAAAATCACCTCACTACCCCCTTCGAGGTTCAAAACTCTCCATTCGGACTCCGATACAACTCCACCAGCCACTAAAACAGTTAAACTACTCCTCAAAGGCTGATCACACTCAGTCTTTAGGAGTGGGGGGCTCGTGATATGGCTAAAAATGGGATTAAATTGGAACCGTCCAGATTGGGCACGAATCTTGAAGCTCGGGGGTAAAACGGTAATTTCACATACTAATGGGTCCGAAACGGGTAGTGGATCTCCTTCTCACAGATCCAACAACCCACAAACGGATTCACTCCAATTGGGTACGGGTCCCAACCCGAGGCGAACCCAGACCAACAATAGGCAAATCAGGGTCACTGATTTGACCAAGTCAACGGACCTGATTTGCTCTCACCGGGAATCTGGGATTAGTTTCCTAAACAGACTGTGAGGATTTTACTCCTGACAGTTACACAGGGAATCAGGCCCCTAATCACTCCCATGGCGACTATAAATACCTCTCCCCTACCACTGTGACCAGGTAATCACTCTTTTTCCACCTTAAAGCTCTTTCTTAATCACCACTGATTACTGACAAGAGCGTCGGAGGGTGCGTCGCCGGAATCAACCCCGGTGTATCGCACTTCCTTGCAGGTAGCGGCGGGAATCAGAAGGCTTGGATTCGCTGTTCAGGTTTTTCTCGAACTCACAAATCTCATCTGTTTACCCCCACACCGAAATCAGCGGTAACAATTTATGATCACATGACTCATACAATTTTGTAAGGAAATTTGAAACTCAATAATCCTAAAGTAAATAAGTATGCATACTCTTGCTTTATAAGATATTGTCTATCCTAAAAAAATTATTTCAATGTTTTAGCACAATAAAGAACTCAAAAGTGTAAAAGTAAGCCTAATTGAAATTCCTTTTGTTTTGTTTATCTTTTTTTTCTAAAAAAAATAAATAGTAAATTCGTAAACCTTCCCCCCAAACTTGAATATCACATTATCCTCAATGGGAAAAGAAAAAAAACAAAAAGAATGCAAAAAGTTCAGAATTTCTCCCCTGATTCGTCGTAAAATTTCTGCACGCGCGACTTTCAGTATTTTGGCGGTATTTGGAGCTGTAGGTTTCTAAATTGGCTGATTTTTTTTTTTGCTGGAAAGCTAAGACGATAGGCTACAATCGCTCTTTAAATCAGTTTTCCAGATTCTGACTTCATACTTCTCAAAAACCGCCATCAATGATGGTGTACAAAACAGCTCCGTCCGTTGACTTCATTATTTATGCAATCCTACAAAATAAAATCAAAAATTAAGATTAAAGTAAACTAAAATAAAAATCAAATCTAAGTGCAGTAAAAGAAAACATGGGTTGCCTCCCAAGAAGCGCTAAGTTTTAAGTCTTCAGCCAGACTTGGGGTGAGATGGTTATGTAACGCCAAGATCCAACAACATTAACACATCCTTTCTAATTCTTCTCTTCAGATGTGGATAAGGTTCAAGCTCTAGTTTGAGGCGTTTCCTTCTAGATGACGACGTCTTTGATTCCCCCACCTTTTTGAACTTTTGCTGAAAAAATAAATAAATAGAAGGTGCAGCATCCAAATACATAACATATTCAAAAATATTTTCTTTTTCAATTTCAAAAGTTGCTGCATTTGTTGGACATACTTCGATTGGCAACTTTTCCATTTCGGCCTTATGTTTCTCGCCCACAATAAATCAATTTTACTTACTTGAAAGCATGACTGTTCTTCAGGAGGAAACTTTGTTGAAGTAAAAACATCATACGTTACTTGCTCATGCTGTATTTGTTCCTCCACAATTTGTTCAACCTCATTTTGCTTTTCAACCACATTCTGTTTGCCATTTTCTTCTTGTGGTTGCTCAATTGTCCTCCCGCTGCTTAGTGCTATTGCTTTGATATCTTCCGTGGGATTGACAACTGTGTTGCTTGGTAATATTCCTGCAGTTCTTTCATTTAAAATATTTGAAATTTGACCAATTCGTACCTCAAGATTGTGAATAGAAGCCGTATTATTTTGGATCGCCACATCTGCCTTCTGCATATACTGATCTGTCTTTTGTATAAAGTGTTCTGTCTTCTGCATGTACTGATCTGTCTTTTGTATGTGGTGTTCTGTTTTTTGTATGTGTTGCATGAATATCTCTTCTAATGTCGGCTTCTTTTCTTGCTGTGGAAAATTTTGAGGTGGTATAACTGCTCATTGAAATTTGTTCCATGAAAAATTGGGGGTGTTTTTCCATTCTTGATTGTATGTGTTTGCATAATGATTGTTTTGCATTGGAAAGTTTGATACAAAATTCTCATGTTCGGCATTTGATGGAGCAAAAGGGTTCCCCACTTGACAATCTGCACTTGAATGATTTCCTACACAAAGATCACAAATCATATTAGATTGAATTGCATTAAAATTTGTATTACCTAACTGTTTAGATAAAATATCAATTTGTGCTGTTAAAGTAGAAATAGGATCAAGTTCAAAAACTCCAGCCACTTTTCTTGGCATTGCTCTCTATGAAGACCACTGGTAATTATTTGATGCCATCTCCTCTAAAAGATCATAGGCTGCTTTGTAAGTTTTGCTCATAAGTGTACCACCAGCTGCTGCGTCAACCATAGATCGATGTGTAACTCCCAAACCATTATAGAATATTTGAATTTGCAGCCATTTCGGCAGTTCATGATGAGGACACTTTCGTAATAACTCTTTATATCTTTCCCATGCATCATACAAAGACTCAGTCTCAAATTGAGTAAATGTGGCAATATCATTCCTTAGTTTTGCTGTCTTTGCCGGCAGAAAATACTTGGCTAGAAATTTTTGTGCAAGTTCCTCCAAAGTAGTAATACTACCGGGTGGTAGATAACATAGCCAAGCCTTCGCCCTATCTCTCAATGAAAAAGAAAAGAGTCTTAATCTGATTGCATCATTTGATACTCCGTTGTACTTGAAAGTGTCACAAATTTCCAGAAAGTTTGCAATGTGAGCATAAGGATCCTCGTGTGGTAATCCCCAAAATTGAACAGTCTGTTGAATCAATAGAATCATCTCCGGTTCAATCTCAAAATCGTCAGCTTCAATAACCGGCTTCTTTATGCTTGATTCATAAATCGAGGGCATAGCATAGTCTCTCAAAGGCCTGTTTTCATCGTTTGCCATGATAATTTCCTTGTAAGTCCTGAAATGTTAGTATTAAAAAAAACTAAAAAAAATAAAATAAGAAAAATAAATGAAAGTAAAAGTAAGTGAAAATAAAATAAAGAGGTAAAATAATAATCAATAAAAAATAAATACAAAAAAATCCAAACTAGTAATAATCTAGTAATTTTCACTATCAATAAAAGAATAACTAGTCCCCGGCAACGGTGCCAAAAACTTGTTGTGAATATTTGCAAGTGTACAAAATCGCAACAAGTAATATAGTTAGTGAATAGAGTGTCGAACCCATAGGGACTAGATATTTTATTGAGTACCGGTATTACTATATTAACTACTATTTGGAAGATCGAAATTAATAAATGATAAAATAACTAAATTAAATTAATCTAATTAAAACTAACTAAATTTGTGAAGAGGGAGCGGAGTCTTCGTTAAGCGCTCCCTTCCTCCTCTGTCTCTATGTTGTATATAGGAGTTGTGGTAGACATAGGATTAAGATAAATCTCTTTATTTGAGCTGCAAATAAAAATCAGGATTTAGAACAAACATTTAAATTTAAATTAATTAGATCAACCTAAAAGTAATTAAATTTTATTTTAGCTATATCAAAATCTTTTTAAATTTGTTTATTCTTTTTACACCCTATTGACAATTAAAATTGTATTTAGCTCCTCACATTGTCAATTTGTAAAATATAAAATTCAACAAATCAATAAAAATAATAAATCAATAGTTTTGCTTTATTTGTTGATTTTTATCAAAAATAATCATTTTTTTGCATCAAAAATCTTATTTATTAAAAAATAACCAATTACTTGAAATCTTATGGAAATAGGATGAATTTATTAACAATATAAACAAAAACAAGCAATATTTTTGGGTAAATGAGTATAAATATTTTTATAAAAATTAGACACATCAAAGATTTCGTTTGTAGTTGCTTGGATTCGTGCTTGTAGCGGATTTCATTCGTGGGTTTTGCTTCTAGAATTGATTGCATCGTTCTTTATCTCCGAAATAAGGCAAGTAACTAGTACTCCAATTCATTTGTTTGATACAAGTTTCAAAGTTTATCTATAATGTAGTTAGGTCTAGAGACAACCCTAGATTGTATTTTCCTTAATGAGTTTTGTCTCTATTGTGATATTTTGGCCATAGGAGACTCACGACACCAATCTTGACATGATATAACCTAGGAATGCCGTTCTTGAATTTGAATCGTGTATGTGTGAATATGCGTGATTTTGTGTTTTGGTTGAGACCCATGTGAAATTCTTAGCGTAGACATGTTAATAACCCTAATTCATGATGTTTAGACACTTGGTAGGCTTTATTTCAAGTTTGGAAGTGTTTGGATCAATATTCTTGAATCTATGTTGTTTTTGTTCTTAAGGGTGAAATCTGTATTTTCTGGATGTTCTGTTTTGTTTGCTGTTTTCGACCGTGCTACAGTCAGTATCTTGATTTCATTATAAAACATGAGTTTTAGACAATTTTTTCTATTTTCATAATCCTCTGACCTTGCTTGATTTTGATTTCGTATGACTGAGTTATAACTGTTTTAGTACAGAGGTGTCGATCTTTTCCTGATTCTGTTTTTCGGTAATTTTGATAACAAACTATTTTCAAGAACTATGCTATACATATTATTTTGACCCAAAACTTTGTTCAATGTTTCTTTATCTAGTTAGGGATTACCCAGAATTTTGGTAAATTTTATTGATAAGTTTTATGTGATGTTTCATGCTCGTTTATAAAATCTATATATGCTGTATTTTGCTCGTTGTTCTGTAAAGAACCCTATTTTCACTATGACTCCTTTTACTGTATGAAAAATGTTTGTGAAATGTGAAAGTTATTAAATTCTATCTATTTTCATGTTTCTTTGGCAAAATTGGATTTTGTTTCACTGGTTGCGAGATATCTTAGTTTTCGTACAGCAGTGTTGGGAGTTTCAGATTCGCTAAACTATGTTTTCTTGATGCTTTCGTATTTTTGATGACTGATCTACTTTCACTGGAAAATTCTGAAACTTTATATTTTGGTTCTGGACATATAGGGGAATACCCCAAATTTTTTGTGAATTTATTTAATATGTTTTCATGCTGTTTTCCTGTTCTTGAATTTGTTTTCTTGATTTCTGGCTGAACCTAATTTCTGTATTCAAATCAGTTTTGAGTTGTGTTGTTGTGAATTAGTATATGACTTAATTATGCTCGCTGGATTTGTGTGGATGTCTATTTTCCAGATCCTTTGACTGATCCAGATTTTCTTGTTTGTAACTCTCAGAATCACTATTTTACTACAGTAGGGTCTTGTTGTCCTGAACTTGAGATGTGTTTATTTTATTCTTTTATGAACTATCTTGCACTTGTACATGTTTAGTTGCAACTTTCACTTGCCACATGATCATGCCATGTTATTCTTGATATGTTTTTCACATTTATATGCATGTTTGACATTAATAATAAAAATAACCAAGCCGGGGTTAAGGGAAAGATCTAGTAGTGGATAGTGCAGAAACGTGTACTTGGAAGAACCTAGTGGTTATTGGAGCTTGTTTACATGTGGAGCTTGACACGATTTATATGACACGTACACACATGAAACTGGAGCTTGTTTGGGTTATGGAGCTTGTTTACATGATACATGATTACATGATACTTGGAGCGTGTCCCTGAGTACACTGTCCTGTACGGTTCCCTACAAAATCTAAAGCAAAACTGTTTGTTGTAGCAACCATGTAGTAAAAATTGGGATGCATGAAGTGCTACCTAGATAGTAAATCACTACAAGACTTGATACATGCTACTTGAACATGATACATGAACATGACACATGCTTGCTTGATACTTGACTACATGATACATTAGACTTGATACATGAGATTTGAAACATGACACTTGATACATGATTACATGACACTTGACATTTGATGCATGTTTACACGATACTTGATTTCTTGACACTTGATTTAAGCTATTACACTTGTTCACTTTTGCCATGCTAGTTGTTTATGTTGGACATCATGATTATACCATGCTAGGTTTGTTACTTAGATTCACCCCATTCCATGCACTTGTATCCTACACTATTTGTGACCCATGACTTGCAATTGACGGGTACTTGTTTTCTTCTTTTCTCATTCTTCTGCAAATTTACTAATTGCATATCAGGATGGACGGCTACCAGATGGTATTGGCGAGTTGATGTACTAGTACTGGAGTTTTGCTTTATTATTATTATTACTTGTTGCTCGAACTTGAATAAAATGTACTTGATGACTTGGATATTTATCATGTATTTGGGCGATGTGACCCAGAATATTTGACTTGTTCAGAACTTGATTATTTGAGATTATTGTATTTGGTTTTCAAGTAATTTCTGTTGGTATCTTGTTTCAATTATGCGTGAATGGTTGTGCCTTTTGCTTCCGACTCTGATTATCTTGTGAAATATGGTAAAGATTCTTGAACAGCTTATGGATGATGAAAATCATTCGCTGGGCTTTTGTTACGTATCCGTATTCCGTATTCTTTTTGGGAAGCAGGGCGTGACAGGTCCCACAACATGAGGCTCAATCCCGCCAAGTGTGCCTTTAGCGTCTCTTCGGAAAAATTCCTCGGGTTCGTCGTCAACCAGCACGGCATAGAGAAAAATTCCGAAAAGATCCAGACCATAATCAACATGGCCCCTCCCAGAAATATTAAGGAGGTTCAATGAATCACGGGAAGACTGGCAACCATCAGCCGCTTCCTTTCCAAGTCGGGAGAGAAGTCACTCTCCTTCTTCAAGGCCCTGAGAGGAGCTAAAGGCTTCGAATGGGGTGACTCCCAGCAACAGGCATTTGACCAGCTAAAGTCCTACATCGCCAAACCACCACTTCTGAGCAAACCTAAACCGAGCAAACCCCTCTCGCTATACCTGTCAGCCTCGAAAAATGCGCTCAGCACGGTGCTCGTCCAAGAAGAAGACGAGGTCCAGAAGCCTCTCTACTGCGTTAATAAAGTCCTGCTCTCGGCTGAGTCCCGGTACCCAATGATGGAGAAGGTTTCCTACGCCCTGGTCATGGCAGCACAAAAGCTCCGTCCTTATTTCTAGGCCCACTCGATCCAGGTTCTTACGTACCAACTCCTCAAGACCGTCCTCCACAAGCCAGAAAACTCTGGCCGCCTAGTCAAGTGATCGATCGAGCTGAGCCAGTACGACATCAGCTATCAACCTAGGACAGCCATTAAAGGGCAGGCCCTCGCCGAATTCATCACGAAGTGCACCATCTCTGAACCATCCAAAATTCAAGAAGGAGATCCGATTTGGGAAGTTTATTTTGACGGCTCATCTTGCGAAGTCAGAAGCGGCATAGGCATCATCCTCAAGGGTCCCGAAAACTTCGTCCTCTAGTATTCCATATGCCTAAATTTTCCCGCCTTTAACAACGAGGCAGAATATGAGGCTATGATCGCAGAACTCACCCTGGCACATAAGGCTGGGGCAAGGCAAGTTAGAGCCTTTAGCGACTCCCAGCTTGTGGTCAACCAGATCACTGGGGAGTACGAGGCTCGTGACGCTCGGATGGTCCGATACTTGGCGCTAGTCCAGCAAATCCTTACCACTTTCGATTTCACCTCGGTGGAACGAATCCCTAGGGAAAGAATTCCTAGGTTGACTCTTTGTCAAAACTTGCCTCATCGTCCTTTAAAGGACTCAACCACACCGTTCTAATCGAAGTTCTCCTCAAGCCTAGCATCGACCACCCCAAAGTCCTCTGCCTCGCCACCGAACCTCAGCCGGACAACTGGATGACTCTCATCCGGAAGTTTCTGGCCGAGGGCGAGATCCCTCAAGAACGGGTCAAGGCGGGAAGGACTAGAACCTGTTCAGAACGGTTCATCATAATCAACGGGACACCCTTCAAGCGTTCGTACACAATGGTAGACGGGAGACCCTACCTCCGCTGTCTGGCCCCCGATGAGGCCAAGTTCGCTATGAAAAAACTACACGAGGGAACCGGTGGGTGCCACATGGGGAGCAGGTCGATCGCTAGAAAAGCCCTAAACCACGGTACTATTGGCCGACCATGTTACAAGACGTCCAGGACCTCGTTAAAAGGTGCGGCCCATGCCAGAGATTCTCCTCGGTGAAGCGGCTTCCACAAGTCGACCTCCGCTCCTTGGCCAGTCCGATCCCCTTTGCCATGTGGGGGATGGACTTGGTCGGCCCTTTCCCAAAAGCGACGGGCCAAAGAAAATTTCTAGTGGTGGTCATTGACTACTTCACCAAGTAGATCGAGGCTGAGCCCCTGGCCACAATCACGAAGCACCAAACTCAACAATTCTCTGGAAGCACATCATCTGTCGGTTCAGGATCCCACATGTACTCATCACCGATAACTGGACCCAATTTGCGGGCAAGAACTTTTGCAAATTTTGCGAATACATCGGCATCTAGCAGCACTTCTCATTGATATGTCATCCTCAATTGAACGGCCAGGCCAAAAATGTGAATTGTAAAATTCTAGACGACCTCAAGATGCAGTTGGATAATTCACCCAAGGGGTTGTAGGTCGACGAGTTACTGAGCGTACTCTAGGCGCACCGAACAACTTAGATAATCCCCACGGGTGAATCACCATTCAACCTAACCTACGGCACTGATGCGGTTATCCCCTTAGAGACCGGGCTCCCTTCGCCCAGGATCATGGCCTTCAACGAGGAGAACAACTTAGCATACCTTAGAGCCAACCTGGATCTAATCGCCGAGGTCAGAAAAAAATCCACCATCATAAAAAGTATATACCAACAACGACCGAGAGATTTTATAACAAGAAGGTACGCCCCACCGACATCAAGGAAGGTGATCTCTGTTCAGAAAGCTGGCGGTATCCAACCCCAACAAAAAAAGAAAGTTGCCCCCTAATTGGGAGGGCCCTTATAAGGTCTCCAAAGTGGTACGCCCTGCCACGTACCGACTCGAAAACCTGGGGGGCAGGATAGTAAAGAGGCTCTGGAATGCGGAACCCCTCATCAAGTTCTTCGAAGGGGAGGACTAAACTCCTTTTGTAACCGAACTTGTGTAAGCGGCACCACGTGCCCCTCATTTTTGTGTAAATAATAAAGTGTAATTTTTTTTTGTACAAATTTTCGTGCTTCTCACAAGCATGTGGGCTCAAAAATCGGCATTGACCTCGAGCCACGTCCCAGCTTTCTCAAGCTGTATGGGATCGGTGCTCGGCAATGACCTCGAGTCACGTCCCAACTTTCTCAAGCATGGGAGCTCGAAAATCTGCATTAACCTCGAGCCATGCCCCAGCTTTCTCGATCTATATGGGTTCAGCGCTAATAACCTCGACCCACACCCTAGTTTTTCTCACAAGCATGGGGGCTCGACAATCGGCATTGACCTCGAGCCACGCCCCAGCTTTTTCAAGCTGTATGGGTTCGGCGCTCAGCAATAACCTCGGGCTATGCCCCAACTTTCTCAAGCATGGGAGCTCGACAATCGGCATTGACCTCGACCCACACTCCAGCTTTCTCAAGCAGTATGGGTTCGGTGCTCGGAAATGATCGCGACCCACACCCTAGCTTTTCTCATAAGCATGGGGGCTTGACAATCGGCATTGACCTCAAGCCACCCCCGAGATTTCTCAAGCTATATGGTTTCGGTGCTCAGCAATGACCTCGAGCCACACCCTAGCTTTCCTCACAAGCACGGAGGGTCGACATTCGGCAGTGACCCTGAGCCACACCCTAGCTTTCACAACAAATAGGGGGGCTCGACGCTCGGCAGTGACCTCGAGCCTCCCCCTAGCTTTTACACAAGCAGGGGGGCTCGGCGCTCGGCGGTGACCTCGAGCCACTCCCTAGCCTTCACACAAGCAAGGGGGCTCGATGCTCGGCAGTGACCTCGAGCCATGCCCTAGCTTTCTCACAAGCTGGGGGGCTCGACGCTCGACAGTGAATTCGAGCCACGCCCTAGCTTTCTCACAAGCAGGGAGTTCGACACTTGGCAGTGACCTTGAGCCACCCCCTAGTTTTCTCACAAGATGGGAGTTCGACGCTCGGCAGTGACCTCGAGCTACGTCCTTTCACAACAAAGCAATGGGGCTTGACACTCGGCATTGACCGCGAGCTATGCCCTAGCTTTCACAACAAGCAGGGGGCTCAACGCTTGGTAGTGATCTCGAGCCACGTTCTAGCTTTCTTACAAGATGGGAGGTTCGATGCTCGGCAGTGACCTCGAGCCTCCCCTTAGCTTTCACACAAACAGGAGGGCTCGACGCTCGGTAGTGACTTCGAGCCACACCCTAACTTTCTCATAAGCTGGGGGGCTCGACGCTCGACAGTGACCTCGAGCCACGCCCTAGCTTTCTCATATGATGGGAGGCTCGATGCTCGGTAGTGACCTCGAGCCTACCCCTAGATTTCACACAAGCCGGGGGGCTTGACGCTCGGCAGTGACCTCGAGCCATGCCCTAACTTTCTCACAAGCTGGGGGGCTTGACGCTCAACGGTGACCTCGAGCCACGCCCTAGCTTTCTCATAAGCAGGGAGGCTCGAAGCTTGGCATTGACCTGGAGCCACCCCCTAGTTTTCTCACAAGATGGGAGCTCGACACTCGGCAGTGACCCCGAGCCACACCCTAGCTTTCACAATAAGCAGGGGCTCGATGCTCGGCAGTGACCTCGAGCCTCCCCCTAGCTTTCACACAAGCAGGGGAGCTCGACGCTCGGAGGTGACCTCGAGCCACTCCCTAGCCTTCACACAAGAAGGGGGCTCGACGCTCGGTAGTGACCTTGAGCCACGCCCTAGCTTTCTCACAAGCTGGGGGGCTCGATGCTCGATAGTAACCTCGAGCCACGCCCTAGCTTTCTCACAAGCAGGGAGGCTTGATGCATGGAATTAACCTCGAGCCACCCCTAGTTTTCTCACAAGATGGGAGCTCGATGCTCAGTAGTGACCTCGAGTCATATCCTAGCTTTCACTACAAAGCAGGGGGGCTCGACGCTCAACATTGATCGTGAGCCACGCCCTAGCTTTCACAATAAGCAGGGGGGCTCGACGCTTGGCAGTGACCTCAAGCCACACCCTAGCTTTCTCACAATATGGGAGGCTTGACACTCAGCAGCGACCTCCAGCCTCCCCCTAGATTTCACACAAGCAGGAGGGCTCGATGCTCGGTAGTGACCTCGAGTCATACCCTAGCTTTCTCACAAGCTGGGGGGCTCGATGCTCGACAGTGTCCTTGCGCCACGCCCTAGCTTTCTCACAAGAAGGGGGGCTCGACGCTCGACATTGACTTTGAGCCACCCCCTAGTTTACTCACAAGATGGGAGCTCGACGCTCGGTAGTGTTCCCGAGCCACACCCTAGCTTTCACAACAAGCAGGGGGGCTCGACGCTTGGCAGTGACCTTGAGCCTCCCCCAAGCTATCACACAAGCAGGGGAGCTCGACGCTCGGCGATGACCTCGACCCACTCACTTGCTTTCACAACAAGCAGGGGGGCTCGACGCTCGACAGTGACCTCGAGCCGTGCCCTAGCTTCCTAACAAGTTGTAGCGCCCCGAATTTTCAATATAATATCTCAGAAATACGTGGCACAATTTCCAGCATCAACCTCAATGTAATAGTAAACATAGCCAAAAACACAGATAAAATTTTCAACTTTTTATTACATCAATTCATTATAAAGCACATCGAAAAACAAACACCTTGAATTACAAATTCTTTCTTTTATAACACATTCTTTTACAATTTATACAATCCATAACATCATTCTACTACTTGCATCCAAATTCCAATGCTATAGGTACCTACCTGCAAAAATATGAGGCTACAGATAACCCTAAACCCCAAAACTACAGGGGTCAGCCATAACGGTTTGAGTGACGTAAAAGAAATGCTACATAAATAAAACATAAAGATTAAAGTCATAAAGAACATGTATCAACAGTTTTAACAAATGGAATAAGAAATAACAATAACTAAAACATGAAAACATCAAGTTAAACTAGACTAAGTGTCAAGTGTAGGAAAACAGAAAACAACATGTATAAAATCAAGTCAAGAAACCAAAAATGCTATATGCTGACTCTCTAATGCATACTTGTCAGATTCTATGCATCCCACTCTACATAGGTCCGGTGTAAGCCCTTATTGTTCTCCACTCTATAGGGTTTAATCCCCCGTTATGCAACTAATCTTACTACGATGACTACTACGAGATTTAGACATTTTGCAAGTATCGGTTCTCGCCCTTGGTGTAACGCCCCAAATTCTGAATAAGACCGAATTCGAAATTCCACAGGATCTTTACACTTCACTTCATACAATTTTACAAGAAAATTTGAACATTTCATCATACATTAGAGTTATTTATATTTATTACACAATGGAAGATAAAATGAAGTACAACAATGAAAATAATATATAACTTGCAACATCTTTAACATGTAATTAAATCAACAACAGCATATCAACTTTATATCTTCATGAATAATCCAATTCCTGCATATAAAATTGTGGGCACGTCAGTTGCTTACAACCGACGAAAATATTATACACGGACATCATCTTTATGCCGAAAATATAACGATTTCAATACTTTAACAAACCACAAACTTGAATGCAAATAAAGTATTAAATGTGACTACACTAGACATGTAAGTGTACGTAATGCCTTAATGCCTAACGCAGATATTTTATACTAAGATGACACTAATGCATACTTGTTCGGGTTCTATGCATCCCATACTACATAGGACCAATGGCAAGCACCTACGTACTCCACATTAAAGGGTTCGATCCCTCGCCATGACAACTACCCAGTAATAAAGCATGGTTTAGACATTCCACGAGTATGGATCCCAGTCCCGGAGTACACCGCCCGACTGTTATAACAGACTCCTCGTCGTGCGAACCTCCCGCAAGTGTCCCTCTAGCCCCGGTATATGTATATACACTAGAGTACGACAAACTATCCGCCCGACTACGCATAGTCCCGGATTTAAAATAAAAACTCGTCTCCATCGAAGCAACTGCAGTTCCGGAGTACACCGCCCGACTGTATCTATAGTCCCGAAGTACATTGCCCAACTATATAGAGTGCCCCACTTACGTTTGCCTAGGTTTACTACATCTTCTCTTAGTGCTTAGTTCTTAAGTTCAAAACATGAATACATTATCATTCCTAGAGTTAGTCTTACTCTCTACCAGACTTGATCACAAATACCGAGATTTGCTCCATGGTCATATCTCAAAAATATATCTCAAATTTTTTAATTCAATAATGCCGATACCCGAGATCTTACTAAACTCTAGATCACAATTTTTCATGTATAAGAATCCATGGGTACTCAACCCTTCAATAATCATGTCTTAAATTCAAAAATGTTCATATTCTCAACTTACTCACAAGTTAATCAATATCTTATCTTAACACTATTCATGACTATCTTTCAAAAGCAATAATTCTTTTCATGAACATAAATTCATCACTTGAAATCTCATTAGCAACTTAATCACATATAATATATCTCAACCACATTAATCTTTCTTAAACAAAAATAAGAGTATAATCTCTTTAAGAGAAATCCATTCACATAAAAATATTTTACCCTCCTTCTAAAGTAAAATGTCATACTCTTTAATAATTAATTTTTAAGTCAAAAACTCATTTTCTATCTCAATTTCTTCTTTTTAATTTCTCAAATATACATGAAAAAATCTAAAACTATTTTTAAAATATTCCATTTTATTTTATAGGAATTCTAGAATTTTTCCCCAAATTTTATTCACATTAAAACTCTTTCAAAATATTTAAAACATCAAAAAAAAATAAAAAGTATTCACCGAGTTTCGAACCCATACCCAACGCCAGCTACAGTAAAGCGCCCAAAGCCCCCCTCCGCTAGCCACTAAGTCCAAGTGGACTTGTGTTATAAAGGTTAGCCGAAATCTATACATACAGTGTTTTCCTGTTTGGGTTTATTAAAACCGAAAAAAAATGTGGGGCTGTTGGGATTCGAACTCGAGACTCATGAGCACAGGCATGCTACTGTAACAATCTTATGGTGCACTGACTAACTAAGAAGTCCATGTGCAAAATCTGTCTATCGAGTGATGCTATTATGTTTTGTTCGATTTTCTGTTATTTAAATATTTTCTCAAACTCTATTTTTCATTTGCTCTAATCTTTCATTAAACTATAAATAGTTCATCTAGAAGGATTTTATTTTCTAACAGTAGCTCATAAACTTAAAATTCATATTTTTGACAAAATATCTAGATTTCAAATTTATTTCTTCTCTTTTATCAACAAGCAATATATTTCTTTAATTTAATCGACTAGCAATTTGTATCATCTTATAAACAATCAAATAAATTTATGTGTATCAAAATCGACTAGCAATTTCATTTGTTAAATATAAGGGAAGTCTCTACCATTGTTTTTCACAATTACAAGTTTCTATATTTATAAATTAACATGCATATGGCAAAATACTCATCATTTCTTTTTCTCATTTACAAACAACATGATGACAATTAGTTTCTCAATCAATAGCAAAATTTCTACAATTTGGCACACAATAAAAACATGGATTTGTTCTCTAATTATCACATCAAATTTATCATTACTACTCATGTAATATATTAGCACAAGGTTTCCCACATCACATCAAATTGATCTATATTTCTAATATCATATTCTAGCATGCTCAACCTATGAATTAGAAAATATAAAGACCACTTACCTCTTATGATGAATAAACAACCAAGATGAAGGGACACCACTTCTAGCTCCAACAAGCACTCCTAGTCCATCTCCTTCTAGCAAGAGTTCTCCAACAAGCTTCCAAAGCACAAGAACACTCTCTTTCTCTCTTTCTTTTTCCTCTCTCTATTTTATTTATTTTAAGTGTGAAATGAGAAGAAAAACTAAAGTGTATTTATAGGACAAAGTGAGGGTCTAAATTGCAAATTTTTCCACCTAATAAATTACTCAACTCTTCATTATCCTAACCCCCATAACTCCCAACTCTTCACATCCTAACCCCCAACCATTCCTCTTCGAAACCGGTTAAACCCCTCATATCCCAAACCGGACAACTCTCCTACAATTCCAGACTTGCAAATGGAATTATAAATGATGTATACAAAACCGAATTCCAGTTGGCTATTATATATTGTAACTAGAACAATTGTATAAATTGTTACAGAAGAATACTAGAATAAGGCACAAATGAAATAATTGGTCTTATAAACATGAACACTTATGATGTATAATTTACAACGAGGTCTTACTTAACATTCTTCATGCACAAATAAATAAACACACTACAAAAATTTATTTTGAAAACGAATATGCTCAAATACGCACACCGAAACAAATACGTGTGTCGCACGTAAAATATCAAAAATACGAAATCGACTTTATCAATGGAAAAATATTAAAATATATTCGAAAACAACATAAGAAAATATATTTATTAATTTGATATATTCCACGATATAATTGCAACGTACATAAAAAATACGTGCATTACACGTATAAAATTATTTTAATCAAAAATAGGGAAAATGGATTTCCGTTTATAAAATAGATTTGAATACCTAAAATAAATAATTTAAACATATAGAAAATATTACACGTAGTGGTGGAAACACATAATCGATACGTGCATCAAAACACGTAAAAGCACGTAAAAATGCAGAGATTGAAATTTAATATTTTAGTTGATTTAAATAGGATAAAATATACAGTGAATGCATAAATAGTCAAAAATCACAATAAGTAATGAAAATACGTTACAAATATTACTAGTAATGGTACAAAATACACGTGCATAACACACAAGGACAAAATTATCATTTTCAATTTTGCGGGGGTGTTACACTTGGAATACTGGATGCCAATCCCACTCTGTGGATCATTCTGTGGCTCTTACATTCATCGTCCCAGAAAACTGGGGATTACCTCACTCCGCAGGTCATCCTGTAACCCTCATTGCACAAACATCCCATGAGCGTCGCTCTCGTCCTCAGAATACTGGAGATTAATCCCACTCCGCGGATCACTCTGTGGCCCTTACGTCCATCGTCCCGGAATATTAGGGAATATCTCACTCCTTAGATCATCCTGAAGTCCATAACTGACGTTTGCTCTCATTTAATCATATCACCATCTAGTGTCTGTCCTTATCTTATTAAGTTAATTAGTTGATTACGAATCTCCTAGAGTTTGGTGTACCCTATTGGACGTAACTCTACCGATCAACAACAAAGCTTCAACTAACCACATCACAAAATCTCAACTGCCGGTAATTAGGATCCCACTCACCCTCTAGAGACTTATAACTCAACCATCAATACCAAATCTTTCAATAAAACTCATAATTCCATCGTCAAAATGTTTATAATACGAAAACAAAAAATATCCAAATTCATTTAATGTACTCATAAAATTTCAGAATTTGAAATAAGCATTAAATCCATTAAATAGTAGAAAATCACATTTAGAAGTTTTACAATATCACGAAACATCAATTCCTTCGAAAACTACAAATATCTCTTTTTATAAAGTCATAGGAATGTAATTTAAATTCTATTATAAACAAAATATAACTTTCTGTAAAATACTGTAATCTGTAGTAAAAATATTTCTTAAAACAGTAGATCAATAATCCATAAGTTCGAAGAATTAACCGTTTAAAGAAACAAAGAAAACTCACTAAAACAACCCAAAACAGCAGGTGCGGTCGGCCTTGCAGTCGACCGTCATGACAATCGACCTCCATTTTAGTTCAAAAAATGGACATTCGACCTTGCAGTCGACTGCTAGCTGCCATACAGCCAGGTTTGAAGTTTGTCCATGTTTTGACTGATACATCGATTACACTTGATAAAATCGCAATTTTGTAAAACCAAATTCCTGAGATGATAAAATATGACTTGTATAACATATAGTAGTTTATAAAATATATCAAAATCACATTAAAATCATATAAGAGAAAATTTGATCAAAATCTTCAAAACAACAAACTATATATATATATATATATATAATTGTGTATATGTGTGTATTTGCATCAGTAAAACATCAAAATCCATCAATTAGTAGTGTAATGTTTAGATTTAATCTCAGTACTAAAATAAATCATATCCAATTGAAAACTCTACAAAACATCAAAACTTCAGTTTTCGACAATTCTTCAAAACAGTAAAGAGGTGTGTGTGTGTGTGTGTGTGTGTGTATATATATATATATATATATATATATATATATATATATATATATATATATATATATAATTGTTCCTATATCAGATATAACATCAAAATTAACCAAATAGGAAAAGTACCATGTTCAAAACAACTCGGTATCAAAAAAACTCAAATCCTATCGAAAACTTCACAAAAATTACAAAACCAAATTTCGGGTGAACTCACACAGATCCGAATTTCCATTACTCAAATCCACTTCAAAATTTGATCTTTTAATTGAATAACCCTCTTTGTAATTCATTGAAATCATGCATAATCACTCACAATAGTTTACCCATGAATATATGCAATTATAACAAGTATATAATCAGGTTTTACTTTATCAAATCACAAAACCCTCAGGTTCTTGACAATCTCAATTCATCAATTAGGGTTTTAATCCATCAATGACATAGTTTCATGAAAGGATTCAATTTTTAGTTCATCTACTCATCAAAACTTATTATATCTTCATACAATTCCTAACATGCTTTCTAATAGATAAATCATCACATACAACATGCATAGAACAATACAAAATAAACATATGTCACTCACCTTATTGAAGAATCAACCGAAGATAATAAAGAAAATAAGAAAATCTATCCTTTTGCAAGAAAATAAAGATCCTCGCTTCGAAAATCCAAGAAAATAATAATAAAGAAATCCTTTTGTGCAGTGCAGCAAAGAGACGACTGCACGTCCCTTTAATAGGTCGGAAAATAGAGTTTTTAGGGTTTGATTTGTAAAATATCTCTTTTAAATATACCTTTACATATATAAATCCTTATACTTGGAAGTTAGATAAACCAAGTTAATTTAAATTTAAAAACAAAACCCACACTCCAGATCTGTCCGGCATTGTTGTAAAACACAGAAAATGAAATTTGTATTTTTTGCCCTCTAAGTGGCAATTTTGCAACAAAAAAAAAATCCTTCTTTACCAAAAACTAGCAAAATAAAATAAAAAGAAAGTAAAATCTTTACCCCTGAATTGGCTAGGCATCATGCTCAGCCCAAAAATCTGAAAATCTGGAGTTTTCACTACAAGTGGTAATTTTGCACAAAAGTCCCTCTTTTTGTAATATTTGCAAATAGATCAAATAATTATCAGAAAAATACAGAAAATTCGCAAATAATATCTAATAATAAATAATGGGTTTACCCAAAATAATTTCTGACTTTGAACTTTCCAAGAAAATATTTGCACGTGTAAAAAAGGTAATTTCAGAAAAATATTTATTAAATCACCAAAAAATAATTTTAATTCACTTATTAATCTTAAAACATTACTAAAAAAATTTGGGGTATTACACAAGCTGGGGGGCTCGACGCTCGATAGTGACATCGAGCCACGTCCTAGCTTTCTCACAAGCAGGGGGCTCGGCGCTCGGCAATGACCTCGAGCTACCCCTGTAGTGCCCCGAATTTTCAATATGATATCTCAGAAATACGTGGCATATTTCTCAGCATCAACCTCAATTGTAATAGTAAATATAGCCAAAACACAGATAAATTTTTTAAACTTTTATTACATCAATTCTTTACAAAACACAGCGGAAAAACAAACACATTGAATTACGAATTCTTTTCTTTTACAATTTACATAAGCCATAACATCAATTTAGAAAAAACATCCAAATCCCAAGCTATAAGCACCTACATTTAAAACATGAGGCTAGAAATAACCCTAACCCCCTAAACTACAGGGATCAGCCATAATGGTATGAGTGACATAAAAAGAAAACAACATAAATGAAACATAAGGTAAAGAGACATAAACAATATGTATTAACAGCGAGAATAAAAGAGATAAGAAATAACAATAAATAAGCATGAAAACATCAAGTGAGACTAGACTAAGTGTCGAGTGTAGGAAAAACAGAAAACAACATGCATAAAACCAAGTCAAGAAAACACAGATGCTATATGATGACTCTCTAATGCATACTTGTCGGATTCTATGCATCCCACATTACATAGGTCCGATGCAAGCACTTATCGTTATCCACTTTATAGGGTTAAATCCCTCGTTATGCAACTAATCCTACTACGGTGATGGAAACAAGATCCAGAATGCTATTTCTTAATTTTAAAAATGGCACCTAATCAAAAGAAACTGTTATTTTCGGTGTTTCTACTTATTTTCTCTTTATAAAAATTAACAAAAATTAAAATCTAATATGTCAGTCAGAATCTAATTTTATTCTCTTAAAACAAACAACTCTAAAATTCTAACACAAAAAAGAAAATCTTTTTTACGAAAGAAAAAAAAACACGAAAAGGGTAACAATATCTCAAGTGATAACACATCCAAATAAACCCAAAAACAAAACAAAAAATTGGGCCCAGAGTGGAACATACGAAAGGATTCAAAGAAAAAGCGAGAAATCACTGCCCAATAGAATGAAAAAGCAAATAATCAACTAAAAAGATAAAAGAATGAAAAGAAAAGGGAGGAAAAATAAAAAGAATTGAACTTTGGAACAAAAGAATATTACTTAAGGATCTGCGGAATTTTTTATTTTTGAGATCTATGCGCATTATAACTTGGGAATCCCTATTTGCCAAAAAACTACTTAAACTTAGATTCTCCCTTTGATGTTTGGATTCTCCCAATTTTCAAACTATATCTCATAGCGGTCTCTTCGCCAAACTATTTTCACGCATAGTCTTTTTTGTGTTACATCAGTATAGATCGCAGTTGCCAATTACAACTTCTACTTTTATGAGGCTGCAGATAAGAACGACGGCTTCTTCTCAATTTTTCCAGTCGTTGCCTCAGTTGGTAACAATGGCCACAATTCATTTAGCTTATTACCGATGCAACAGTTACCCAGTTACCCACAACGGCTTTGTCTTAAAAATTATAAAGAGTGGCTTTGCAACCATAGCTTCGAAAGTGGGTCAGTTTGATAAATAGTTTCGAAAGTGGGTCAGTTTGGTAAATATTTTTAAAAAGTGGGTCATTTTGGAGAAAAAATATCTGTGTTCTAGATGGTCATCTTCTCCATTGATGGCCTCACGTGTTGACCGGCGGATTCCACAGTGATCAAATGTACGAATCTTTTATTTCTAGAAGTTCTAATGCTTCCACTTGCTATATGTGCTTCTAGTTTAATCTAGACAAATTATTTTCATTTTGGAAATATTGACCTTAAAAACATTAAATTTCCATTTTCTTTTGCAAGTCATTGCCGTTATAAATCGTCACAATCGTTGTGTCTTTCTAGAGATAAATTCTAAGTCCTCTCATTCAACTGGCAGGGGGGATGTATAAATCTTTGCAAGATTCACAATAGTGAATCTTTTCTTTAATCCTGTTAAAAATCTACTGCAATCACAACTCAATTAATTTATTTATTTATTTATTTATTTATTTATTTATTTTTGATGATTATATATTGCATATGAATCTCAACTATTTTAATGGAAGAGTTGAGGTTGTAAACAAACAAATCATAATTTTGTAACTTAATAAACCCGTGCAATATATGTCCAAATTAAATTCAATTAATAGAAATATTTGTAGATAAACAAATCCGTGTGTTGCCCGTGCATATCTAATATAATATAAAGGAAGTATTAGATTTAAGGCTAGACTACATTAAAGTTCTTACTATTAATAAAAATATATTTATTAAGACGTGCGTCGCACATGGAAATTACTAGTGTGTATAATACGAGCTCATCATATCTAACCTTGAAACAGACTGAGATCACTGAAATATTTGGTTTACCTCCTCTCATTGATTCAATCTTTTATTTTATTTATTTACTAGATTTGCCCGTGGGCACGTGCCTACGGCACGTTTACGGAACGATATAAAACACGAAAAGCCATTGTGGTAGGGTAAAAATGGCCTGGGGGCCCAACCAGGGCCCAATACAACTCTCACTCAAGAAAGGTAAAAATAGCAACCTAGTTCGGCTTCGAACCATTGCAGGGTCGGCGCCGACCCTCAAGTTCACCCCCACAAAGCTGACCTCCTCGTATCCGACGAGTCTCACTGGTCCTCGGCATCCGATCCATGACAGCCCCACGGGCCGTCTCCCCTTTCTGGCGAAGCATGGGGATGACCTGACGCAGCCTAGGCCCTCCGATTCTCCCAGAAGCACAGGAGACCTACGATCGGCCATGTCAACTCCAAATACCGCCAAGGATTTTGCCACGTCAGCCCTATACCACTCCTGGTATTGCCACGTCTGCCCTAAACCCCCTGGGCCCTCTGCCACGTCAGGCCCATGGGCTTTCGGGTCCAGACCCGGCCCCCAAGCGGAACCAAACCCGGTTGGGGTTCTCTATAAATACTAGACCCTCACCCACCTTTTAGAGGTAATCAATCATTTTCCACTTAAATTCACCTAGTTATTGCTACTCTCTCACAGAGACTGACTAGATCGTCGGAGGGTCCGCCACCGGGACAAACCCCGGTGTTTCAGGACCGTCTGCAGGTACACAAGACCTCGGATCCGAATCCTCTGATCCGAGCCCAGATCTCCGAATCACCCCGAGGTCGCCACAGGTTCCGCCCGGTCAGCCAAGGGTCGTCAGACGAGCAGCTTTTTCCTTCAAATACAAATTGAGTCCGAACTCACACCTGGTGCATCCACACGTCTCCCAGAAATAAACCGCATCAGGTTGGCACCGTCTGTGGGAAACACTGCTACAGAAGCCGACCCGAGCCCGACCATCGAGCGACCTCGACAGCCGAACTCTCATGGCCTCCAAGGGCAAGGGGGCCGCCTCCTCCGTCAACCGACGGGACACACCCCCACCAAACACCAATGCCGGGCCACGCGCATCAAGGCACGGAGATTCCCATCAGGGATCCCGGCGGAGCGCCACCCGTACAGTCCAGCCCGACCTACGGGGAGTAATCGTCAACCGACAGATTAGCCGCAGCAGGGTAAGGGCCGCTTCCAACCCGGCCCCGAACCATCCGAGACCGCCGCCCGAGGGACGGAGATCGGCACTCAGCCGCATCGGGAGGCAGCCTCCAGACCGACCACACCGGGTCGAGGGAGCCCCCGTCACTCACAAGGAGTTCCAAGACTTCCGGAGAGAAATTCTCGGGGCCCTCCGACGGACCCCCGGGGAAGAAACCCTCCGCCCCCAAACGGGGTCGGATGTCGAGACCAGTGCGTCGCGCCCTTCAACAAACCAGCCAGAAGACGATAGCATACTCCTAAGACGCCTCCAAGAAATGGAGGATCGCCTCGATCATATAGGAGACGGCGACCGACGGGCGGCTCAGGGTTACAGACCTGTCCGACCTCCCTTCTCCGCCCCCATCCTCCAAGCGGAAATACCAAGGAATTTCCGACCACCTCAGTTCGAGACCTACGACGGCGAGGGAGACCCCGCTGATCACATGGAAGGTTTCAAAACCCTCATGATGATTCACAGCGCCTCGGATCCCCTGCTATGCCGAGCCTTCCCCGCCACGCTTCGGGGTCCGGCTCGTGAATGGTATTCAAAACTCACCCCCGGCTTCATTTACTCCTTCGACCAACTAGAGGGCAATTTCCTCGCCCACTTCGTCACCAGCCGGAAGGCGGAAAGGACTAGCGCTTCTTTACTTGGGCTCAAGCAAATAGAGGGGGAATCCCTCAGAGTGTTCGTCCGGAGATTTACCACGGAGGCGAGGTCGGTCTCCTCTCTTGATCTAGGCGTCGCCTCTGCGGCCTTTCGGCACAACGTTCGTCATGAACAGCTGAAAGCTTCTCTGGCGAAGAGACCCCCCATCGACTTCCCCGATCTCCTCAACCGGGTTGAGAAATACATTAGGGAAGAAGAGGCCCTTAACCCCGAAGATACCAGGGAGGCCATCGGGAAGGGAAAGCGGAAGGTCGAAGAGGTCGAACCACCAAAGAAAGCTCCGAGGGACGCGAGGGCCGCGAAGAAGGTCCCGCCGATCCCCCGCTTCGAGAGGTACACTCCCTTGACGCATGACGTATCCGCCATCCTCTTAGAAATCGAAGACAAAGGCATTGTCCGACTACCCCCCCGATCTAATAACAACAAGAATCGAGATCAACGCTTCTACTGCCGCTTCCACAAAGATCACGGGCACGAAACCGACCAGTACCGGGCCCTGGAAGACGAAATTGAGGAGCTCATCTCCAGGGGGTACCTCCGAGAATTCACCCGAGAAGTCCCGCGGGATCGACGAGATACTAGGAACCGGAGGTCCTCGCCTCCGAACCCTACCCCGAACCGCATCCAGGGTCGGGATCCCGACTCCGAGGGAGCCACAGATACGCCCTTCATCTTGCACTCTGTCCATGGAGGGCCGATGGGAGGAGATTCAAACACTTCCCGAAAAGCCTTCATCCGGGAGGTGAATGCTGTCCACGACAATCCCTCGCCCAAGCTACAACCGATGCCGGTCTCCTTCTCAGGAGAGGACCTCGAAGGCGTTCGCCTACCCCACTGCGATGCCCTCGTCATTAATCTCCACATGGCTAATTGTGAAGTTCGCCGAATCCTCGTCGACAATGGCAGCTCGGTTAACATTCTTTTCCTCGAAGCCTTCGAGAATCTCAAGCTACCTAAAGGCAAGCTCAAGCCGGCCGGATACACCTTGCATGGGTTCTCCGGCATTCCTATCGTGATAGAAGGGATTGTCACCCTCGACGTTACCGCAGGATCGGCTCCTGTCAAGAGGACCGAGTCCATGGACTTCATGGTGGTCAACGTCAAGACGGCTTACAACGCCATACTCGGCCGACCCGAACTATGCTCCCTCCAAGCGGTGCCTTCGGCTTACCATCTGAAACTCAAATTTCCCACCCCGCAAGGAGTCGGCACCGTCCGAGGTAGCCAAGAAGCAGCACGATCGTGCTACATGACCACCGTCGAGGGAGGTGTGTTCTCCCTCGACGCCGTCGAGTCCCAACCTGAGAGGGACGACCCTGCTTCCAAACCTATCACCGAGCGGGAGGAGACCCCAGTCGAAGCCAAGTACCTAATGACACTCCTCGAGGGACAAACATATGCTCTAGCCTGGCTAAATGTAAACCCGTTTTTGTGTAAACGCTCATATGTACAGGACCATCTTAGCGGCCCTCCTTATCTTATGCAAAAGAGGTCTCTTGTTGTTAAAATCCTAACACCAGATAATAAGATCGGCGCCTGAGTCCTCACTCCGGTATCGTCCCCAACACCTCGGTAGGCTCCAACCGAATCCAAGCTGAGGACTCTCCCTAAGGCCCCACTTTGATCCCTCGCGGATCGGTGGACTCTCCCTAAAAACCACCATCGTTCACTACACTACTAGCCGAGGCAAAGAAGGAACATGATTCTTTATTCGTACCCTTTTATTTTCGTCCCAAGAAAACAAACGAAGACCGTTACAGGACCACTCCACTCCTCTCAAACTGAAGGAAGTCGCCATCTTAGAGCCCCTCGGGTCCGCTGGAGGGCGGGGTTACTCCGAACGAGCGGCTAAAAAATCCCCCTGCTCGTTATGGTGGTCCTGGAACTCAGCCATGGTCGACTCCCCAGCCACGGAGCTCTGGGCGTCACCTGGTCGCGTACGCTGCAACAGCAGCAGCGCAGAGGGAACACCCTCCGCTTGCCGACCCACCGAGGAAGACGCAGAGGCACCCAGCATAATATTGTAACGGTGTATCTCCATTTCTTTCTCCGCAGGGACATCGCGAA
Organism: Hemerocallis citrina; assembly: GCA_017893485.1. Lineage (NCBI taxonomy): Eukaryota > Viridiplantae > Streptophyta > Magnoliopsida > Asparagales > Asphodelaceae > Hemerocallis > Hemerocallis citrina. Next base: position 279,381,428 of record CM030360.1, on the reverse strand, counting down.
GTAACCTTTCAGAAGTGGGCCTCGGCACCGAGGCACCTAACACCGCCTGCCCAAGGCTCGCACCGCCGAGTCCCCGATCCAGCATCGCCCTCCTCAGCCGGCTCGCCTCCTCGCTTAAGGCTTCAGACTTATTCCAATAAAAATTCAAAGCCGCATCAGTGTCACGGGCCCCCCTTCGGTGGCAGACCAGCGCGGCCTCCAGGATCTCAACCTTGCTCCGGAGCCACGCCACGTCGGAACGACGGGGGTCCACCTCGGGAAGGGGAGCCACAACCTACAGGAGAACCAGCCAACCCAATGCACACACGCAAAAAGGTTCAGAAAAATCCGAGTTCAAAACACTTGGCCGGTCAAAAAACTTTTTTTCCTATAAATTTAAGTACTCCTTACAAAAAAGGCGGTGGCCAGTCCGCGGGAGGCAAATACAGTCAAGAGAAGGAGAAAAGAAAGACAGAATAATACAGCTTATCGTCCCACCTCAGCGTCGACAGACGGATCCACAGATGGGTCGGCTGGCGGGTCGAGAGCAGGCCCTTCTTCGCCAGGAGTCTTCGACGTCCCCTCGATCTCCATGTCGTACTCAAAATTGGACAGATCGATGGTCGGATAGAAGTGCCTCACATGGCTGAGGGCCTTCGCATAACATGTGTCCTGGGCCTTGATCACCATCATCTGGCCCGTAATCGTCACTTCTTCCTTCTCCTTGGCGAACTTCTTCTTCAAGGAGGCCACCTTCTTCCCCCACTCCGCATCCTTAGCCTCGAGCTCGAGCTTCATCTGCTGCTCCCTCTTATGCGAACCCTCGAGCTCGATCCGCAGTTCCTTCATCTCCCGCTCGCTCTTTTCCGTCCGAGCTCGCTCTTGTGCCAGGGAGGCCTCGTAGAGGTTCTTCATATTAGCCCCCTGCATACAAGCCTGCGACCAACGAGCGCAGATAAGAAAAAATTGACAAGGAGAAAAGGGTCGACGGACTTACCTGCACGAGGGCCTGCACCAGGCGCGTGAACGTCACCTCCACGGGCTCACCCTCCATCACCTTGCGGTCGCGAGGGGTCGCCAACTTCTCCACCACCTCGACGGCCTGGGCCTCGTCGGTCAGATGGTCCCCCGTCCGAACAGACCAGTCCGGAGCCCACCGCTGCCGCAGCAACTCCGCCACCGGGTCCTCTTCCTCAACCTCGACCAAGGGACCTTTCCCCTTGTCAAGAACGGAGGCCCTCGCTAGGCTCTGGCCCTTCGAAGCAGCCGCCCCCTTGCTCGTCTCCGAGCGAATCCTCTTGGTCCCTGGTTCGGGCTGGACCTCCGAAATGACTAGGGGCGACCCCCTTGGCCTCTTCGCCGCCTCCCCCTTCTTCTCTGCATTCTCCTTCCTCATGGCGAGCCTCTTGGCCTTGATCGATGCTTCGTCCATACCTGCAGAAAAAGCCATTAAGAGCAATGAGCAAGAAAGTACGAAAGGACCGAAAGAAAAGAAACAACTACATACACATAACGACCGGGCTCAGTCCAATGCTCGCCAAGTTGGCCTCCGTCACCTTCATCCAATCAATACTGGGTGACAAACGGAGGTGCTCGACAAACCCCCACTCCTCGGCCGACAAATCCCTCGGCCTCGGCGCTTGATAGTTCGGCTTGGAGTGATTCCATCGAGTGGGAATGTCCCAGGGCTCTTCACTCCGGATCACCAGATATTTTTTCTTCCATTCCTTGATGGAGTCCGGGTGACTGTGAACGACCTTCCCCTTACTCCGGGGAGAGATGTAGTAAACACCCTCGGCCGCCGAGCTAATCATCAACATCGCACGGAACACATTCAGCCGCAGGGGTACCTTCTGTTCCTCGCACATCAGCACAAAGCAGATAATCTGCTTCCAAGAGTTCGGCCCGTACTGCATTGGGGCCAAGGAGGCCCAGTTCAGCACGTCCCGAACAAACGGGTGGACTGGCAACCTCAGTCCGGAGATGAAAGCGTCCACTGGGAAGACGCAATACCAAGCAGAAAGGGGATCGGTGGGGCGCAGAGTAGAGCTCGGTAGCAACAATTCGTAGCCAGGTCCTATGTGATACGCCAGCTGCAGAACCTCCAAGTCCCCGCCCTCCAAGACAGTCGGGATCGCGTCCATCATCACCCTCCTCCGACTCGGCGAAGAGGGCTGCACACCGAAGAGCTCCTTGTCAGAAAGATCGTCGGGATACTGACGGAAAGGCCTCGGCTGCACGGGTGAACCTGTCATCAAATTGCGGAAAACAGGCGCCTGGCTCGAACCACCAGTCCTCGACCCCGCCTTCCTCGGGGCCCTCTTCCTCTTCTTGACTCGCTCCGACGAGGGAGTAGATGAGGGCCCCAGGCCTGTCGGCGTGAAACTCGAGCCCGCAACCTGAATGGTGGATCTCCTCGTTGCGTCGCCCACGTCTCCCTCCTCCTCGGAAGACAACTCCAGCACAAGGATATCGTCCGAACCATCACTGGCTTCCTCCGACTCGCTACTCTCCACCACGAAGGGACGTCGGGAGCGTGACGACCTCATCTTGTGTACCACCTCCCCCTCACCTACTGGTTCCTCCCACGAAACTGAATCGAAAGGCTCCGCAGCGTGCGCCGACTCCTCCTCAAGCACGGGCTCCTCCCACGACGTCGATGTGGAGGCTCGCTTCACTTCCCCCCTGGACGTCGACGCTGACGAGCCGGACTGAGCCCTACCCATCTGTGCTTAAACTAAATAAACTTACCAACTAACCTGGGGCCGCTTCGGAAGGACAAGCCTAGTACAGCAAACTGCAAGAGCGAGGGCTGAAGGGTTAGAAGATTTTTTGAGAAAGAAAGCGGCAAGAAAGAAGTGAGCGAGAGGAGGAGAAGGGGGAATACTTATAAAGGATAAGAACGACTCCTCGACTTCCGCAATTACTATTCATCGATTGACGTACAACTGCCGCCTGGACAATCGCGCCACGTCCTCGAAACGTGCGCTGCTGACATCATCAGGTGCCAGGCTGGCAGCCAAACTCAGGGGTCGGTTCGGATGGAGCACACGACGGAGAAAACATTTTACTTAAGGTTTAAGGCGCCGTCCTTCGACAGACGCCCCGGGCTCCATCGCTCGATCGGTTCCCCTCTCATCCCCGAGCAGCTCGGGGCTTACAGCCTCGGGTTAGCACCGAAACCCCGAACTGTTCGAGGGTGGGACAGAAACCACCATCGCCTGGAGCCCTATCGGAAGACAGAGTGGCCAACCCCTGGTCGGAGGCGACCCCTCTATCTAAGGCTCTTCAGCCCCAAGACCGGAATACGGTTGGTGCCCCTCTTGTCTGGTTCTCTCTCGGGCCAAACAACCGTGTCAGGGCCATCTGACCCGAAAAAGGATCCAGACGGCAAAGCCACCACCGATCCGAGACTCCTTTTCCACCGGTATGGATTTCGGCCGTTACCCCTCTCGCCCTGATCTCCCTTGGATCTGGCTGCCGTATCAAGAGCCATCAGATCCAAGAGAAGATCGGGGGGGGGGGGGCAGAGTAACCACCTCTCCAGCACCGCTAGGGTTGAAAATTTTTGCAAGAGACAGGCGTCCGCCTAAGCAGACACCTCCGATGGTCAATAGACCACCCCTGCTGTGATCAAACCCACTGTGGGGGGAGAGGTATTTATAGCCTCCCCCATAGACCAACCATTATGGCACGGGGAAAGCCAATCGACGGAAGCCCATGCGCTATCTGCATTTATTAGGCGGCGCCATTAAAGCCCCTGGGAAATTGGACCATCACACAGATCTCGAAGAGCCTTCAATGCTCCGCAGAAACGGCGGGCTACCCCCGCTCAAACGATCTAAGGCACAATAGTTCGACATCACCCTTGCCAACCCGTAATCCCTCGCTAGCTCGAGGTCAGGTCTAGCACCAGGGTAGTCTTCTCAGGAAGGCTCCACGGCTCGCCATCGCCCTTGCCGGCCAGTAATCCCTCGCCAAGCTCGAGGTCAGGCCTGGCACCAGGGAGGTCTTCTCAGGAAGGCCAACGGCTCGCCATCACCCTTGCTGACCCGTAATCCCTCGCCAGCTCGAGGTCAAGTCTAGCACCAGGATAGTCTTCTTAGGAAGGCTTCACGGCTCGCCATCGCCCTTGCCGACCCGTAATCCCTCGCCAAGCTCGAGGTCAGGTCTGGCACCAGGGAGGTCTTCTCAGGAAGGCCAACGGCTCGCCATCACCCTTGTTAACCCATAAGTCCCTCGCCCGCTCGAGGTCGGGTCTAGCACCAGGGTAGTCTTCTCAGGAAGGCTTCACGGCTCGCCATCGCCCTTGTCGATCCGTAATCCCTCGCCAAGCTCGAGGTCAGGTCTGGCACCAGGGTAGTCTTCTCAGGAAGGCTCAACGGCTCGCCACCCCCTTGTTGGCCCATAAGTCCCTCGCCTGCTCGAGGTCGGGTCTAGCACCAGGGTAGTCTTCTCAGGAAGGCTCCACGGCTCGCCATCGCCCTTGCCGACCCGTAATCTCTCGCCAAGCTCGAGGTCAGGTCTGACACCAGGGTGGTCTTCTCAGGAAGGCCAACGGCTCGCCATCACCCTTACCGACCCATAATCCCTCCTCATCTCGAGGTTCGGTCCGGCACCAGGGTACTCTTCTCAGGAAGAAACAACAGCTCGCATCACCCTTGTCGACACGTAATCCCTCGTCATCTCGAGGTTGGGTCGAGCACCAGGGTACTCTCCTCCGGAAGATTCAACGATTTGCCATCCCATTTTCACGACCATGAACACTCCTCCCCGGCTAGCTCCCGCACCCCCGCAGGAGTGGAGGACTTGTGTGGTAGGGTAAAAATGGCCTGGGGGCCCAACCAGGGCCCAATACAACTCTCACTCAAGAAAGGTAAAAATAGCAACCTAGTTCGGCTTCGAACCATTGCAGGGTCGGCGCCGACCCTCAAGTTCACCCCCACAGAGCTGACCTCCTCGTATCCGACGAGTCTCACTGGTCCTCGGCATCCGATCCATGACAGCCCCACGGGCCGTCTCCCCTTTCTGGCGAAGCATGGGGATGACCTGACGCAGCCTAGGCCCTCCGATTCTCCCAGAAGCATAGGAGACCTACGATCAGCCATGTCAACTCCAAATACCGCCAAGGGTTTTGCCACGTCAGCCCTATACCACTCCTGGTATTGCCACGTCTGCCCTAAACCCCCTGGGCCCTCTGCCACGTCAGGCCCATGGGCTTTCGGGTCCAGACCCGGCCCCCAAGCGGAACCAAACCCGGTTGGGGTTCTCTATAAATACTAGACCCTCACCCACCTTTTAGAGGTAATCAATCATTTTCCACTTAAATTCACCTAGTTATTGCTACTCTCTCACAGAGACTGACTAGATCGTCGGAGGGTCCGCCACCGGGACAAACCCCGGTGTTTCAGGACCGTCTGCAGGTACACAAGACCTCGGATCCGAATCCTCTGATCCGAGCCCAGATCTCCGAATCACCCCGAGGTCGCCACAGGTTCCGCCCGGTCAGCCAAGGGTCGTCAGACGAGCAGCTTTCTCTTTCAAATACAAATTGAGTCCGAACTCACACCTGGTGCATCCACACGTCTCCCAGAAATAAACCGCATCAGCCATGTAAACAATAAAATAATAATTATGTAGCTCAAGTTTGAATGTATGACAATAATTAGTTCTAAATAAAAGTCTATGTTTCCATTAGTATATGTTGAAAAATAATTATAAATGGGGTTTAAAATCTAACTTCTTAGAACTTCAAGTGTAAAAAATAATAAAATTTAATTGTTGAAGATATATTTGCTCTTAAAAATTCTGAAATTTTACAAATCCGAAATCTTAAAATCAAAATTTTTAAGTAAATAAAGAAAAAATGGGAGAGAGAGAGAGATAGAGAGAGAGAGAAAGAGAGAAATATGAAAAAGTAAAGAGAGAAGAGAGAGATAGTAATAAAATAATGAGTTTTTTAGGGGGGAAAATTTGGTTTTGGAGTTTAAAATTTTGGAGAAAAAATGTGTTTTGAGATGTTTGATATGGACCTTTGATTTTGGGGGGATTGACTGTGAGCACTTTATAGCTTTCTTTGTAATTTATTATATAGATTTTCCTTCAAAAAAAAATCTTTTACTTTTTCACTGATATGAGTAATTTGTGTATGTCTCAATTTTTTGGAAGTTTGTCAGCAATTCCAAATCAGTCAATATCAATTTATATTGAATAATCCCTACCTGGAAAAAGGTTAATTGCTGAAAGCCTGAAACAAGTAAATATGATCAGAGTTAATCGGTGGAAAATTTTGCATATTATTTGATTTGTAGACTAACCAAGTAACCGTGCTCCAATTACCAAAGCCGGCCGTCGCCATTTTTAACCATGATAAGCAGCTAGGATTACTTTTAGAAAATTGAAATCTCTTGGCTCTTTTCCTCCTTTAATCAAATATTTTTTGGGGTAAAACTTTCTGCTAATGGGGGTAAGAGAAATGATAGCATGTCTTTCTAAATATGCAAATGTATATACAACTCTTATATAATTTGTCTGCTTATTGAAAGTAGTTGATGCGATTTAACTACGTAGTTTTTTTAATTCTAAAATATGCGTGAACCAATAATGTGAAAGAGTTACAAATAAAGTCATATTTGGAGTGAGAGTTTATCATTTCTCATCGATTAACGGTCGAAATATAAGAGAAAGTTCTCTTTTGAAAAGTTTCTCTTCCATCTAGTCAAAGAAGCAAAACCAAAAAAGAATCCTTCCCTCCCTCTCCACTGAGGGGCCATTTGTTTGCTAGTACCTAAAATTTATAATTGAGTTTTAAGGAGTGAAAACAAAATCAGTCATTTTCATTATTTTTGTGGTTCATTGATTGTTAGCAAGAAAACAATATGAATCTGTCTGCTGAAAAAATATATTGTTGTTACTTTACTTGTTTACAAGGAAAACTAGATGAAGGAAAAAAGAAAGAGAAATGAGAGAGAAACTTTCCTAGCCAATTCACCACATTTTGCGGTGTATTGGTTTTTGGAATTTTTGATTGAGTTATCATAATCCTAACAAACTTTCAAATACACAATATTTTAAAATATGGAAATAGTAGAATTGAAAATATTAATGTGGCATGCTAAATAAAGCAAATTCATGGTGGTTTCTATCAAACAAATAGCATCTAATCGTCAACATAAAAAGGAAAACCCATTTGCTAATTGATTAAGGGGCTATTTGCTTTGTTAAAAATAAAGTGGAAGCCTCTTTTTTGTGTTCCCATTTTCCGTTAGAAGAGAATTTTTTATATCTTTGTTAGGATGAAAAGTTGAAAAGAAAATAATGTGCCACGCCTGATTTAAAGAAACATTATTTTTCTTTTAAAAAGTAAGGAAAACACTAAAAAATGGATAAACACCATTTTTTTTTATAAGATTGCATGGGTTGTACTTTCTAGGTAGAAACTAAAATGGTCATGATTACTCTCATATCTTACTCCACAAAACAAGAAAAAAAAAAACTATAAAACACTATTTCTTAATTTTTAAAAATAAAATAATTATGAAACACTATTTCTTAATTTTTAAAAATGACATCTAAGAGCATCTGTAGTCGTTGAATGTAAAAATATCCATATATGAATAAATGAAAATAGAAATCCAACTTTTGCTGCACTCGTGCAAAAGCTATTTTTTAGCTAAGACGACACATGAAGTGCCGTCGGAGTGCACATGAAGAAAAAATAATATATTTTAAAGACGGACGGCACATGAAGTGCCGCCGTCCGAGAAGGAAAAAAAAATAATACAAAGCAAATGGGACGGACGGCACATGAAGTGCCGTCCAAGAGCCCAGGTGCTAGATTTTGTCATCTTCCATTTTTTGGAAATTAAAAAAACAATTCATTAATTACAAAAAATTTTCAAAAAGTTACGAAAACATTTCAAAAATTGCAAAAAAAATTAAAAATTGCAAAAATATTTTCAAGAATTGCAAAAAAATTAAAAAAATACAAAAACCTCCGGACGGCACTTGTCCGAGGATTTCGGGAGCGACCACCTTTTTGGCGATAATTAATGCGATTAATTAATTAATTTTTCAAACGGACGTCCCACTTCGAATGTCGTCCCTCACTTATCGATAAAAGCTATATCGATTCTCATTTATAGCAATTGACTGTAGCAATTTATCGATAAAATTGATATTTGGCAAACGAGTGCAGCACGTTCATTTGCCAAATATCCATTTTATCGATATTTGGCAAACGACTACATATGCTCTAATCCAAAGAAACTATTATTTTCGGTGTTTCTACTTATTTTCTCTTTATAAAAATTAACAAAAATAAAAATCTAATATGTCAGTCAGAAACTAGAGTTTCTATAATTTTATTCTCTTAAAACAAACAACCCTAAAATTTTAACACAAAAAAGAAAATCATTTTTACGAAAGAAAAAAAAAAACACGAAAAGGGTAACAATATCTCAAGTAATAACACATCTAAACAAACCCAAAAACAAAAAAAAATTGGACCCAGAGTGGAACATACCGAAGGATTCAAAGAAAAAGCGAGGAATCACTGCCCAATAGAATGAAAAAGAAAATAATCAACCAAAAAGATAAAAGAATGAAAAGAAAAGGGAGGAAAAATAAAAAGAATTGAACTTTGGAACAAAAGAATATTACTTAAGGATCTGCGGAATTTTTTATTTTTGAGATCTATACGCATTATAACTTGGGAATCCCTATTTGCCAAAAAACTTGTTAAACTTAGATTCTCCCTTTGATGTTTGGCATTGTGAAGCAGACCTTGAGCCCATTTTTTTTTATATGCAAAACCATTGAACAATTTATGATGTCAAGTGGGTTAGATGATAAAGTAATTGTTCTTAATTATCTTCTTCTAGAGTTTTTTAGGGATCAAACTCGTGTTGCGTAATTAAAACTCTTAGAGCGCGTTTGTTATGCGGATTAGAGAATTTCTTGGAATGCACGGATTTCTATGAGTGTGAGGATATGAATTATAATTATTATGTTGCAATACAGTATTTGGTACAAGACATTATATTGCAAAGAAAATTTTATTACTGTGTTTGGTGTAGACCAATTCATTTCCATCAATCATTTGCTATAGTAGACATTACCGAAAATACTTTTTTGTTTTATTTTTTTAAAAAAAACCAATATAATTCTAATTTACTTTAGTAATCGATGCATATATATGACATATGCAAAACCAATACTGATATATATCTTATAAAACATGAGTACAATAATAAATAGATGACTCAAAAATTTACATTATGATTCTAATATATTTCAATCCGGCAGATAAAAAATAAAACAAAAAGGAAAAAAATGAAATGCACGCAGTACAAACACATGATCTTAGACATACGTGGATTATAATTATCAATGAAATATATTATTTATGATTTAGTAAGAGAGGATCTGTAGTGTCCGAATTTTCAATATAATATCTCGGAAATACGTGACACAATTGCCAGTATCAACCTCAATGTAATAGTAAATATAGCCAAAACACAGATAAATTTTTTCAACTTTTATTACAACAATTCTTTACAAAGTATAGCGATAAATTAACACATTGGATTACAAATTCTTACTTTCAATACAATCTTTTATAATTTACATAAGCCACATTATCATTCTACCACATGCATCCAAATTGCAATGCTATATGTACCTACCTGTAAAATATGAGGCTAGAGATAACCCTAACCCCAAACACTACAGAGGTCAGCATAACGGTGTCAGTGACATCAAAAGAAGTACAACATGAATAAAACATAAGAATATAAAGTCATGATCAACACATAGCAACAGTAGTAATGAAAATAATATGAAATAACAATAAATAAAGCATGAAAGCATCAAGTGAAACTAGACTAAGTGTCAAGAGTAGAAAAACAGAAAACAACATGCATAAAACCAAGTCAAAAAAACAGAAATGCAATATGATGACTCTCTAATCGTACTTGTCGGATTCTATGCATTCCATACTACATAGGTCTGGTGCAAGCCCTTATCGTTCTCCACTTTATAGGGTTAAATCTCTCGTTATGCAACTAATCCTACTACGGCGATAGTAACAAGATCCAGAATACTTCGCGAATAGGCATCACAACCATCGACGCACAAGCATCATGTAAGAATAGCTCAAAAAATCAGAGAATCACCTCCCTTCCGTGTATCCTATGAATAGGTTTGCGAGACCCTCGACATGCAGATACACAAGGTATATCCCGTGAATATGCCTGCCGAACCTCGATACGCGAATGCACCCTACATGCTCCGTGAATAGGCTTGCACACATTCGACACGCAGACATACAAATGTTCTCTCGAGACAGAACAACACACAAATCTTGGAACGCAATTCGTTGGACTGAACCCCTAGAGCATATTCTCACGTTTCCCAAGTTCCATCACATCTCCATTAGTGCATGTCCTTAAGTTTATTATTATTAAAACACAAAAATTCCCCCTTTCTAGAGTTAGTGTATTCTGCCGAACTTAATTCCACAACAACAACTCCATGACCCAACTGATCATAATTCACAAATCTCATCTGCCGGTACACAGAAATCTCACTCAACTCCTAGAGATTCACAAAACGAATATCGATACCAAAACTTTCAGCAAAACTCTTAATTTCATCATTGAAATGGTTATATCAATAAAACTTCTTAAGTCAACAAAACTCAAATTCATTTAATATACTTATATATTCCAGAACTGAAATAAAGTACTAAATTCATCATATAACTGAGAATCATATTTTGAAGCCATAAAATATCACCAAATATCAATTTCTTCAAAAATTATATATGTTTCACTTGATAAAGTCATAGAAGTATAATTTTAATTCTAATATAATTAAAATGTAACTCTCTGTAAAATGCTGTAATCTGTAGTAAAAATATCATCTAAAATAGTAAATCAAGAATCCATAATATCGAAGAATCAATCGTTAAAGAGAACAACAAAAAACTCGAGAAAAACAATCAACCAGCACATGACAGTCGATTGTCAACTTAGTTAAAAAAGAAAGCGGTCGACTGTCATGCTAGAATTCGTAAGTCCACAACTGACAGTCGACCGTCACTTCATGTGTTAAATAGGTGCAGTCGACCGTCATATTCAAGAAAACACAGCTTTGAAATTCGTGAACTTTTTTACTGATACTTCGTTTAATCTTTGTAAAATCATAAATTTGCAAAACAAAATTTCTGAGATGATTAAATACAACTTGTATAACATGTAGGAGTTTATAAAATAAATCAAAACTACATCATCATAAAAGAGTAAATTTTCATCGAAATCTTCAAAACAGGACATGAGAGTATATATAAGTGTATATATGTGATTAGGCATCAGTAAAACATCAAGAAAACAATCTATAAGAGTAGTATATTGTTCAAATAAGTCTCAGTATCAAACAATTCAGATGTTCAATTTCGGCAATCTTCAAAACACACACACACACACACACACACACACACACACACACACACACACATATATCAGTAGAATCACACACACACACACACATATATCAGTAGAATCATTTTAAAGGAGTAGTGTAAGGTTTAATTCAATCTCAGTATCAAAGCAACTCAAGATCTCATCAAAAAACTTCACACACACACACACACACACACACACACACACACACACATATATCAGTACGTAGAATCATTTTAAAGGAGTAGTGTAAGGTTTAATTCAATCTCAGTATCAAAGTAACTCAAGATCTCATCGAAAAACTTCACAAGATCACAAAAAAACACTTTCGGCTAAACATCCATCAGACCCGAAATCAACCCCCTTTTCATTACTTAAAAACTTGATTCTTTTAAATAAAAAACCACTATAGTAAGTGATTAAACACATATACAACTACTAACATCAGTTTACCATTAAATATGCAATTAAACCAAGTACTAATCAAGTTCTTCTTCATCAAAACTCTCTAAATAGAACATATACATATATATACACAGCAAATGTTCACTTTTAATCAATTTTATGCAATTAACATCATACAACTCTTTATATATGTCCAAATCAGCAACTCTATGAAAGGAAACAACCAACTCATAATTTCCATTTGGTTCTTTAACAATCTCAAATCATCTATATGTAATTTTAATCATCAAGAGCATAGTTTTCATGAAAGATTGAATTTTTAACTCATCCATCATTTCATAGTTCATTATATCAACATACAATCCCTAACATGCTTTCTATAACATGCATAGAACAATACAAAAATAAACATATGTCGCTCACCTTATTGAAGAATCAACCGAAATAATAAAGAGAATAAGAAAAATCATTCCTTTCGCAAGAAAACCAAGATCCTTGCTTTGAAATTCCAAGAAAATAATAATAAAGAAAACCCTTTGTGTAGTACAGCAAAGAGACGTCTACACTCTCTTACTAATATGCCGAAATTAGATTTTTAGGTTTTTGGATAGATTTTGCAAAATATCCCTTTTGAATATATCTTTACATATGTAAATCCTCATACTTGGAAATTAGGTTAACCAATTCAATTCAATATTTTTTTTTTAAATAATTACCATAATACTGGCCGGCACTGTTTTCAAAACTCAGAAAACAAATTTGTTATTTTTTTTTGCCCCTAAGTGATAATTTTGCAAAAAGACCATTCTTTAAGAAATTTACGAAATAAACCAAATCTATTAGAAAAAAGAGTAAACACTTTATCTCTGAGTTGGCTAGCCATCATGCTCAGCCCAAAAATCCAAAAATCTGGAGTTTTCACTCAAAATGGTAATTTTGCACAAAAGCCCAATCTTTTTGTAATATTTGCAAATTGGTAAAATAAATATCGAAAAAATCCTGTAAATTCATAAATAATACCTAATAATAAATATTAGGTTTGCCCAAAATAATTTCTGATTTTGAACTTCCCAATCAAATATTTGCACGTGTAAAAAGATAAATCTTAGAAAAATATTTATTAAGTCACCAAAAAATATTTTAATTCATTTATTAATCTCTAAAATATTATTTAAAAAATCTAGGGTGTTGGATATTCTTATGTATATTCTCTTTGCGAATATGTGATCTCTCTATATGTCATGCATGTTATGTCGATATAGATTGCCCTGAATATCCAACCGTACACGATCAACTAAATTTTAGTTGGCTTCATAAACACCATAAGAAATATAGAATTAAGATATATTTTTGAGTTTGGTAGAAAAATATAACTTCTGAGTGGATCTAGATGTAAAATAACTAAAGTTAACAAAACTCTTCCTCCATCTGGAAAAAGGAACTTTATTTAGCATAACACTACAAACGGCTAGGGATATAACGGTGTTATTTTTTAAATCTATAAAGGTGTTTATAAATGCTGCTATAGATGATAGCGGGGATTCCAACAATGCCGTATGTAACGCCGTTGTATTGAGCGTCGAGACAAACCATGGGCCTATAACGACGTTTTTACTGATCGCCGTTATAAGTCGTAGAGCTATAACGGCGCGTGAGTTATAACGGCGCGTATTGAATGCCGTGATAGACGTTTTTTCATTTCTAATTTTTAATAAAATACTGACATGTGCCGGCGTTTCGTAACGTCGTTATATTATTTTTAAAAGAATTTTAATACCCTATACCGGCGTTTGACAAACGATGGGATAGGTTCAATTAAATATTTTTAATACTCTATACCGGCGTTTGAAAAATGCCGGGATAGGTTCAATTAAATATTTTTAAATTATTCGCCACATTTGGTAGATCGATATCTATCCCGGCATATTTTCTCAAAACGCCGGGATAGAGGGTTTCGGGTTTTTTCTGGTTAATTTAAAAATGTGTCGGAAATAATTAATCACAAATTAAAAATGTGTAGTCAAATCAAATTTGAATGTTCAAATCTTAAAATCACTAATAGCAGCATAATAGACAACCATATAATCACGGACCACAATAAACAATAATTACTTGTCTGAAAACTACCATACAAAGAGTTAAAAATATATATGTTTTCTTATAACAAAACATATATAAATAAAATTTCGACAAAACATAAAAAAACTAAAGTCCAAATACAACTAAACTATGGCGAAGTCTCCTAGTGTGGGCCGGCGTTACTTTCATTCCCATTGATATTTTGCCCAGTTGTACGTGCGTGACTAGAACTCGATGAAATTCGCTGGCCCTGAATAATTCACAATAGTGTCATTTATTAGTTTAAAAAGATTTTAAAACCCAATGAACACTATGAGAAAATAAATAAAAGAGGATAATAAAAAGTTTCAATTGGCTTGGGCCTCACTGCCGCTTAGTGGAACTACAAAGAAGTAAAATATAAAACTTAATCCAAAACATGACATTAAAGCAAGCAACAAAACCACGCTCAACAAAAGCTTGCATCAGTTGTTGAGAAAGCAGTCAACCAAGGCAAATTTTATAAACCAAGGTGAATAGAAAGGCGTTTGACTCTATCCGTTATCATCAAAAAAAAAAGGTGAATAGAAAGGCCTACTCATTTGTGTATGTACGTATCCACAATAGTACAGCATCATGGAGAATGATCTTTTGCTGCATCATAACACTATACATTCAAAAGCTTTCACTAAAACCATCAAATCAATAAAACATAAAACTACTCTACAGACAATAGAGGTTAAAAAACTGAAATCTTGATAACAAAATAGATACTACAATAAACATAGACAGGGTAACAAATAGTTTACAGATATAATTACTAAATTCTGGAAATGATACTCAGTACGGATTCTGGCAAATACGGACAGATAATACAAAAATCAGAACTCACATGCAATCTAGGAATGAAGATGTTACCCTGTTAATGTTCCGAAATGGCTGCAGTAGATCAATAAAAATGGATCTACTGCAAAGGAATAAATACACTGCATCATTTTGAAGAGATTTGTCCAAGTCATACTGCGTAGTCCTGGCACCTATGCTTGAAGAAGCAAACCAATCAGCATGATTAAAACACAAACATAGACACCATGAGCACAGTATGATTTCGACAACTCTCTTCATACCCCATTCTGATAGACCTTCACATATCATACCTAAATTTAAGAATGTTTAGAGCGCAATTTTCTTAACGAATATAAGAAACAACAACAACAACAACAACAAAAAAAAAAAACCAAAGATAAACGATAAAAGAAACTACCAATTCTAATTGTAGAACTAGATGAAGTTTCCATCAACAAACAAAACAAAGGTTAAAAAAGGTTGCAACAAAAGAATAAAACATGAAGCACATTACACTAGATATAGACCAGAAGAACTCCACCAAATAGTTGATAGGAGAAACAAGAGGTTGGATATAATTGAGAAAAATACGAAATGAGAAAATCTACAAAGCCCGTGTTTACTTCTTATAAGTGCAAAGAATGGCAGGTATGCTCGAACGTTTGAAGGTGTTTGTTGATGGTCATCTAACCATAGCTTCAAAATCCCATAAAGAAAAGATGTAAATATGAGATTGATTGGAAGAATGATTAGATGACCATCAACAAGAACACATTCAAAAGTAGCAATCTTTACAAAGGGAATAACCTTAGGCAAACAGCAAGACCATTCTTATAGATTAATTTTATAAAGACATAAGAAGTATATTTGTGAAGTAGCATAGAACAAAAGACTATCAGCAAACAGGTGACAGAAAAATATGATGAAGATTAGGACACAGAGATGGGAAAAAGTTCATCACAGAAAGAGACAGATCTCACCTTCTACTTCAATTACTATCAGTTGGTAGAAAAGGTTGGCAACTCACATAGCCAACTGGTTGGTATTTTATGCAACCAGGTTTAAAATAGGAATTAACTAAACAGATAAAATTTTGCTGATTACTTACATTTTCATGTACTGGATTCTCAGAATTGAGGTTTTGTTGGGAGATTAGAGAAGCAAACATATCATTCAAGCCGTCAATCTCTGCCTGCATCTTGAACACGTCCGGATAGGCTGTAGGACTAGAGCTTGAAGCACAAGGACCAAATATCTGTGATTCAACACCTTAAATTAAATTTACTTGCTAATGCTCAATTTATTTTCTGCAACATGCTCAATATATGTGCAAAATGTATATCAAACATGCTCAATACTTACTAATGCTCAATATATATGCATTTTCTAGAAATTAATTGCATATATACCCATTCCTGCATACTTCATATTCAGTAATATATATATATATATATATATATATATATATATATATATATATATATATATATATATATCTTTGTGCATACTTCATATTCTGTAAAGGATATACATTTGTGCAAATTCCTATTCAGTAAAAGATACATATATATATACACCCATTTGTGCACATACTCCTATTTCAGTAAAAGAGATGCATATACCCATTGTGCATGTGGTTCAATTTCTATATACCTGCATATGAGCTATTTCTATATATTTGCATTGAGCTAATTCCTATATCCTACATAGAGTTCAACTTCTATAACTGCATATATATTTTATACCAGTAAAAGATTATATGCACATCCTGTGTTTATTCTTCTATTTAGTAGAAAGGAATACATTCTACATATCAGTTGTCATATATATACATACTCCTATGATCACATCAGTATCTACTATATACTCATGTTGACTCTTGGTCTGGTGTGCACAAAACATGCTCACTTGTACTAATAAGTTTGAATTTAGTATGTCAGATTTTCAGGATTAATTAATATTAAAAAAAGATTCAAGAGAGATTCACAAATATACAAACAAGGAAAGCAATAAAGGAAGATTGCATATACAAGCAAAAGAGGAAAAATGCTCTCAATTAATTGGCATCCAAGCAATCTATCAAGTCTGGATTTTTAGCATTATTTGTGAGATATTTGTTGTAATTGATTGATTAATAAGAGATGAGTTTATGGTAAGAAAAAAAAGTGGATTCGATCTATACAGCCACGGTCTGGTCGACCGTACCTAATGTCGGTCGACCGTCACAGTCGACCGCAACTTCTATTGGCAAAGACAGCGGTCGACCGTTCATCTATCTAGCTACGCCAGAGAGCTGAACGGCCGACCGTACATTTTGACCGGTCGACCACAACTTGGCTGTATATCTTTCTTGAAATGTATTGTTGCCTTTTTTGAACGATACACTCTCTTCTATTAAATAGAACGAATCCACTGTGTCTTCTTCACCTATTCCTTCTGAGAAAATTACTTTGAACTAATCTCTTGATAATCAATCCGAGTATGAGCGTTAAATTGGTTGTATTCTTTAGTCAAGATCTCAAACGATCTTGAGTTTTATTTTCTTTTCTTTTCCACTTCGGTGAGATTGACGGGACTTGGATTAGAAGTCCTGTGGGTGTAATAAGTCTCTCGGCCTGAATCCGAGAATCACTGTACTAAAAGTTTTTGAGTATAGTGGAATGCTTGTAGCG